>JBCFYV010000100.1:427494-488021 GCA_039000515.1 Timema cristinae
AATGATATGGATCAAATTTGGTATCGAGGGAATATTTTACATTATCAATAACAATGGGGAACAACATTTTTGGTTTAATCCATACAAGCATTTGTTCTTAACTAATGTGTGTGTATTCTGAAAATTTAAAAATGATACCTAGACATGGGAATCTAACCCGAAACCTTTGTCTTGGTACGGCTATTTGATTCTTATAATTTTTGTGTCCTTATTTAAAATCTGAAGTTAATTTCTCTGTTAGATTTAGATAATTTACATTTCAAAATTCTCATTTCTCTTGAAATTTTGACGGTGCTCGCATTATGTTATTGTCTAGCTGAGTGATTTATGGATATAAAATATTAAAATTAAGCATACGCAACCATGATGGTAAAGATCCATTCTTTAAGTACTCACATAAACGTGTAGGGGCATCACAATATGTGTTAAAGTTTTTTAAATTGAAAAAATATCACTTTCATGGAGTAAAATATGTGTCACCCCTTGTAAAATCTGAAACATTTACCCATTATTATCAAATATGACTATGCACTAATGCTTTTTACTTTACGTTAACATATATTTCGACATACAGATGATAGATGATTCAGAACAACTCATAAGGATGGATTGAAAAGTTCAAATAGATCCTATTCACGTCCGAATTTGCACTTGCAGATCTGTCGTATGTGGATTTTCTCAGGGCAATCTCGTTTGATGTTCCAACAGTAGTTTACTATCATCATTTGGTCTCATCACCCTTGATAGCGCTCTTCTACCGTCATGTAGTCTTGATGGAAGAGCTCTCCATGTTCATTGCTAACAGCCCCAAAGCTCTCGAGAAATTAACCAAGGTAATTATTCAAGAAGTGGAACTTGACACACTTGTTGCACTGAAGATTGCGAAAAGCCAACGGCATTCTAGTAACGAGTACATAATAGTTATCTGCCTTTTTGTTACCAAAAATATTTTGTATGCTTGTCACGAAAAAGGCCATGCTGGCTTCTCCTTTCATTCATATTCCTGGAAAATTCCTCATTACGTACAAGGGCACGATTTAAAGGCCCATTGATCACACTTGCTTTGATCTTCTCGAAAGACAAAACAGGAAAACAGAAACAACATTTTGAAAACCTTCACCCCCAATACTTAATGCCTTCACAAACTGTTTCATCACGCAGAGCTTCATATGAAGTGGGGAAAATAATGTCCTCTTGGCTGACGATGGCACCATTCACAGCTTATGTTTCATCAAGCAGAGCTTCATATGAAGTGGGGGAAAATAATGTCCTCTTGGCTGACGATGGCACCATTCACAGCTTATGTTTCATCAAGCAGAGCTTCATATGAAGTGGGGTAAAATAATGTCCTCTTGGCTGACGATGGCACCATTCACAGCTTATGTTTCATCAAGCAGAGCTTCATATGAAGTGGGGAAAATAATGTCCTCTTGGCTGACGATGGCACCATTCACAGCTTATGTTTCATCAAGCAGAGCTTCATATGAAGTGGGGGAAAATAATGTCCTCTTGGCTGACGATGGCACCATTCACAGCTTATGACCTGCCAGCATCTAAAGTTTCATGGATGGACCTCTCCTTCTAGGTCCAGTGTTTCTCTCGAGCCCGGCTGTCCCACATGCAGAGATAGCATGGAAACTTCGTGAAGCCCTTCTCTGGTCCAAGGAGGATGCCGACAATTTTTAGGTCCACACAAATGACCCGTTTTTGTTCGTAATATTTGAGTAATTGTATTACAATTTTCATGTTATTATGTTCTTCTGGAAACATTCCAAAAACATTGCTACTGTGAAAAAGGACATACTTGACGCTGTGTTTTGAGCTGTCCGGAAATAATCACCATTCTATAGGGCTATACGAGGTAACATCTAATTGCCTTGGAAGACCTGGGATATCATGAGGTAAACTAAGACAAACAGATGTTATTTTTGTGTAAAATAGATGAAGCTCTAGAACCCAAAGTTAACAATAAAGATAAAGAATATGGATGTTTGTAAATAAAAAGACTAATCCGTATATGGTTAGGGTGGATCTAGGCCTAGTTCACAAGCTAACCGTAGAGTAAATAGCAATTAGTTTTTTTTCCAAAAGTCACAAGTTTCAAATTGCATTAAAACCGAAGCATGCAGAGGATAACATTTAAAATCAGCATTCAAAAAGTATTTAGAATCAGTTGAAAAATCTCATTAAACATAAAATAAGAACATTTTTGTTCCCCTGTGTAATAATTTATTTTTATTTACCTAAAATACATTAATTTAGCGTTAGTTCACTAACGACGAATCATAAACATTTGAGTTTTTTTTGACAATAGACCTTAAAGATTGAATTCAAATTGTGAATCGAGTATTAGGCTTAATTTATCGTGTTAAATAAGACGTTTTTATTTTTACACATAATAAATAATTTCAAGTTATTTTAAAATTAATCTATAGTTTAATATATGAGTATTTTAATGTATTTGAAAATTTTGTTTTAAAATTTATTTATTATGTATTGTGAATATTGCGATTAACAAGTTTGCGTGCTTATTTTATGAAGAAAATATACTTAGGTAGTTAACTAGAATCCAGTTTTTGAAAATAATCCTCGAAGCCATTATAAACCATATGAGAAATTTTGTGGCTTGTCTCGTACCATTTATTTATGAGGGGGGGGGGGGGGGTCAAGGTTGAAAGTGACCCATCTAGGTACGCCTCTGTTTTTAAATATATCTTTTATATTCATGAATTTTATATATAATGTGTTAGTGCTTATATTATAAACGAGATTTTCTATAATAGCATATCACACGTTCTAATGATTATGTTGAAAGAAATATATAATATGACTATTGAAGTTCATTTGTCCTATTTAATTACTTTATGAATTCCCCACAAATAACTACGTAGTTGTTGGTAGATTAAGAAATAATTTTTTTGTCATGACCCAAAATATATTTTTAAATAATAATGTGAAAATAGTTTGGTCTTATTAATAAAACTTATTGAATCAGTAGTATAATGGCCTAAGGCGTCACTGCACAATGACGAGGAATTCTGGAATCAATTTCTGGGTGACTGAACTGAAGAAAATCTTTAACAATTTTTTTTATTATACTTAAACGTAAATGAGGGTGCATTTCCTGTACATTTCAACTCTTCACATCATTAAAACATTAATGTCATTATTGTAAATGTATACAGCAAAAACGGATAGTGTGACGTGGTAGATTATTACTGACGAAAACATTTCAAAAAACTGCAAAAATGTTTTAACTAGCATCAAGTGATTTTTATTAATAGTTTATAAATACATGTAAATTATATACTCATTTATTTATACGTATATACACTTTTTTGGTGCAGGAATGAGAAATGGGATTTTTGAGTAAATGCGCAAAGGGCGAGTTTGAGGGTATTTGGAATAAATCACCTTTAATACTTTCTATTTGAGCTCAAACCTCTTTGTCATCAAAGCTTGACTTACAATCCACTTTCTCACAAAGGTAGTTATTAAATCAATAAACATGATAAAGTTGTAAATTATTTTTATTAAAAATAGACAATTGCGTGGGGCATTCTGTATGAATATATTATAAGATATTATTTTTTAAAGAAGCATTATCAAACAATTTCTTTTGTCCCTATATTGCAGTTCTAACACGGCAATAAAAGAAGAAAGACGAATCTGCTTCACGCAAAGACACGTCAGTAGCTCAATCTCTTATAAAAGCGCTGATATCTACTTCTTTGACAGCTGTGTCGATGAATCCGGCCAGTCCAAGTGTGACAGCATCAGCGACATCCAGAGTGTAGTGGTTCTGCACAGAGTTCTGGATCATCTTCACTACTGCGGCGTCCAGGTCGTTGTGACTCACCTCCACGTCAGCAATCGTCCTGAATGGAACAGAGAACATAGGTCACACTTTGAATATGTTCATTGCTCAGTGGTCTACCATCCCTTCTTTAGATAGAAGAACTAATGATGCCCCTTCCCACTTACCTTGACGTCATTCATCCCTTATATCAGAGGTTCCCAACTGGGGAACGTGCCAGGACTTTGGGGGAATGCGAAAATATTTCAATAATGGCGGAAAAGCTACATATGTCAACAGTGTAAGACAAAATATCAGTCAAAAGTTATGAAATTAACTCAACAATATGGCGAGGAGCGGTGCGTTTCTTCTATTTTTGACCTCTAAAATATGATTTAAATTTCAAACATAAACAGTTATTTTATCACTATTAATAAATTAAATTTTATAGTTTTCAATGTAGATTTGCTTTAGAATCTAAAAATAAACGAATTGCTTATTATCATTATTTTATTGTTTCTTAATAGCATTATTAACCAATTTATTTTAATTTGCAATAAATAAGTCCGAGATAACTACTACTGCATTAATCAAATATTTTGTTAATATTAAGGGCACAATTTATTGAAATGGGCTGCCTAGGGGTACGCAAGCGATAAAAGGTTGGAAACCTGCATTATATGACTGTTTTGGGTAATCAGATTATTCCTTGATATTGCTTTTAAACCCATTAAAGTCGGTTAACTTTTAGTTTCTGTACGGTCCTTCTACATACTAATCTACTAAGAGGACGTCTTTCATTTGGCCTCTACAGCTATCTGTAGAATTATTAATACATTAACTAATTTCGATATTCAAACCAAGGACCAAACAAACAATAATAACTGTGAAATATATTTGCATTGGTGAAACTAAATAATATTTTGTTGTATTGTTAAAAAAAAAAAAAAAAATTTCATAAATGAATAAATCATTTTATATTTCAATGAACACATATTATTTTTTAGATAAAGCTATTTAATTATTTCATCAAATAATAGTTGATTTTAAAATATATAATTACTATGGATACAATTTTAATAAAAGTGATTTAACTAAACTTTAAATAAACCCTCATTATTTTACCTATAAATTTAACTTTATTTTCGATTTGTGTTTGATGAAAGTGTATTTTATTTTCAATCAGCAGCTTTGAACGTTCAATAGAAGTTTCTAGACATATATATACCTAATTTTCATATTATCAATTTGCCGTTCATATTTTATGACAGCCAAAACTATATTCTATATATGAACAGCTTTTGGTTTTGGCAATTTCATTTTTTTGATAACTTACAATTTTAGACTAAGCCTTATATTATAAATATCTAAAACAGAAAAACTAAATAAATGTATCTATACATAGATGTGCTGATGATTAAAATTAAATATTCAATAAAAGTGAATTAAAGCATTCCGGGGTGCTCCCATTTTAAAGGTAGTATCTTACTATTTAACCTGTCTAATTTGTAAATACATATATGGTA
The DNA here is from genome assembly GCA_039000515.1 of Timema cristinae. Taxonomy (NCBI): domain Eukaryota; kingdom Metazoa; phylum Arthropoda; class Insecta; order Phasmatodea; family Timematidae; genus Timema; species Timema cristinae. Next base: position 432,817 of record JBCFYV010000100.1, read on the forward strand.
ATAATTGCTAGGTATTAAAAGTAAATATGATTAAATAATAAAATAAAAGATATAATAATACTTATAGCTATTATTTGTACTACTATAAACACGTATTGTAATTATATCCCTGTATATTTAAATCTGTACAGTCAGTTTACCATGAAAAGTAGCAGTCCTACCTCCATAGATTACACTAAGACCTTATTTGATAAGCTAATTAATGATGGGATTTTGCAAGGTAAGCTTTCTATATTTTAGGGTAGCTGGAGTGTATGTTTACATATTGTTTCAGATAGAAAACTCGTTTCATATAATACGAGGATATGAGTATTATTATATCTTAGGGTGATTTATTTATGGTTTTTGGAAAAATATTCCCCATAACCTTAGCTGCGATAAGAAAATAATTGTAACTATTGTGCTTTAAGAAAAAATATATATTATTTCAAATATACACTGAATTAATTTTGATGAATATTTAATATTATGACAGATAGAAAGTTAGATAGCTAAAAATATAGATTTAAATTTGTACAATAGTTATATATTCTATATCCTATATAAGAGTGCGTAATTATGTGAAATATTGTTGGTCGTTAAGATTTTACTGGTGTGATTATAGTTTTATTTTTAATATAAATGTTTAGTATTGTGTCTTATACATTTTACACTTATAATAATTGGGTTTATTAGAACTAAGAATTTCTTAAATTATTCAAACTAATTATTTTATGTCACCATAATGGTTCTAAGGTTTTTAAATTAGGAAGTAGAAAGTAAATAACGAGATCATAGCTTTAATGAATATAGAACCATAGTGATGTTAACTTACGCGTATTCCAAAACAATTGCTTTGTTTTATAACTAGCGTCTACATGGATATTACCTTACAAATATCATAAATAGGCAAACATGTAAATATTAGAATGGCTTGGGTATTTTGAATAACCTAACTATGGGAAGATACAAAAATTATAGTTGGAGTGAACGGCTGCATAGGACTACGTATCAGTCTATGACCCTTATTGACCTTGAGGATGGCCGCATAGGACTACGTGCCAGTCAATGACCCTTATTGTCCTTGAGGACGGCCGAATAAAACTACGTGCCAGTCTATGACCCTTATTGACTTTAAGGACGGCCGCATAGGACTACGTACCAGTCAATGACCCTTATTGACCTTGAGGACGGCCGAATAAAACAACGTGCCAGTCTATGACCCTTATTGACTTTAAGGACGGCCGCATAGGACTACGTACCAGTCAATGACCCTTATTGACCTTGAGGACGGCCGAATAAAACTACGTGCCAGTCTATGACCCTTATTGTCCTTGAGGGGCATCCACACTCCACCTACCTATCCAGTGTCCAGACCCGACTTAAATGTTTCAAGGAAAATTTTGAGAAACATCAAAGTGAAATAAATCTGCAAACATCCATTTTAAGATTAATAAATCTATACTAAATAATTTAAATGGTTTTTGTTATTAAAATAGTTAGAATTTTCTTGATTATCTGAGTGTTTTATGATTTCGTTATTTGGTAAAGTGATTGTGTATATACAAGTTTGTGGTGGTGTATCATCACTGTTTGAGTGTAGGTAACGAAAACAACGGTGACATTTTGGCAGTCACCTGGTGCTCGTTATAACCAAACTAGATTTTATTTAATTTTGACGCAGACAGCATCTTTTGTCGATTCAACTAACCCGATGGCTGTGGTCTTGACGGTCCCAAGTGTCGCATAGTACCCAGCAGGCCCTCCAACCAAATATACGTTCACGTCAAAATCTGCCTCGACACCATTGATAGTTACTGTTAACTCTCCTCGTTCCAACGTCACGCCGTTCAAGAGACTTACGTCGTACCTATAGTTCATCTGGAAAAAGAAAAACAACACCAAGTTTGTTGAAACGTATAAATAAACCCTTTAGAATATGGAAGGTTGGGGTACAATTCCTATTATGTAACTGTTTAGATAGGTCATGGCTTTGAATAATTGGTAAATTTAGATATTTTATATACAAGCTAAAAATATCTATCGATATCTCAATAAAGTTCCTTGGAAATATTACATCTCAATTCTCATGTTTAGATTAAAAATGATAATTTTAAATTTAGGTTTTACTGTGGTTTATTTATTTTTTGATAAGAACGTGTTTATTTTGGGCCAATCTTTGAGTAACAAATTCATATTGGAAAAAAAGGGAAATGATTTTGAGCTGATTTTTTTGTTTTTGTTTTTTCGTATCAATGTAAATCATTTAGTGTAATTTATTTAAGGTTCAGTGGGTAGTAATTTTTGGCACAATATTATTTTTATTTCATTAGAAAATAACAATACAATTCTAAATAATGCATCAAAGATGGATGACAGGCGACACTGACATTTTAAATTGCCTGAATAGTATTGTTAAACCATCTGCTGTATTTCAGATATCGCCATTTTATGTAGATTCTATGATAATTTTGTTTTGAATTACTTAGTTACTGTTATTACTTTCAGTTTTGTACTTTGAATAAAGGTTTTATTTCTCACTGCATTTCACTAACTGTTCAAGCTGTATTTATTATAGCTACGATTAGGAGTTAGGGATGCGGAGGGTTGAATTTAGAAGAAGTGTTTCTGCATTTGCTTGACGTTGTAATTGAAACTCATTTAGAAAAAAACATCCTCAACAAACATAGCCGGGATTCGATGGATCTATTTTTCATCGGCAGTCTAGCCTTTTGCGAGAGTGATGCCTTAGACCATGCTGCCACTGAAGTAGTTTGAGATTTGTTAAAATATTACAAAATGTGATAGAGGTTACATAAGCACAAAAGCTTGGATATTACTAAATTGATTATTAAATGCATGCAAAATATAATAACTAAACTTTATGTGTCACTTTTGATATAAACTCGAACTAACTATGGGTTATCAAATTCGACATTTCGTAGATTTAAATTGAAATGCTGACAACTATGTCATTTTGTCTCAAATGGCCTTAATAAAGTTCTTCCGAACATTACGAAACCTAAACAAGTTCTAAATGAAAAACTATTGAACGATTTTAAAAGGATTTTAAAAATATATGAGAATTTGTTAAAATATATTATTAATTGTCATTGTCAAATTAATATGTGCGTTATACTTCTTATTTTACTATTACTACTACTATTACTGCTAATAATATTGATAGTCTTAAAAATTCTTAGCTCTGTGTATATATTAAAATACGAATAATAAATAAATAATTTTGATTACAATATTCTTAATTTTTTTTTTATTTCTCTCCATGTTTGGATTAAATCTTGACTTATTTAATCTAAACTAACATTTAAGATAACTGTATTTCTAATTACTTTTATAGTATTTTATGTTTTATAACTTATATCATATAATATTTGTATTTGTTCTATCGTTAGTTTTTCATTTGAATATTTTATATTGTTTGATATTGCTAAATGATCCAATAAAATTATATATATTTTTTAAATATAATGGTTTTCTCATTTCTAATGAGTAATAATATATTTTAATACCACATCTTACCACCAGGTAGAATTTTACGTATATATACAGGTTAAGCAAATATGTTAGGGATGGGGGAGGTTGGATTTAAATAAAGAGTACCCACATTTGAGTGTATGACGAGTGGAAAAACATTTAAGAAAAACCATCCTCAATACACCTAACTGGGATTATAGCCCCGATATCTCTATCATTGGCACACCTTACACCATGCGGCCACCAAGGTTGATTCTGATTTTATTATTTTTACTATGTAATTGATACTTTATCAACAAATCTCTACGTTTTCATCTCTAAAATGAAACAAGATAAATCTCTAAAATAACTGTTTTAATACCTATTATTCAAGATCTAGATTTAATACCTATTATTCTAGATCTAGATTTATGCTAATAAATGTTTTTAATTTGTTTTCATGTTATTTTAGCTGTGTCTATAAAATACGTCTAAAAAGAGTTTTGAACATTTTGAAATTAGTTTTAAATATTTCTAATTTAATTATCTTTGTTCTGTATTAATTTTAAATTTAGTTCTTATAATTTTTTATAAATTCTAGCTTCCATCCTTCTCATATATTTGTTACACTTAAAAATTTCAATTTTCTACTTTTCAAATCTTCTCTTGTATTAATAGCGCTCTTTACTTGAATATTTTTTAGAATGATATCTATTATATTAAACTTATATGTGTGCCTTACTACCTAAACGGAATCTTTGTTATATAACTTTATTGATGATGTAGGTGAGGGTGGGAGGATTTAAAGAAATGTTGCCAACTTATGTGGAAGGAGAGATTTTGAATCAAATTTGATAAAACCTATCTGTATGTGTGGTTGAGATTCAAACCCCAACCTTCTGGTCACCAGTACACAGAATATATGAGACTATATCAGTATAGTACCTGAAAGAATGAATAAAATTGGTAACCGGCCTCCTGGTATAGTGGTGTTCAGTACACCAGGCTAACAGTCTAGAAGTCCCGGGTTCAAATCCTGACTGTAACCTTGAGTATTTATCACGAAAAGGGGACTAAACCAACGGTCTTCAGGGCTATGGCTATGTTAGTTAGGTATAAGTTAGGTTTAAGTGTTTCCACTGACTTCACACCCGCAAACTATCACCATCACCTCATCTCTTCAGGACATGAAAGGAACCTCTAAGGAAAGTATGTACGATTAGTACATTTGGGCGTCCCTGGGCAACGGTGCTTTAGTACTGGTTAATCTTTCCACAAACTGGGCTACGAGTGATGTAGCCAAGAGAAGCAATATAAATATATATTATTACGATCGATAATATAAAAATTAACACCTGGCCACGGAGATTGAAACCCAGACACCTAATTTAACCAATGTCAATGAGAATAGTTCACTTTTCTACAACAATTTATTATTTTAGAACAAATAATAATTCATGAGATCAATCTAACTAGGTCTATATTTTTAACATGAATGATATCTCAGCCTAAGTAAAGAGGTTCAATGTAATTAGGGGCAATGCCTGAACAAACAGTGATAGAAGAAATAATGTTTACTTACCACCGCCCCATTCACCTGAAGATTTGAACCTAAGACATAATCCTCATTAGGGTCGACAATCACATCAGTGGCACGGCCGACATTCTCGATGTGACGCACTGAGCCACCTGTGACCTCAAGCAGGTATATACCTTCCTGCAAGAACAAACAAATTGGTGAGTAGAGTTGTTTACAAGTAGCTGGGTGTTTCATACATCAAATCTCCACGCGTGGTAACTGGCAACTAGAGAGAGGTAATGAACTACATGTCTCCATTAGTGGTAACTGGCAACTAGAGAGAGGTCATAAACTACATGTATCCAATAGTGGTAACTGACAACTAGAGAGAGGTAATGAACTACACGTCTCTACTAGTGGTAACTGACAACAAAGAGGTCATGAACTACGTCTCCATTAGTGGTAACTGGCAACTAGAGAGAGGTAGTGAACTACATGTATACATTAGTGGTAACTGGCAACTAGAGAGAGGTCATGAACTACATTTAACATTAGTGGTAAATGACAACTAGAGAGAGGTCATGAACTACATGTTTCCATTAGTGGTAACTGACAACTAGAGATGAGGTCATGAACTACATGTCTCCATTTAGTGGTAACTGACAATAGAGAGAGGTCATGAACTACATGTCTCCATTAGTGGTAACTGACAACTGAGAGAGGTCATGAACTACATGTCTCCATTAGTGGTAATTGGCAGCTAGAGAGAGGTAATGAACTACATGTCTCCATTAGTGGTAACTGACAACTAGAGAGAGGTCATGAAACTATATATTTCCATTAGTGGTAACTGACAACTAGAGAGGTCATGAACTACAGTCTCCATTAGTGGTAACTGACAACTAGAGGAGAGGTCATGAGCTACATGTATCCATTAGTGGTAACTGGCAACTAGAGAGAGGTAGTGAACTACACGTCTCTACTAGTGGTAACTGACAACTAAAGGAGAGTCTTGAACTACATAATCCATTTAGTGGTAACTGGCAAACTAGAGGAGGTCATGAACTACATGTTTACATTAGTGGTAACTGGCAACTAGAGAGAGATCTTGAACTACATAAATCAATTAGTGGTAACTGGCAACTAGAGAAGATCTTGAACTACATAAATCCATTAGTGGTAACTGGACACTAGAGAGAGGTCATGAACTACACGTCTCCATTAGTGGTAACTGGCAACTAGAGAGAGGTCATTAACTACATGTGTCCATTAGTGGTAACTGACAACTAGAGAGAGGTCATGAACTACATGTTTCCATTAGTGGTAACTGGACAACTAGAGAGAGGTCATGAACTACATGTTCCATTAGTGGTAACTGGCAACTAGAGAAGGTCATGAACTATATGTCTCCATTAGTGGTAGCTGGCAACTAGAGAAGGTCATGAACTACATGTATACATTAGTGGTAACTGGCAACTAGAGAGAGGTCATGAACTACATGTATACATTAGTGGTAACTGGCAACTAGAGAGAGGTCATGAACTACAATGTATCCATTAGTGGTAACTGGCAACTAGAGAGGTCATGAACTACATGTATCCATTAGTGGTAGCTAGCAACTAGAGAGAGGTCATGAACTACATGTATCCATTAGTGGTAAGCTGGCAACTAGAGAGAAGGCATGAACTACATGTCTCCATTAGTGGTAGCTGGCAACTAGAGAGAGGTCATGAACTACATGTATACATTAGTGGTAACTGGCAACTAGAGAGATGGTCATGAACTACATGTATCCATTAGTGGTAACTGGCAACTAGAGAGAGGTCATGAACTGCACGTTCAATTAGTGGTAACTGGCAACTAGAGAGAGGTATGAGCTACATGTATCAATTAGTGGTAACTGGCAACTAGAGAGAGGTAGTGAACTACATGTCTCCACTAGTGGTAACTCACAACTAGAGAAAGGTCATGAACTACATGTATCCAATAGTGGTAGCTGGCAACTAGAGAAGGTGTGAACTACATGTCTCCACTAGTGGTAACTGACAACTAGAGAGAGGTCATGAACTACATGTATCCATTAGTGGTAGCTGGCAACTAGAGAGAGGTCATGAACTACATGTATCCATTAGTGGTAGCTGGCAACTAGAGAGAGGTCATGAACTACATGTATCCATTAGTGGTAACTGGCAACTAGAGAGAGGTCATGAACTACATGGATCCATTAGTGGTAGCTGGCAACTAGAGAGAGGTCATGAACTACATGTATCCATTAGTGGTAACTGGCAACTAGAGAGAGGTCATGAACTACATGTTCCATTAGTGGTAACTGGCAACTAGAGAGAGGTCATGAACTACATGATCCATTAGTGGTAGCTGGCAACTAGAGAGAGGTCATGAACTACATGTATCATTAGTGGTAGCTGGCAACTAGAGAGAGGTCATGAATACATGTATCCATTAGTGGTAGCTGGCAACTAGATAGAGGTCATGAACTACATGTATCCATTAGTGGTAGCTGACAACTAGAGAGAGGTCATGAACTACATGTATCCATTAGTGGTAGCTGACAACTAGAGAGAGGTCAGGAACTACATGTATCCATTAGTGGTAGCTGGCAACTAGAGAGAGGTCATGAACTACATGTATCCATTAGTGGTAGCTGGCAACTAGAGAGAGGTCATGAACTACATGTATCCATTAGTGGTAGCTGGCAACTAGAGAGAGGTCATGAACTACATGTATCCATTAGTGGTAGCTGGCAACTAGAGAGAGGTCATGAACTACATGTATCCATTAGTGGTAACTGGCAACTAGAGAGAGGTCATGAACTACATGTATCCATTAGTGGTAGCTGGCAACTAGAGAGAGGTCATGAACTACATGTATCCATTAGTGGTAGCTGGCAACTAGAGAGAGGTCATGAACTACATGTATCCATTAGTGGTAGCTGGCAACTAGAGAGAGGTCATGAACTACATGTATCCATTAGTGGTAGCTGGCAACTAGAGAGAGGTCATGAACTACATGTATCCATTAGTGGTAGCTGACAACTAGAGAGAGGTCATGAACTACATGTATACATTAGTGGTAACTGGCAACTAGAGAGAGGTCATGAACTACATGTATCCATTAGTGGTAGCTGACAACTAGAGAGAGGTCATGAACTACATGTATCCATTAGTGGTAACTGACAACTAGAGAGAGGTCATGAACTACATGTATACATTAGTGGTAACTGGCAACTAGAGAGAGGTCATGAACTACATGTATACATTAGTGGTAACTGGCAACTAGAGAGAGGTCATTAACTACATGTCTCCATTAGTGGTAGCTGGCAACTAGAGAGAGGTCATGAACTACATGTATCCATTAGTGGTAGCTGGCAACTAGAGAGAGCTCATGAACTACATGTATACATTAGTGGTAACTGGCAACTAGAGAGAGGTCATGAACTACATGTATACATTAGTGGTAACTGGCAACTAGAGAGAGGTCATGAACTACATGTATACATTAGTGGTAACTGGCAACTAGAGAGAGGTCATTAACTACATGTCTCCATTAGTGATAACTGACAACTAGAGAGACAACTATGCAATGTTTTAGGTGCGAATATCATAATTGTAATGAACATCGTGTTAACATTATGTCTTGATTCTTATAACTAACCAAACGTTATCAATGGTCATCAAAGTGTGTTGACTTGTAAGGTAGATTAATTATTTTAAAAAAAAGTTATATTTATTTCGTAAATACATTTTAATATTATATGTTTTAATACTTATGCTTTAATTGCATTTAATAACATATATTATGAAAGATATTGAATTTTAAAAATAATTAAGAACTTGAATTTAAAAAAATTTAAAGTAGGTATGTGAGGTGGATTAAACGTAGGGTTTGCTATTGTGTAAATTATCACTGTCATGCAACCGAGGGTTAAAATTAAAATAAAATCTTTATATTTAGAAAAGACTGCCTTGGTCCATGACTCTAAATCAAGATTATTGACCTTGTGAATTAAGGGCTAGATAATGTATTATTAGAGCATTAGGATGTAAAGCTGTGTGTCTTTACACGATATTTTTCTTATAATTACTTGTAAGAATTAAGGCTCTCTATCTACTGTTATTTTTATAATAAATGGTATATTATCTCTTACATTCGATTCGAACGAGTCTGTGTAGTCCGGGACTCCAATGTTGAGAGGAGCGTCTTCATTGTTCCAAGCGACAGAAGCCAATAGTGCGTCCAGGTACGCGGCTTCATTAATGTAGATATCACCTGGAGGGGAGCTCTGAAATATATCATTCACATTATAACAATGGAATACAGAACTATTTGAAGGATGAGTTCATTGTTTACTCACATTTGGGTAGTAATCAGAGTGTGAAAGGCCCCTCCTACCAAAATCTTACCATACAATGGAAGGGTGGGTTACTTTTTTTCTGAAGCGCGTTTGGTAAACACCGAGTACAGGTTGTCATCTGTCTGAAGGTTGAACATTAGGTTCTTTATAATATGTTAGTTACAGGCTTCTTAAAATTGAGTCGTCAAACATGATTACATTTTGTAAGTGTGTACCCTTAGTATATCATGTTGAGAATCATAAAAAATAATTTCCAAATAAGGGCATCACTTATAAAACATGTTATTTATGTTTAAAACATGGACTGGTAACCTAAATGACGAGAACTAATTTATGATGTTCGAAAAAGTACGATTAGAAATATAATCAGTCTGAAATCCGATAAATATACTGGAGAGTAGAGGAGGTTACATATTGTTAAATTAAATGCCCGGTAGTTATCATCATAACCTGTTAAGGTAGTCAAATCTTGGAAATTGGACAGAACAATCAGTGTGAATTGAAGTATCTAAAGCCGTGTTCAAGAAATTTACTGGCAAACTTAATGGGGAGACACCATTGAGAAGACCTAGAATCAGATGGGGGGGGGTGACATTAGAAAGGATCTGAAACATATAGGGTTTGATGAGGTGGACGGGGTAGTATTAGTTCAGGATAGAGATATATTAATGAGGTGGACTCAAGCCAAGGGTAGGGTCTCATAGGGAGGAACGAACATATATAGCTTGAGGTAAGGTTAGGTTTTAATGAGGCTGATTGGATAAAATTAGCTCGAAAGTGGATAGGTGGCGTAATTTTGTAAGTGTTGCAATACACTTTAGAGTTTCTAATGCCATAGGATGAATTAATAAGTATATAATATTTTCAGTAAATATCGATAATATTAAATCAGGTTCTAAATTTACTCCACGCATGTACACAAATTGAGCCAGATTCATCGATAGAGGATTGACATCAACTTTTAAACACATACACAGTTCCATTTTATTTGTCATCCGAATGATCAATTGACATTTTAGGTAAAACTCGTCATTCTGCCCCTATATCTTGTCTCTAATCGGCTGATCATAATGACCTTACGTACGGGTACTGCGAGGTAAATATGGACAATCTACTGTCTCATTTTAGCTATATAATATAAAATAATGAGTGTATTTTATGTAAAAGGACATTGAGGATAGCACCAGGTCTGGGTTGGAAGCTCATGGATTTGAGATATGCTCCTCCTCGGGGTACTGGCCTAGACTGGACGGGACAGTGTCTTACCACTCTTGGCTGCAGGATGTTGGTCACTGGTAGCCCTGGCAGAGTGCATCCTCGTGAGTCAACATCCACACGGATGGCTACATCTAGGTTGAGGTCATTTGATAGGAAGTAAATTGGGGGGAAGAAGGGACCCGCTAAAGGTTGGTAGACAGTACCTTCCAGGATAGCTTGTCAGGCCACTTCCATGAGGTCTCCGCTGTGAAACTTAGTTCTAAGACCCTCTTAGGGTGATTCCCGGAGTTAAACACCAGACCATCTCCGAGGGGTTAACGCTCTTACGTAAACGTCCAGCACTCAAGGAAGAAGGCGCCAGCTCCCCCCACAGGGGGACACTGGCCAAGCCCAGGAGGGGTTTTTCTTAATTGTCCAGTGATGACAGGGAACAGTACTGGGCCACGAGCTTATCGGTTTCTAATTTTTCTGCTGTGTTTGTTTTAAAAAAATATCTTGTAAGTGAAGATATTTGATGTATTAAATTAAATTGGAAATTCCAGTAGGGGTAAGTGCCACCATTCCCCCTTTCCCGTTATTTTGGGCTGTTTTTCGTAGGACAGATAGATAAACAGACCAAAATTAACTGTTTTTATTTTTATGAATAAATAGTTTTATAGTTGTCTTTATTTATTAATGATGATAGCAAAAACAATAAAAAGTAATACTTTTTACAAAGGCACCATCCCTCCCAGTGAATTTACGTAAAGTTCTAGTTTCCAATACGGCGACACCATAAAACCGTGGCTTAGAGAAATGGTGATTTATGTAATTTTAGCATGAACAAATTTAAGTGTTTTGCCTTGAATAAAATTAATCAAAGTAGAAAATATAATATTATTTCCTTTGTGCATGGATTCAATCAAAACAAAAAATGGTGAAAAAGGGTGGGCTTACACTATGTTATCAAAACTAAAAGCTAGATAATAAATTTATAGGAAAAGTCTTATTTGACATCAAAAAGATTTACAAGATATACATTCACCTATTTACACGTCAAGCCATTTGATCTGCAGCTCTCATTTTTTATATACATTATCAATATCGAAAATTGAGTTTATATAAATATGTTATCTATGTTGACGCAAGAATGTTGTTATTATCAGAATTAGATTTTGGTGTGTAGTTATTAGAATCATAAGAACCATTAACTTGTTTTCTCTAAATAATAATGTTTATACTTTTAATATTTACAAACCTTTCATTCTAATTTATTGTCATATCTAATATTTTTAAGATATTATTTACTATATATATACTATTAGTTGATTTAAAATCAGTCATAATTATGTTTATTGAAAATAAAAATATATTAGCTTAGCTAAGAAGAGTATTTATTAGAAATATTAAAACATATGTATTTTTAAATTATTAACTAAAATTTAACACTCATATTTGAAAGTATTTTATTCCATAGCCTAGGGGACATAAATAAACACTACTATATATTTAAAGGAAAGATAGACACATATTAAAACATAGCTATAAACCTAAATATTAAATGTATTTCTAGTTTGTTGGTATTGACATAGCGTACCTTAAACCCCACCATTGACGAACTCCCAATGTTAATTTATTTAAACTTCATTTTACATAAAAAATGGAGTTTTTATTCACATAATTATTTAGGATTGTCAGTGGCAACAGACCCAATAAAAACATCCCCAGTACGTTCAACCATTTTCTTTAGTTTTTGGATTAGATTTACAAATTATAAATTTAATGGGAGATTATAGAACTGTGTTTAGAGTATTAACTGGCAATCCCAATGGGTAAGATCTAGAGGTAGATGGGAGGATAGCATTAGATGGTTTGTAATGAGGTGGACTGGATAGAACTATTTCAAGATAGGGATTGGTGGCGTCCTTTTGTAAGTGCAGCAATGAAATTTCATGTTCCTAATGGCATAAAGTAAGTAAGTAATGTATTATGATGAACAATATGACTATCTAAAAACATTTCAGTGAATTTCGTAATTTCTTACATATTATTAAAATAAAATATTACTATAAGTTATTACATAGGCCCTATTATTGATATAATTGTTTAGGAATTAATACTAAACAAATACTTGAGAATGTTAAGAACATGTTAGTACCTGACAGCAGCTATAAGGACGGCTAAAACCAAAAATAACTTCATGTTGACAGTGTTTAGGTCTTCTTGAAAATGATAAAAATACAATACCTTGGAAGTTTATTTATACGTGGAATTTTGTTGGCGATATATATATTTTATCAGTTGAGATTTGTATTAGAAATCTTTATCTAAACGCTCAGTGTCAATCTTATTTATGAAGCAATACATAAACATGACAGCACCTATTTGAAATGATACGTTTAATAAGTACCAATTGTTTTAATTATTAATGGGGGGCCAGTCATGTTACCAGTTGCCTCATGTTTGTCGTGTTTCTTAAGTGTTGTTTCAATTTTTCACACTTCAGATTAATCTTGGATAATATTTTTAAATTAATAATTCACTAACTTTGTTAATTAATTACGACTTCCGCAAGGATAAAGGTCGAGAAGAAATCTTGTTGGCATTGCACAAAAATTTTGGTCTGGAAATTATAAATAACAAATCGACAATCACAATTGATTAATAAGCCAGAATATTTCCTTGAACAAAATATAATCTCAAAGTCGCCATTTAGATATTTGGTTTAGCTACGAAACGAAATTTACAGTGTGTTTTGCTAAAACTATAATTAATTTACAAAAATGCCATAAAGGAAAAATCATCAAATCATTATGAAACTTGATAATATATTCTGGTCTTAGCAACAAATTAAAAAACTTTTATCGAACCAGTAAATAATTTGTATTTTATTTGCTTGAGTGGTTTTGAATATAAAAGATACAAGAAAATGACATACTTTAAAATTATATAAAATGTTTATATATTCATTTACTGGGTGTTCATTTGAAAACTTTCTACCAAAATATCTCGAAAATCGCGCATTTCATAAAAACTTATTTTAAACAAAAGTGGTTTGGCTCTGGGGGGGGGGGGGGGGAAGTAAGTTGGTAAGGCTAGTATGATCCTTGGTGGCGTTGATAAGATGACGTTAATGTCACGTTGCTTCTTTTAAACGAGACTCCCCATTTTTTATACTTTATTCCGGTAGATCACGTAGTGCCATTTTGAAAATGTTTGTTTTAAGCGTTTTAAAATAAAAGCAACACGAGAAATGAGCCTCACAAGTTTTTGAGTCAGCGGATATTTTACATTTTCAACAAGATGGAGACCACCCGTTCTCACCATACATTACTCGTTCATCAAAGGCTAGACAACCAGTTTAATGGACAACCGATTGGCAGAAGAGGACCAATGAGTGGCCAGAAATGTCACCGGATTTAACTCCCCTAGAATTTTTCAGGGGACATTTAAAGTCCACTATTTATGGAACTAAGCCAGCAAAAACCGAAGAGTTAAAAAAAATGACATGTAGAAATATTATAAAAGTAAACCTACGAAACGTAAAAGGTGAATTCGATAATCGACCATATCATTATTTTACTAAAAATGGAGAGCATTTTAAAAATCTACTTTAACCTAAAATTAAAAAAGTATTTTTCTCAATAATTGTTTTACAAATACACATAAGCGTGTACAAACACACGTGTGCGAACACACAGAACACAAACAATAATTGTATCTCCCCGAGATTTGTTTGAATAGGCCAGATTCTAATGCTGCACCCAGTACCGGTGACTCTGAATCTTGTGATATATTTTATTTAAAAAAGCTTAAAACCAACATTATATATATATATATATATTGTGATTGTCCGACTGCGCCATCTATCTATCTAGACACGACGATACATGGATCAGGTAGCTGTAAAGGCTGCCATCTGTTGGAAGAAGAGGGAACTTCTTGGTGGAAGGATCTCCCCCCCCCCCCAAATGAAGGTTTATCCTATACTGTCTATGCCCGAGCCTCCTGCTCTCAACGTTATTAGTTCCATCCCTGAGTCCTTCATTTCCTTGATTCAACCCCAACAGGAAAACCCTTACTGCAAGTAAGTTATCGACCGTATTTTGGCTGGAACACATGTCGAGGGACTTTATATGCATAATGGGTTGTTGTACATAGTAGGGAAAAATGTTAAAGGTAGTAAAATGTTCATTCAAAAAAAATTAATGGAAATTATTTTGAAGTATTTCAATAATTCACCCATTGGGGTCATCTGGGTATTTTTAAAACCCACAAGAAAAGTGAACAAGAGTTTTTTGGCCTTCCATCTATAATGACATTAGGCAGTGGGTTAGGAAATGTGAGGGGTTTCATGGGGCTAGGCCCCCTCGATACTCCCGTTATGGACTGCATTCTGCAGATGTTGCCCATAACCCCTGGGAAACTGTGTTTCACGACTTTGTCGGCCCCATTATCCGTTCAAGTAAGGGAAACTCTTGCATGCTAAATGTGATTGATCGATTTTCTAAATTTGTCATTATTATTCCCCTTAGGAATATGAAAGGAGCGACAACTGTTAATGCCCTATCTGAGAGGGTCTGGGGTATTTTTGGTGCTCCAAGATATTTGGTTAGTGATAACGGGCCTTGTTTTCGGTCCAAAAGGTTTTCTGATATGTTCTTTGCCAGGGGTATTAGACATTACTCTACTAGTCCTCATCACCCTGCCGCTAATCAGATCGAGAGGTTCAATCGTAAAATAAATATTGCCATATTTATCACGGTGATAACCAGCTTAACTGAGATAAAGATTTAGATTTTCTCTCTCTAGCCTTCAATTTGGCAGTCCATGAATCCACCGGATGCACCCCTTCCTCCCTCCTTATGGGTGGGGAGCTGAACCATCCCTTGTTGGCCATTTGGGATGTAGAGCCATTGGTTGGAGACCCTGGGAGCTCTACATATAGCAAAAGGTGTAAGCTTGCCTTTCGAAATCTGCAGAGGTCCAGGGCTAGGGTGGCTGCAGCTTACAAACGCGGGTGTAATCCTACACAGGTTCTCATTGATGACAGAGTGTTCTGCTGCAATTTTCCTCTTAGCTCAGCGGCCGACAGAATCTCTGCAAAGCTGTCTCCCAAGTGGGGTGGTCCGTGGCAGGTGAAAGCCTTTCTCACCCCTGTCACTGTGCTATTGCAACTTTGTGAGGATGAGACCGGGCCTGGCGTGCCCATGTTAGTCACCTTAAGAAGGTTGTAAATAATGCTAATTAAAATAATAATGTTTCGTAATTTGGATAGGTTGTTTAGTAACTTTTCTCCACTAGATCTAGTGGAAAACTTAAACCTATGACTTGATTGTTATTTATTAGTTTATCCTCGTTAGATTCCTTAGTAGTAAGACTCTTTAAGACTGTTCTATCAAGCTAGTTGGATATTAGTTTAAGGATCTGATTGTTATAAAAGATATACATGTAGATTTTTTCTTGGCCAAGTATTATTATCTCTTGAATTTCTTGTCTTTCTGATAAGTTTTGGTAGGTTAATTAGAAAACATATGCTGTGTGGTAAAACTAATTATGTTAAGGATCCGCTCTTGAACAGAGCAGTGAGATTACTTCGTCCATCCGTGATGTCAATCCTTGCCCTGATAACCGTAGGCCTCATTTAATATTCTGTTGGTGAAATGTTCTTGCTCCCTTGCATTGTTGCTACTCCGGAATGCTGCCAAGACTCCCTACGGGGACAACAAAGAAGATATCCTCCTATATTGCTGCTGTTCAGCTCCTATCTCCTGGATAGCTATTATTCCTCCCGAGTTGAAATGATTTCTTCCCCCATGGTGGTGCACCTTGAAGGGTGGGAGAGTTATAACGGGCTAAACTGGCTTAGCCCCGTCCAATTGTAAAATATGAATATTAGTTGATGCAAGCAAGTGGTCAAGAGTTAAAAGAATGGTATACTGTTGTTAAATGATACGCTCACAACACATTTGTTTTATTTACATACCTACTTCGCCGACTCGTCCTTCAAGCCCGATGCCCCATCGGAAGGAACAACCCTTAGAAAAGTGACCAGCCGCGTCCACGTGGTAAAAACTCCGCGCTCACCAAAGTCTGAAAGTCAAGTCAAGTCAAGTCAAGGAGCTCGAGTGCTGTTAGCCGAGGCAAGTCAACCTTCCAGACGTTGGTGGAAGTTTACCCCACCTCTCCGTGCTGGCCGCTCCTTCACGCGGATTATACTTACTATATATACTCCGGCTCGCTTGGAATGAGCATCCACAACATCCACAACCAGCGCTGATACTAGACAGTGCGCACTCCTCGCGTCGAGCAGATTTACATTTCTACGGTGGACTTACGGTTTGAGGCGATGGATCCACTAGACAGAAGGAAGTAGCAAGGATAGATGGACAGTATGGCAAAGATTAGGGATAGCCTACCTCGTGGCAGGATCTATAGAGTATCTTTACTATTAGTTGTTAGGAATTAGGAATAGCAATTGTCTTCACTGGGGCATTATAGTTGTTACCTAGTTAGGTTAATTATGTAATGTTAGTGTAGAGTTAATGTCTCCGGAGTTATGAAAACGTATTGCTAGCATAACTTGCTGTTTACCACGCTTCACGCGTATCTTGGACTGAGCCAATGGGCCAGCCTCTCAAAGGGATTGTGTATCCCTCGACACACACTGTGTGACCACTAATGTATTTTAAAGGTAGCTTGCTGGGGATAGCAATAATTAAGGTTATATGAGGGCCTTGGAACGATACCTAGCTAGGTACAATTGTATATTATAAACACTGGTTTGGGTTTTAACCTGTGGGCCGTCAATGCCCGTCGAGATTGGCTCGTGGTTATCCTTTCTTATGATTTTTAATACTGTCCCTCAGGCACGGCTGGAGCTGTTTGTATTTCTTTAGCTTGTAATTTGTGTTGTTGACCTCTGATGGGGGCTCAAATTGTGGGGCACTTCTGCCGACTCGGCGTGGCCCGTAGTTTCTAATACTTCCTTGTAGTTTTGTATTACCTCTAGTAAGAGTTTTCTTGCATTATATCTTTGGTGCTCTTTATAACTGAACTTGAACTTGCCCAATACAATTACTTACTGTATGTGCACGGTCTACATAATATAATAAGAGCTGGTTTATATTGCATAACTAAGTTGTCTGCGAACATCCATTAGGCTACTCACGCCTCTTGTTGACCGTGATATAGGCAATGCTACCTAATATCTCATTAATGTTTTATAGACATTACTTACCGAGATCATGTGCAAACTATCATCCCTCAATAATTAACAGATAGGTAGAGGGTGGGTACACTTGAATCAAATTTTGAGAACAAATTTACTTAGTACTAGATACTGAGATTTTGCTGGGACCTCAGCTGAAGCGATTTTATTAATCGCCTCACGGTCCCGAGGTTTGAACTTATTGGCAATAACGAATAACAACTGCATGTGAGGCATACCCCTCTTTTTAAATTAAATTACATAAACTTTAGTTATCACCTTCCCTAAAACATTTTGATGCATATAACCTAAAAGTACAGTCAGCTTTATGTCGAAAATTCTTGCCACTAATTTTGAGGAGTGTTCCACAATATAACGATTTTCCAAGTTATCTGTTACATACTTATATTGCAGGTCAACGTAATGAACAAATCATGGTTTTTATAATTGAAAACAATATATATATATATATATATATATATATATATATATATATATATAACATCCCGATACTAATTATTAATGCTTTGGGAAGTACTAATAAATTACAAAGAAAGAATAATGGATTACCAGATATTGTTTCTTTTTTGGCTGCTCCAGAATGTAGATGGTCCAGTAAACATTATCTCTCTTTATGTATTTCTCATTGGTGGCAGATGATCAACATGAACCAAATGGATTCCATATCTACGTATGCATCAACTAAATAGTGACGCATAGACATTACAGCATCCACAAATGTATCGAATGTAATTCTAACAGCAAAGCAGTACCCATAGTAAGATATTTGAGTCACTCGTTTTTTAGTGCTTGGTCAATTTGTATCAAAAATTCTAATTTTTTTATCTTTTGGCTGATAAACAACTGGGATGTTGGGGTAGTACCCAGATTCTTCGTAACGGGCCATTAGAGAATAAGTAATTGGCTCTAAGCTCTGATGAAATATCTTATTTTCTCCATGACCTATACATGAAGAACTGTCAAGATCTGGTCTTATAGTTATTATTTCATCTCGTTTAAAGGGTGGTTCTTTATGTGTGTTTTAAAAAACTTCAGCAAATTAGTTCACCCGTGGTGCACTTTAGTGTTTAGCCTCTGAAGAACGCTTGTGGCTATCTCCATAGCTGCGTTTTCTGGAAGAAACCCTTTTCTTTCCGCTTCGGTAAACGCCTCCTTTTCCATTTTATGCAGCACCTTAGTGCTTTTTCTAAGTAATTACTTTCTCAAATAAATTTTCAGGTATTGTCTATAACTTTTTACGTACCGAGAAATTTCAATCATTTTCATTTGATGGCAGGTCACCTCTTCCACGTCTAATTAATTGAGCTGAGCATATTACATATGTTTTCAATCATTAGGGTGTAAGGTGACTGTTCAATGTTATTATTGACAGTGAATACGAAAAGAATACGATACGTATCCTTGAGATGCACAACCATAGATGCACTGTTATAAAACCTTATGTTTTTACATGAACAATTTAGAATCAGGATCATTTCCAGTCAAATGATATTTAAAGATTTGTTTCTTTCCCTATAGTTTGATCTTCTAATTTTTTTCTTGCATTTTGTTTTTTTAAACCTTTTTTTTAACCAAGTGATTTCTCTTTCTATGTGAACTTCCTAAATTACGTGATATTTTCTTTTCAAATAAATTCTTAATTTGAGGTTTTAATTTTTCAATTCTGGTTTTATTTTAACATTTGCTATTTTCATCTTGGTTAGATTGCAATAATCATTCTATTCTTTCAAGTGTGGTTACATTGGTTTGTTTAGTTTTGGCGTGTTCATTAAGTTTTATTAAACGTGATTTTATCTCAGTTATGATTTCAACCTCGCGCTTATATTTGTAATATTTGCTAAGTTCTGCCAATTGTATTTTTCCTCATGTGTAATTTAGATTGCACATTTGATAGCATGGTATTTATGATCACGTAATTTTATTCATGTTGAGATTTTATTAGAGTAGTTTTTATAAAATGTTCTGACTCTTTTCTCAATTTTTATATCTTATTTATTATACCATTTATAAGCAAACTTGCTAATATTTTTCTTTTGTTTCTTCTAATTTTCATTTTGGTCCTCCACCTCTTTAAACTTTCTCGTATACTATACGAAGGAAATATCATGAAGGAAATGGTATAATAAGGATAATAGATTATATCTCATTCGAGAATATTTATAAGTTTCTTTGTTATTTACTAAAGAAATCACAAAGGCAATGGGTAAAGGCCAAAACTAATCATGCTTGATTTTTTTGACCCCTTTTAATAAAGGGGGGGGGGGGGGGCAAATTTTGTGAAAATAGCTGATTGTTATAAAAGATATACATGTAGATTTTTTCTTGGCCGAGTATTATTATCTCTTGAATTTCCTGTCTTTCTGATAAGTTTTGGTACTTAGGTACACATGTTTCTTGACAGAGAGTGCTGGCCGATTTAAGCTCTCGTAGAAATGGACAAACATGGTACCATTGAAAATGCAGAAACAATGAGTAATTTTATACTAATGAGTGAGACTAATGATCAGTTTCTCTTTGGATTTGAGATTGGAATTTATATTATATTTTCTTTATGTTTTTGAAATGCAGGTAATATGTCTGCAAATTAAAATTATTAAATAAATAAGGTTTTAATTTTTTTTCTATTCTTATTTTTTTATCATTTTCCAAGTTTTAAAAATTTGCGCACTTCTTAAAGAATTTTCTCTACAATTTTACCAAATTAAGCTATATATTTCACTGATAAGTAAAATAATAATCTCCAAACAGATATAATATATATACATTACACTATTATACATTTATTAATATAGGTTATTGAAGAAAAGTTAATATCTTTCCTGTGACTGCTTTTAATCGCAGCTATAACATGCCTGGAAATTTGAAAAATTTCATCTGAAGATGTCATGATTGACACCACTATTCTTATAAATAAGTCACACCCAAAATGAATAATGTATTAAGTCTACAACTTTATTTTATTAAATAAGTGTGTAAAAATAAATTTTTTACTAAATAAGTGTGTTATGTCTTCCATCAACATGATCGAAGAATCATACAGTTTATGTAAAAAATAAGCTGGTTAACCTTGTAACGATATTTCTCCCAAAATATTGATACAAATGCCCAGACGGCTATAGGATGAGTCGGGGGTGGGTGGAGTTTACGATAACTAACGAGGTCTAGTGAAGTGACAAAACTGAAATACATGAAACGTCAAGGGTGGAACCTGACGCAATGGGGGCCACTAGATTTTATCTAATTTAGGAACAGAGACCCATTAAACCTAAACTAAAATTAAATTTATTATTGGCCGCCAGTTACGGTAGTGGTAAGAGAAATCCAATTTAACTCCTTACAACTCCTTAGTTAACCTGAAAATTTATCCAAAATAAAAAATGAAATGTCAAATTCACTATTAAATACGTTAAAATTTTAAAATAAATATGACCTTGGTTAGAAAGTTTCACAAAATGTATTGCACAAGGGAAATTTTGTAGGTACATAAGATTGCTCGAGAACAGAGGGAAAAAGTGTTGTTTGACAAAAGAAAGTATTACTAATCGTAAGTTAAGCTAAAGTTCAACAATGGTAAAACCTTCTTAAATAAAAAAAATCAGGGAATGACCTAAGCAAAAATTGGTGAGATTTATAAATAAAAAGCTTCAACTAAACTTTCTAATTCCTGAATAGGCTTAAGCAAAATAAAAAGTTTCAACAAATCTTTCTAACTCCTTAATAGGCTTAAAAAAAAACACAACAGATGAGTATTTACTTATCTAGACACATTTGTATAAATATAGGCCCTTCATTAAATTTCTTGCACAAAAAATCTAAGCCTGAAAAACACAAGCTTAGGCACAAAATCAGGGCTTAGACCAGAGGTGGACGAGTAGTCAATTATTAAATTACATATTTTGAGAGTCCAAGCTAGTCATTAGTTAAACCAGTCATGGTCTAACATGAAACTTAAGATTCCAAAATGGGGTGAAATGTTCTTATGGATTTATTCACATAAATAAAGGACAGGTCTATACTGAAACTGCCAGGGCAAATTGTGTGGCTTGACCCAGTTTGGCTGCTTGTAGGACAGTGTGAGGGTCCGGAATCTCCTCCCACATGGTCATTCTAGCCACCAAACTCCTACATGTCCTTCTGGAGGAGATGTTTGGAAACCGGATAACAGAGTCTCCTCCACGTAGCCCGGATGAGAATACCCTGGGTAGCATCATATGTGTAATATTACTCAGTTTCCCCAAATATACATTAATAATACAACCATAAAAATCAAAAGGTATATAAAAATCAAAAGGTATATAAAAATCAATGATGCTCACAATTATGAAAAGAGATGTACTCTATATTAAATTCACAAATCAAATATAATTGTTATATAAATAGTTTTGAACTAGATTGTATATGTGTGTGTGCCTTGTATTTATATATAAATGTATATGCCCTGTGTTTATATGTACTTAATAATACATATAAATATATGTATATATATATATTTTTTTTTATATATTTTCACATTTAAATATATGTATGGATATATCTATATCTGAGCATGTATATCAACACATATAACTATGTGTGTGCTGTCTGTCTAAGTATAGGGGTCCAATCATAAGAACCGAAGCCACCTATGTGTATTTTATAATTCAAGAATCTGGCCTATTTCTACTATTAGATTCCAAAGATGAATAAGTTTAAAAGTTATATAAATATAATTAGCAAACCGGCTAAGAATTAAGCACTAACGCCAGTGTTCCTTCTACAAGTGAACGTGCAGCCATTACTACTAAAACATATTTTTGACCCACATGGCTGATAAGTTTAGTAAACAGGAAAAGCTTTTATTAATAAAATGCACTAGAAGGGAAAAAAGAGAGATACACTTAAACGTGAAAGGGGTTTCTTCAAGACTCGATAATTCACAAATATAAAATATAAAAATTAATAACACAAGAAAATAAATTCCAAGCTAAAAAACTGTGCTTGTAAAATAGATTTCACACGGCGGAATCACATCTTGATGGCAGTGTCAATCCTTCTCACATCCACGGCGAAACCAAAGTCACAACGAACAAAAAGAATGCGTCCTGCCTTCAAATCGTATTAATTGGCGTTCGAATGCCCATCAGCATTTTATTTTTACAAATTTTTGACACATCCTCCCTTCCTATTTTCTCTGCCATCTTGGCCCTCCTTTTTTTCTTGTTGCCAAACCTTTCTTTTAGCTCTCTAGCTCAAAACGCCAAGTGAGTGGTGCTAGTCATCATCTTGAGCGGCTTCCAAGCAACTATTTCCCCGTAAATAGACTGAATATTTGTAGTGTTCATTTACAAATATTCGAGGGTTTATCCACTAACTAAGCTGGTATTTGTTGAAGTAAATTTCATCACAACCTGGTCAAAAATTTGAACAATAATCACGCCCTAAACGGTATTTCTAGTATACTATTTGAGTATATACACATTTATATTGGGTTTTTTTCTATCCATTTTATAGTTACATTGTTTGTGGGTGCTCTTTTGATAACATGGGCTTACGTGAATGATTCCATTATATTGATATTTGGGAAATTTATTTTGTGATTTTTTTTCAAAGTAAACTCGTACTTTTCCTTTGTCCCATCCCCCAATTTTATCCCTAACCACGTGATAAAAAATTTCACTCAAACATTACTATTGTTCTAGTTACTCCGGTATTTTGCCGTATGTGGTAACCTTACTTCCTAAATAAGATAAATAGTTTAATATTTCAAGTTTAATTCCATTCTTACCTTTTTAATAATGAGTTTCTTACCATCTTCATTGTCATGCACTTTTACACCTGTACATCCAATACATATATTTTCATTGGTCTTTCTCATTTAACTAATTCTTTCTCCAATGAATCTTAATTCACTCCTATTTCACAACGTCACCTGCATGTGCCATCACAAATTCCACTAACCTTCTTTAACACTGCACTTCAGCAAGTAATTAATAGAATTGTGACAAAGTGCTTCCCTGTCTCACACTTCTTTCTCTTTGAAACCAGTCAGAGGACCTATATTATATTTGTATACAATTGTGACAGTTATAATAGATGTGTCATTTATTTTTCCCACAATAACTTTTACCAATACCCTTTTTCTCAAACCCAAACATATAATTTAATTAATTACCTTGACATATGCTTTTTGTTTAGGTCAATGAAGGCTATCATAGAGTTTTTGACAAGCTCTTCTATTTTCTCAGCAGAAAGAATGCATCAAACATAGATCTTACTTGATAGTCACATTGTTCATCCCTTGCATATGATCTATTCTTCGTTCAACATTTGGACATAGAAACTTTTAATATATTTTCAGGCAGTGACACATAAATGTAACACCCTTATGTATTTCACATTCTGACTTCCTTACTTTTTTATAAATGGAAAAATAACCCCTTTCTCCAGTCCTTTGGTTTCTTTCTTTCCTTCCATAAAACTCGCATAACTGGTTGCAAAACCTCTGCATTCCTATTTATACTGCTGCTATTATAATTTCAACTATCAATTCGTCTATTCTTGATGATTTCTCATACGTAGCTCTTCTGTTATTCTTTCCTGTAAGTATCAACTATCAAATTATTCTGCATTTCATTCCATAAATACTGTATAAATCATTTCTCTTGCGCTATTTAGTTCATTTTTTCATATAATTCCTAACAGCAGTAAGAGCCCCGATATATCCCATCGATAATTATTCAGAATTTGACGTATGAGACTATGATAGTGACGTTTTCAAATAATATGACTGTTGAGTGTGGTCAGCCGAGTGAGGTCAGCCGTGTGACGTCAGCCTGTGGTTCTGAGCGCCCCATTGAATGAATTATTAAGTGGCAGTAGGTATGCTAGAGATATAGTGATAGTATTGTGACGTCATCCTATGTGACGTTCCGGAGTATGAGACTATAACGTTTCAAATAATATGACTTCAGCCTTGCGTCTGAGGTCAGCCGTGTGACGTCAGCCTGTCGTTCTGGACGGCCCATTATATTTGAATGTAGATATATCAGGTGGATTTTTACGTCACAAATAATATGACTGCTAATTGACGTCGAGGTAGCTATGCTAGAGATATAGTGATAGTATTGTGACGTCATCCTGTGTGACGTTTCGGTTAATTGGTCAGCGCCAGGATAATTCTATCGTGGACAAGTTTTTTTTGAGTGTATATGAATTGTAATTTGTTTTAAATTTTTTGAACATGTTTTTTATAGTGACGCGTTCCTCATTTGTACGTCAAATCAGATTTGAATGAATTTCAAGGGTTAAGGTATGAATTATGAAATTATGTCGGTTTAATTATACACTAAAGAGTTATATATTGCTCTTACTACAAATATAAAATTTAAATGAGAGGGAAATATTACTAGAAATGAAAAAAAAATAAGTACAAGTTTTTTTCACATTTAATTATAATAAAAAATATATACATATTTCACAATTTATTATTGTTATCCATAAAAATACAAAGATCGTCAAACAGTGACAGATAGTCAAAATATGGGAGAGGATCGGGTGGGTCTACAAACGATTTGGAGGCGAGCGTATTGTCTATGAACATCGATACATTTAGGTGATTTAGATATTTTACATGGCGTGTGATATATTTTTCAAGATTGTAGCGAGTTTTTAATTCGTCCAAAGACAGGTAGATCTGAATGTTTTTTTATCACTCAGACACAATTTCCACACGCCAAAAAGTTTTTTCACCACAATGATAAAGTCGTCCATGCTGGATTCGAAGTTTACACACGACTGCACACAGTTTGACCAAAACGGCATTTCTTTGACGAGAAAGTTCCATTGTGGGACGGTGAGTATTAGACGATTAGAACTCGATGAAAACATCACGTGAGCGTAAAAGTTGCGGTCAGGGAAGAGGCCCACCGCCACGTGTTTGTTCTGTTTATCGTTTAGGTAGAAAGTCTTGGTTAGCAACGACGGTGACTCATCCTGCACCATATTACAGCTGCACGTCTTCATCGCTGTCTGCGTCTAGACTGATGACCTGTAATCAACAGTCGTCACAATTAAAGCTAGTATCGTGGGTTTCGTCGTCGTCGGTGATTGGACAAAATTTATACAATTTCTCGGCGCTGTGAAATCTGACGAATCGTGCCAAAGCGTTTGCATTTTTTAACGCACACGGGGTGATGTCGTGACAAGGGGCGGTACACCCCCAACAATTAGAGTTGATCAAATCAACAAAGGGACATTTATAGTCCTCGCGTAGTGGGATGAATGTCCGCCCGGTGAGACGGGACAAGAAATTCCCTTTTTGTTTATTATATGCGTAAGTCACGAAGGCTTTATCTAAATTTTGTTTTAGAATGGGAACTAATTTGGAGTAGCACAAGCCGGTGGTTTTATTGAATTGATAGCACGAGGATTGTTTCTCGTCGATGAAAACTATGGCTAGCTCGGTGACCACCCACTCCTTTTTCGAGTTTACGATAAATGAAAAATCAAAGATGGCCGACATGATGATGTTCATATGACAGATAATGGAATACAAATGATTAAATAAAATTATAGTATACCTTTTATATCTAATGCTGGAACACACGTCTGGGCACCCCTGCTAGTACACCTTGGACAGTGGCCAAAGCGACGTTTGAACAGCGTGACGGCCAGTCGGTCGTTCTTGCACAAGTTGCCGGTTGAGAACAGGTCTGTGAATATCCTCAGGCTCCAGCCGGCGTCCTTGGCAACGGCAAACAGAAAGCAATAGTGCCCGCACACACCGGAGGCTATGGCTTGGAGTCGTTTGCGGTTGTACATCCATCGTGTTGAGTGTTTATTCATGAGTCTAGTCATCACTAAGCTCGGTCGTCTGCCATATGTATCAAAATACTCCCCAAATTTGGAAAAATATAGAACCACCCAATGAGAACCGGGTTTAGTGTGAGGGTCTAGATTGACCACAGATAAGCCTGGACGAGTGAAATTTTGAGGTAATTTGTCCGAAGGAAATGTCCCTTTATAGATTGAAATTAGCCCAACAGCAGCAGTGTGTATATTTGATGAGAATTCATGGTGTTAATAATTAATTTTCACCTCCCGATTAGAATCTATCGACACCGTCTCCTCGTACTCAGAGTAAAACAAACAGGTTATGGCGGTGTCAAGGTCTGTCTTGAACTGTAACTCAAATCTCACGTTCCCCTCTGTCTGAAGGCTGGTGTGCGAGTCCTGTCCTGCACTGCCGGGAGTCAAGTCGAAGGCCAACATAAAGTAATCTTTATTGAACATGTCTCGCGTGATTAAATGCCCGTTGTTCTGATGGTGTATGCCCAATCCCGAAAACAATGTGTCATAGGCGAGGGTGGACGTGCCGACGTTGTCAAAATTTATCAAAATGGGCAAAAGTTTTTGGATTACATTTACATATAGGACGAAACGATCAAGGTTTCTATGAATCAGTTGAAACGGATTCGTGTTCAAACTGCCCACAAACGCCTCGTTTGACACCGATGTGAATAAAACAATTTAGGGGATAACCCCTAGAATGACATTATTTAGACTCACAGACTTGGATCCTTTGGGTAAAGTCACAGACTTGACGTCCACCCGATTGAGGTGGTATTGAGCCGGCTTTCGTAACAGTGTCTTTTCTATAGTGAGTGAAATAGTCGACGACACTTCCACGTGTTTCACAAAGAGGGTGGCGTCTAAAATTCGCAATAGTACGTCGGTGTTTAAATTGTCCGCGTCTGTGAGCAGATAAAACTCTCTTTTGTTGCGAATTAATTTAACGCGCAAAGATACATTTTTCAATAGCAAATGTGAAATATTAAATATGTCGACGCGTAAACGTTCCACCAAGTCGACCGGATGCTTTAACAAGTCTAATCTCGTGGCGAAGCCTTTGTTCTCTATGGATGCAGCGAGTTCACCGTTAGTGGCAGGGGTATCCAAAAACCCATACCATTCACTAGGTGGGTGTCGGAGGCGTCTCTACCGTAATTAGTTAAAGTCTCTAAATAAGCCCTGTAGGCATAGTTGTCTGTCGAGGTTGTAATAGGTGTTTCGTTGAGAGAGATATTGATTTGACTGAATAATGAATTTAACAAGTTGTTGAGCATCCGATTTTATTGTCGGCTGCGACCGGTGTCCAGTCCCCTTTCACCAGTTGAATACGAAGATATAATTTAATCGAAGAGAGGTCCCGAAAATACTCGCCGTCTCCGGGCCAAAAAAACTCTAACTGAGCGTCATTGTCCACGGAAGTGATGGGTTTGTATTCGACCACTTTATTATTTTTAATTACCGTTTGAATGCATTTTTCATCGAAAAGATCGAGTTCTGTTTTTGAATACTCCATAATTAATCGAAAATATCTTTTTTAGCTCTCTTGTTCCCTCTTGCTCTGGCGCCCACCTTCAAATGAAGTCATTTACGTTTTTTTTACCCGTTTTAAGCCACGTCCCTCGACCGCCTGAGTGACCCGCTTTTTAACTATATCACCCACTTTTTGACCGGGTTTGCGTGTCGCTATGTCGGCCAAATATGCGAACCTGTTTGTAACGCTTGTTTTCCCACAGCTTTCGCCCCCCCCTCATAAACAACGGTTTGACAAATCGAAATAATCCGCCCAAAAACGATCCGAGGCCACGGCCCCTCTGCATTTTATAACTGGCGTGTAGACAGGACCGATGTTTTCTCTCTCTTCCTCCATTGTTAAGACTAAGTCAAATTACTACGTCCCGTATCTATTTATCTAGTTTTTTTCTCTCTAAAATGTAAAACCGCTACGGTGGGCACGGGACCCGATTGAAAATTCACTCGTTCGCCAAACTTTGTGAATAAGCCTATGCTTATAGTGTCAAAATTACATTTCTCGACGGGAAAATAGAATATAGGAAAGAACACGTAATGTGAGGTGGCGGAGGGGAACTGTATGATTCTAATCCATCTTACATAAGAGTCGCCTAGCAACTGTGTTCCTATAATGTCTGTGTACACAAAGACGGGCTCCGTTTCGATTGAACTAGAGCCGGGCATTTTACGATTAGGTCGCAAAAAGACCCCCTTAATATCCTCTTTCATTAAATCCCTCATATGTGTATTAACGGCATTAAGTGACTCTATGTTGGGTAGTCTGTTTCGAATGATTGTAATTAAGTCTCCGATGCCCACATAGAGACGAACAGGAAATTCTATTTTAAATTTTCTTTTCGCCATTGTAAATGAAATTGTGTTTTTGAATCGTGTAGTTATGGGTGACTTGTCGGCGGTCCATGCACCCTTTTGTTTTTTAATCTCAGTCAAAATTGTTTGATCGCGTAGAATGTACCATTGAAGTTCAGATATGAAAACCTCTAGATCATCTTTATCACTTATAGAGCTCTTAATTTTATTATAAAGCTCCTTAAAGGAGGTGAATTCTTGTTGAGGAAACGAAACACGGCCCACTTGGGTCACCACGACGTTTGCCATCAATTCTTTATCTTTGGATAAAATGTTATCTTCGAGAGTTTCAAAACCCACGGGATAGGATAATTCAGCTAGTCCCACCTCCCACCGGTCGTGTTCTAGCTGTATGGACTCTGCCAATTTAGTAGTATAGTATTAGAGTGTATTATTCTCGTAATATTCGGAACTTGAGTCCGACGGCAGTGCTACATAAAACTGACTCATATTTGTTTAATGTTAGACACAGGCACCCAGCTGTTGAAAGAACTGTCGTATCCTTTCCACTTGACTAGATGATGATGAATGCCTTTAATCCGCTTACTCTGTACTGTTTTATCTATTTGAAAAATCGTTGGACGACGCACGCGAACTAGTTCGTAGTTATAAAAATGTCCCTCAATAGGCCGCCCGCGGAGATCCTGTAACGAATAGACCGGTTGGGGAAGTCTAGGAATTACTTTAACTATGCTAAATATTTCTCGTGTAAAATTAGCCTCGTATCCTTTGTCAAAAATCATATTTTCTTTACTTATGCGCACATGATCACCGACGTTGAACAAAATTTTCCCTATTTTAATTTTAGCCCACCGCTTTCGCAGGCGCAATAGTATTTTAAATACGTGAATAGGCTTGACCGAAGCCGGAGCCATTCCTATAGTCGAATGAACACTAGCGTTATAATTTTGAACTAGCTTGCCCAACACATCGACGTAGTTGTGAGTGTAGAATGAGGTGAAATATTTCCACATTTTAGTTTTCTGCGTGCGATTGAAACGCTCCACGACAGCCCCCTTTATATCTGTATTATGAAAATGATAAAAATGAACGCCCGCTTATTTCAAAAATGTTCTAAATTTAGAATTTAAAAATTCCCTACCCTTGTCCGATTGAATCGAAAGGGGGCGTCGTCCTTCCTTAAAAATCTGTTTTATACCCCGCGTGATGTCTGCGCCCGATTTTGTTGTAAGCGGTATAGACCACGCGTACTTTGAAAATATATCAATAATGTTTAGAATATAGTTGACGCCTCGGTTGTCCTTATTTAAGCTCTCATATCTACTAGATCAATCTCCCACACATCGTCGATATTGGTGACTCTCTACGGGTTACGTGGGAACCTTTTTCTTAAACTATGGTGAAGAGTGTACGCGTCCTTCCCGGTCAACCATTCGTCTACTTTTATTTTATCCAACCGACTATACTTTTTAAGATTGCTGGTGGTCGAGAAGGCCGAAGGTCGTGAGAGATTGTAATATAATTTTTTTTAACGTGGCGCTCATTTTAGTGTGTTCCAACGTGGTCTGGCGGGAAATAGTTTAGAAATGACTGTTTTATATTTCAAACCTCTGCTGGACGTTATTTTCGCGTTGGATCAAAGTTTTGTCGATGAGCGCTCGTGGCAATTAGTATGTCTTTATAT
This sequence comes from Timema cristinae, assembly GCA_039000515.1. NCBI lineage: Eukaryota > Metazoa > Arthropoda > Insecta > Phasmatodea > Timematidae > Timema > Timema cristinae. Next base: position 463,442 of record JBCFYV010000100.1, read on the forward strand.
TTTTTTAAATCACTCTCTGTAACAATATCTTTATTTACGTTTATTTTGGTCAACAACTCCCAAAGTCCTTGCGTGCCTTTATAGTGTGTGTTACCCAGGTATATATCGTTATCGTCTACGGTGAAACTTGAATTGCCTATTTTAAAATTATCCCCTTCTTTTCTAATTCCAAATATAGGATCTGTTGACGCTCTCCGGTGTACGTAAGGTGATAAATATTTTCCCGCTATACTGCCGAACAGGCGGAAGGAACCTTTTCAACTTCATCAGGGAAATACGACTCCCCTTCCACCCACCCCTCCTCTGGCGAGTCTACACTAATAGGACTGCTTTGATATGTGGTCTCGTCTGAAATGAATCGAGAAACCTTCGGCAGCGGTTGTCTCCTAACCAAATGTCGTTTTCTTTTTTTTCCTCGTGCAAGGTCGACTGGTCTACGTTTTATTAGTGTGGGGCCCACGATGGGTATTTTAATTGGTTGTCTCGCTCTCTGCCTGTTTGTTAAATAACGCTGTTGATACTTTCTAAAGCTGGCCAATCTTTGATAATCGTCAATTTTTTTCCTAGATTTTAGAATATTTTTCATCTGTACAAAATCGGTGTACTTGTCATCGCGTTTATTGTGAAATAGTTCTGGCGGAACTAGAAGCATCTGTTTAAGTTGTGACATATTATTATTTAACCAATACGCCTACGAGAGCTGAAAGAATAGCGGGTAGTATGATGCTCAAGAAGCCGCCCGATTGAACGGCGATAGTTCTTTTTCTTTTCAACGAAACACCGCTGCTAGCCAATTTACGCATACAATTTTTATACTTTGCTAATTTTCCCTTATATCTTTTACTAATTTTAATATTATTGTTTAATGGGTTTAGAGCACATTCGCCGAGTGTTGTTATAACATCCGGGTCGACGACTTTAAGAATAGCTTTGCGCAATTTAGGACTGGCCGTTTTCAATACCCGCAGTACGTGTCTATTTTTCTTGACTAGTTTCATCTAGTAGTCAAGCGGGGACAATCACTTTGCAAACACTGTTAAATATGTCCGTTTTGAAGAGCAAGCGTTTGTCCACGTTCTGACTCAGATCAAAGAGTAATTACCCGTCAACGGATTCGGTTGCTTTCCTATAGATTCTTTGTATTTCGGATGGATTATCCGGATAAACTTGTCTAGCTAGATAGTTTATCTGTGTTTGATCACGCGGGTTTTTAAACACAACAATGTATTTAGCGTTTAGCGAGATGTCACGAGACTTACTTTCCTGATAGAAAAGGTTTTGTGTGATCAGAATAACCGATAGGTTTCTATGTTGACTACCCTTGGTGAAAAGTTCACAAACTTTTTTAGAATAAACTTCGTTCAGTAAATCGTCCAGCACGATGAGTTGAGCCCCGCCAGCCTTAAAATCGAAATTGTCCGGTACACCTTTGAGTAGTGTGACGTGACTAAATGATCGCGAGGAAATAGAATTGTTCTCGCTGAAACACCAATGAATTCTATCAAATTTATCCACACTGCACACCTGTTTTAAATTTAACAGAAAATTCTCTACAAAAGTAGTTTTACCGCAATTTGACGGTCCCGGTATTATCAGTGTGAAAGGGTGTACAAACACAGACATCGATGTGCACCCGTCTGGTGTTGGTATAAAACTAAAAAATAAAAATTACGATTTCAAATTTATAGTAGTGCCGACAAACCAATAAATTTTATGGCCGAAATATTTATCATAATTATGATTGACACCCCTAGTCTAGCATATCAATAACAAGTTGTTGTTTTTTTATCCCCATTAACATTTTTTTCTTTTCCTTCCCTCTTTACATAAATTATAGTAGAGGCAATAGTGGCCATTTTTAAAATTATATCAAATTGATCGGAGTTAATATCACTATCGTCACAATGCAGAGATAATCACAATGTTTTTTTTTAAATATGCCACGCGGTAATTTTGTAAAGGAATATGGCCACTTTAAAAAAATTACTATTCCCAATTTATACTATTCCCAACTTATACTATCGGTGGTGGTGGTGGTGGTGGTGGTGGTGGGGGTGCCAACGAACCATTCCCTGAGAAATTTAACATTAGACAGGGAGCAAATCGAATTTAATTTTTTATATTTATGGCCGAAACATTTATCATAATTATTATCGATCCTATCCTTCAGGGAGGGACACCCATAGTCTATCATATCAATTACAAGTTGTTTTTTATCGACTATTTCCATTAAAAAAAATTCTTTTCCTCCCCCTTTACATAAATTATAGTAGAGGCGAGAGTGGCCATTTTTAAAATTATATTAAATTTATCGGGGTTCGTATCACCGTCATCCCAATAGAGACCGTTGTGATTATATGTGAGCCAATAACATTGTTTTAATATGCCTCGGTAATTTTGAAATGGAATATGGCGACTTAAATGTCCAGTGGTGAGTCACCCTTCCACACATTGACATAATACTACATTCTTTTATAATAAATGTATTGTCCTCGTCTTTGAAACCTTGTATATCTACAATTACGTTAGTCATGTTGTGTTGTGTTGGTGTTGTAGCAAAACTGTAAAGGAAAAAAAACCTATTAACAGTCACTGTGCGCGGAGACAATTGTAAAAAAAAATTAACTATCACGTACATAAATATCACGCGGCTCGTCTACGATGATGTCAGACATTGTTGACATTTTTTCTTTATAGACGGCGGTCCATCAATCTGCGTTACGCCCATATTATAATGTTCCAAACAATATTTATAATCTTTCAATTCGTGTTGTGCAAAGGGAGAGAGCAAGTTCCAAGCGCGATTTATATCTCTAGACGCGTATGTTTTTATAAATTCTGTAGGTAAACTATTCAACTCCGCGGCAGACATCAGACACAAATCCTGCTTCTCAGAGTATGTGAGGATGGACGCGTTGATTTGAGCCATTATACTAAATTACAATTACCGGGGACACGTTCTTTTATAGGGATGTCACTCGATCCAAACCCTCCCTCCACCCTCTGAGTGTTTGATAGCGAATCAGTGTGTTCAACTCTAGGGTAATCAATTTTCACACATACTAGTTGAGCAATTTTATCACCCCTTTTAATTGTGAAAACAGTGTGGCAGTGATTAATGAGTAATACGCAAATATTACCACGATAGTCTTCGTCTATAACCCCGGCCAAACATCTATGCAGTGCCAGAGCCAGACTAGATCGCGGAGATATTCTACCGTACGTTCCTGCCGGTAATATAATAGAAATATTTATCTTAACTAAACGCCTGCACGAGGGCTGTATACTGCAATTGTATGGACTTTTCAAGTCTAAACCTACAGAGCGTGGTGTGGCTTTAACCAGCGATATGACGTTTCTATTTAACTTTTTGAACTTTAATAAGGATGACACTGGAATCAGAGAGAGAGAAGAAAAATATATACGTATAAGTATAATTTCAATTTGATATGTCAGCCTAGTTATTCGATGTCATCCATTAGTCGTATTTTCATGTCAATATATATTTGATCAAACACCTGATAGTCTCTATACCACGTGTTAACCTGTACACAAATAGGGGCACCGTCTGTTGGACAGAAGTTATTACAGCACCTGCTTTCACAATTGAGTACAGATAACCTTTTTACACCTGTTTCTGTGTGTGGTAGTATCACAGTAGAGTGGTCTATGTCTAGTTTTAGTAAGGTAAAAATTGTGTCATCATTAAATTCTTCGTATAATGTCATAGAATTTGTGTCGGTTTTACAATGTTTAAGGGTGACCTGGTGGTATAGGGGTAAGGTGTTGGACTTCTATGCTGGCGGCCGGGGTTTAAACCTCGGTCCCGGCACAAATTTATCTGATTACCAAACCCTTCCTTCACCTCTGACAAGACGTGTATTAATCACAACTTGTGAATGTGGGGAATGCCAGGCCTCCACCGTGGTTCGGATTCCACGTTAAACTATAGGTCCTTCATTTCATCTCACAATCACCCTACCATTACACATTAGCGTAACTGTGTATACCCCTAAAGGGTAGTAAGACGCGGGGCTAATAATAATAATAATACAATGTTTAAAAGGGGAACAAGTACAAACACGATTCCATTTTTTAATATTGTTAATGTCTGGACGTTTATTTCTACGAATTTGCATTTGTCGTAAACGTCCACATTCCAGAAGAATATTCTTTATACAGCCATCAGTCACTAGAAAACAGAAAGAGAGAAAAAAATGTGATCAACTATATCCGTAGGGTATGGACGTGTTATTTAATCTCTTACGTTTAGTGAACACAATATTATAATTTTTCTCTCCAAATGGGAGACGACGATAGCGCCACTTTTTATTTTAGTTTTTCGTGGGTTAGTCACGTGTACGGGGTCCACATCTTTCAAAATCATGTCTTTAATAGTAGTAAAGTTTACAATCTTTGTGTTTTCATAGTTTAGTGTTATACCCCTGACCTTTGTGGTGGATTTATATTCGTTTGTCTCGGGACAAACACATTGTAAGAATACATTTTGGTCCACCGGAAACAAACTCTGTAATGTACGCGCTCTCGGAGTAGGCGGTTAGCTCGTTTGTCATGTCGCCCAACTTGTCGCATGTCGGTATCGTGTACGTGTCTGTCGGTCTTATCACACTTATAATAGAGTCCGTGTCACAATAAAGACAAGAACCACCCAATTGCCTGAGATATGAATACAATTTCATACGGGCACCGGTGGTCACATACGAGGCTATAGGCACATTGACCGTATCGAGGGGAAGTACGGCCTCGTCACGGTATGTCCACGAGACGTAAGCAACCTCGTCATTGGGGAAAATAATGTTGCGAACCTCTGTCCCCGGGTGGTGAGTAGGGAGAAAAAGTCTTTTGGGTTGTTCACAACGAAGGTCTGCGTTTTGTTCTCGTTCAATGCAAATCATCCCCAGAAAGAGTTTAAACACAATTTGGCGAGTGCGCGCTTTCCTGGATTTTTAACAATTTCATTATTATCCAGCACTATTCCCTCTGTTTCGAAATACTCGCTAACGTATTTGTCTTTGTCTGCGTCTGTTTTCACCCATCCAGGGTATCAAGACGCCTCCTGTTTGATCTTGAGGAACTTGTTAATATACTCTACAAACAGTCCCCCTTCTCATGTCTGAGGATCGAACTGGGTAATTTTATATTCCCAAAATTCGTGTACTCTAACCATTACGTGGCCCACTTCTAGCGCTAGTCGAACCTTGTCCACTATCCATGTGCCTGTAATAGCCCTGTCAGAGTCGGTGTATATCAATCCCCTTGGTTCATCTCCATTGCACAAGGGGAACATAAACAAAACATTAATTTTGATTGTGTCTTGTAGGGCAGTACGGGGTGATACAAATTTCTAGGCGGTAGAACATTGCATTTAATTAGTCCCTCTCGGTCTACGACGTCCAAGGGGCAATCGTCGCGACAAAAATATTTATAGGGTGACCTACAGGAAATTTAAAATATTTGCATACCCAGGGATATAAACTGCAGACATCAAGATAGCCTATTTTTTCGTCGGGGTTTGTCTTGTAGTGTAATGTCATAGATTCACACCGTCCACCGTACAGTGCGTCACGTGGATTGAGTGGGGAAATTTGAATCATAGGGTGATTGATTAACTCTAGATCTAGTTGTGTGTCTTCAGTTAGTATTTTGTCAAAGTCACACTCATTCATAGTTGTAACAGTGCACCCTGCGGCTCTAAATGCTCGATATCTCAACAGAGTGCACTCGTATCGCTCGGTGAGAGTCTCTTTCGTCCCTGTTATAGTCACGCCACGGTTTGAAAGACATGTACACCCGTGGAAGAAACATCCGTCAAACTCAAAAATATCTCTCGTCTCGTGACAGTAGCCGTTCACTTTCCTGCCCAAGATTCCTATCTCACAACCGTTGAAGGCGTGCCGATGTGAATATCGGGTCGGGTTTTCTCCAGATAAACTAACCATTTTATAGCTTTCAAAGACTGTCTGTCACCGCACCTGTACCCCCCTTAGGCAGGATGGCTATCGTATAGGGGGCTAAGTACAATTTTCTAAATAAACGATTGCACGCCGACGATATTGTGATAGATTCTTTAAAAACGTCTGTCGCACCTATATTTAGAAATAAATGACGAAATGTACGGCAACACTTGCGTAATACATTTACGTCATCGACACAATAGGCCTCCAGCTCTGACTTATTATTAAATATATACCCCTGCCGCAGTTTGTCAGCGTGCCACACCATAAAGTCATTTCGTTCGTCCGGTTTCATATAATCCGCACCGAACATTTCGGAACCGGGCATCTCACCCATATAATTTAAATTCTTTTCTGTATTAAACAAATAGGGGTTTTGTCCTTTTTTACAGTATAGTCCAAACGCTTTCGGGATCTGTCTCAGTGGCATGGGTAGGAAACATAGGCTGTCTTTAAATTGTATGTGGTCCATTGTCATGCAGAGTATTTTAGTTCCTTCCGCGATAATTTTAGGGGTGTAGTTTAGTGATAGAAATCTATTCAAGATAAATATAGAGTCGAACGAATTAGAATTGTGCGCAACGCAAACAATTTTATTTGCAAACGGCCTCGGTTGTCTCAGGTAGTCGATGAAGCCGTCTACCGGATTATCCCAAAAGAAATGAGACCGTTTCCCGCAATGGTCACAATCCTCGTCCATATTATCGTTAGATATACATTTTACACAATAGTGTTGTACGTGAAGAAAATTCGGTTCGTGCACAAAACAATCATTGGTTATAGCTCGATCTTGTCTAGTCTCGAAATCATAAAATACCATTAGGTAATTATCATCAAACTGCTTCCGACTCAACACCTGCATATAACAACGATGCGGGTTTTCTTTGTTCTGTTTGACGTTGCGCAGTATGATTTAAAACATTCGTGATTTTTCTCCTTTGTTTTATCACAGGTAATACACACCTGTCTTAAATCCCAAACTTTTTTCTTACCGTCAATTTTATTCGATTTATGACTAGTGAAACAAGTGGCAGACCTAAATAACCTGTTACATTCAGTGCAATACACATTTTTTAAACTTTCATACAAACACGGAGGTATGGACATACATTTAGGGCAAGTACTCTTACACGTATGTCTTGCACCTCATTCAAAACCGGTATTACATCCGTCGCAAAAATACTGAACTTAAAAAGCCACAGCCATATTGGTTTTTACGTTAAAGTGATGTGTAACGTCATCGTACAGTAGGTTAATGTACCTACTAGAAGACGACACCCCCTCATACCACAATCCATTGACCGTCGATAGGGTATTATACACGCGTAATTTATATTTGTCCCCAAAATAACGCTGAAATTTATCGAGATGTTCGTGCCCCCCTCCCTCCGATAAATCTACGCGAGTTTTTGTGAGATGCTCATCTACAGCATTGTTAATTTTACGCCCCTGAATATATGATTTTAATTATTATCATTAGTGATTTTGGCTATCGCTATTACTATAGCGTGAGCCAAACAATTCGTCAATGATTTAACAACGACAATGCTCCTTTTATGGTGACTCAGATAATAATTTGGAAGACACCTTCTTTTTAATGCTCTCTTACCGTTGCCCATCATCATTTTGATATGATTCGCTTTAATCCTCAATACATCGGCTATACCAAATCTTGCATTACACTGAATTACTTTTGTTAATGTATTCATAATAGTGTTCACATCAATTTGATCACATCTACGACACGAAACCCCGACCGGTTTATCGAGGTTATTCTCCGTGTTGGTGATCGTGAGTCCTATTAAATCGTAAGATGCCGTACCTCTGAGCAAGTATGCTAATAGACTAGAGAAACACTTCATTAGATAATGCAGTGGACTCACGTTCGTAATCAATGGGTTGAATAGGACTAAAATATCCCTGCCTAAGGTGTTGAACCGAGTATAAGTTCTTTCTGTGTCCCTTATTATTGTAAATGAGTCATTAGTGTTTGTAACCCCTCCCGCATAATGAAAAATGTGTTGGCGTTGTCTGTTAATGTACGAGATAGAGGGTATAGATTCGTCGGGTATAAATGTTTGTTCGTTAGACACTAAAAAAAGACAATAAATTTAAATAATTAATTGAGAAAAGAGAAACAACCGTAAAAAAATTAATTGTTAGTTTAAATAATAAATTTGAGTAACAACAAAAAATTAATTGTTAGAATAAAATAAAAACAATTAAATTTAGAAAAGAGAAACACATAAAAATATTTTAAATAAAAATATAAAATATTAGTTAACTATTAAATTTTAGTTTAAATTATAAATTGAGAAAAGAGAAACAACCGTAAAAAAATTAATTGTTAGTTTAAATAATAAATTTGAGAAACAACAAAAAATTAATTGTTAGAATAAAATAAAAACAATTAAATTTAGAAAAGAGAAACACATAAAAATATTTAAAATAAAAATATAAAATATTAGTTTAACTATTAAAATTTAGTTTAAATTATAAATTGAGAAAAGAGAAACAACCATAAAAAATTAATTGTTAGTTTAAATATTTAAATTAAAAACAATTATATTTAGAAAAGAGAAACACATAAAATATTAAAATAAATATATAAAATATTAGTTTAATTAATAAATTGAACACTAGAGAATAGATGGTAAAATTGATCTTACTTTTAGCAGAAAACACGAGCGCGAGGTAGATGCTGATTCACGTGACAACTTCTTTTCACTCGACAAGATGGCGATGAAATTATCACTTTCTATATTTAAATTCTTTTTTATAGAACACCGGCTTGATGTGCAACTCCGTAGGATGTGTGGCTGACCTTTCTACATACCTATGTAATTAACCTTTCATGTGTGTGTGTGTGTGTTGATTTCGCTCCATTAATAGTAGTTAATCTATCAGAAGCGACCTGAATATCTAATTAGAAATTAAAACGGTTTGCCTTGATCTTTTATAATAGCGAGTCGATGGCTACACTTGGTATCGAGATTTAAGTTTAATAGTAGATGTTGTTCACCTTGAGAGTTAGAAATATCACAATAAATAGCGTGTGTATTTAAGTCGTTAGAATTCGTAAAATGGAATCAGTTAAAGACACGTTTAACGTCCCCCTTCAGTCATTTAAACGTCACAATATTGAGCGTCAATCTAGACATATTTTCAAAAGTAGATCTTATTTTGATAGAGTGAACATTAGAGGAGCGTGTGGTGTTTGTAAATGCGGTGAAGAATATTTTATATCGCTTTTAGGTAATATATCAATTTTGGAAGAGTACTCTGACGGAGATAGATGCGTAGATCTGAGAACAACAGATGGTTTTAATAATTACACGTGTGTATTAAAGATTCTAAAAGAGTCCTGCATCGAACGAACGATTCACTATTGTAGTTCTGAATGCTTTTCTCACTTTAAAAGTCATACGCGTGTGGGTCAAAACGTTATTGCAAAGTTTTAAGTGACTGGTATCGCAAACACTCAGAGTGTCTCCACAATTGGCAAGACAAGGCATTATACTTCGACGTCGCTTCTGAGACGCATACGATCAACCTACAAGCTAGGAGGGCTTATCCGAGTGCACCCACACCAGAGTAAATAAGGTAGTTTATAATTTCTTTATTTATGTTTTTTTTTTTAAAAAATTTCCTTCTTATTATTGCAATAATATATTTGTTTGATTTTTTTTTCAAGATATGGACAAATTTATAAACGACTTCAACTCAACCAAGAGCGATGACATTCAATATATCTCTCTAAGAAATTTAAAGGAGAATACAATACTAGATATTATATCTTTTAATGAAAGATACACGAAGCATGGGAGAGGTGTTTGATGGGAGAGGTGTTTATGTGAGAGCCTATTTACAAGATAACATCGTAGGTTTTTTCTCCCAAAGAAGTTTTCACCAATTTGTTCAAAACAGCACATTGACCTTGTAAATAATTCAAAGTCTGTATTAATCTATGATGGCATAGGGGGTGATAATTCTATCAAGCTTAGAATAGAACCAACTGGTTTATAGTTTTTTTCAATCTTTAGTAATACTGGTTAAAAAATTGAATTAAAAGTAACTAACCACTAACTAATATCTGTTCATAATTGGTTTATGTATTCATATAACAATTATATGTGTAATCTGTAGAGGTGTTTATGTAAAAGCCTATTTAAAAGATAATATCGTAGGCTTTTCCTACCTAAGGAGTATTCCATATTGACCTTATAAATCAAAGTAACAACTAAACTCTATTTATAATTTAACTTTGTAACTAATATCTGTTCATAATGGCTTTATGTATTCGTATAACAATTATATTTGAAATCTGTGTATTTTTTTATTATAATTAAATTAGAAAAAAACTTGTATTTTATTTTTTCATTTTCTAGTAATATTTCCCTTTCATTTAAAATATATATTATTAATACAACTTCGTCCTCTGTGTAGTTATTAATTTTTAAAAGAATGCATTCTAAAAATAAAGTTTTCACAGCTGATACACATGTTCAAATATAGTGTATTTATTTCAATTATTTTAATTTGATATATAAATAACTAGACATTTAAACTGATTACAATTCATATACACTTAAAACTTGGCGGCGACAGAAATGATCTTGCCGCTGACATCTAAAACTAACCTCTCCTTATTTTTAAAAACTGGTTTTATTGTACACAGATGGATTTCACACTGAATACAAACTCAGTTGAGAGTAAAATTTTCCAAACGTTTAAATATTATATTTTAGTCATAAAACATAATGAGTAGAGTATTTTAAGTTACGGAATATACATGAAAACAACACTTGATATTATTATTCATTCAAATCTGATGTGGCGTACAAATGCGGAACACGTCACCATCAAACATGTTCAAATCTATTTATTTCAATAATTTGATATATAAATAACTAAAAATTTAAAACAAATTACAATTCATATACACTTAAAACTTGTCCACGATAGAAATTATGCTGGCGCTGACCAACTAACCGGAACGTCACACAGGATGACGTCACAATACTATCACTATATCTCTAGCATAGCTACCTCCACGTCACTCAGCAGTCATATTATTTTAATAACAGTGACGTAAAAAACACCTGCTATACCTACATTCAAATATAATAGGGCGTCCAGACCGTCAGGCTGACGTCACACGGCTGACCTCAGACGCAAAGCTGCAGTCATATTATTTGAAACGTTATAGTCTCATACTCCAGAACGTCACACAGGATGACGTCACTATACTATCACTATATCTCTGGCATACCTACCGCCACTTAATAATTCATTCAACGGGGTGCCCAGAACCACAGGCTGACGTCACACGGCTGATCTCACTCGGCTGACCACACTCAACAGTCATATTATTTGAAAACGTCACTATCATAGTCTCATACGTCAAATTCTGAATAATTATCGATGGGATGTACCGGGGCTCTTACTACTCTTAACAATATTCTTTCTCTCTTCTCATTAACTCCTCTTCTATCCACTGAAATCCTCCAATTCTATTCAGTACTTAAGTCAGCATGTCTTTAGGATTTTTTTCTTTAAGCTTCCTCATAAAATATTTTCTGGTTTTCTGTTCAATTTTCTTTTATTTTCTCCTGGAACTATACAAAAGATTTCTCCTTCCAAATATAATAATTTTTACTTCTTCTGTAATGAGACGTTTAGATTTTTCTCTCTTTTCTTCTTTCATGAAAATACTCTTTACATGCTTTGATTTTATTTTTTACGGCTTCTTCTGCATGTTCTTTCCAGCATGGTGTTTCTTTTTCTTTCTTTGGCTTGCTATTCTGCCTCACATTCTTTATTCTGCTTCTACCAATGTTGATCTGAATATTCTACATTATTTTACACTATCCTTAATTTAGGAACATTGATATACATGCTCAGATATAGATATATTTAAATGTGAAAATATATAAACACATATATTTATATGTATCATTAAGTACATATAAATACAGGGCATACATATAAATACCGGGCACGCACACACATATATATATATAAGTTTAAAACCATTAATATTTATATAGCAATTATATTTTACTATTTAAGATTAAATAATATAAATTCAATATGAAAATTTTCACAAATTTAAAATAAGTATAAATTAGTATTATAAAAGGGAGTGGTTTACTGAATTCCAACAATACAAGCCCTAGGCAACATACAGTTTATACGCAGTATAAACAAAATTAAGTTCAAGATACCCAAAAGAGGGATTGTTTACTAAAATATAGATTCTGATAAAAGTCAAACAACTTGAAATATTATGATAGAGTTTATATTGTATGAGATTATTGCAATATAACATGTAATCACATTACTAAGCAAAATGTTAATAATGCCAAAAATCAACGATTATTTCCGATAAGCTAATGCGTCATTTTAATTCTGCACCTGTAACATACTGTTTACACAGACTAGAGTTTTCAGACAACAATAGTTATATTAATTTCTTACATATTTATTAAGAAATATTTGATAAGAAAATACAATTAAACTTGATAGGAATATAGATTATTGTTTCTTATCTTTCGAAAACAATAAGATTAAAGTAAATTCAATCTCAACTTAAAGTTGAAATCGTATTAAACTATAGTGTCCATACCATTTGTATTTTATTTTTGGAATAAGCAATACATATTTTCATAAGAATTGCTTAGTATCTTACATCGCGACACTGCTTACACAACTTTCAATTAAAGACTACAATAAATTCCTTCCTTGACATAAAAATTATGGCGTTTCCTTTAGAGCTTTAAACCTAGAATATCTGTGGTAACATTTCATCATATCCTATTATAATAAAGGGTGGGTGCTATCAAGTTTAGTATCCTGGTCTTCTCTATTTAAAATTACTATAAGAATTATATTATTATACATATTATTATATATTATAGGTTAATTGTGAAAGAATAACCTCAGATGATCAAAGCTATGATGGGGAATTGAGGTTAGAACTGAAGGACTCTTTGGCTTACAAACTTGTGAAAATATGAACTATTGGAATGTGGATTGTGAGAGGATTGTGTAGCAAAGAGGAATAAATGTTGGAGGAAATAATGGGAAGAAATATTGATATTTTGTGTGTATGTGAATCCAAGTGGAAAGGGAAAGATATGTTGATGACGAGATATGGTATCCTAGCAATGTGGTCAGGTGTGGATGAATGGGTAAGGAGAAGTCAGGGAATAGGTTTACTCCTAAGCCCACATCTAAGCTGTTGTTAGAATATATGAGTTGATGTCACCTAGATTTCTATGGGTACGTGTGATAATAGTTATTCATAGAATTATGTTGGTTGCTGATTGTGCTCCGTTTGAACGTGAAAACAAGAATGTGAGAGCAGAATTTTGAAATGAGCTCAATGAAGTCTTGACTGCATGTGAACTAGGTGAAATAATTATTTTGTTAAGATATATGAATGGATGGGTTGGTACACATAGAGTTAATTCAGAAACAGTGTTAGAAAGGTATGGTGATGACAGAGTAAATGAGGATGGTAGTGAATAAGTGAGTCTCTGTTTGGAAAAAAGTTTATTTGTTTCGAACACATGGTTTAAGCACAAAGATATTCACTTGTATGCATGGAAAAGGGGTGATTCTAGAACGATGAATGAATTTATGGTGTATGATGAGAGACTGATAAGTTTAATAAATAATAATAGGGATGTGCGTCGATCTGAATGTGGAACAGATCTCTAGTGATTTCACAAGTTTAATTGGGCAGGAATGTTGTGAGCAAAAGCAAGTAAGAGTAAAAATATAAATGTTTCAAGATAAAGGAGTTAGAGCGCAATATGAAATATCGCTGGGTGAAATACTATTTTTACCAAAGCATTAATTAAATGATAAAATAAATACTAGTGCTATTGAAAATTTTAAAACATATTCAAAAAGACTGTGGTTGAGTGCGCGAAAGTTTTTGTTGATCTGCAGTGGTGGGAAACTTATAAAGAGATGCATGGTGGAATGAACTGGTGAAATAAGCTTCGAAAGTAAAGAAAGATCAATAAAAAATAATGATTTCTGTGAAGCGTAAAACAGAACATAAGAGGTTGTGGGAATAATACTAAGGGAAAAAGATTAATGCAAATAAAGTGGTAAAGGACAGTAAAGAGTAAATGATAATAAAAGAAAGAGAAAACGTGCAAAATGATATTGAAGGTAATAGGAAAATGTTCTGGAAGTGAGTAAAGAGAACGAAACAATTAGTGCAAGGAAATACAAATGACATTTAGAATGAACGTGGTAAAATGATCTGGAATAAAAAAAGGTTTAAGAAAGCAATGAAGAATGTATTTTGATCAATTGTGGGGCGAAAATATGGAGAAAGTAGCAGAAAATAGAGGCCATTTTATAAAGATTGACAGAATTAAATAGGTTGAGTTGTTTAAGGCTATGAAAATGTTAAAGAATTACAAAGTTTCGGTTGTAAATGGGCGTGAAATGCATAAGTGTGGGGGCTCAGTATTACTTGCCAGATTGTTTGATTTATTCGATGTGTGTGCTGGGATTGCGAACGTCACGGATATCTGAAAGAATGCCTTCATTTGTATGAAGACAAAGACTGTAAGAGTGAGTTTAAAAATTATAGGGCAATTAGTTTGTTGTTATTATTCTTGGCAGCAAAGTTTATGGTAGTTTTAATTAAGAGAGTACGTGAGAGAACTGCAGGAAATACTTAGGGTGTGCAATGTGGCTTCTTACCAGGCAGATGTTGCATGAAACAGATATTTGCTTTGCTACAAGTGAATCAGTAATGTAAGGCTATAAGAAAAAGTTATTTGTGCATTTATTGATTTGTAGAAACGTACGATCAGGTGAATAGGAGTATGTCATGGGATATTCTTAGAAGGTATGAGTGGATGCAGCGTAAGTAAATGTATTTAAGGTGGTGTATGATAAAAGTAAATTGTGCGTTAGTGTGGATGGAGCTTTAAGCGAATGGTGTTACAATGAACAGGGTGTTATACAAGGTCATGTTTTGTCTCCATGAATGCTTAATGCTTTCATAGATAAGTGTATGAGGGATGCTTGAGAAGATGCAGTTGGTGTACAATTGGACGACGTGAATGTGAGAATGCTGTTGTAAGCAGTTAATGCTGTATTAATTTCTGAGAAGAAAATGTGACTTCTATAATGCATTAAATACTTTGAGTGTGGGTACAGATATAAAGGATATTCATATAAATGTCTCCTAAACTAAGCTATTAGTTTTTGATAAGGATGGATCAGGAAATAACTGTCAGCTTAGTATGAATGGAAAACTGTTATAACAAGTGAATGTTGTGAATATCAGTACAGTATATTCTGTAAAAATTGAAGAATAGATGGTGATATAGACAGATGGGTGAAAGGTTCTTGGAGATTATTTATATGTTTGGGGATTATGGCAAAGAATGAGGTAGTATCAAAAGAGAAAAAGATGGCCGTATATAAAAGTGTGTTAACGCCAATGTTCTACAGATGTGAGGCGTGTGTTTGTCAGTAGAAAGACAAGAGCATGGTGAATGTGGTCAAGATGAAATATCTAAGAAATTTACTTGGAAAGACTCGTATGGACAGTCAGTTATGAATTGTTGATGACGGAGTGTGGCTTGAAAGGCAATCCAGTAGGCCATTGTGAAAGAAGTGTCTTACAGTGTGTTGGGCACATAGAGAGAATGGTTATGTATCGAGTGAAGAAATAAATATATGAAGGTAAAGTGATTGGATCAAAAAGAAGAGGCAGTCCATGTAAGACGTACCTAAATGTTGTAGATGAATATATAAAAAAGAGAAACATTAAGCGTTTTGATAATAAAAAAGCATTTAAGACTCAGTGTATGGATGCTGTTGAAGCGATGTAAGTATGCAAGGATAGAGAAGTTTGGATAAAGTTTGTGAGAATGTATTAGATACTAAGTTTTTTAATCTGTGTTCACAGTTTCTCATCCACCCTGTAAAGCAATGTTGTAATTAGGTATGTATATGTATCTATGTATGATATTAGTAGAGGAAAAGTACCTAAACTGACATACTAATTTTCTTGGAGGCTCTATCCCCTATCTTAAATCTCAGTATAAATATATATATATATATATATATATATATATATATATGTATATGAGCATGAATGTAAAGTGCAAAGCGTCTCTTAGAAAACTAAATTAATAAGTTTTATATTTTTAAATTTTCTTTGCTGAAAATCCAATATTTATTAAATAACAGCAAATCTACATTTGAAAAATTGAGCCCCAAACACTACCTATTTGTTAAAATTGAGAATATTGATAATAAGTTTGCACAAAAAGTTTAATTATGAAAATTTATTATTACAATGTTAACTTTTAGAGTGAAAAAATATTCAATTATTTAGAAAATATGTTTGATCTAAGTATGTTTACAAAAAATGTCTATAAAAATTTATTTGAAAAAATCACAGACATAATTATTTAATAGAGCTCCAGTACGTTCGTTGTTTGTCCGTTTTTCCTATGTTAAACACTTGACCTATGCTTCCCCACCAGAAACTTCAGAATAAATTTCTCACAAAAGAGAAAAGCAGCATTATAAATTGAAAAAACTGCCAACGCGCGTAACTCATCAATAGATGAAGAGTTGTTGCCTGAATCGTAATCAGGACGTCTCCTCTTCACAAATTATTTCTTTGGCAATCCTTTATTTTTGCGATGACGTGCGGATTGGCCTAGACCTCAGCTTAAACCTTGACCTCTTCATCTTACCGCTTTTTGATTCTATTTCTTTTATATTTTATTTGGATTTTGTTAATACAGTCTTATATGGAGATGCTATTGCGACTTTTGATTCAGAGGCTATTAGGTCTCTGGTTAAATTTTAATAATATTAATAGGGACTGGAGTAATATCGAATAGGCTTATGTGATATGACGTAGAGGGTTGCGAGACGATCTGGAATATATGTTGTTATGTGGAACTGTTTCACAAGATGTGTCTGGACAGAGTGTGGGATTCGATGCACTAGCAGAAGATTGATTTTGTTTGTCCTCTTAAACTGCTGTGAGGAAATCAGCGTTTGAAAACACTTCATGATTTAATGGATAAATCCAATTTTCCCTGAATAAATTAATACTTATTTAAGAAATTTGGAGATTAATATTGGCATGGGCAAGTAGTTCCATAATATCGTATTTGTTTACAGACTTTCCTGTCGAGCACATCCACAACCTAATTACTCCAGAGTAATGTGCTTCCCAAGAAGGTCTTATTAAGTGGATAGAGTTTATTAGTTGACTGTAGAGGAAAGAATACAATACTAACAAACTTTCTTCTAACCAGATTGATTAAATCTTGATTTTGCTTGTGGCTTAAATGTTCATCAAGTAATAGTTGGACTGGATCATCTTCAGGATGTTTAGTTTTCCCCAAGAAGTGCCCAAACCACTGATAGAATAAAATGGTTCTCACCCCCCCCCCCCCCCCGAAGGGTGTGCCACGCTTATTGAGACCGGAGGATAAATTTTCATTAATACATTTGTTATGATTTTGCAAGGAAATATTACAATAGAGGGAACAGGTTTTCCTTATTCCCCGCTTATTGCACCAATAGCCGTAATCAGAGAGACTCTGTCTGCAGAGGTTTTCCCACCGAACTGACGCTACCCTTTTCTTCCTACAGCTTGAGGTATCTTGCTTTGAACAATCGTCAAACCTATCTAATCCACATTGTATATGCGATCAGGTGTGTAGTAATCTAATCATAAAAAATGGTGTCCTAAATATAAAATCTTGTCAACACTGACATTATTCAATTTCTCCTTTCTAGAAAATGATGTCTCTGTAGGTTTATGAATTTATAATTCTGGGTTTCTCTTCAAAATCAAGAGAGGCCAGATTATATTTGCCATGGGATTCTTAAAGGGATGCTTAATATTCTTTCAAACACAAGCTGCTATAGCATTCTGAGACAATATTTTCTATTTTGGTTATAAAACCTAGACTCTATTGTGAAAAAATAACATACAAGTTTCTCTTCTAAATCATAACTAAAGCAGGAGGTCTTCCATATTTACATTTAGATGCCTCTTCAGGGTTTCCATATTTATCGTTAACTACCAGTTGTTGGATTTTTATTGCATATTTAATCTTTTAAATTACTTTAATTATCCAACTTTGTAATTACGAATACCTGAGATTGCTTTAGCCATATTATCAGGTTCCCGTTGGCTAGTATTTATTTCTTTGTTACGTGGAGGTACTCTTTTGTCTACTAGACATCTAAAATAAATGAATACATAAATATACACAAACAGTATTTCATTTACTTCTCGTTTGTTTCCATATATAAATAAAAATGGCAGCTTATGTTGGTTTAGAAACCATTTTCATGTACATTTCCTAACCTCACATTGAGAACACAAGTAAAGATAAAACTCAAAACAAAAGAGATTTATAGACATTTAGAACCACAGAATGACATAATATTATAGAAAACAATTACTAAACTCTATATTATCTTGTCTGGCTGATCGATTACAAGAAAAAACTTTAAAATCAATAGATAACGAATATCCTACTGTTTCACTGCCAAGATTATTTGAACGAGTTCACTGCATCAATCATACAACGCATTAGAGGTTTTGTAATAAGTACTTGCTTATTCTGGCAAAATACAGCTTTTTGATGAAAATAAACAGGAGTGCGTTGGTTTACTAGACCTACGTTAGTATCGTGGCTAAGCAAGTTGACCATGGACATAGAGACCAATATGGCTTCTTTTCAAAATCACTTTGTATTGTGTGAGAAAAAAATAGCCTTAAGGAATTAAATACAGTTTGAAACGAGACCTGCAGGGCTATTCTGACCATTCGACCCAAAGTTAGTTGATACCGTTATTTATCTTCACTTTCAAAGAAAAGATGGCGTTTGGGTTATTATGATCACCACACTTTGTATCGTCCACTACTATTAGCTTTGTCTTTGCTTCTAGCGTCAACGCAAAGAATAAAATCATTTTGAGCTAACAGTTGTCAACACTTTTCCAAAGAATATTGTCTTTTAATTTAGTTAGAGGCTAGAAATTATATAAATTTATATCAAGAATGCTGGTATTCATGACTGAGCATTTTCCCCCCCCCCCCCCCCCCCCCCCCCCCCCAACAGCTGATCACAAGCCACATTATTTGCAAGAAAGATTTTACCTATCTTAATTTAATAAATCTCTTGCATCATTTTGTTTGCCTACGGTTTGAATTGAAACCACACTAGGCCTACATTATTCAATACACATAACATATTTTAGTCAAATATCATAATGTGAAATATGCATTAAAATAGCAACCTCACGTGGGGAAATGAATTAATATGAGACGTTGGCCAATAAAGAAACTACTATGTTTAGCTATTAATTATCAGTCTCAGATAAATTTAGTAAACCTTTTATGATTAAAAAAACCTAGGCATCAAACCACATATAAACATTAATCAAGGGCCTAATTTGTTTATTCCGTCTTGGCTGCAATATTTCACAGGCCTGCAACTCACATTATTGTGGATAGTAATTACTACTGTATGTATGATTCAGTTGACAATATTAAGGTTTTGTTGAGGCATCTTAAACAGATTAGACCTGCCTTTTTACTGTCATGTCAACTGGTGTGTCCACGTGTTTTACCCAAATAGGGTATAGAAAATAAAGGTTGAGATATAGAATAAAAGTATTCGGATTTGTGTAAAGGGAAAGTGGGAAAACTTTAAGAAATATTAAACCAATCACAATACCCAGCTATTATTATTATTATTATTATTATTATTATTATTATTATTTATTATTATTATTATTATTATTATTATTATTATGAGCACTGCGTCTTACTACCCATTCGGGTTATACGCACTTACGCTAATGTGTAATGGTAGGATGATTGTGAAATGAAATGGAGGACCTACAGTTTAACGTGGAATCCGAACCACGGTGGAGACCTGGCATTCCCCACATTCACAAGAAGTCTTGTCAGAGGTGAAGGAAGGGTTTGGTAATAAGATAAATCTTTGCCGGGACCGAGGATTGAACCCCGGCCACCAGCACAGAAGTTTGACACCTTACCCCTAGACCACCAGGTCACCTAATACCCAGCTATGATTCAAATACCAACCTCCTCAACACTGGAAAATTAAACATTGGTCATTGTTGCCCCATTAGGTGGGTAGATTAATTGAAACACACACAATTGTTTTGAGATTATTATATGGGATTAGTGAGATGAGAAGTTTAAATCAGTTACTGTAACACAAAACACCTAATAAATTACAAAAACTAGCAAACATAACCTCGTAACACAAACCAAAGAACAAGTAAAATGTCTGCACAACTTAGCTTACCTCTACTATGAAAATATTTGCGCTCGCAAGTACTTTGCTTTCGCAAAGTGGTCGGCCATGATAACTTTTGACGGAAAGTCTAGCGTCTCTCTGCTAGCGGTCGCAAATTCGTTTTGCGTCGTGGTCATAGTAGCACTGCTGGAATAAAATAATTATTTATTTATTTATCTTACCTATTTGCATTTAGCAGTGTAAATTTCACCGTATTGCTATATTGTGTGTAATAGGATAGATTCACTTAGCAATTAAATTCTATAATACCTACAACTAACTATGAACAATAAACGAGTATAGCAGGCTAATACTAAGGTCATGATATTAACTGAGTATAAGTGACTTCTGACGCCATTCCTATTTGGATATAGAAAAGTTCAAATCAATAATTTTACGTATAACCTCGCTACCGTCTTACGACACTAAAGTGTGTTACTAGCCTTAGATACCATCTTCACACCAAGTTTAATCTGAGTTATAAAATAATGGAAGTATACCATCTACTCTTTTTATTATATTTAATTGGTCCATTTTAAAAACAATTTGTAGGAAAAATGTGCTTTATAACATTGTAACAATGTTCATATTATTTAAAAAAATAATATCATCCCTTAAAAAGATACATTTAGATAGTATTTCAAGTTGAAAATAGCAATCTAAGGTTTTAGCTTATAAAATTAAGATTTATAGGCACTGTATTTTATTTTAGGCCTACTTAGTAATGGATCAATGTTGTATACTCAACGCAATAATCAGCATTGTTGGTTTCAATGAGACCATTAATTTGACTATCGGACACGTTAATTTATATAACTTTTGGATATATTCATGCTCACTCAAACTTATAGTCATTATATAATAAAAATATAGTTTTTTTTTAAATGTAGGGCTTTAATTTTAATTAGCAAATAGACTCTTGCCTCTCGCTTACAATAGCAATAATGTACAGATATATAATTTAGAAGAGAGATATCCCGTCCAACACATACATTCCCAGCTAGAGTTCAGTCCATCAACAGGAGAATATGAAAATTGCAACCACAAAATTGAAAATTGTACACAAATATTTCGAAGAGCCTACACTAGCTTGTCAGTATGACAATGTAGTGAAATATCTTAGGTTTAGTAGCCTATACATCACTTTGTAAAACATTGATATTCTTCAATAAAAAATATGTAAAAAAATAATTAAATCAAATATGAAAACAAAAATTAAAATTCCAAAATGATAAAACATGTATATAAAACTATTTACAAAATATACATTGATACAAACAGAATAACGTGTACTAGGTTTATTTGTAAATGAGCTTGGTCTGTGATGTACAAATATACACCTGACAAGACAATACCATATATATATATATATATATATATATATATATATAAATATGAGATTTAAGCTAGAAATATATGATTTATTGGAAAGTCTTTCATTGAAAGTTTTACTGTACACATTTAAAAGACTTACTCTTATAAGTAATTTATTCTAATTCATTTGACACATTTTAGCGTGCGATGTAATGCAACTGAAATTCTATGGCAAGAATATAGTAGCGACATTATAGAGCTAGGAGGGGAGAACCCATGTTGGAGCAATGTATATCTAGGATTGCAATCCCGATATCTTTGTCATTGACATTTCAGTATATTGATAGGCTGACTCCCTAGGGTTTAGAACATTCAAACTACAAAACGGATAGCACAGTAGCTTAAAATAAATCTGTGGTGAGCATTAAGATGATAAATAGTTTAAAAGATCTTTTGTAATAATTGTTCACACAAATATATAGATATAGGTTTATTTTCATTAAATAGCTTTCTTGGTTTTAAATTAAAATTTATTGGTTATTAAAACTCGCAGCTAATGTAACTATTAATTTCATATGAAGAAATTTTAAATACTTATCATTGTCCAGATCCTGGAAGATAGTTAAAAAATATACTTCAATTTATTAAAATGAGTTTATAACTTTCACTAAATTGTAATCGATAACCTGGACAATGTAATCAAACCTGTACCCTATGATAAGCCCACCAATGCTCTATTTCTGAGCTATCCACCCCAATTTTAGAAAATATTAATTATTTAGAAAATAGCTATAACAATTTTGCTCAAATGTATATCTGGGCTGTGTTTGAAATGAATGACAAATGAAGCTCTATACTGTATTTTAGAGGCAGAGGGTGAGGAGGGCAATTTTTCTATGGATGGTTCACTGATCACTTTTTGTTTATATTTGAATATATAAAATACGTATTTATCTATTTGTTTCAAAATTTGTATCGAGAAACTATTTACACAACAATAATAACGTATCTTTATTTATCTAAAACACAATATTTTATTGATAGTTAACTTAATAGAAATTAGGGAAAAATTGAATGGTTTGAAATTGACCTTAATAATTGAGTTCAAAATAGGAGTCTGAGAGTGATTGATTGATTGAAACAAGTGTTTTAAAATATTTTTTATAGTATTCTTATGAGTTATTATATCTTGTTGACGTATGAACCACAAGATACTTGTTGACAATATTCAAGATTTAATAATAATTGTTAGACTCTTATCTATTGGTTTTTGATAAACAATCTGTCACCTAATTATATTGTGACACCTATCCTTACACAACTGTCTTTTCTGTCACGTTATAGTATATATGCCCTGGGATACTTGAAATCATTGATATATTTGGTTAATTTATCTATCAAGTCGTTCCAGAGGTTTTTAAAATTCAAACATGCAGCTTTTAATTGTTTTATTTCTAGCAACACCATTAGCTTTTGCTTTACCAAGCGAGAGAAGGTATGCCAATAGTACTTACTATACATGAATAGTTTTAACTAAAAACTATGTTATTATTTAGTTCTTTTAAATATTTGTCTATTAAATTATTTGATAATAAAAATAGATACAATATTATTAATTATTTACATTTTGAAGTTCTACCTCTAATAACCTTTTACAGAGTAAGAGTAAGTGTACCTTGATTTTATGACGCATTGATATTTCGAGAAATTTTAGAAGATATGAAAAAATTCGGTCAAATTTTAAAACAGTTTAACTCACAATAATTCTTATTTTATATATACATATCTTTATATATATATATATATATCTTGATATATATCTTGATATATATATATATCTTTATATATATATCTTTATATATATATATTTATATATATATCTTTATATATATATCTTTATATATATCTTTATATATTATTTAATATATTTATATATATATCTTTATATATATATCTTTATATATATATATTTATATATATATCTTTATATATATATATCTTTACATATATATATATATAAAAGATATATATATATATATATAAAAATAATAATTATGGTGAGTTAAAATGTTTTAAAATTTGACCGATTTTTTTTTTCAGGTCTTCTAAAATTTTTCGAAATATTAATGCGCAATAAAAAAATATATATAGATAATATATATATATATAATATAAATTAAAAGTAACACCTACATATCATATGACTTGGCTTATGAGTAAGTGAATGTTGTTCTAGTAACTTTTTATAGCATTCAGATATGACAATTATAAAATAAATTTGGAGTATAAAATATTATACAATGATTTATTTCACTAAGCTATAACTTTTTAATCGCGTGTACCGGTACATTATAGAAAATAATTTTAAAAGAAACACAAAGTTTTCTAAATCTTATTTATTAAATATCTTTTGGTTCTTACTATTCTACACGATATCTCGGCATACATATCCATTATTAATTATTTTATTCAGACAAAAGTTAAAGACGTACACAATGAGTTTCAAATTGATTGATAAACAAATGTTTTAACTCCCTTTAGTAGCATTATGTACAGTACATTACTTTTTCAAGATAATAAGTATGTCAAGGTAACAAAAATGGTTTGAGCATTTTTTATAATTTTATAGTTTATAATGGCACATAATTCAATGATATTTAACCCTACAAATAAGAGGATACTTATTATTTTTAGGTTAGTATGGATTAGGACTAATGAAATTTTAAGAGAGACACTAAATCTTATTATTTTTATTTATATTCTTATTATTAGATGTTCTGTCTAATGACAGGTCCAATCATTTTATTAGTGATCTTAAACCGCCAATGCACCATGTACTTAGCCTCCTTGATTGACTAGAATTTTCTCATTTCCTTAAAATTATTTAATATTTGAATCCTCCTTTTTCTAAAGCTCCCTTTTCCTCAACCTTTCCTT
>JBCFYV010000100.1:488121-500621 GCA_039000515.1 Timema cristinae
CCTTCGTGATTTGCGAAGACTCTATGGGCGAATTTTAATAATATATTTAAAAATAAGCCAAATTGTTGTCTTTGCAAAGGCGGGTGTGGATGTTAGATGACAAGAAAATTTCACGACGTCTTGACATGTGTAGGATATATTTATGTGGGTTCCGACTGGCTATAATGACTCGGAATGACAGGTGTAGTTTGTCGGAAGTCTCCTGAGAACATTTCGGTAATGACTCCTATGAGCACATGTTTGAGTCTGAGATATCTCAGATTTCAATATATATCTTCAATTGGGGTCCTATGCAATAGTGTTATCTCTTTCCATTATATAAGAAGAACATTTTGGAATAATTTTGATGTGAAATTGTGTTTCGATAAGTTGTAGATGGAAATGTGGTTGTTAAAAATGTGCAAATTTATTTTAAATGTTTCATACGCTGTTCTGCCTCCTTCTGCCAAATTGGCAGCTATACTCGTTTATTGCATGCGCTCTTCTGCCCCCTTTTAACATGGTAGTGTCTATAAGCGATGAAGCCACTGCAAAATCAACACAATCATCAAACCTAAACTAACTAAAATAAATTAACTATATTTGAAATATGTAATATATTTCTCAAGATGTTTATCATTTATAACAGATAGTATTTTAAATATATAAAGGTGTACAGATTATCGGGTAGAGGAAGACCCTAGTACTTCATTGTCTTAGCCACGATACATCCTACAGTTGTATGGTTTGGTATAACAAGCACTAAACATAATCTTAATTAAAGTCAAAATCATCTGCAGTTTATCTGTTCTGATTCTATAGTCAAAATATTCCGACACACTTTTCTAGTGGGTGAGCTAAAGTGCAACAGGATTTGCAAAGTGAAATAAATTAAAATTATGGAGAGCAAATATTTAAGTGTATAAATGTGACACACAAGGTTCTTTTTGATAAAGTAATATTCTAATTTGTGTCAACCTTTAAGAATCCTAGTGGTTTGCAAACTAATTGGTGCATGGGTTATATTGTTCAAGGTATATAATTTTTCAAATGAATTTGAACATTTGATGAACTTGAGCCGTAATCTCAAATGATACCACACTGTGTTGTTCAGGTGTACGGTGCTTAGAGCATCTCGTTTCATTACACTGGGGGGTTCACCAATCGAAAAACCTTTCTCTCTGCACTGGATTACTTAATTTCCAAAGTATCATATGACTCAATCTCATTGGAATTAAGCATTTTCATAAAATAATCTTCAAGTATATTGTTAATGGTGTGTAACGTTGGTTACTAGTGACTAACATCCCTTGTTGTAAAATACAAAAATACACATTTTTAATGTTATGAATCGATAGCTGAGATTCCACAGCTCCAAATCAATGTGAGAATCTAACAAACATCTAATTCCAATGGTCAAGAACGGATCTTTGTAGAGCGCCCTCCATCATTGTGATGTGATTTCCAATATTTGGGATTTCTATCATGCTCGTTAACGTAGCTCTTTCGAAGTTCTTTAGATTGTTTTTGCTGCATGCACGAAGACGATCATTCGTAGGTACATTACGGCCTTTTACTCTTATCTTTAATTAAACTTTCATGCATTTGTGAGTCAATGTTTAAATCCAGAATCTCATAATTTATCACCAAGTTTATCTCTTCCGTTCAGATTCCCCCCCCCCCGCCCCCATACAGTCATAAGAGTAGATGCACTTGTGGCATTCCTCATTTTTTTCACACTACAATGTAAATAAAACATTTGTATTGCATATAACGTCACAGCTAAGCTCGTTGAAGAAATATATAGTTTTAATTAGATTATAACCTTTCTAGATAAATTAAGTCTTACATAAAACATGCTGAGTTAAATTCATTCTGTAGTTCTTTAGTTGGTGACTATATTTAAATTTAGCCATAGACTTTTAAAGAAAAAGAATGAGTTCTACTTTCAATGGAGACTTGATCACGTGGTTTAAAAAAAATATGTTAGGAAAATTATTTTTTTAATTTGATTTGTTCGATAAATAACCTACAACATTCCTAGTATAAATATAAATTATATTGAAAACACCTCTTTGATAAAGTTAAGTAGTTCCAGAGATCTTTGGCAGGAACACATTCACAAATACATGCTAGAAGTAGCAGTGATGAGGATGGAGGGTTTGCAGTCCATTAATGATGGTATATTGTGACGTCAATATCGGAGTTGTTGTATTGATTGATACGCTCATGTATAATCAGAGAAAAAGCTTTAGTATCTGGGAGAACTTTGCATTCGTGTCAAGCGTGATCAGCTAAGATGAAAGTATCTTCCGGATACTATCTACTGTTTAACATTGATCAGTATTCGGAAATAATCTTAAGCTAATCCTAGTATGAGACGTAAAGTTGTAAATATTTCAAAGATACCGTTTTCAGCATGCACGTGTGTTTGTTCTAGTCTGCATCCTGCATTTTCAAGGTACTTTTATTCATTATTTATAATAGATATATTGTTCATTAGATGAGTTTAAATATTAAATCTCTAGACTGATCAATCTTCATTTCAATAATCTCATAACCAATTATTGAAAAGAGATTACGTCAAACGTTATTGACAATTCTGGAAGTATCTTCCAAATTGCTTGTTCTAAGCATACGTTCTAATGTGTTAAGCATGAGAAAATGGTAAGGTAGTGTGTAAAATACTTCTTGCTGAATAGATGCCCTAAGATCATACCCTGTGGTTGAAAAAATTATGTAAGACACGTATTGTTAAAAGTAACTTCGTTTTTATTTATCTAGCAATAGTCCCCATAGACAACTCATTTCATATGTAAGCGTATATGTATTTTCTCAATCCCAAAATTGCCTCGCAAAGTTCTCGCTCATATACTAGTGAAACAGAAAGTCTTTACTACTCGCTTAGTGACCGGAAGGTAGATCAATTTGTTTTGTTCTTCCACGATATTATAACCTGGATGGACTCTCATGTTGAGTTAATACATGACTTGCTTCTCCTTTAATGCAGGCTCAAGGGAAATACTGCATTATACCCGGATAGCGTTCAAATATAGAACATTCACAGTTTTGTTATAGAGAGCTGCAGCTTCCCACTTGGTAGGACGACTGTGTCGAGATAGAGTGAATAGATGACAAATTTGGTTGAGTAAAGTTACTATTCTAAGCATCAGTCTCAATCTTTATATACCCCTTTGGCTCGAAACTAACATCTAGTAATCGGAACGTGCCCGACCCATTATCTCAGTGAGTAACATGTATGCCCAAAGGTCCCAGGTTCAAGTTCCCACAATGCTGAAAAATGCATCATTGTTAAAATTTTGTTTTCCCCTTTACAGTAGTTGATAAATTAACCATCAGGGATTGGATGTTATACCTGTTTTTGTATTAAAGTTAGTATTCAAAACGTTTCCTGTTTAGAAGGTGCACGTTAACTGCTCAAATAGATATAATTAAAAAACCTATTAATATTGAAAGGTAAACGTATTTATTTTGTCAAACAATAATTACATAGATTAATCTTAATATTTTTGTTTGAACATACATTCTAACAGATAACATATGTATTCTCCAATCAGCTAAAAGGCCAAAGTCTCCAGGTTGTGATGGGAAAATTTGAAATAAACGGTTGGCACAAAAGTATTTATTTATTTCAAAGTAAAAGAATTAAAAGCCAGTTTTAACTTACGATTAATACTCCCTAAAGTTAGGTTGGTGCTCTCAGCCACGTAGATTGAAAGTTATTTTATGACAATCATTTAATTCAGCTTTTCACAAACGTTGAGGGGGGGGGGGGGGAGAGTGGTTGCAAACCTATTTTATTGTGTCCTTGAGCTCACGAATCCCACATCTATTTAAAACAACTCTTCACAAAAAATATACCTGCATCGCATTATCATTCAAGTAAAATAAACTTTACCATCCATTTTATTAAGAAAATTAGTGAACGTATATATAGCTGTTATATAAGTTCATTTTATTTTGTGTACGTATCCCTTAGATGCATTTGTTAAGATATTATATAATGAGCTGTGGGTTTTCAAGGGAAATTTTCTTTATAACCGTATCTTGCTTCAAGACACTTGTTAGCTATCCATTTTACTCTCGATGGTTCCACAATCACAGATTCTAGCATTTGGGAGTCAACAATTTGTGTTCTTAGTTCAAAAGGGGTCCTTGGCTTGTTTGGAGCCACTGATTCTTAATAATTCAGTCAGATATAAAAATATGTATACTCAACTTGTGAGTCTCATAAATTTAGTAGAAATATGATAATTTGAGAATCTTCATTTCAATATTGTTACAAATTTCTTTTGAGATAAAATTTATTCCATTACAATGGTTTTTAAAGGTCAGCCTAAGCTATTAAGATAAATAAAGTTATTTATTTAATTTTAATTTTATTAAATTAACAATTTATTATTATTTAGAGATGACGTTGAGAAACATTTAATTTGACGGTGTTAATGACTTTAAAGATTTAGTAAGAATTTTAGGTATCAATAACGATATTAGATTGAAAATTAGGAAAAGAATACCTTCGAAAAATGCATGCTATCACTCAGTCAGAAATTTGTCGACAATTCCCCTGCTGTCAAAAAATACAAAATTCAGTATATACAAAACAATAATTTAATCGATTGTTCTCAATGGGTGTGAAACGTGATCTCTTACATTTCATCACCAAAAATAAGCAAGTAGGTAGCCTATATCCGAAAAGAAGGTTCTTAGGAAGATATTTGGTTCAAAAAAGGATGAGGCTACTTCAGAATGGATGAGATTATATAATGATGAGTTGCATAGCCTGTTCTTGTCACAAGACAGTTATTATTAGGATAATAAAATCTCGTAGATTACAGTGAGCAGGACATGCAATGAAAATGAAATAATTTAGAACAATGTTAAATGTATTGACTAGTAGACCAGGTGGGAAGAGACCACTGGGAAGACCTAGATGAAGATGGGAGTATAACATTAGATTGGACCTGAGAGATATAGGGTGTAATGAGGTGGACTGGATATAATTAGCTCAAGATAGGTATAGGTGGCTTAATTTTGTAAGTGAGGCTTTTGACTCAGAAGAAAGTCATCTAATGTATTTAATATGATATAACTTATAAATATTTAATACAAGAAATCTTTCCAATGATGAAATTATAACTTTTAATTTTAAGGTAGTAGGTATCTATGTATCTAAGTCCTTACAATATTACCCTACGAAAAATGAACCACTAATACTACAGTAAAATTTTCCTAATTGCTATATGATTCTAGGATGGAGTACCATACCAAGTATATTTAACTGACAGATATGTACAAGGGCTATCTGTTATTATGCGAGATTACGACGTGAATGTTAATGAACAATCAGGACAGTCCATCAACCTGACTTCTTTGTTCCGTTTCCCTGAACTAGAGGTAATATCACATTCTCTATTAATATAATTTGTTAGTATAACTTCAATTAATATCGTTTTGCTTACACTTCAAAATAGATCAGCAGGCTACCTGTTATCATGATGAAATTCTTATAATACAAATTGTTATACGAAATAGAAAATATTATAAAATATATTAATGTAGAGTTGTATATTTTTAATACTTTATTGTTTGTAGATATAGAACATAATTTTTTTATGATTTTATGATATTTGTGTGTAAACAATAGAATTATAATGTGCCTTTAAATGAAGACTCTCTCCATTACAACTTCTATTAATATTATTACAGTTCTACTTACTAAATAATTTATTTCACTGACTCTGGTAGTTTTAGCCTGGAATTGTTCTCTATTTAAATATATTAGTGATTTTATATATACCAATCAACCTGAGAAAATTTACCCAACAAACATAATATAAAATAATATTTTTTCTAGTCTCCTAATGTGTTTGTTGTTTGGTCTCAGTTTACCTACACTTTCGTCATCATCGATCAGGACGCCCACGATATAACCGGAAGTGTCGATATTGAAGTAGAGGACCTTGTCATGAACATTGGGGTTACCTTGGACAAGGAATCTGAGACTAGCTACCAGGCTAGCGCTGGTTCTGTCACAGTCACCAATTTGGGGTAAGAGATGTCTCAAACGAGATATTTTCAAATCTAACAACAATGGTCATCCTTTTGTTCTATAGTCTAATAATTTGATTTTTTATTTAGCAACGTGTCTTACTACCCGTTCTGGTTATACGTTTAAGTAATAATTACGCTAATGGATTAGGAATGGGTAAGGTTGAATTTAGAGGAAGTGAACCCGCATTTGCGTGGAGAAGAGTGGAAAACCATTTAGGATAAACCACCCCCAATTCATCCGACCGAGATTCGAACCTCGATCTCCGTCTTCAGCAGTCGAGCTCAACATGACAAGCGCGTTAGCCAACTACGCCACCGAGGCGGGTGTCTAATAAATCTTTGTGGTATATAACAAATAGTGTTGGTCAGTAATTTCCAAACTAGAGGTCGTGGAATGTTCTGGGTGGGGTGTCAAGTCTTGTTAAGAATAACACTTTAAGGTAATTGTTAAAATTATTGAAATGATTATAGGAAGGTGTCAAATTCAAATATAAATACAGACAGCTAAAATTCTTAGAGCCTTAAGGTTCCATTTAATCACTAAGCTATTAAAGTTGTTGGTTTTGTAGCATACTGTCTAAGTCTCGTGTATGAGTGAAGCCTGCAGCTAGAATAACTTTCAAAATATCCACCGAAATCGTTAATTATGTTTGGAAACATCTTAGTCGCATTTATAAAATAATAACCAAGAAACTCATAGTAATTAAATCAAGCACGCGGGATTACCGTGAAGCAGGATTAGTTTGTTGGTGACAGGACATTAAGGATTAAAACTCCGTTCAGATGTACAGTGGGTGATTTTCCTCAAACTATTTCTCCCTTCACGCATATATAGACATATATACACTTCCTCTAAATATTAATTACACCACTAGTATAATTATATGCGAAAATCATGAATGGGTAGTAAGATTAAGGGAAAATCCATACTAATAAACTAATGTATAATGGAATATGTATATATGTGTTTTTATTATTTATTAATGAGGTGTAAAGCTGAAATTTAAGAGGATTCACTAAAGAGATCCGCAAAATGTTTCAAAACTAAAAACTTAACAAAATTAGAAATAATAAATTAAAACATGGTTTATTTAATCATTTTAATTCATTGTTATGTTATTTGCATTAAAAAAAAAAGAAAACCTAAAATGAAAATTCCAATTTAAATCTCAAAGAATAATTGCATATTATAAAACAATGACCTGTGTTTAGCAAAATGTGTTTCTGTATTCAATACAATTTACATATTATGTTAAACATATTTATTATATTTAAGCTTACATTTACATAGTCTAGATATATTAATACAACCCGATTACTATCATAATTAAAAGACGTCCAACAATGGAGAGTAACAAATGATATAATCTTATGAAAAAACTAAGGTGATAGTTTGTGATAAGGAAATGATTGTAAACTTAATATATATGTAAAACTGTTAGAACAAGGGAATGATTTGTGTATCTTGTCAGAATGTTCTGTATAAATGGAGGGATGGTTGGTGAGCTCGACACACGGGTGAATGCATCTCGGAGAGTAGTTGGATGTATGTGGACTAGTGCAAATAATGAGGTTGTATTAAAGAAGGCAAAGAGAGCACTGCACAGAAAGTTTTCAGACACCAGCATTGTTATATGAATGTGAAGTTTGGGTTTGTCAAGAGAAACACAAGATCAAGGAGAATGTGGCTGGAATAAGATAGCTTAGAAATGTACATATTTAAAAAATAGCTCGAATGGACAGAGTCATTAATGAATGGGCAATGAAAATAGTCAGTATGAAAGGGAATCTAATAGGTCAATGTGTAAGAAGAGTCTCACGTTGACTTGGGCAAGTTGAGAGGATGAGTGTGGATCGAGTGACAAAGCAAATATATGAAGGTAGAGTGTCTGGATGAAAAGCCAGGAGTAGGCCTTGAAAGACGTAGCTAAATGTTGTAGATAAATGTGTGAAAAATAAAAACAATAACAGCTTTAAGAATAAAATAAAAATTTACGACTCAGTATATGGATGTGGTTGATGGGAAGGGAATCTACAAGGAGAGGGAAATGTGGAGAAAGTTAGTGAAGATGGATCAAGCTTTTTGATCTTGATGCATAGATTCTTGCCTACCCCGTAGGAGAAGAGCATGATTTGTGTATGTATGTATGTATGTATGTATGTATGTATGTATGTATGTATGTATGTATGTATGTATGTATGTATGTATGTACGTATGTATGTATGTATGTATGTATGTATGTATGTATGTATGTATGTATGTATGTATGTACGTTTGAACGTATGTACGTATGTACGTATGTATGTATGTATGTATGTAAGTACGTATGTATGTATGTATGTATGTATGTATGTATGTATGTATGTATGTATGTATGTATGTAAATATGTATGTATGTATGTATGTATGTATGTATGTATGTATGTATGTATGTATGTATGTATGTATGTATGTATGTATGTATGTATGTATGTACGTATGTACGTATGTATGTATGTATGTATGTATATATGTATGTATGTATGTATGTACGTATGTACGTATGTGTGTATGTATGTATGTATGTATGTACGTATGTACGATGTACGTATGTACGTATGTATGTATGTAGTATGTATGTATGTATGTATGTATGTATGTATGTATGTATGTATGTATGTATGTATGTATGTATGATGTTAGTATGTATGTGTGTACGTATGTACGTGTGTACGTATGTATGTATGTATGTATGTATGTATGTATGTATGTATGTGATGTATGTATGTATATGTATGATGTATGTATGTGTATGTATGTGTGTGTATGTGTGTGTATATGTATGTATGTATGTATGTATGTATGTATGTATGTAGTATGTATGTATGTACGTATGTATGTATGTACGTATGTATGTATGTAGTATGTACGTATGTATGTATGTAGTATGTATGTATGTATGTATATGTGTGTATGTATGCATGTTTTTTTTTTTTGTTTTTTTTTTATTGAGGAGGGAAATCCTTTTTACGGAGCCTTAAGATCCATCTGAAAGGCTGTGGGACTCCACTAGAGAAGGTGACTCTAGGTGTACGGCAAGAATATTCCATATTCCCGACGTACCGAACTACAAAGTGTAGAACCCTACCCACTAAAACCCCCGGGGTACAGCCCTGTACCCCACCTCGAGAGTGTTCTCCAATACACACCACGCGGAACGGCCGTCAGGCATTACTTCGCGTGAGGCTGGATGGCTAACTGCCTACTCCGTCGTTGCCATTATCTAGGTGGTCTACTCCTTTCTCTTTCTTCTAGCCTGAGGTTCTTCACAACGCGCGAAGCCATGTCTGCTACAGCCTTCCAGTTGCCCTCGTTGAGCAGCATCAAACTGACGATGCTTTCTGGAGTTGATCTCGTCTGGAGTCGCCTATCCAGCTCCTCCTTCTCAACAGCGAAGCGGGGACACCCAAAAAATACGTGCTCCGCAGTCTCTTCCAACTCTGTGCAGTTTGGACAGGATGGTGAATCATCTAGTCCGAATCTCTCCAGATATGATCTGAAGCATCCGTGGCCTGTCAGGAGCTGGGTGAGGTAAAAGTCCGTCTCACCGTGTTTTCTCGTACTCCAGAGTGACACTACTGGAATAAGACGGTGGGTCCATCTACCATTCATCGATGAGTCCCAGCGTCTTTGCCACATTTCCATGGTTCTCATCTTTTCGTCCCTCACGATGGTTGTTTTCGCGAGCTCGGAAGGAGTCCGGGTCTGGCGGTAAATCCTATTTCTCTCGTCTGCCAAGAGGTCGATAGGCGTCATATCTGCTATCACGCAAGCAGCATCACCAGAGACTGTGCGGTAGGCACATGCAACACGCAGTGCCATTCTCCTATGTACCTTGTTCAACATGTGGGCATGCACCGCCACTTTCATTGCCGGTGACCAGACTGGTGCTGCGTACAGCATAATGGAGCTTGTGACCGTAGAAATCAGACGTCTGCGGCTCGGCTTTGGGCCTCCCGTGTTGGGCATGATGCTTGAAAGCGCATTTGCCACCTTTGCTGCTTTTTGGCTGACGTTCCGAAGATGGTCGTTAAAGCGTAACTTGGCATCTATTTGCACGCCCAGGTACCTCAGTGAAGGTTGAGATATGATGACATTGTCTCCTACACTCAGGGTGATGGATTCTCTGATTTTCCTTCCTGTCACTAGTACTGCCTCCGTCTTGTGATCTGCTAGTTGCAGGCCAACAGAAGAAAGCCACTGACGGATGTTGGCTATAGCTCTGTTCGCTATGTACGTAACCTCGTCGAGGAACTTTCCAACAGCAACTATAGCGATGTCATCGGCAAATCCCACTAACGTAGCTCCGTCTGGCAATGGAAGCCTCAGCACCGCATCGTACATGATGTTCCACAGCGGAGGACCAAGAACTGCTCCCTGCGGCACTCCTCCGGTTACCCGGTACATTCGTTGACCCGTCTCGGAGTCGTAGGTCAGGACTCTATCTGAGAAGTAGCTAGCGATCATCCTCCGAAGATAGGCAGGTACCTCCATCTTCCGAAGCGCTTCCATGATGCAGCTCCATTTAGCAGAGTTGAACGCATTTTTCACATCGAGGGTCACGATGGCGCAATATTTCTTCGTGCCTTTCGACCAGCTTCTGCCTGCTATTGCGTCCCTGGCAATGGTTACAACTTTATCTATCGCATCAATCGTACACCTGCCTTTACGGAATCCTAGTTGGTTTTCAGAGAGGCCCTGTGGCCCCTCACTGAATACCTCTATTCTGTCAGCAATGATCCTCTCCAGCAATTTGCCAGATGTGTCCAGGAGGCAGATTGGACGATATGATGATGGTTCGTCTGGTGGTTTGGCCCCTTTCGGAAGGAGAACAAGGTGTTGATTTTTCCAGCAGTCAGGGAAACGCCCCTCTCTCAGACACGCCTTGTAGACTCGGATAAATAAGTCTGGTCTCGTCTTGATTGCGGTTTTCAGAGCTACATTCGGAATTCCGTCTGGGCCCGGAGCCTTGTTGTCTCCTATTTTGCGAGCTGCTTTCAGTAGTTCTTCACAAGTGATTGGTGGCACTTCTTCCAGGTCATCTGATCGGTTTTCAATGAGCACTACATCATCTGATTGTCGTGGGAAGAGGGTGTTCACTATCTTATCCAAGAACTCCGGACAAGTAGGTGAAGCCGAATCCTGTTTTCTCATCTTAGCCATAACCGTCCTGTAGGGTCTGCCCCAGGGATCCTGGTCGACCTCCTTACACATCTCCTTCCAGCACCGTCGTTTGCTTGCCTTGATGGCTTTGCCCAAGGTTCTCCTGGCTTCGGCATACTGGTTTCTAAGAGCAGAGAAGGTCAAACGACCCCTTGCACGCTGGGCGTTTCTCCTAGCTCGGAGACATCTTCTACGGAGTTCAGCTATCTCCTCGTTCCACCAGAACGCTGGTTTGTGTCGGTGATTACAGGAACGCCTCGTCATAGCAGCGTCGCAAGCGTCGGTGACAAGCGTCATTAACTGCGCGACTACCTGATCAAGCGTATCCCTCAGCTCAATGTCACTGTCCTCCATCAAAGCGATGAAGGTTCCTCGATCAAAGGAGCGCCCGTTCCAGCCTCTTGTCCTCTCCCTACCCGGGTTTACTGGTCTCTGGGTGGTTATCATCTCGAATATGATCGCCTGGTGGTCACTCTGTGTAAGGTGATCACTGACTTTCAATGTCACCATGCGGGAAGCCAGGTTTTCGCTCACGAAAGTCACGTCAATGATGGAGCTGTTGCCGTTCCTCTCGAAGGTAGGAGTGATACCGATATTCAGTATCACCATATCCATCAGAGAGAGTGCATCCAGAAGTCTCTCGCCACGTCTGTCGGTCATTATACTGCCCCAGGCTGTAGCCCAGGCATTAAAATCACCAGCTATAATAACAGGTCTTCTGCCTCGTAGTTCGTCAGCGATTTCATCCAGCATGTGCTGGAATCCTTCCAGGGAGATGCTAGGTGGAGCGTAGACGCTGCAAACGTATATGCCTCCCACCTTTGCCCAGACGAATCCATCTTTTTTTATTGTTTGTCTTTCTTCGATGAACAAACCCCTGCGCATCCAGATAGCGGCTTTTCCAGTACGGTCCGGTATCCAGGACGACAAGTTGTCTAAGTTCCGGTACTGTTCACAGAGGATCGCCAAGTCAATGCTCAATTCACTTGCAGACTGCCAGAAGAGGTCTTGTGCTGCTTCACAATGATTCAGGTTTAACTGAAGGAACCTCATCGTCTTCTCTTGTGCAGTAACGCCATTGCTTCCCTGTAAGCAGGGCACGCACTACTTCCTGTTCGATGATTCCTGTCCAAATTCTCACTGCACAGGAGGCACTTCATCTCGGCTTTCACACAGTCCTTGGCAATGTGTGTGATTTCTCCGCACTTGGTGCACTGTTTCGACCGATCCGGGCCTTTGCACA
>JBCFYV010000100.1:505621-514162 GCA_039000515.1 Timema cristinae
CTGTAATATGTAGTTTGCTTCTATTTACCTAGTGAATACTTACTTTTCAATCAAAGTGTTAATTTTACATTTACTAATCGTCTAATTGTGTAGGCCCCAACCTATATAACTAGAATATGAATAAACTACAATTTTTCTTAAAAATATTGTATTCACGATATTCTACGTTTCATATACTTTTATTCTTTAATTATAAATAGGAAAGCATAGTAATCCATGCCAACCTAATTCAACCATTGGTTTCCAAATTATTATCCTTAATTGGATACATAAGCTTTTAATTTCATTTTTGTTTCATTTGTAATTTTGAAAAACCAAGATAATTGAAAATCTTACCCATTGTGATAGTATGGGAGTGGTAGTTTTTAGGTACCGTACCTTCTTTATCGTAAACCTAGGTTGATCAAACCAAGGCCAGTGTACCGGATCAAGGTTGGAATAATAATAATAATAATAATAATAATAATAATATTAGCACCGCGTCTTACTACCGGTTCGGTTTGTACGCTTTAAGTACTAATTACGGTAATGGATTAGGAATTGGGAAGGTCGAATTAGAGGAAGTGAACCCATATTTGCGTGGAGGGAGAGTGAAAACCATTTAGGAAAAACCACCCCCAGTTCACCCGACCAAGATACGAACCTCGATCTCCCCGTCCTCAGCTGTCGAGCTCAACACGTATAGCGCGTTAGCCAACTACGCCACCGAGGCGGGTATCAAGGTTTGAATCTCATCATATCTATTAACTACGGTCCAGTTTATTGAGAAACAGTGGGCGTGTGAAAGGCAACGTCAACTATCATTGAACAAAACCACCGTTGACGAGACATTTGGTGTTAAAGTTCTGGTGGAGTGCAATGAGGTATTACCTCGTTGGTGACATATCTATCCCTCTCAACACTTATTG
The DNA here is from genome assembly GCA_039000515.1 of Timema cristinae. Classification (NCBI taxonomy): domain Eukaryota; kingdom Metazoa; phylum Arthropoda; class Insecta; order Phasmatodea; family Timematidae; genus Timema; species Timema cristinae. The sequence continues at coordinate 506,530 of JBCFYV010000100.1, forward strand.
CAATGAGGTTGGTTCCTCATTGGTGACATATCAATAACTCTCAACACTTATTGCAATGAGGTTGGTTCCTCGTTGGTGACATATCTATCCTTCTCAACACTTAGTGCAATGAGGTTGGTTCCTCGTTGGTGACATATCTATCCCTCTCAACACTTATTGCATTGAGGTTGGTTCCTCATTGGTGACATATCAATCCCTCTCAACACTTATTGCAATGAGGTTGGTTCCTCGTTGGTGACATATCAATCTCTCTCAACACTTAGTGCAATGAGGTTGGTTCCTCGTTGGTGACATATCTATCCCTCTCAACACTTAGTGCAATGAGGTTGGTTCCTCGTTGGTGACATATCTATCCTCTTAACACTTATTGCAATGAGGTTGGTTCCTCGTTTGTGACATATATATCCCTCTCAACACTTAGTGCAATGAGGTTGGTTCCTCGTTGGTGACATATCTATCCCTCTCAACACTTATTGCAATGAGGTTGGTTCCTCGTTGGTGACATATCTATCCCTCTCAACACTTATTGCAATGAGGTTGGTCCCTCGTTGGTGACATATCTATCCCTCTCAACACTTATTGCAATGAGGTTGGTTCCTCATTGGTGACATATATATCCCTCTCAACACTTAGTGCAATGAGGTTGGTTCCTCGTTGGTGACATATCTATCCCTTTCAACACTTATTGCAATGAGCTTGGTTCCTCGTTGGTGACATATCTATCCCTCTCAACACTTAGTGCAACGAGGTTGGTTCCTCGTTGGTGACATATCTATCCCTATCAACACTTATTGCAATGAGTTTGGTTCCTCGTTTGTGACATATCAATCCTTCTCAACACTTATTGCAATGAGGTTGGTTCCTCGTTTGTGACATATATATCCCTCTCAACACTTATTGCAATGAGTTTGGTTCCTCGTTGGTGACATATCTATCCCTCTCAACACTTATTGCAATGAGGTTGGTTCCTCGTTGGTGACATATCTATCCCTCTCAACACTTATTGCATTGAGGTTGGTTCCTCATTGGTGACATATCAATCCCTCTCAACACTTATTGAAATGAGGTTGGTTCCTCGTTGGTGACATATTATCATCTCACACTTATCAAAGTTTCTACTTGAGATGTATCCATATGATGAGGTTGGTTCCTCGTTGGTGACATATCTATCCCTTCAAACACTTATGCAATAGGTTGGTTCCTCGTTGGTGACATATCTATCCCTCTCAACACTTATTGCAATGAGGTTGGTTCCTCGTTGGTGACATATCTATCCCTTCAACACTTATTGCAATGAGGTTTGGTTCCTCGTTGGTGACATATCAATCCCTTCTCAACACTTATTGCAATGAGGTTGGTTCCTCGTTGGTGACATATCTATCCTTCTCAACACTTATTGCAATGAGGTTGGTTCCTCGTTGGTGACATATCTATCCCTCTCAACACTTATTGCAATGAGGTTTGGTTCCTCGTTGGTGACATATCTATCCCTCTCAACACTTATTGCAATGAGGTTGGTTCCTCTTGGTGACATATCATCCCTCTCAACACTTATTGCAATGAGGTTGGTTCCTCGTTGGTGACATATCATCCTCTCAACACTTAGTGCAATGAGGTTGGTTCCTCGTTGGTGACATATCTATCCCTCTCAACACTTAGTGCAATGAGGTTGGTTCCTCGTTGGTGACATATCTATCCTCTCAACACTTATGCAATGAGGTTGGTTCCTCGTTGGTGACATATCTATCCCTCTCAACACTTATGCAATGAGGTTGGTTCCTCGTTGGTGACATATCTATCCCTCTCAACACTTAGTGCAATGAGGTTGGTTCCTCGTTGGTGACATATCTATCCCTTCTCAACACTTATTGCAATGAGGTTGGTTCCTCGTTGGTGACATATCATATCCCTCTCACAACTTATGTGCAATGAGGTTGGTTCCTCGTTGGTGACATATCTATCCCTTCAAACACTTATTGCAATGAGGTTGGTTCCTCGTTGGTGACATATCTATCCCTCTCAACACTTATGCAATGAGGTTGGTTCCTCGTTGGTGACATATCTATCCCTCTCAACACTTATTGCAATGAGTTGGTTCCTCGTTGGTGACATATCTATCCCTCTCAACACTTATTGCAATGAGGTTGGTTCCTCGTTGGTGACATATCTATCCCTTCAACACTTATTGCAATGAGGTTGGTTCCTCGTTGGTGACATATCATATCCCTCTCAACACTTATTGCAATGAGGTTGGTTCCTCGTTGTGACATATCTATCCCTCTCAACACTTATTGCAATGAGGTTTGGTTCCTCGTTTGTGACATATTATCCTCTCAACACTTATTGCAATGAGGTTGGTTCCTCGTTGGTGACATATTATCCCTTCAACACTTATTGCAATGAGTTGGTTCCTCGTTGGTGACATATCTATCCCTCTCAACACTTATTGCAATGAGGTTGGTTCCTCGTTGGTGACATATTATCCCTCTCAACACTTATGTGCAATGAGGTTGGTTCCTCGTTGGTGACATATCTATCCCTTTCAACAACTTATTGCAATGAGGTTGGTTCCTCGTTGGTGACATATCTATCCCTCTCAACACTTATTGCAATGAGGTTGGTTTCCTCGTTTGTGTGACAGTAATTATATCCCTCTCAACACTTATTGCAATGAGGTTGGTTCCTCGTTGGTGACATATATATCCCTCTCAACACTTATTGCAATGAGGTTGGTTCCTCGTTGGTGACATATCAATCCTCTCAACACTTATTGCAATGAGGTTGGTTCCTCGTTGGTGACATATCTATCCCTCTCAACACTTATTGCAATGAGGTTGGTTCCTCGTTGGTGACATATTATCCCTCTCAACACTTATTGCAATGAGGTTGGTTCCTCGTTGGTGACATATCTATCCCTCTCAACACTTATTGCAATGAGGTTGGTTCCTCGTTGGTGACATATCTATCCCTCTCAACACTTATTGCAATGAGGTTGGTTCCTCGTTGGTGACATATTCATCCCTCTCAACACTTATTGCAATGAGGTTGGTTCCTCGTTGGTGACATATCTATCCCTCTCAACACTTATTGCAATGAGGTTGGTTCCTCGTTGGTGACATATCTATCCCTCTCAACACTTATTGCAATGAGGTTGGTTCCTCGTTGGTGACATATCTATCCCTCTCAACACTTATTGCAATGAGGTTGGTTCCTCGTTGGTGACATATATATCCCTCTCAACACTTAGTACAATAAGGCTGGTTCCTCGTTGGTGACATATCTATCCCTCTCAAAACTTATTGCAATGAGGTTGGTTCCTCGTTGGTGACATATCTATCCCTTTCAACACTTATTGCAATGAGTTTGGTTCCACGTTGGTGACATATCTATCCCTCTCAACACTTATTGCAATGAGGTTAGTTCCTCGTTTGTGACATATATATCCCTCTAAACACTTAGTGCAATGAGGTTGGTTCCTCGTTGATGACATATCTATCCCTTTCAACACTTATTGCAATGAGTTTGGTTCCTCGTTGGTGACATATCTATCCCTCTCAACACTTATTGCAATGAGGTTGGTTCCTCGTTTGTGACATATCTATCCCTCTCAACACTTAGTGCAATGAGGTTGGTTCCTCGTTGGTGACATATCAATCCCTCTCAACACTTAGTGCAATGAGGTTGGTTCCTCGTTGGTGACATATCTATCCCTCTCAACACTTATTGCAATGAGGTTGGTTCCTCGTTGGTGACATATATATCCCTCTCAACACTTAGTACAATAAGGCTGGTTCCTCGTTGGTGACATATCTATCCCTCTCAACACTTATTGCAATGAGGTTGGTTCCTCGTTGGTGACATATCTATCCCTCTCAACACTTAGTGCAATGAGGTTGGTTCCTCGTTGGTGACATATCTATCCCTCTCAACACTTAGTGCAATGAGGTTGGTTCCTCGTTGGTGACATATATATCCCTCTCAACACTTAGTACAATAAGGCTGGTTCCTCGTTGGTGACATATCTATCCCTCTCAACACTTATTGCAACTGTTCTCATGGTAGAGTTGTCAGATACCTTGACTGCTGACACAATTTCAAGTCCACCAAGGGACTATTTTTCGAAAAAGGAATAACTCCCACTGTCATCAGGCAGGTTTTTGTTAATTAGTCTTAGGGTTTTTTAATGTCTTCATATTCCTCACCATCATCCTCGCATCTCATCGGGACATGAAAATATTTCCCTTGGACAGCGGTAAACTTAGTATTGATTAATCTTTCCACAAACTGAGCTGCTGATTGTGGTAGCCTGACATGTCATTATTATAATTATCAATAATAACCCAGACTAAGTCATCATTCCCATTCATCATACTCCCTGAATAAGCCACGGGTTTATACTATAATCTACCAATGAACACCTGTTTTACTCTATCTTACAGCTACTACTGGTCGGGATTGTATTCACAGGAAGATATCCCTGAAGATCTCGACAGTCAGATCGAGAGTTACCTGTCCGATGAGTTCTCCGGTACCTTATCGGTGACTCTGGCAACCTCCATCAAGAACTACCTCGACAAAGCAGTCAAGACAGTTGATCCAAATGAATATGTGTTATAATTACGATGATGTTATAATCTAACACTGTAAACACCATTCTCCTAACAAAGGGCGTTCATATGAGGTATTAAACAATATGTAGAACGATTGATACAAGCAAAATTTAACATTATATTCTACAAACATGTACATTTTAAATTTAAAAAAATATAAAAAAACTTATTTTATTTGTTTGGAGACTGTAAGGAGTGTAAACAAGATATTTGGAATATAATTTGACCATGAAATATGTATTTGTGAAAGATTTTGTATTGAAAAAAAATATTTTTACTTGACCCCGACTATATATATATAAATATAAATGTATGTATGTATATATATATATGTATATATACAATATTAATTTAGAATATACTCTCCAACAGTAGCTATTTTTTCAGGTATAATTTGACTATGACGCGCACGGATACTTGTCTTGAATCGTTACTTCCCCTTCACTCTAATATGTAGAGGAGGTAACTATTACTACTACAAGGTAAATACATGATAAGTAAATAAGAGGGATCATGTTGCTGAAACATAGAATAATACTTAGGTAACAGAAATAAAGTTATTATAACAAAAAGTAAGATGAGATAAAGGTTTACAGAAAAAAAAAGTTAAATATCGGGTGCAGTATATAGTGTCAGAAATATTAGTTCGGAGTATCAAGTATAAATTCAAAGCAAAAGGAAAAAAAAAACACCTTTATATTGAACATATGGTAGGATTTAACAACTCCGGAAATATAGTAGGCCTACCTGGTCGTAGTTTGGGAGAGTAAGTGTCTAAAACAACACAGTAACGGTTAAAAGGGGAGTTCAGTAGAAAGAGCACAAAGATAGTCGGACTTGCGCCAGACTACAGCCAGAAGGGTCCAAACAGAAAACATAGTGAAAGAGTAACTAATAAATAACACTACTGTAAGTCCTATAGTTTGAGAGTTACTTGGTTAAATATAGGTCAAACTTGCTAGCTTGTGTTAAATTAAAGAAGATTCCCATAGATACTCTATATAATAAACAGTAAATGGACGATCTAATATATACATACAGATGGCTAACAGTCAGTACCATGTAGTACTATGGCCGGTCTTTTCCCGGTGGGTACAGCCGGAGCATTTAATGGTACTTATAAACAACTACCCATACCCTGGGGTATACAACAAAGATGGTACAGTCTAACATTAGATACATAGCCCAACAAGGCGCCAACAAGGGGTGAAAGTAAATAATATCTGTGCGGGCCACTATATAAAACTAGCCGTGTTCCGCACTTTGCGCACCCAAAATATTAACACAGAAAAGGTGCCAAAAAGAATGTAGTGTGACACTGACCTAACTAGGTCCTAGACAAGAGGCGTAGACAAACTGCTTGTAGCCATACAAATATGGAAAATGTGAACATGCCGTTTAGGGCGTTACGAAACATTACTCTGCCATAAGCACTCAGAATAGCTAAATGGATACATGGATTAGAAAAACCTGATCACAGGGTCCCCTTTATGTATAGAGATTAAGGCTCCCGTATTTAAGTTATGTCAAATAGACATAAGAAAAATATAGCCAGACTATCTGTCGATAGGTAATGAACAATTAGTTTCTTTGGTTAAATAAAACATGTCTGAAGTAAATGCAACATAATCAGTCATACATACAAAAAAATCAAACATGTCAGAAGGACATAAAAAAAACGTAATTGTAGAGTATAACTTCAGCTAATGTCTGAAGGCAACATAAAAACATTTTTGCAATAGAACAAACTATATCGGAAGGACATTGTATTCAACGTCGAAGATATAAGGTGATACTTGATCGGATCTGGCGAGGCTTCTTCTGCCACGCAGTGGTGAGTCCAACTCCTGATCCATTGCGACCACCAGTACTAGTAGCGCTTGAGATTAGTTCAGATGTTCTTCCTTTTACAAAATTTTACAAAGAAGTGCAGTTATGTGGCACACGGGCTCCCGTGTTTTACACACTTGGTCTAACTCGGGAACAAACCAAACGGTGGGATCGACCGACGGTAAGGGGGTGGGGGGCGGGGGTGTAGAGGAGAAAGTGTTTTCCAGAAGAGTCGCTATGGAGTCAGCGTCTTAAAGTTGAGGCGTCGAATGACTATACTGAAAATCTTTTCAATCTCGTGCATACAACGGCCTAGACATCCACCATGCTGCCATGCTGCCATCTTTACGGAAAGATTCGTGAAAGTATGGTGATAATATCAGGCTGCATCCTGTCCATCATATGCCATTTTCTTATACTTGTAGCATCGGATGGAGTACCATAGACTCTAAACAACAACAAGGCGCTGACTTACCCAGTTTGCCCGCTGCCCGAGGCTCCATGCAAGATAGACACAAGTCGGACGTAACTTCGCGTGACCGAAACAAATCTAATACTAACTTGAAGAATGGGGCGCAAATCGGCGACGCCCGTAAAGTGGACTGACTGACGCAATGCGGATATCCACATCGTGAAGATTCCCGCCCGGCCACGAACTTCCCCGAAGTTCGTTTTAGGCATGCGCAATATGTTCCCTGGCGATCCTAAATGTTTTCCCCCCCAATGTCTCCCTTCGTTTCCCCCTCTGTGGCAGATTGTATTTATACGGGCATCTGAGCCTACTATCGACACAATTGGGCCTTAACCGTACTAGGAATAGGAGAAGCTCCGGCTTCATTCGTATTATAATGTAAGATCTAAATTATTTTCTAGCAACTCTAACTTCGCTTTCTGTTAATATTAATTATTCTAAATTCACTTTTGACGTCATTTCAATTTATCTCTAAAATATGGAGCATAGTAGTAAATTTGATGTGACCTCGTTGGTATCACAATGCGAGTCGAGTCGTAATCCTTGCTGGATAATAATCGATTATTAACCTTTGAGAGATATCGATTTTTCTTTACATCAATATAGAATGTTTGTTTTTTTAACTCGATATTACTGTGAGAAATATTTAAATGCATGTTCGTGGGAACATTGAGTTGGTTGAACTTAGGATTAAAACTTTTGTACCTTTGCTATAGACTCG
>JBCFYV010000100.1:520420-584196 GCA_039000515.1 Timema cristinae
AACATGTTCAAAGACATATTTATCACAACAGACTAGACTACCGATAACGGTGATATTGGGGTTCTATACCAGTCTGGTGTGCTGAAGGTGTTTTTTTTTTCTAAATGTTTTCCACCTTCTCTCTCTCTCTCTCAAAAATGTGTGAACATTTCCTCTAAATTCATCCTTAATTACCCCTATCACACTATAGTAATTAGTTCACAGGCGTGTAACCCGATTGGAGATTAGGACGCTGTAGTAAAAAAGATATGTCTAGAATAAAACCACGAACATTTTAGTTTAAAATTATGTGGTTATTTTGGCCAAGTCAATATATTTGTCTTTTATTGTATTTTAAGGAAATCTTTGACAAACATTTAATGTGTAAGTGGGCCCCAAACATTTACATGGGGGTTAGTCCAGGCCTAAAGCCAGAGCCTCCTTTCTGTGAACATACCCACGTATGTAAAATATCTATATTTTGTAACCTGAACTTGTATTTTAGAGGTATAATTAATTAGTCTTAAATTGAATTGAACAAATTACTCGTTTGAAGGGAGGGTTTCCATTTGGAGTTTATTCATATAATAGTTCCTTTCTTTATTCATAATCATCATCGTCATCATCATCATCATCATGAACATTTTCCAGTCACGGACCGGGTCTGTTTGGGCATAAGCTTCTCCAATGCATCCTTTTCCTCACCAACACTCCTCCTCTCCTCCATGACCAAGTCTTCTACTTTATCTGTCACACCCATTGTCTCTTAACAAGATTTATTGTATTACTTGGTGCCAAGATTTAATTTCACTAAAGGTATATTAAATAACCGAGAATATTTAAAAAAAGGAAAATATCTCCGTACAATTTTCCGGGACCTGAACCATTGGCTCCTTGTCCCCAGAATACCATCTTACAAGATATCAAAGACTGTAATATTTATATGGAACCTGCAGTGCCGATCACCATCAGTAGCAGAGTGGTGCACACGAAGAAAGGACCTTGATTACCAATTATTTGATATGTTGTGTGTTAATTTATTTAAAATTGTTAACTTGTTATTATGGAGTTTGAAATAAATACTGAAATGATAATCCTACTTGTTTGAAATGTTCCTAGAGAAAATCTTTCAGCATGGATTTAGTGCACCCAATATTTTATTATTTCACTTGCTTCTGTCTTTTATTATAAAAGTAGCACATTACAACCAGCCCTTCATCCTAATCCATCGCAGTCACGGAGTCAACTGTACCGGACTGAATTGACAACAGTTATGAACAGGGGGCTCCGACAGCCGGTAGAAGGCAAAAGTGTCGGGCCGACCTAGTGTGAAAGGACCCTATATGCACACTTTGTGTGTCCTCACTCACCCATTCTGAGAGTTCAGGACAATCCCCTCCAGTTGAGAGTGGAAGTTTCCAAGACTGTCCAGGTAGACGCTGACGATGACGGTGGCACCAACTCCATCTACCTCCGTGTCGACTTCTCCATAATGTAGGACCTCTCCACTGGACGTTCTCACTTGGTATCTGTAGGTCAGCTGTATAATACACATTCATATCACATGGGGTTCTCACTTGGTATCTGTAGGTCAGCTGTATAATACACATTCATATCACATGGGGTTCTCACTTGGTATCTGTAGGTCAGTTGAATAATAGACATTCATATCACATGGGGTTCTCACTTGGTATCTGTAGGTCAGCTGTATAATACACATTCATATCACATGGGGTTCCCACTTGGTATCTGTAGGTCAGTTGAATAATAGACATTCATATCACATGGGGTTCTCACTTGGTATCTGTAGGTCAGTTGAATAATAGACATTCATATCACATGGGGTTCTCACTTGGTATCTGTAGGTCAGCTGTATAATACACATTCATATCACATGGGGTTCTCACTTGGTATCTGTAGGTCAGTTGAATAATAGACATTCATATCACATGGGGTTCTCACTTGGTATCTGTAGGTCAGCTGTATAATACACATTCATATCACATGGGGTTCCCACTTGGTATCTGTAGGTCAGCTGTATAATACACATTCATATCACATGGGGTTCTCACTTGGTATCTGTAGGTCAGTTGAATAATAGACATTCATCTAACTGGACAGCCAAATGGGATGAGAAACTGGGCAATTATAATGTATTTAAATAGTTAGTCAATTAAGTTGGTTTACAAGTCCGATGCTCTAGTAACTGTGTATTTCAGTTTTAGATTGTGCTTCTACTTAATCCACTAATTGTCCTTCGGCCATTTCCTAGTATCATTGAAAAAAAGTGTTAATGTGGGGTAGATCCTTTTAAAACAAATAAGTTTTTTGGGGTAGTGATCCTATGTTTGCTCTCAAGTTTTCAGAGACAACCCTTAAATACATTTTAGCAACTAAAACTGAATCTAACAATAATTATTTTTCTGTAGAAAAATAATATGGGATATTATAATATTATAATATAATATGGGATATTATTTATGAATACTAACATATTAATAGTTCTATAATTCTTGCGGATAAGGTGGTAACCGGATATGGATAAAACTTTCTTTACCAGCCACGCACTCTTTCTGTAATCTTCCGACTAGCTATTTGTCTGATTCGAAGGACCCCGCAGTAAGCGAGAAATTACCGTGCAGACATTAAGCTCTATAGAAAGATTTAATTCTATGATTCTTTATCTCAAAATATTTTCACGTCTAAATAAAGTCGAAATATTCCTAAAGGATTATTTTTCTTAAACAAACCCATGCAGTAAAATCTCTCTCAACTGACACTTCTGAATAGTGGATTCATCTTTATAACGGACCTTTAACATTTCCCCGAAAATAACATCAGCTGGCTCTTACCGTCAAACAAACTTCCAACAATGGACATGGACACTTCTAGAGACGTATATCATTATCCAAACAGTGGACCAAAATTATTGAAAACACCAGTCCCTTTGACTGTAGGAATGTTAGATATGCCACTGTCTAGTTTGAAGTGTAATCAGTCCAACTTTTCCCCTAAACGGAGAGTTTCTAAAATAGCCTCCATAGGAATGACCTGGGCACTTTAAGGTTATACATCCCACAACCTTTCAAGCCATCAGTGAGGGGGAGGGATGTTCCAGCAGATGTCTGTGCTCATGCACACATATACAGTTATGAAGACTACTGTACACACTGTGTTCTGTGTATCACGCAACCTTGTACATTAAGCTACATAAAATATTTATGCATTAGTCATTACTATCCTGAATATAATACTCCACAGTCAAGTTATTGGATTGTTGCAGTTAATAATCAAAGGTTCATATAGATAATCCTGTGTTTCAGAAGGTGTCCACTATTAATAACGGACATATTTATGCCGGAAGGTGTCCACTATTAATAACGGACATATTTATGCCGGAAGGTGTCCACTATTAATAACGGACATATTTATGCCGGAAGGTGTCCACTATTAAGAGGTTTCAATTTAGTTTGATTTTCTTTAGTAGAATAATTGAGCCAAAATGTAACACTAGCTCATTTTAAATCACATCTATGCATATTTGTTGAGATATGAGACTAAGCTAGATGAAAAAGGGCTGTAGAGTTAGCCTTCCTCTAACAAACAAAGTAATTCTTTGATAGGCTCACAAAAGAAAATGTTAGAATAGTTGAGTACTGGCCACGTGCCACGTGCCCTGAGAGTGGTTGATATTTTCTCAATGACCAAGGCGGCTGCCTTAATAGTTCATCTCACTCCTAACTGAGGTGTGCTCATATTGAACCAATCATCACAATTTATGTATCTTTTTATATCACATGTTAAAAACTATAATAGCTATTCTCTATTGAAAAATTTATTATAGAACTATACTCAACTCTTTTGAAGAATTTAGAAATAAGCACTTTGAAAGGTTTTTGGTGCGAGTGTAATCTAATATCTATTTTTACGGGTTATTGGCCGTGAACATAATAATTTGTTCAATTTTTTTCTTCTAATTTTGAATATATTTTTTTTTATTCTTTCCGTTAATGCTTTTCATCAATGTGTAATTCTTCCTCCCCCCCCCCCCCCAATTGGGGTGTTTTTGAGTGTAATTCAGAGAATGTATATAAGAGTAGATTTGTGTATAAAATGACAAACTTATTATATAAAATGTAGTAATCATTACAGAAGCTTATGTTTCCCCTCATTAATAATTTAATTATGAAATTAGAGTAATATATATATTTAGAATTGCATATTTGAACTAAACGAAAATGAACTAAAATATATGTTATTTTTAAACTGTGCTTTTAGATACAATTTAATTTTAACCAGAGTTTTATTTACTCTAATTTTGACTGGTACTCTTCGTTAACCCTTTAAGTTAGCAAGGTTATCTTGTATATTTTCCACTATAGTAAATCTTATACGATAGGGCAATAGTATAAAACTGCTACATTTCAGGGTAGACAAAGTTAGTTTTATTATATTTAGATTATTTTCTTTCCAATGCTTGCTAAAACACTTATAACAAACACTATATGCCTATAAATATTATTTCGTTGAATAAGTCTGGTTAAAATAGTTCAAGACACTATTTTAGTTTTTAGTGAAAGTATTTATCTTACAATATTTATAAAATAACTAGTTTACTACAACTTAGCTTATAGCTGAATACATTAGTGTATCACTTTATTTTATTTATATTTTCGCAAATGTATTTAAAAAATCTTTCTAACAATTTAATATGAAGAATAACCATTAAAACTTATATTTAGCATGTGAAAATAAGAAAGTATTGATAACAAATACCAGTATATACGTTCTTAATGTTAAAATTGAGAACATTAGATTATACAATTTTAGGAAATGATTATTACATAGCTTTAATAAATATAGTGTATTTTACGTAATACTGTTACTTAACAAAATCATAATTAATGTGTTTTGTCAATTAGATATAAAAAACAAGTAAACAAAGTCTTGAACCAAAGTATAATTACTATTGTGGCTAATCAGATTTAAATCTGCGCTGAATGTACTGTTCTTAGGCTATTTATTTAAATAACCTACCTTTTATTTTCTATTTACAAGAATATATTACTATATTTGTATTCATCCACTAATTGACTCCTTAAAGTATAGATTACAAACCACATGAATGAAGAGTAGGAGAGTATTAGTAATTAAATCATAATAGTTAATTTTTTATAAATATATCAATATATCTAGGTATGAATAAATAACGTATCATTGTAAATAATTTGTAGGTATTAACATATTACGTTGAGATATCACTAATCACGACCTATTCTAAGGAATTATTAAGTATCCTCTCTCGCAAAATAAATGGTACGCTCTCCGGCATATCAGGTAAATCTGTGTCTAGGGACAGACAGGATTTGTAGGAATCCAAACAATCTGATAGCAAATAGGATTGTTATGTTATGGGTGCTCTCCATTACCCACAAGTGATTGTTATGGGTGCTCTCCATTGCCCACAAGTGATTGTTATGGGTGCTCTCCACTGCCCACAAGTGATTGTTATGGGTGCTATCCATTGCCCACAAGTGATTGTTATGGGTGCTCTCCATTGCCCACAAGTGATTGTTATGGGTACTCTCCATTGCCCACAAGTGATTGTTATGGGTGCTCTCCATTGCCCACAAGTGATTGTTATGGGTGCTCTCCATTGCCCACAAGTGATTGTTATAGGTGCTATCCATTACCCACAAGTGATTGTTATGGGTGCTATCCATTGCCCACAAGTGATTGTTATGGGTGCTATCCATTGCCCACAAGTGATTGTTATGGGTGCTATCCATTGCCCACAAGTGATTGTTATGGGTGCTATCCATTGCCCACAAGTGATTGTTATAGGTGCTATCCATTGCCTACAAGTGATTGTTATGGGTGCTATCCATTACCCACAAGTGATTGTTATGGGTGCTATCCATTGCCCATAAGTGATTGTTATGGGTGCTATCCATTGCCCACAAGTGATTGTTATAGGTGCTATCCATTGCCCACAAGTGATTGCTATGGGTACTCTCCATTGCCCACAAGTGATTGTTATGGGTGCTATCCATTGCCCACAAGTGATTGTTATGGGTGCTATCCATTGCCCACAAGTGATTGTTATGGGTACTCTCCATTGCCCACAAGTGATTGTTATGGGTGTCCTCCATTGCCCACAAGTGATTGTTATGGGTGCTCTCCATTGCCCACAAGTGATTGTTATGGGTACTCTCCATTGCCCACAAGTGATTGTTATGGGTGCTCTCCATTGCCCACAAGTGATTGTTATGGGTGCCTCCATTGCCCACAAGTGATTGTTATGGGTGTCCTCCATTGCCCACAAGTGATTGTTATGGGTGCTCTCCATTGCCCACAAGTGATTGTTATGGGTACTCTCCATTGCCCACAAGTGATTGTTATGGGTGTCCTCCATTGCCCACAAGTGATTGTTATGGGTGTCCTCCATTGCCCACAAGTGATTGTTATGGGTGCTCTCCATTACCCACAAGTGATTGTTATGGGTACTCTCCATTGCCCACAAGTGATTGTTATGGGTGCTCTCCATTGCCCACAAGTGATTGTTATGGGTGCCCTCCACTCTCTCCCATGTGAGAGAGGTTTCATCAGTCCACAGAATGTGAGCCTTGTTCTGGTAGAGCCACTGGTAGAGCGGTCTCTGTTGAGGCAGTACAGCCCAGAGCAGATACTGCATTGTTCCATAATGGTATGGGTGGTGACTATCAGCAATATCTGCACAACTGAACCCTGCACCATGTGCATAGATTGTGCTCTATCTTGAGAGCTGCTCTGGCTGATATTGGATGACAGTTATTACTGCATCATCAAAACCCGCTGTTCATACGTTGTGTGGCCGTCCTGCATCTACTCAGAGAAATAATCCCATTCTACCTGTCTCCCGACAAGGCTGTTCCAACCGGTGAAACACATTCACTCTAACCTAACGTCTACCGGGGAAGTGATAAGTGTACAGGAGCACTTGGCTGCTATATGATCCCACAGTCGTTGCCATATTCCCGGGGTCCGAGTGTATGTAGCTCAATGCTGCTTACACAATACTCACCTCTCACTTATATCTACGTCCAACCGCAGGTGGCATGTGAAATTTCAAACACATTGCTACCACACCAATCTTATCTAATTATAATGGCTTTTTAAAAAAAAAAAAAGATTGTGTATAACGGATATTTTTCAAAAAGTTGTTTTCGACTTACAATTACCCATTTAATCATGTGGTATGTTTATTATCCGCAAATTACTTTTCTGGCTGTATATTTGAGTATGTAAAATTATATGAAGTAAAACGTTCTTGTATACAAAATATTTGAGGTTCTATGACCTAGCAGAAAGGTATATAAAATCATATTTATAGCCCTTTGTACAAAATTGTAATTTTTTTTATAAATACAAACAAATTTAACGTTATTTGAGGTATATTTTAGCTTCTTATTGTAAAATTCCGTTTTCTATACATGATAATATCATAATATCTTGACTATCTGTCATAATCATATTGGCAATTGATGAGAAACTTTTAAATGAAAGAAAAATATCAAAACCAAAGGTTAGCCAGCTCCATGGCAACTGTCACCCCCTCTATCCTACTCCCTTGTATTAAACAGTTTACGTCTTTACTAGATAGTTTAGTTTTATGTGACAAGATTGCAATTCTCACCACAGCAAGAAGGACATTGATGTCGAAAGTGATAGTGTGACCATCATTTGACACCAGATTCACGTCTCCTTGAAGGCCGATATTCTCGAGAGTGGACACGTGGCCGTTGTTGATCTCAAGGTCAAGAACTTGGCCCTGAAATTAAACGTAGAATGACGGTTTGAAATGTTTTCAAGATTATTTAAATGATCTCATTTTGGATTTTATTGACATTGGCTATTGTAAAGATATTAAGAACAATAATAAATTTAATAACATTTAGAAATAAACATAACTAGTATGTATTGGTGTGTGGAGGTGTGCTGGATAAAACTAAATCCAGATAGGGATAAAGTGTATTGAGTTGGACTGGATAGAACCAGAATATGGTGTAACGAGGTGGACTGGATAGAACTATCTCAATATAGAGATAGGGTGATATCAGGTGGTCTGGATATAGCTAGCTCAAGATAGTATTAGGGGAGTACTTTCTAAGTGCGGCAATGAATTATCAACTACGGTATCTAATACTAGAGAGTAAGTAAATAATATTTAGCACCGCGTGTTACTACCCGTTCGGGTTATACGCTTTAAGTACTAATTGCACTAATGGATTGGGAAGGTTGAATTAGAGGAAGTTAACCTGCATTTGCGTGGAATAAGAGTGGAAAACCATTTAGGAAAAACCACCCCCAGTTCACCCGACCGAGATTCGAACCTCGATCTCCCTGTCCTCGGCGGTCGAGCTCAACACGTCAAGCGCGTTAGCCAACTACGCCACCGAGGCGGGTAGTAAGTTAATCAACGAGAACACCCTCACACATCCAGAAAATTCACACAAGGCCCCACTTCATTATAACTGGACATAAAACGTATTAAATACCCGAACGGGCACACCAATCGTAAGTCAACTAGAGGAAGTCAAGTTTTAAATTAAGTTATAATATATATAAATTAAATCTAAATAATGTATATATATATTATTAGGTTCCTTTGAAAACATTCAAGTATTCAACATCAGTGAGCCAAAGCCACTAGAGTACATACACCAACTGATCCTACAAGTGACAACTTCAATCTGTTTATCACAGGGACTGGTTGAATATTGAAGGTTAGTAATATTATCTTTCATATTTATTCCAATCCCCTAGTTGTCAGAGTCATAAGTGAGATTAAGCCCATGTACTGGGGTACGAGGGAAAGCTAATCTTTCCTTTTCTTGTTTTTACTCCATTGGAAATTTGTATTAGGTTAAGTTAGGCTAAGCTAGTTTATGTCAGGATTAGCTAGTTTAAGTTACGTTAGGTATTTCTCCTAAAGGTTACAATATTTTCAATATTACTTTAGATAATTTCCAAACTTTAAAAATAGCTTTAAATATACTGAATACAAAATAAGTTATATGTATTGAAATTTTCAGAGCGAATGTAGAACTAGCAGTGAGGGGACCCAAATCAACAATTGACGTACTTGGTGAGCTCACTGTCTACAAGTCTGAGAAACGGAAATAAACATTTCTCTATTCTATTTCTCGTATCCTGGTACATGCGCTCAACTGTTACTGAGTAAACGTAAAAACTTGCTCCAGCCCATACTAGAAGATATAGTGCATTGAAAGCACCATATCTGACCAGGAATTGATCTAGATGCTATAAAAATAATATCATTTAAAATATATATTATTGTGGTATCATTTGCAGTTTCTTGGGAGTAAGACTCTCTAATGATATTGTTACATATTTATGTATGTGTTATATTAATTAAAATTTGGTGTATTAAGTGATAATGGCTTAGGCTTGTTTCCCAATACTATCCCTCCCCCCCTATTCCGGGGTAATAAACTTTTGAATATCGTCTAAGCAAATAAATACTTTTCCATAATTTAGATCAACACCTCACCTCTTGTTCGAAGATATGGCTGATATCTGGCACAGACGCGTCCATAGGAGAGTCATCAACTTCAAACTTGACACGGTTCAGTATCGCATTGACGTAGCCATTGACGTTAATACCGGGAGGTGCTACAGCCCTCACTCTGAAACAAGAACACTGACAAATATAGTACAGGTTGTTTTGTCAACGGGTGATTAAACCTGTTTACTACTGTTAATACACTAGTGGAACAGGAATGATGACGGTAAGATTCTAAGTAAAAGTACCAGCATTACATGTGGGTGTGTGGGAAAACAATGATAAAACACCCTCAGGAGAACCAACCATGATTCTAGTTCTGATATATACATCACCGGAAGTTCAGTCAAACACGAGCGTGACGCGTAACACATTGTGACCATTGATGAGAGTGAAAATCCAATAAATTACAGGAATACTATTCATCACATTACAGGTATTAAATACAAATATTTACTAAATGTGTACAATTTTAACTGATCTTTGTAGGATAGTGTAGCTACAATGTATTACTACCCAACCAGGCCATCTACGTATTTACAATAATAGTATAAGTGTGATAAAATTAACACTCAATGAAAAAGTAGCCGCATGTAGAGCAAGAATTAATTATAAAATAAAGTTCCATCCTTCACTGGTAAATCACACCAGTTACGAGTCAGATGTTTAGTCTGTTTGTACGCCATGTGGGTAGTAGAAACCTTACATTGTAATCATCAGTGGCTGTCTGGACACACATTTATTGAAACTGTTTCTGTTTAATGTATATTCATGATGAATACATATTTAAATATAAGACCATTTGGCATGCAAGTAACTCATAATTCGGAATAATTAATGTTTTAGCACTAAATAAATAGGCCAATATTTTAAACCCGTCTCCTCCACCAATGAGCTTCAATTACCATCCGTGATGAACTCGTGTTTACAATTGTAGGGCTGTAGCAGGTTAAGCTTGACCAATCGTATGGTATCTGTTTACTAGCTGATGCCTAACGCTCACATGTCAACCACCTCGGGCATTCTTGTGGCCTACCTGTTAACCAATACTGACCTGAACGAGGTTGCTTGCACAAATATGTGTCACATACTCAAACCACATACAGTAATTATTTTAAATATATGTTTGTATTGAATGTACACGTATTAAATTTATTTATATATTGAATTGATATTTTTTTAAATATTAATTTGTATTTGTAATATTAATTCAATTGTAAACGTTTACTATGACTAAAAATTTAATTTTAAATAATTTATTTATCTATTATATTATAAAGAGCTATAAAATAATTTTAAAATAAATTTACAGCCCCAACTCAACTTTAATAAATTAGTTTTATTGCGTGTATATTTCCAAAATTAATACAATAAGTATAATAATTAATGCAGTGTCAACAAAATAAATATCAACCAGTTTTTATTTTTGTATCTTTTATGATTTATATAAAGGTTTGGATACATTAAAACAGTATCTTGATGTACTGTGTTAAAAATAAAGTCTCATAATTGGAGACCTAGAAGGTTTCTTTCTGGTACGCCTTTAAAGAAAGAACTAACAAGCCATGAAATGCAGTAACCACAGGGCCATCAGCCTCATCTTTTATGGAAAGAACGTGGAAATAATACTCAATAGATGAGTGGGAAACCCAATATAAAGTTTGATAGAAGAAGACCAATTTGAATTCATGAAGGAACCTGAGATGTTATCGCGATGCCGATAATAATTTCAGAAAGAGTGCTGGAAATTAAGAAAGAGGTTTCGTTGACCAGCAAAAGGCATTCAATAGAGTGAAGTGGAAGAAACTGATGTAAATACTAAAGAATATCGAGGTCAATTGGAGGACAAAAGGCTGATTACAAACCTGTATCTGGGACAACGAGTGAAGGTGAGGATGAATAATGGAGTGAACAGCAGAGCAGAGCTAGGAAGTGGAGTAAAACAGGATGCTCTTTTTGATCCGGTTTGTTCAACGTGTATAAAGAGTGGCTGATCAGAGAGGCGATAGAAGGAAGTATAAATTTCAGGATTGGTGTATGCGTCATCAAAACAATAAAATACGCTGATGATCTAGCATTTCTGGGTGAAATTAAATAAGAGTTGCAAGAAATGCTGGATAAGCTAGTCGAGATAGGAAGAAGATATGGCATGAAGATCAACATTGAGATGTTAAAAGTGATGGTGATCAAATAAAATATCAAAAGCAGGGGAAAATAAAAATTGGACACCAGGAGTTGGAAAATATATAGCAGTTCAAGTACCCGGGAAGTCTGTTGACTAATGATACCTACGACACCGAGGAAATTAGTTCAAGGATCTCCATGGCCAAGGAAGCTTTCAGCAAGTCTTGGTTATTGCTTACCAGCAAATTGAGTTCGTAACTGAGGAAGAAATTGATGAAATGCTATATTTGGGACATCGCGCAGTTTGGAGCATAAACTTGGACTCTTAGGAAGTTGGAAAAGAAATACTTGCAGAACTTTGAAATGTGGTGCCGGAGAAGACCTTAGAATATCATGTGGACAGACAAGTTGACATTTGAAGGTGCTCAATAAAGAATAGGTGAGAAGAGAACAATTTTGGATGTTATTCTCAGGTACAGAGCAAACTGGATAGGACACTAAGGAGGAAATGTCTTTCTGCTGGATGACATGGAAGGAAAGGTTGAGGAAAAGGGAGCTTTAGAAAAAGGAGGATTCAAATATTAAATAATTTTAAGGAAATGAGAAAATTCTAGTCAATCAAGGAGGCTAAGTACATGGTGCATTGGCGGTTTAAGATCACTAATAAAATGATTGGACCTGTCATTAGACAGAACATCTAATAATAAGAATATAAATAAAAATAATAAGATTTAGTGTCTCTCTTAAAATTTCATTAGTCCTAATCCATACTAACCTAAAAATAATAAGTATCCTCTTATTTGTAGGGTTAAATATCATTGAATTATGTGCCATTATAAACTATAAAATTATAAAAAATGCTCAAACCATTTTTGTTACCTTGACATACTTATTATCTTGAAAAAGTAATGTACTGTACATAATGCTACTAAAGGGAGTTAAAACATTTGTTTATCAATCAATTTGAAACTCATTGTGTACGTCTTTAACTTTTGTCTGAATAAAATAATTAATAATGGATATGTATGCCGAGATATCGTGTAGAATAGTAAGAACCAAAAGATATTTAATAAATAAGATTTAGAAAACTTTTGTTTCTTTTAAAATTATTTTCTATAATGTACCGGTACACGCGATTAAAAAGTTATAGCTTAGTGAAATAAATCATTGTATAATATTTTATACTCCAAATTTATTTTATAATTGTCATATCTGAATGCTATAAAAAGTTACTAGAACAACATTCACTTACTCATAAGCCAAGTCATATGATATGTAGGTGTTACTTTTAATTTATATTATATATATATATATTATCTATATATATTTTTTTATTGCGCATTAATATTTCGAAAAATTTTAGAAGACCTGAAAAAAAAAATCGGTCAAATTTTAAAACATTTTAACTCACCATAATTATTATTTTATATATATATATATATCTTTATATATATATATATATGTAAAGATATATATATAAAAGATATATATATAAATATATATATATAAAGATATATAATATAAATATATATATAAAGATATATATATAAATATATATATAAAGATATATATAAAAGATATATATAAAGATATATATATAAAATAATTATAATATATAAAGATAATATATATAAAGATATATATATATATCAAGATATATATAAAGATATAATATATATATAAAGATATGTATATATAAAATAAGAATTATTGTGAGTTAAACTGTTTTAAAATTTGACCGAATTTTTTCATATCTTCTAAAATTTCTCGAAATATCAATGCGTCATAAAATCAAGGTACACTTACTCTTACTCTGTAAAAGGTTATTAGAGGTAGAACTTCAAAATGTAAATAATTAATAATATTGTATCTATTTTTATTATCAAATAATTTAATAGACAAATATTTAAAAGAACTAAATAATAACATAGTTTTTAGTTAAAACTATTCATGTATAGTAAGTACTATTGGCATACCTTCTCTCGCTTGGTAAAGCAAAAGCTAATGGTGTTGCTAGAAATAAAACAATTAAAAGCTGCATGTTTGAATTTTAAAAACCTCTGGAACGACTTGATAGATAAATTAACCAAATATATCAATGATTTCAAGTATCCCAGGGCATATATACTATAACGTGACAGAAAAGACAGTTGTGTAAGGATAGGTGTCACAATATAATTAGGTGACAGATTGTTTATCAAAACCAATAGATAAGAGTCTAACAATTATTATTAAATCTTGAATATTGTCAACAAGTATCTTGTGGTTCATACGTCAACAAGATATAATAACTCATAAGAATACTATAAAAAATATTTTAAAACACTTGTTTCAATCAATCAATCACTCTCAGACTCCTATTTTGAACTCAATTATTAAGGTCAATTTCAAACCATTCAATTTTTCCCTAATTTCTATTAAGTTAACTATCAATAAAATATTGTGTTTTAGATAAATAAAGATACGTTATTATTGTTGTGTAAATAGTTTCTCGATACAAATTTTGAAACAAATAGATAAATACGTATTTTATATATTCAAATATAAACAAAAAGTGATCAGTGAACCATCCATAGAAAAATTGCCCTCCTCACCCTCTGCCTCTAAAATACAGTATAGAGCTTCATTTGTCATTCATTTCAAACACAGCCCAGATATACATTTGAGCAAAATTGTTATAGCTATTTTCTAAATAATTAATATTTTCTAAAATTGGGGTGGATAGCTCAGAAATAGAGCATTGGTGGGCTTATCATAGGGTACAGGTTTGATTACATTGTCCAGGTTATCGATTACAATTTAGTGAAAGTTATAAACTCATTTTAATAAATTGAAGTATATTTTTAACTATCTTCCAGGATCTGGACAATGATAAGTATTTAAAATTTCTTCATATGAAATTAATAGTTACATTAGCTGCGAGTTTTAATAACCAATAAATTTTAATTTAAAACCAAGAAAGCTATTTAATGAAAATAAACCTATATCTATATATTTGTGTGAACAATTATTACAAAAGATCTTTTAAACTATTTATCATCTTAATGCTCACCACAGATTTATTTTAAGCTACTGTGCTATCCGTTTTGTAG
Source organism: Timema cristinae (assembly GCA_039000515.1). Classification (NCBI taxonomy): domain Eukaryota; kingdom Metazoa; phylum Arthropoda; class Insecta; order Phasmatodea; family Timematidae; genus Timema; species Timema cristinae. The sequence continues at coordinate 535,181 of JBCFYV010000100.1, forward strand.
TTTGAATGTTCTAAACCCTAGGGAGTCAGCCTATCAATATACTGAAATGTCAATGACAAAGATATCGGGATTGCAATCCTAGAATATACATTGCTCCAACATGGGTTCTCCCCTCCTAGCTCTATAATGTCGCTACTATATTCTTGCCATAGAATTTCAGTTGCATTACATCGCACGCTAAAATGTGTCAAATGAATTAGAATAAATTACTTATAAGAGTAAGTCTTTTAAATGTGTACAGTAAAACTTTCAATGAAAGACTTTCCAATAAATCATATATTTCTAGCTTAAATCTCATATTTATATATATATATATATATATATATATATATATATGGTATTGTCTTGTCAGGTGTATATTTGTACATCACAGACCAAGCTCATTTACAAATAAACCTAGTACACGTTATTCTGTTTGTATCAATGTATATTTTGTAAATAGTTTTATATACATGTTTTATCATTTTGGAATTTTAATTTTTGTTTTCATATTTGATTTAATTATTTTTTTACATATTTTTTATTGAAGAATATCAATGTTTTACAAAGTGATGTATAGGCTACTAAACCTAAGATATTTCACTACATTGTCATACTGACAAGCTAGTGTAGGCTCTTCGAAATATTTGTGTACAATTTTCAATTTTGTGGTTGCAATTTTCATATTCTCCTGTTGATGGACTGAACTCTAGCTGGGAATGTATGTGTTGGACGGGATATCTCTCTTCTAAATTATATATCTGTACATTATTGCTATTGTAAGCGAGAGGCAAGAGTCTATTTGCTAATTAAAATTAAAGCCCTACATTTAAAAAAAAACTATATTTTTATTATATAATGACTATAAGTTTGAGTGAGCATGAATATATCCAAAAGTTATATAAATTAACGTGTCCGATAGTCAAATTAATGGTCTCATTGAAACCAACAATGCTGATTATTGCGTTGAGTATACAACATTGATCCATTACTAAGTAGGCCTAAAATAAAATACAGTGCCTATAAATCTTAATTTTATAAGCTAAAACCTTAGATTGCTATTTTCAACTTGAAATACTATCTAAATGTATCTTTTTAAGGGATGATATTATTTTTTTAAATAATATGAACATTGTTACAATGTTATAAAGCACATTTTTCCTACAAATTGTTTTTAAAATGGACCAATTAAATATAATAAAAAGAGTAAATGGTATACTTCCATTATTTTATAACTCAGATTAAACTTGGTGTGAAGATGGTATCTAAGGCTAGTAACACACTTTAGTGTCGTAAGACGGTAGCGAGGTTATACGTAAAATTATTGATTTGAACTTTTCTATATCCAAATAGGAATGGCGTCAGAAGTCACTTATACTAAGTTAATATCATGACCTTAGTATTAGCCTGCTATACTCGTTTATTGTTCATAGTTAGTTGTAGGTATTATAGAATTTAATTGCTAAGTGAATCTATCCTATTACACACAATATAGCAATACGGTGAAATTTACACTGCTAAATGCAAATAGGTAAGATAAATAAATAAATAATTATTTTATTCCAGCAGTGCTACTATGACCACGACGCAAAACGAATTTGCGACCGCTAGCAGAGAGACGCTAGACTTTCCGTCAAAAGTTATCATGGCCGACCACTTTGCGAAAGCAAAGTACTTGCGAGCGCAAATATTTTCATAGTAGAGGTAAGCTAAGTTGTGCAGACATTTTACTTGTTCTTTGGTTTGTGTTACGAGGTTATGTTTGCTAGTTTTTGTAATTTATTAGGTGTTTTGTGTTACAGTAACTGATTTAAACTTCTCATCTCACTAATCCCATATAATAATCTCAAAACAATTGTGTGTGCTTCAATTAATCTACCCACCTAATGGGGCAACAATGACCAATGTTTAATTTTCCAGTGTTGAGGAGGTTGGTATTTGAATCATAGCTGGGTATTAGGTGACCTGGTGGTCTAGGGGTAAGGTGTCAAACTTCTGTGCTGGTGGCCGGGGTTCAATCCTCGGTCCCGGCAAAGATTTATCTTATTACCAAACCCTTCCTTCACCTCTGACAAGACTTCTTGTGAATGTGGGGAATGCCAGGTCTCCACCGTGGTTCGGATTCCACGTTAAACTGTAGGTCCTCCATTTCATTTCACAATCATCCTACCATTACACATTAGCGTAAGTGCGTATAACCCGAATGGGTAGTAAGACGCAGTGCTCATAATAATAATAATAATATAATAATAATAATATAATAATAATAATAATAATAAATAATAATAATAATAATAATAGCTGGGTATTGTGATTGGTTTAATATTTCTTAAAGTTTTCCCACTTTCCCTTTACACAAATCCGAATACTTTTATTCTATATCTCAACCTTTATTTTCTATACCCTATTTGGGTAAAACACGTGGACACACCAGTTGACATGACAGTAAAAAGGCAGGTCTAATCTGTTTAAGATGCCTCAACAAAACCTTAATATTGTCAACTGAATCATACATACAGTAGTAATTACTATCCACAATAATGTGAGTTGCAGGCCTGTGAAATATTGCAGCCAAGACGGAATAAACAAATTAGGCCCTTGATTAATGTTTATATGTGGTTTGATGCCTAGGTTTTTTTAATCATAAAAGGTTTACTAAATTTATCTGAGACTGATAATTAATAGCTAAACATAGTAGTTTCTTTATTGGCCAACGTCTCATATTAATTCATTTCCCCACGTGAGGTTGCTATTTTAATGCATATTTCACATTATGATATTTGACTAAAATATGTTATGTGTATTGAATAATGTAGGCCTAGTGTGGTTTCAATTCAAACCGTAGGCAAACAAAATGATGCAAGAGATTTATTAAATTAAGATAGGTAAAATCTTTCTTGCAAATAATGTGGCTTGTGATCAGCTGTTGGGGGGGGGGGGGGGGGGGGGGGGGGGGGAATAATGCTCAGTCATGAATACCAGCATTCTTGATATAAATTTATATAATTTCTAGCCTCTAACTAAATTAAAAGACAATATTCTTTGGAAAAGTGTTGACAACTGTTAGCTCAAAATGATTTTATTCTTTGCGTTGACGCTAGAAGCAAAGACAAAGCTAATAGTAGTGGACGATACAAAGTGTGGTGATCATAATAACCCAAACGCCATCTTTTCTTTGAAAGTGAAGATAAATAACGGTATCAACTAACTTTGGGTCGAATGGTCAGAATAGCCCTGCAGGTCTCGTTTCAAACTGTATTTAATTCCTTAAGGCTATTTTTTTCTCACACAATACAAAGTGATTTTGAAAAGAAGCCATATTGGTCTCTATGTCCATGGTCAACTTGCTTAGCCACGATACTAACGTAGTCTAGTAAACCAACGCACTCCTGTTTATTTTCATCAAAAAGCTGTATTTTGCCAGAATAAGCAAGTACTTATTACAAAACCTCTAATGCGTTGTATGATTGATGCAGTGAACTCGTTCAAATAATCTTGGCAGTGAAACAGTAGGATATTCGTTATCTATTGATTTTAAAGTTTTTTCTTGTAATCGATCAGCCAGACAAGATAATATAGAGTTTAGTAATTGTTTTCTATAATATTATGTCATTCTGTGGTTCTAAATGTCTATAAATCTCTTTTGTTTTGAGTTTTATCTTTACTTGTGTTCTCAATGTGAGGTTAGGAAATGTACATGAAAATGGTTTCTAAACCAACATAAGCTGCCATTTTTATTTATATATGGAAACAAACGAGAAGTAAATGAAATACTGTTTGTGTATATTTATGTATTCATTTATTTTAGATGTCTAGTAGACAAAAGAGTACCTCCACGTAACAAAGAAATAAATACTAGCCAACGGGAACCTGATAATATGGCTAAAGCAATCTCAGGTATTCGTAATTACAAAGTTGGATAATTAAAGTAATTTAAAAGATTAAATATGCAATAAAAATCCAACAACTGGTAGTTAACGATAAATATGGAAACCCTGAAGAGGCATCTAAATGTAAATATGGAAGACCTCCTGCTTTAGTTATGATTTAGAAGAGAAACTTGTATGTTATTTTTTCACAATAGAGTCTAGGTTTTATAACCAAAATAGAAAATATTGTCTCAGAATGCTATAGCAGCTTGTGTTTGAAAGAATATTAAGCATCCCTTTAAGAATCCCATGGCAAATATAATCTGGCCTCTCTTGATTTTGAAGAGAAACCCAGAATTATAAATTCATAAACCTACAGAGACATCATTTTCTAGAAAGGAGAAATTGAATAATGTCAGTGTTGACAAGATTTTATATTTAGGACACCATTTTTTATGATTAGATTACTACACACCTGATCGCATATACAATGTGGATTAGATAGGTTTGACGATTGTTCAAAGCAAGATACCTCAAGCTGTAGGAAGAAAAGGGTAGCGTCAGTTCGGTGGGAAAACCTCTGCAGACAGAGTCTCTCTGATTACGGCTATTGGTGCAATAAGCGGGGAATAAGGAAAACCTGTTCCCTCTATTGTAATATTTCCTTGCAAAATCATAACAAATGTATTAATGAAAATTTATCCTCCGGTCTCAATAAGCGTGGCACACCCTTCGGGGGGGGGGGGGGGGTGAGAACCATTTTATTCTATCAGTGGTTTGGGCACTTCTTGGGGAAAACTAACATCCTGAAGATGATCCAGTCCAACTATTACTTGATGAACATTTAAGCCACAAGCAAAATCAAGATTTAATCAATCTGGTTAGAAGAAAGTTTGTTAGTATTGTATTCTTTCCTCTACAGTCAACTAATAAACTCTATCCACTTAATAAGACCTTCTTGGGAAGCACATTACTCTGGAGTAATTAGGTTGTGGATGTGCTCGACAGGAAAGTCTGTAAACAAATACGATATTATGGAACTACTTGCCCATGCCAATATTAATCTCCAAATTTCTTAAATAAGTATTAATTTATTCAGGGAAAATTGGATTTATCCATTAAATCATGAAGTGTTTTCAAACGCTGATTTCCTCACAGCAGTTTAAGAGGACAAACAAAATCAATCTTCTGCTAGTGCATCGAATCCCACACTCTGTCCAGACACATCTTGTGAAACAGTTCCACATAACAACATATATTCCAGATCGTCTCGCAACCCTCTACGTCATATCACATAAGCCTATTCGATATTACTCCAGTCCCTATTAATATTATTAAAATTTAACCAGAGACCTAATAGCCTCTGAATCAAAAGTCGCAATAGCATCTCCATATAAGACTGTATTAACAAAATCCAAATAAAAATATAAAAGAAATAGAATCAAAAAGCGGTAAGATGAAGAGGTCAAGGTTTAAGCTGAGGTCTAGGCCAATCCGCACGTCATCGCAAAAATAAAGGATTGCCAAAGAAATAATTTGTGAAGAGGAGACGTCCTGATTACGATTCAGGCAACAACTCTTCATCTATTGATGAGTTACGCGCGTTGGCAGTTTTTTTCAATTTATAATGCTGCTTTTCTCTTTTGTGAGAAATTTATTCTGAAGTTTTCTGGTGGGGAAGCATAGGTCAAGTGTTTAACATAGGAAAAACGGACAAACAACGAACGTACTGGAGCTCTATTAAATAATTATGTCTGTGATTTTTTCAAATAAATTTTTATAGACATTTTTTGTAAACATACTTAGATCAAACATATTTTCTAAATAATTGAATATTTTTTCACTCTAAAAGTTAACATTGTAATAATAAATTTTCATAATTAAACTTTTTGTGCAAACTTTATCAATATTTCTCATTTTAACAAATAGGTAGTGTTTGGGCTCAATTTTTCAAATTTAGATTTGCTGTTATTTAATAAATATTGGATTTTCAGCAAAGAAAATTTAAAAATATATAAAACTTATTAATTTAGTTTTCTAAGAGACGCTTTGCACTTTACATTCATGCTCATATACATATATATATAATATATATATATATATATATAATTTATACTGAGATTTAAGATAGGGGATAGAGCCTCCAAGAAAATTAGTATGTCAGTTTAGGTACTTTTCCTCTACTAATATCATACATAGATACATATACATACCTAATTACAACATTGCTTTACAGGGTGGATGAGAAACTGTGAACACAGATTAAAAAACTTAGTATCTAATACATTCTCACAAACTTTATCCAAACTTCTCTATCCTTGCATACTTACATCGCTTCAACAGCATCCATACACTGAGTCTTAAATGCTTTTTTATTATCAAAACGCTTAATGTTTCTCTTTTTTATATATTCATCTACAACATTTAGGTACGTCTTACATGGACTGCCTCTTCTTTTTGATCCAATCACTTTACCTTCATATATTTATTTCTTCACTCGATACATAACCATTCTCTCTATGTGCCCAACACACTGTAAGACACTTCTTTCACAATGGCCTACTGGATTGCCTTTCAAGCCACACTCCGTCATCAACAATTCATAACTGACTGTCCATACGAGTCTTTCCAAGTAAATTTCTTAGATATTTCATCTTGACCACATTCACCATGCTCTTGTCTTTCTACTGACAAACACACGCCTCACATCTGTAGAACATTGGCGTTAACACACTTTTATATACGGCCATCTTTTTCTCTTTTGATACTACCTCATTCTTTGCCATAATCCCAACATATAAATAATCTCCAAGAACCTTTCACCCATCTGTCTATATCACCATCTATTCTTCAATTTTTACAGAATATACTGTACTGATATTCACAACATTCACTTGTTATAACAGTTTTCCATTCATACTAAGCTGACAGTTATTTCCTGATCCATCCTTATCAAAAACTAATAGCTTAGTTTAGGAGACATTTATATGAATAATCCTTTATATCTGTACCCACACTCAAAGTATTTAATGCATTATAGAAGTCACATTTTTTCTCAGAAATTAATACAGCATTAACTGCTTACAACAGCATTCTCACATTCACGTCGTCCAATTGTACACCAACTGCATCTTCTCAAGCATCCCTCATACACTTATCTATGAAAGCATTAAGCATTCATGGAGACAAAACATGACCTTGTATAACACCCTGTTCATTGTAACACCATTCGCTTAAAGCTCCATCCACACTAACGCACAATTTACTTTTATCATACACCACCTTAAATACATTTACTTACGCTGCATCCACTCATACCTTCTAAGAATATCCCATGACATACTCCTATTCACCTGATCGTACGTTTCTACAAATCAATAAATGCACAAATAACTTTTTCTTATAGCCTTACATTACTGATTCACTTGTAGCAAAGCAAATATCTGTTTCATGCAACATCTGCCTGGTAAGAAGCCACATTGCACACCCTAAGTATTTCCTGCAGTTCTCTCACGTACTCTCTTAATTAAAACTACCATAAACTTTGCTGCCAAGAATAATAACAACAAACTAATTGCCCTAAATTTTTAAACTCACTCTTACAGTCTTTGTCTTCATACAAATGAAGGCATTCTTTCAGATATCCGTGACGTTCGCAATCCCGCACACACATCGAATAAATCAAACAATCTGGCAAGTAATACTGAGCCCCCACACTTATGCATTTCACGCCCATTTACAACCGAAACTTTGTAATTCTTTAACATTTTCATAGCCTTAAACAACTCAACCTATTTAATTCTGTCAATCTTTATAAAATGGCCTCTATTTTCTGCTACTTTCTCCATATTTTCGCCCCACAATTGATCAAAATACATTCTTCATTGCTTTCTTAAACCTTTTTTTATTCCAGATCATTTTACCACGTTCATTCTAAATGTCATTTGTATTTCCTTGCACTAATTGTTTCGTTCTTCTTTACTCACTTCCAGAACATTTTCCTATTACCTTCAATATCATTTTGCACGTTTTCTCTTTCTTTTATTATCATTTACTCTTTACTGTCCTTTACCACTTTATTTGCATTAATCTTTTTCCCTTAGTATTATCCCACAACCTCTTATGTTCTGTTTTACGCTTCACAGAAATCATTATTTTTTATTGATCTTTCTTTACTTTCGAAGCTTATTTCACCAGTTCATTCCACCATGCATCTCCTTTATAAGTTTCCCACCACTGCAGATCAACAAAAACTTTCGCGCACTCAACCACAGTCTTTTTGAATATGTTTTAAAATTTTCAATAGCACTAGTATTTATTTTATCATTTAATTAATGCTTTGGTAAAAATAGTATTTCACCCAGCGATATTTCATATTGCGCTCTAACTCCTTTATCTTGAAACATTTATATTTTTACTCTTACTTGCTTTTGCTCACAACATTCCTGCCCAATTAAACTTGTGAAATCACTAGAGATCTGTTCCACATTCAGATCGACGCACATCCCTATTATTATTTATTAAACTTATCAGTCTCTCATCATACACCATAAATTCATTCATCGTTCTAGAATCACCCTTTTCCATGCATACAAGTGAATATCTTTGTGCTTAAACCATGTGTTCGAAACAAATAAACTTTTTTCCAAACAGAGACTCACTTATTCACTACCATCCTCATTTTACTCTGTCATCACCATACCTTTCTAACACTGTTTCTGAATTAACTCTATGTGTACCAACCCATCCATTCATATATCTTAACAAAATAATTATTTCACCTAGTTCACATGCAGTCAAGACTTCATTGAGCTCATTTCAAAATTCTGCTCTCACATTCTTGTTTTCACGTTCAAACGGAGCACAATCAGCAACCAACATAATTCTATGAATAACTATTATCACACGTACCCATAGAAATCTAGGTGACATCAACTCATATATTCTAACAACAGCTTAGATGTGGCTTAGGAGTAAACCTATTCCCTGACTTCTCCTTACCCATTCATCCACACCTGACCACATTGCTAGGATACCATATCTCGTCATCAACATATCTTTCCCTTTCCACTTGGATTCACATACACACAAAATATCAATATTTTCTTCCCATTATTTCCTCCAACATTTATTCCTCTTTGCTACACAATCCTCTCACAATCCACATTCCAATAGTTCATATTTTCACAAGTTTGTAAGCCAAAGAGTCCTTCAGTTCTAACCCCAATTCCCCATCATAGCTTTGATCATCTGAGGTTATTCTTTCACAATTAACCTATAATATATAATAATATGTATAATAATATAATTCTTATAGTAATTTTAAATAGAGAAGACCAGGGGTACTAAACTTGATAGCACCCACCCTTTATTATAATAGGAATATGAGAAATGTTACCACAGATATTCTAGGTTTAAAGCTCTAAAGGAAACGCCATAATTTTTATGATCAAGGAAGGAATTTATTGTAGTCTTTAATTGAAAGTTGTGTAAGCAGTGTCGCGATGTAAGATACTAAGCAATTCTTATGAAAATATGTATTGCTTATTCCAAAAATAAAATACAAATGGTATGGACACTATAGTTAATACGATTTCAACTTTAAGTTGAGATTGAATTTACTTTAATCTTATTGTTTTCGAAAGATAAGAAACAATAATCTATATTCCTATCAAGTTTAATTGTATTTTCTTATCAAATATTTCTTAAATAAATATGTAAAGAAATTAATATAACTATTGTTGTCTGAAAACTCTAGTCTGTGTAAACAGTATGTTTTCAGGTGCAGAATTAAAAATGACGCATTAGCTTATCGAAATAATCGTTGATTTTTGGCATTATTAACATTTTGCTTAGTAATGTGATTACATGTTATATTGCAATAATCTCATACAATATAAACTACTATTCATAATATTTTCAAGTTGTTTGACTTTTATCAGAATCTATATTTAGTAAACAATCCCTTTTGGGTATCTTGAACTTAATTTTGTTTATACTGCGTATAAACTGTATGTTGCCTAGGCTTTATTGTTGGAATTCAGTAAACCACTCCCTTTTATAATACTAATTTTTTACTTTTTTTAAATTTGTGAAAATTTTCATTTGAATTTATTTATTTAATCTTAAATAGTAAAATATATTTGCTATATAAATATTAAGGGTTTTAACTTATATATTATATGTGTGTGCGTCCCCGGTTTATTTAAATGTATGCCCTTGTTTATATGTATTAATGATACAATAAATATATGTTGTTATAATTTTCACATTAAATATATCTATAGAGATGTATATAAAATGTTCCTAAATTAAGGATAGTGTAAAATAATGTTAGAATATTAGATCAACATTGGTAGAAGCAGAATAAAAAATTTGTTGAGGCAGAATAGAAACCAAAAAAAAGAAAAAGAAACACCATGCTGGAAAGAAATGCAAAGAAGCGTAAAAAATAAAATCAAAGCATGTAAAGAGTATTTTCTTTGAAAAAAGAAAGAAAAAGAAAAATCTAAACGTCTATTACAGAGAAGTAAAAATTATTATATTTGGAAGGAAAAATTTCTTTTGTATAGTTCCGGGAGAAAATAAAAGAAAATTGAACAAAAAAACCAGAAAATATTTTATGGGGAAAGCTTAAAAAAAAAATCCTAAAGACATGCTGACTTAAGTATAAATTTAGAATTGGAGGATTTCAGTGGATAGAAGAGGTTTAATGAGAAGAGAGAAAAGAATATTGTTAAGAGTAGTAAGAGCCCCGGTACATCCCATGATAATTATTCAGAATTGACGTATGAGACTATGATAGTGACGTTTTCAAATAATATGACTGTTGAGTGTGGTCACCGAGTGAGATCAGCCGTGTGAGTCAGCCTTGGTTCTGGGCACCCCGTTGAATGAATTATTAAGTGGCGGTAGGTATGCCAGAGAATATAGTGATAGTATAGTGACGTCATCCTGTGTGACGTTCTGGAGTATGAGACTAAACGTTTCAAATAATATGACTGAGCTTTGCGTCTGAGGTCAGCCGTGTGACGTCAGCCTGACGGTCTGGACGCCCTATTATATTTGAATGTAGGTATAGCAGGTGTTTTTTACGTCACTTTTATTAAAATAATATGACTGCTGAGTGACTGGAGGTAGCTATGCTAGAGATATAGTGATAGTATTGTGACGTCATCCTGTGTGACGTTCCGGTTAGTTGGGGCAGCGCCAGCATAATTTCTATCGGGGGACAAGTTTTAAGTGTATATGAATTGTAATTTGTTTTTAAATTTTTAGTTATTTATATATCAAATTATTGAAAAAAATAGATTTGAAATGTTTGATGGTGACGTGTTCCGCATTTGTACGCCACATTATTTGAAGAATAATAATATCAAGTGTTGTTTTCATGTATATTCCGTAACTTAAAATACTTACTCATTTTTTGTTTAATGACTAAAATATAATATTTAACGTTTGGAAAATTTTACTTTAATGATTTGATTCGGGAAATCCATCTTGTACAAAAAAACCCTTTTAAAAAAAAGGAAAATTTTTTAGATGCGCGGGAAGTCTTTTGTCGCCGCCAATTTTAAAATGTTTTTGAATTGTAATCAGTTTAAAAGTCTAGTTTTTTTATATCAAATTAAAAAAATTGAAATAAATTTAAATATATTTGAACTGGTAAACCCCGTAAAAACTTTTTTTTTTAAAAAAATTTTTAAAAATTAAAACAAACAAAGGGCAATTGTATTAAAAATTATATTTTAAATAAAAAGGGAAATATTACTAGAAAATAAAAAAAAAAAAAATACAAGTTTTTTTCAATTTAATTAAAAAAAAAAATACCAAAAATTTCAAAAAAAATTTTTATCAAAAAAAATAAACCATTATAACAAAATTTTGTTAAAAGTTAAATTAAAATAGAGTTTAGTTGTTATTTTTTTTATAAAGGGCAATATAAATATCCCTTTGGGAGGAAAAAAAACCACGTATTATTTTTAAATAGGTTTTTTCATAAAAACCTTACAGATTCAAATAATTTTATATAATACATAAACCAATTTAAAAAAAATATTGTTAGGGTTAGTTCTTTTATTCAATTTTTTAACCAGTATTACTAAAAAATTTAAAAAAACTATAAACCATTTGGTTCTATTCAAAAGCTTGATGAATTATCACCCCCTATGCCTTCAAAGTTTAAAAAACAGACTTGAATTATTTACAAGGTCAAGGGTGCTGTTTTAAACAAATTGGTAAAAAACTTTTTTGGGGAGAAAAAACCAAACGGGGTTATCTTTTTAAAAGGGCTCTAACCTAAACACCTCCCCCCAATCAAACCCTCTCCCGTTTCGTGTATCTTTCATTAAAAGATTAATATCTAGTAATTGTATTTCCCCTTTTAAAATTTTTCTTAGAGAGATAATTAAAATGCCCAATCGCTCGGGGTTTGAGTTGAAGCGTTTATAAAATTTTTCCATATCTTAAAAAAAAAATAAAAAACAAATATATTATTGCAAAATAAAAAGGGAAAATTTTTTTTAAAAAAAAAAACATAAAAAAAAAATTAAAAAACTCCCTTTTAATTTATTTCGGGTTTGGGGGGTGAAACCCTGGGTTTAAGCCCTCCTAGCTTGTAGGTTGATCTTTGGGCGTCCTCAGAAGCGACGTCGAAGTAAAATGCCTTGTTTTCCCAAATTTTGGGGAGACACTCTAAATTTTTGCGATACCAGCCACTTAAAACTTTGCAAAACGTTTTGACCCCCCAAGCTTATGCCCTTTTAAAGTGAGAAAAACATTCAGAACTAAAATTAGTAAAATCGTTCGTTCGATCAGGACCCCTTTTAGAATTTTTTAATTTACAACGTGTAATTATTAAAACCATCTTTTTGTTCCAGATCAACGCATCTATCTCCGTCAAAAGGTACTCTTCCAAAATTGATATATTACCTAAAAGCGATATAAAATTTTTCTTCACCGCATTTAAAAAACACCAAAAAACGTTTCCTCAAAGGGTTCACCTACAAAATAAAAACTACTTTTGAAAATAGGTCTAATTGACGCTCAATATTGGACTTTAAAAAAATGACTAAAGGGGGACGTTAAACGTGTCTTTAATTTATTCCATTTTTACAATTCTAACAAATTAAAAATACAAAACGTTTATTTTTTTGTGATATTTCTAATCTAAAGGGTTTAACACCATCTACTTTTAAATTTTAAATCCGATCCCAATGTAGCCACGACTCGCTATTATAAAAAGATAAAGGGAAAACCCCTTTTTAATTTCTAATTGGGATTTTCCGGTCGCTTCGGAAAAATTTAACTACTATTAATGGAGAAAAAACCCCCACAAAAACACACACATGAAATTTTAATTACATAGGAAAGAAAGAAAGGTCAGCCAAAACATCCTAGGGTTTTGCACATAAAGGGCCGGGTTGTTCTATAAAAAAGAATTTAAATATAAAAAAGGGAAAAATTTTAAATCGCCATCTTGTCGAGTAAAAAGGAAAGTCACGTGAAAACAGCATCAAACCTGCGCTCTTTGTTTTCTGCTAAAATTTAAGATCAATTTTCCCTCTATTCTCTATGTTAAAATTTTTAAATTAAAACCCTAAAATTTTAAAAATTTATTTTAAAATTATTTTATGGGGTTTCTTTTTTCAAAATATAATTGTTTTTTTTTTTAAAAAAAAAAAAACCAAAAATTTAAATTTTTTTATGGTTTTTCTCTTTCTAAATTTAAAATTTTAAACAAATTTTTAAAAATTTTAAACAAAATATTTTATATTTTTTTTTTAAATTTTTTTATGTTTTTTTCTTTTTTCAAAATTTTAAATTTTGGTTTTTTTTTTAAATTCTAAAATTTAAATTTTTTTGGTTTTTTCCCCTAAAATTTTTTTTTAAAAACTAAAAAATTAAATTTTTTTTTTACGGTTTTTTTCTCTTTTTTTAAATTTTTTATTTTTAAAAAACTAAAATTTAAAAATTAACTAAAAATTTTATATTTTTATTTAAAATATTTTTAGGGTTTTTTTCTTTTTTCTAAATTTAATTTTTTTAAATTTTATTCTAAAAATTTAATTTTTTTTTGTTGTTACTAAAAATTTTTTAAATTTAAAAAAAACAATTAAATTTTTTTTTAAGGGTTGTTTCTTTTTTTCCTCATTAATTTTTTTAAATTTTTTGCCCTTTTTTTAGTGTTTTAACGAAAAAAACCATTTATACCCGCCCGAATCTATACCCTCTTCTCGTAAAATTTTAAAAACAACGCCAACACATTTTTTTATTATGCGGGGGGGGTTTCAAACAAAATTAAAAAAACTCATTTACAATAATAAGGGACACAAAAAAAGAACTTTACCGTTTTAACACCTTAGGCAAGGGATATTTTAGTCCTATTCAACCCATTTTATTACGAAACTAGTCCACTGCATTAACAATGAAATGTTTTTTCTAGTCCATTAGCAAAATTGCTTTAAAAAGGTTTCGGCACTTTCGAAATTTTAAAAAGGACCCCAGATCACCAAACGGAGAATTACCTCGATAAACCGGTTTGGGGGTTTTGGCGTAAAAGTTTATCCCAAAATTTAGTGGGAAAAATATTATGAATTCATTAACAAAAGTAATTCATGTAATTTCAAATTTTGGGATAGCCGATGTATTTAGGATTTAAAGCGAATCATATCAAAAAGAAAATGGGGAACCCGGAAGAAGCATTAAAAAGAAGGGGTCTTCCAAATTATTATCTTAGTCCACCATAAAAGGAGAAAAGTCGTTGTTAAATCAATTTACGAATTGTTTTGGGGTCACGCTAAAAGTAATACGGGGTAGCCAAAATCAAATAAGAAAATAATTAAAACATAAATTCAGGGGGTAAAATTAAAAATGCTGTAGGGTAGCATCTCAAAAAAAACTCGCGTAGAAAATTTATCGGAGGGGGGGGGCACGAACAACTCGATAAATTTTTAAGCGTATTTTGGGGCCAAAAAATAAATTACGCGTGTATAATACCCTATCGAAAGGGCCAAAGGATGTGGTATTAGGGGGGGTCGGGTTTTTATAAGGGACATTAACCTACTGTAAAATCTTACACATCACTTTAAAAATAAAAACCCCAAAATGGGTGTGGCTTTTTTTTAAATTCAGTATTTTTGCACGGATTAAAAACCGGGTTTTGAATGAAAGGGGCAAGACATACGTGTAAGAGTACTTCCCTAAAATGTATTTCCATACCTCCGTGTTTTTTATTGAAAGTTTAAAAAATTTTGTATTGCACTGAAAAGTAACAGGTTTAAATTTTGGTTTTGCCACTTGGTTTTTACTAACATAAAACGAATAAAATTGACGGGAAGAAAAAAGTTTTGGGGGTTAAGACAGGTGTGTATTACCTGTTTATAAAACAAAGGAAAAAAAATCACGAATGTTTTTTAAAACATAAAAGCGAAAAGTCAAACAAAACAAAGGAAAACCCCCCATCGTTTTTTAAAGCGGGGTTGAGTCCCGGGAAACAGTTTTTAAAGAAATTTTAAATTAAACCCAATGGTATTTTAAAGATTTTGAGACTAGACAAGATCCGGGTATAAACCCAAGATTGTTTTTTCACGAAACCCAATTTTCTTCAGTAAACACTATTGGGAAAAAGTTTTTATCTAACGAAAAATATGGACAGGGGTGACCATTGCGGAAACGGGCCATTCTTTTGGGGTAATCCGGTAGACGGCTTTTACGACTACCTAGACAACCCCAGGCCGTTTTGCCCAAAAAAAATTGTTTGCGTTTCGCACAATTCTAATTCGTTCGGAAATCCCATATTTACTTAATATTAAATTTCCCATCATTTAAAATACACCCCTAAAATATCGCGGGAAAGGGAAATAAAATACTCTTTATGACCCAAAGGACCCACATTTCAAATTTTAAAAACAGCCTATTTTTCCCCCACCCTTTCCACTGGGGGAAAATCCCGAAAGGGGTTTTGGGCTAAACTGTTTAAAAAAAGGGCAAAACCCCTAATTTTTTTAAAAACAGAAAAAAATTTTAAATTATAGGGGGGAGATGCCCGGTTCCGAAAAAGGGGTTTGGTGCGGGTTAAAAAACCAAAGAACGAAATGACTTTTAAAGGGTGGCCAAAGCTGACAAAATGCGGCAGGGGGATATATTTAATAATAAGGGCAGAAACTGGAGGGCCCATTGTTTCCCCCGGGCGTTAAAAGTATTACGCAAGTGTTGGGCCCTACAATTTTGACCTTTATTTTTTAAATAAAGGTTTCGACAGGGCTTTTTTTAAAAAAATCTAACACAATATCGTCCCGGGGGCAATCGTTTAAAATTTGAAAAATTTTACTTACCCCCCCAAAAACGAAAGGGCCCTCCGCCAAAAGGGGGGGGGCAGGGGCGGTGACAGACAAAATTTTTTTAAAGCTATAAAATGGTTTTGTTTATCTGGAAAACCGACCCAATTATTCCACCCTTCCAAAAGGTTTTTGAATAGGAAAACTTGGGCAGGAAAATGAACGGGTACTTACCCGGGGCAAAAGATATTTTTTTAGTTGAAAAGGATTTTTTTCTTCCACGGGTGAAAATGTCTTTCAAACCGTGCGTGACTATAACAGGGGCAAAGAGACTCTCACCCCAGCGATACGAGTGCCCTCGTTGGAAAAACGACATTTTTGAGCCGCAGGGTGCAAATTTACAAAAAATGAATGAGTGTTACTTTGACAAAAAACCCAAATGGAAGACACACAACAGATCTAGAGTTAACAACCCCCCATTAAATTTAAATTTCCCCACTCAATCCACTTTACGCACTGAAATTTGGGCGGTGTTAACTATGGCATTACACTACAAAACCAAAAACCCCCCGAAAAAATTTGGGTATCTTTATGTCGCAGTTTATAACCCTGGGGGAAAAGCAAATATTTTAAAAATTTTCCCGTGGCCCCCAATTTAAAAATTTTTTTTTCGCCCAAAAGGGTTGCCCCTTGGAACGGGCGAGACCGAGAGGGAAATAATTAAATCAATGGTTTTTTTACCGCCCAGAAATTTGTATCCCCCGTACTGCCCCCAACAAGACCAAATCAAAATTAATGTTTTTGGGTTTTTGGCCCCTTGTGCAAAAGGAGAGGAACCAAGGGATTGAATAACCAAACCCACCCGTAGGGGTATTACAGGCCCATGGAAGTGGACAAGGTTCGACTAGCGGGTAGAAGTGGGCCACGAATTTGGGTTTGGAGACACGAAAAATTTGGGGTTTTAAAATTACCCATTCGAAACCTCAGACAGGGGAAAGGGGACTGTTTTTAGAGTATATTAACAAGTTCCCCCAAGATCAAACAGGAGGGGGTCTGAAACCCTGGGAAAGGGGGAAAAAAAAAACCAAAACAAAGACAAAAACGTTTTGCGAAATATTTCGAAACAGGGGAATAGTGCTTTTATAATAATAAATTGTTAAAAAACCAGGAAACGCGCACTTTTGCCAAATTGTGTTTTAAAAAATCTTTTTGGGGGTGATTTTGGGATTGGGAAAGGAACAAAACGCAGACCTTTGTTGTGAACAAACCCCAAAAAACTTTTTCTCCCACCACCCCCCCCCAAAGGCGCCCCATTAAATTTTTTCCCCAAAAAAAGAGGTTTTCTTTCTTTCCTGAGGACCCTAAACCCTACGAGGCCGTTTCTTTCCCCCCTATTTTCGGTCAATGTTCCAAAGCCCGTATGTGACCACCGGGCCCCTAATTAAATTAAAACATATCTCCACAATTGGGGGGTTCTTGTCTTAATTTTTGACCCGGAAAACCCAAATAAGTGTATAAGACCGGGGGCAGAAACCTAAAACGATACCCCACATGCGAAAAAGTTTTGGGCGACATTACTAAAGGGGCTAACCCCCCTTTCCCGAGAGCGCGTTTCTTTTCAGATTTTGGGGGGTTTTCCCTGGACCCCAAAAAGTTTTTTCCCAAAGTGTTTTGTCCCCCAGACAAACGAATATAAATCCACCACAAAAGGGCAGGGGTAAAAACACAAAAATATGAAAAAACAAAAAATTTTAAAAAATTTTCTACTAAAAAAAGACATGATTTTTTAAAGATGTTTTTCCCCCTACACGGGGACTAAAACCCCCAAAAAAATAAAATAAAAAGTGGCGCAAACGTCGCTCCCATTTGGAGAGGGAAAAATTTTAATATTTGGGGGGGTTTACTAAACGTAAAAAGATTTAAAAACCTCCCTACCCTTTCGGAAAATTTTTGATCCATTTTTTTCTCCTTTTTGTTTTCCCCATTTTTGTTTGGGTTTATAAAGAATATTCTTTTGGAATGTTTGGGCGTTTCGACAAATGGGGGGGGGGGGGGGGGGGGGGGGGGGGGGGGGGGAAAATTTGGGAAAAAAACGTCCAGACATTAACAAATTAAAAAATGGGAAACGTTTTGACTTTTTTCCCCTTTTAAAAACATTGTATTTTATTTTTAAAAGCCCCGGCGCCTTTCAAACCCTTTTGGGGTATACACCGTTTTCGGCTAAAGTGTAATTTGGGAGGGTATTGGGGAGATGAAAAGAAGGACCTATATTTTTAAAGTGGAATCCGAACCACGGGGGAGGCCTGGCATTCCCCCCCATTCACAAGTTGGATTAATACACGCTTGTCCCGAGGTTTAAGGGAAAGGGTTTTGGGAATCAATAAATTTTTTGCCGGGGGCCGAGGTTTTTAAAACCCCCGGGCCCCCCAGCAAAGAAGTCCAACACCTTTTCCCCCAAACCCCCCCAGGGCCCCCCTTAAAAATTTAAAACCGAAAAACAAATTCTATGACATTATACGAAAAAAATTTAAAGATGACAAAAAATTTTTAACCCCTTAATTTAAAAATAGACATAACCACTCTACTTTTGGGTACACCACCCCACAGAAAAAAGGTGTAAAAAGGTTATCTGATCCCAAATTTTGAAAGCAGGTGCTGTTTAAAAACTTCTGGCCAACGAAAGGTGCCCCTATTTTGTACAGGTTAACCCCTGGTATTGAGACTAACATGTTTTTGATCAAATATATATTTTACATGAAAATACGACTAAAAGATGACATCGAATAACTAAAGGTGACATATCAAATTGAAATTTAAAACTTAAACGGGATTTAAATTTTTTTTCTCTCTCCCCTGATTCCAGTGTCCCCCCTTATTAAAGTTTTAAAAAGTTTTTAAATAGAAACCCTCATATTTCTTGGGTTTAAAACCACACCACGCCCTGTAGGGTTTTAAATTGAAAAAATCCATACAATTGGGAGTAAACAAACCCTCGTGCAGGGGTTTAGTTAAGATAAAAATTTTTATTATATTACCCGGGAGGGAAAGTACGGTAGAATATCTCCGCATCTAGCTGGGCCCCGGCACTGCATAGATGTTTGGGGGCCCGGGGTTTTTTAAAGAAGAAATAACGTGGTAATTTTTTGCGTATTACTCATTAATCACTGGGCCCCAACTGTTTTTTACAATTAAAAGGGGGGGATAAAATTTCTCAACTAGTAAAGTTGAAAATTGATTTCCCTAGAGTTGAAACACTTTATTCCCCCTTCAAAAAACTCAAGGGGGGAGGGAAGGGGGTTTTGGGTCGGTGACTCCCATAAAAGAACGGTCCCCGGTAATTGTAAAATTTGTATAATGGGTCCAAAACAACGGGGGTCCATCCTCAAAACTCTGAGGGAAACAGGGTTTGTGTCCCGAATTTGCGCGGGGTTGAATAGTTTTACCTAAAAAATTTATAAAAACATTCGCGTCTAAGATATAAATTTGCGCTTGGGAAATTGCTCCCTCCCCTTTTCACAACACGAATTGAAAAATTATAAATATTGTTTGGAACATTATAAATGGGGGTAAACCCCAGATTGATGGGCCGCCGTCTATAAAGAAAAAATGGGCAACAAAGGGCTGACATCCCTCGTAGAAAGAGCCCGGATATTTATGGGACGGATAGTTAAATTTTTTTTTTCAATTGTCTCCCCCGCAAAAAGTGACTTTTTAAAAAGGTTTTTTTTTTCCCTTTTCCCGTTTTGCTACAACAAACCCAAAACAACACAAACCCTGAACTAACGTAATTGAAAAAAACAAGGTTTTTAAAGACGAGACCCTTACATTTAAAATTTTAAAAGAATGTTTGTAAAAAATTTCAATGTGTGGAAGGGGACTCACCACTGGACATTTTAAAATCGCCATATTCCATTTCAAAAATTTCCGAGGGATATTAAACCCAAAGTTATTGGTTTACATTAAAAACACAACGGTCCTTTTTGGGTTGAAAGGTGGGTACGAACCCCGATAAATTTAATATAAAATTTTTTAAAAGGCCCACTCTCGCCTCTACTATAATTTTATGGGAAAGGGGAGGGAAAAAAATTTTTTTTTAAAAAATAGTCGATAAAAAACAACTTGGGAATTGGGAAAAGATAGACTAGGGTGTTCCCCCCCCTGAAGGGTAGGGTCGATAATAATAAAGATAAAAAGTTTTGGCCATAAAAATAAAAAAATAAAAATTTGATTTGCCCCCTTCTAAAGTTAAATTTTTCAGGGAAAAGGTTTTGTTTGGGAAAACCCCCCACCAACCACCCACCACCACCAAACCAAACCCATAGTAATAAATTGGGAATAGTAAAAATTTGGGGAAAATTTTAATTTTTTTTAAAGTGGCCAAAAATTCCTTTTCAAAAAATTAAACCCCGTGGCATATTTAAAAAAAAACAAATTTTGGAAATTTTCTCTGCATTGGACGATTTGTGAAATTAAACCCGGGTCAATTTGATATAATTTTAAAAAAAAAACCCCAATTGCCTCTACTATAAAATTTAAAGTAAAGAGGGGGAAAGGAAAAAAAAAAAAATGTTAATTTGGAAAAAAAAAAACCAAAAACTTTTTTATTTATATGCTAGGGCTAGGGGGGCCAAAACAAATTATGTAAAAAATTTTGGCCATAAAAATTTTTTGGTTTTTTCCGGGGACTACTAAAAAATTTTTAAATGTAATTTTTTTTTTTTTAGTTTTTACCAAACCAGAAAGGGTGGGACAAACGATGTCTTGTTTTGTACAAAAAAACCCCTTTTACACTGGGTAATTTCCGGGGGCCCTCAAATTGGCCCGGGAAAAAATACTTTGTTTGAGAATTTTCTGTTAAAATTTTTAAAAAATTTTCAGTGTGGATAAAATTTTATAGAAATTTATTGGGTTTCAGCGAGAAACCTTCCCATTTCCTCGCGACAAATTTAGTCCCCGCACACTACCCCAAAAAGGGGTCCGGGGCAATTTCGATTTTTAAGCTGGCGGGGGTCAACCCATCGTGCTGGAGAAACCCATTTCCCTTAACCGAAGTTTTTTCTAAAAAAGTTTTGTGAACTTTCACCAAGGGTTTGTCAACATAGAAACCATCGGTTATTTTGGGCACACAAAAACCCTTTTTTATCAGGAAAGTAATCCCCGTGACATCCCCGCTAAACCTAAAAAAACATTGTTGTTTTTTAAAAACCCCCCGTGATCAAACACAGGGTAAACTAACTAGCTAGACAAGTTTTTATCCGGAAAACCAATTTCCCAAAAAAAACAAAAAAATCTATAGGAAAAAAAAAACCGAATCCGTTTTACCCGGGGATTACTCCCCTTTTATCGGGGTCAGAACGTGGACAAACGCTTGCTTTTTCAAAACGGACATATTTTTAAAAGTGGTTTTTCAAAAATGATTGTCCCCCCTTTTACTACTAGATGGGAAAATAGTCAAGAAAAAAGACACGAATGCGGGTTTTGAAAACGGGCCCGTCCCAAATTGCGCAAAAACTAATTTTTAAAGTCGTTTGAAACCCCGGGTGTTTTTAAACCCAAAACTCGGAATGTGGCCCCTAAAAAACCCCTTAAACAATAAAATTTAAAAAATTTGTAAAAGATATAAAGGGGAAAAATTTGCAAAATATAAAAAATTTTAGCGTAAATTTTTGGGAACAGCGGTGTTTCGTTAAAAGAAAAAGAACTATCGCCGTTCCCAAAACGGGCGGGTTCTTTACATCAAACCCAACCCCCCTAAATTTTTTCAGCTCTCTAAGGGGGTATTGGGGTTTAAAAAATAATTTTGTCACAACTTAAACAGATGCTTCTAGTTCCGCCGAATATTTTACAATAAACGCGAGGGGAAAATACAACCGAATTTTGTACAGATGAAAAATAAATTTTAAAATCTAGGAAAAAAAAAAGACGAAATTTTCAAAGATTGGCCAGCTTTAAAAAAGTATCAACAAACGTTATTTAAAAAACAGGCAGAGAGCAGACAACCAATTAAAATAAACCCATCGTGGGGGCCCCCCACTAATAAAACGTAGACCAGTCCCACCTTTCACGAGGGGAAAAAAAAGGAAAAAGACATTTTGGGTTTGGAGACAACCGCTGCCGAAGGTTTCTCGATTTTTATTTCAAACAAAACCACATATCAAAGCAGTCCCCCATTAGTGAAAACTTTGCCAGAGGAGGGGGGGGTGGAAGGGGGTCGTATTTCCCCGATGAAGGGTTTAAAAGGTTCCTTCCGCCTGTTCGGGAGTATAAGCGGGAAAAATTTATCACCTTACGTACAACCGGGAGCGTCAACAGATCCTAAAATTTGGAATTAAAAAGAAGGGATAATTTTAAAAAAAAGGAAAATTTACGTTTCACCGTAAAAACGAAAAACGTATATACCTGGGGAACACACCTATAAAAAGGGACGCAAGGACTTTTGGGATTTTTTGACCAAAAAAAAACGTAAATAAAATATTGTTACAAAAGAGTTATTTAAAAAAAAATAAAGACATACTAATTGCCAAAGGGGCGCTCATCGACAAAAATTTTATCCCAAAAAGCGAAAATAAAAGCCCAAACAAGGGGTTTTAAAAAAAAAAAAAAACAGTCCCTTTTTTAAACTATTTCCCGCCAGACCACGTTGGAAACCCCAAAAAAGAGCGCCACGTTTAAAAAAAAAATTTTATTACAACTCCACGACCTTCGGCCTTTCTCACCACCAGCAAAACTTAAAAAGTATAGTTTGGGGTTGGGTAAAATAAAATAGACGAAAGGTTGACCGGGGAAAACGCGTACACTCTTCACCATAGTTTTTTAAGAAAAAGGTTCCCACGTAACCCGTAAGAGTCCCAATATCGACATGTGTGGGAGATTGATTTTAGTAGAATGAACTTTTTTAAAAAAGGACAACCGAGGCTTTAACTATATTTTAAAAATTTTTGATATATTTTTCAAATACGCGTTCTATTTCCCCCTTTTCAAAAAAAATCGGGGGGCAGACATCACGCGGGGTATAAAACAATTTTTTAAAAAAGGACGAACGCCCCCCTTTTCGATTCAATCGGGGCAAGGGAGGGAAAATTTTTAAAATTTTAAAATTTTGAACATTTTTGGGAAAAAAGCGGGGGGGTTTATTTTTATCATTTTCCCTAATAAGATATAAAGGGGGCTGGGCCCTGGGCGTTTCAAAACCAAAGCAGAAAAATAAAAAGTGGAAATATTTCACCTCATTCTTAAAACTCACAACTACGTCGTTTTGTTTTGGGGAAGCCCATTCCAAAATTTTTAACGCAGTGTTTATTAAAAATTGAAAAAAAAGGGGGGAAAGGGTTTCCCCTTCGGTCCCAAACCTATTCAAGTATTTAAAATACTATTGCGCCTGCGAAAGGGTGGGGTAAAATTAAAATAGGGGAAAATTTTTTTCCAAAAGTCGGGGGGATCATGTGCCATAAATAAAGAAAAAAATGATTTTTTACAAAGGAAAAAAAGGCTAATTTTAAAAACGAAAATTTTTTTAGCATAGTTAAAGTAATTCCAAAACTCCCCCCAAACCCTTCCCATTTGTTACAGGGGTCTCCCCGGGGGGCCCATTGAGGGAAAATTTTTTAAAAAACACGAACTATTTTGCGTTTCGTCGTCCAACATTTTTTAAATAGGGAAAAAAAAACAGAGTAAGCGGGGTTTAAAGGGATTCAACCTCATCTATAAAAATGGAAAGGATACGACAGTTCTTTTAACGCTTGGGGCCTGTTTTCTAACATTAAAAAAATATGAGTAGTTTTAGTAGCACTGCCGTCGGGGCTCAAGTTCCGAATATTTTCGAGAAAAATACCTCTAATACATACTAAATAAATTGGCAATTTTCCCTACAGCTAGAACCCCGACCGGGGGGAGGGGGGACTAGCTTTTAATTATCCTATCCCGGGGGGGTTTTTAAACTCTCGAAGAAAACAATTTTTTTTTCCCAAAAAAAAAAAGAATTGATGGGAAACGTTGTGGGGACCCAATGGGGCCCCGGTTTCGTTTTCCCCAACAAAAATTCACCTCCTTTAAGGGGGCCTTTATAATAAAATTAAAGCTCTATAATTTATAAAATGATCAAAAGGTTTTCATAAAACGAACTTCAAAGGGACATTTTACCGATCAAACAATTTTGACTGAAAATTTAAAAAAAAAAAAGGGGGCAAAGGAAACCCCCGACAAAAATCCACCCAAAACTACACCCATTCCCCAAAAAAACAATTTCATTTTCAATGGCAAAAAAAAAATTTTAAAAAAAGAATTTCCCCGTTCGTCTCTTTTTGGGCATCGGAACTTAATTAAAAAATCATCGAAACAGACTACCCAACATAAAGTCACTTAATGCCGTTAATACACTATAGGGATTTAATGAAAAGGATAAATTTAAAGGGGGGCCTTTTTTTTCGACCTAATCGTAAAATGCCCGGGTCTAGTTCAATCGAAACGGAGCCCGTCTTTTTTTGTACACAGACAATTTTAGGGAAAACAGTTTGGGTTTGGCGACTCTTATGTAAGATGGATTAAATCATACAGTTCCCCCATCCGCCCCCTCACATTACGTTTCTTTCCTAAATTCTTTTTCCCCTCGAGAAATGTAATTTTGGGCACTAAAAGCAATTTGGGTTTTTTCACAAAGTTTGGCGAACGATGAATTTTTTTTCGGGGCCCCTCCCACCGTAACGGTTTTACATTTTTGAGAGAAAAAAACTAGATAAATAGATACGGACGTAGTAATTTGAAATTAGTCTTTAAAAATGGAGGGAAAAGAGAGAAAAAAATCGGGCCCCGTTTTTACACGCCCCCGTTTTAAAAGCAGAGGGGCCGTGGCCTCGGATTTTGTTTTTTTGGGGGGATTTTTTTCGATTTGCAAACCCTTGTTTTTTTGAGGGGGGGGGAAAAACTGTTGGGAAAAAAAAGGGGTTAAAAAAACAGGTTTGCATATTTGGGCCCACATAGCGACAAAGCAAACCCCCCCCAAAAAGTTGGGGAAAATAGTTAAAAAAAGCGGGTCCTCAGGCGGTCGAGGGGCGTGGCTTTAAAAAAGGGGAAAAAAAACGTAAATGACTTTAAATTTTTAAGGGGGGCGCCAGACAAGAGGGAAAAAAAAGAGCAAAAAAATAAATTTTTGATTAATTATGGAGTATTCAAAAACAGAACTCGATCTTTTCGATGAAAAATGCATTCAAACGTATTTAAAAAAAATAAAGGGGCGGGAAACAAAACCCCTCACTTCCCCTGGACAAGACGTCAGTTAAGTTTTTTTTTTCCCGGAGAAAGGGGGAGTATTTTTTGGGGCCCCTCTTCGATTAAATTAAAATCTTTGTAAATTCAACTGGTGAAAGGGGGGCTGGACAACCCCGGGGGGCAGCCGACAAAAAAATCGGATGCTCAACAACTTTTTTTAAATTCAAATTTTTCATCAAATTTAAAATCTCTCCAACGAAACACCATTACAACCCGACGAAACAAACCTAAAGGCTTATTTAGAGAATTTAAAATAATTCGGTAGAGACCCTCCCACACCCCACCTAGGAAAGGGGAAAGGTTTTTGGATACCCCTGGGCCCCCCCCCCCCCCTAACGGGGAAACCGCTGCATCCATAAGAACAAAGGCTTTTTGCCAAAGAAAAATTTGACTTTTTTAAAAAACAAACCGGGCCTTGGGGAACGTTTTTCGGGGGTCGACATATTAAAATTTCACATTTGGGTATTGGAAAAAATGGGATCTTTGCGCTTTTAAAAAAATTCGCCAAAAAAAAAGAGAGGTTTTTTTCGCTCACAAAACGCCCGGGCAATTTAAAAAACCGACTAAAAAAATTGCGAAATTTTTGACGCCACCCCCTTTGGAAAAACGTGGGAAATGTCCCTCCCACTATTTCACTCACTATAGAAAAGACACTGTTACAAACCCTCAATACCACCTCAATCGGGGGGACCTTTTAAGTCTGTGGAAATTTTAAACCCCAAAAGGACCAATCCCTGAGTCTAAATAATGTCATTCTAGGGGTTTTCCCCTAAATTGTTTTTTTTTCACATCTTTTCAAAAGAGGCGTTTGTGGGGGTTTGAACACGAAACCCCTTTTTTAACTGATTCTAGAAACCTTTATCTTTCGTCCTATATGTAAAATGTAATTTCCCAAAAAATTTTGCCCAATTTTTTATAAATTTTGAAAAACGTCGGCCCCTTTCCCCCCCGCCCCATGACACATTGTTTTCCGGGTTGGGCATACACCATCAGAACAACGGGATTTTTTCACGGGGAGACAAATTTTAAAAAGATTACCCTTTTTGTTGGGCCCTTTGGGCTTGACTCCCGGCAGTCAGGGCAAAGGGTCGCCACACCACCTTCCCCCAAAAGAGGGGGAAATTTAGATTTTTATTTTCAGTTTAAGACAGACCTTTACACCCCCAAAACCCGTTTGTTTTTTCCTGAGTACGAGGAGACGGGGGGCGATAGAAATTTTAATCGGGGGGGGGAAAATTAATTATTAAAAACCAGAATTCTCAAACAAATATAAAACAAATTTTGGGGGTTGGGGGTAATTTCCCAAACTATAAAGGGGCAATTTCCTTCGGGCAAATTTCCTCAAAATTTTCACCCCGCCAGGGTTATCCCTTTTTCAATCTAGACCCTTTACATAAAACCCGGGTTTTCATTGGTTTGGGTTTTATATTTTTTCCCCAAATTTTTGGGGGGTATTTTGATACATATGGCAGACGGGCCGAGCTTAGTGGGGTTTACCCAGACTCATGAATAAAAACCAACAAAGATTTATTACAACCGGGAAAAAACTCCCAAACCATAGCCCCCGGTGTGTGGGGGGCACTATTTCCCTTTTTGTTTTTCCCGTTGCCAAGGACGCCGGCTGGAGCCTGAGGATATTTTACAGACCTGTTCCCCAACCGGGGAAATTGTGAAGAACGCCGGGCTGGGGCCCTCCGGGGTTTTCAAAACGTCGCTTTTTGGGCCCCTGTCCAAAGGGGTACTAAACAGGGGTTCCCAGAGTGTGTTCCAGCATTAGATATAAAAGGGAAAACTATAATTTTATTTTTAAACATTTGTATTCCATTTTCGTCATATGAACATCAAACAGCGGCCATCTTTTTATTTTTTTATTTTTCGTAAACTCGAAAAAAGGGGGTGGTCACCGAGCTAAACCATTAAATTTTCCCTCGACGGAAAAAAATCCCGTGCTTTAATTCAATAAAACCCCCCGGCTTGTTTCTACTCCAAAAATTTGTTTCCAAATTTTAAAACAAAATTTAGATAAAAACCCCGGGGACTTAAAGCATATAAAAAAACAAAAAGGGAATTTCTTGTCCCGTCCACCCCGGGGGACATTTTATCCCACTAAGCGAGGGCTATAAAAGTCCCCTTTTTTAATTTTTATCAACTCTAATTTTTTGGGGGGGTACCGCCCCTTGTCCCCGAATCCCCCCCGGTGGTTAAAAAAAAGCAAACGTTTTGGGACGATTCGTCAGATTTCAAAAGCGCCGAAAATTGTATAAATTTTTTTCCAATCACCCGACGACGACGAAACCCCCCGATACTAGCTTTTTAAATTTTGACGACCCGTTGAAATTAAAAGGTCCCTCAGTTAGACGCAGACAGCGATGAAGACGTGCAGCTTTTAATAGGTGCAGGAAAATCACCGGGCGTTGTCTAACCAAGAAATTTTTTAAACCCAAACGATAAAAAAAACAAACACGTGGCGTGGGCCTCCCTTTCCCCGACCCCAACTTTTTTTCGCTCACGGAAAGTTTTTCCCTCGAGTTCTAATCGCCAATACCACCGTCCCACCCAAAGGGAATTTTCCCCGTCAAAGAAAATTTCCGTTTTTTGGGCAAACTGGTGCAGTCGTTTGTAAACTTTGAATCCCGCATGGGCGACTTTTAAATTTTGGGGGAAAAAACTTTTTGGGGGTGTGGAAATTTGGGCTGAGTATAAAAAAAAAAATTTTAGAAATACCTGTCTTTTTTGGGCGAATTTTAAAAAATCGCTTTCAAAACTTGAAAAATATTTCACACCCATTAAAATATCTAAAACACCTAAAAGTATCGGGTTCAAAGACAAAAACCCCTCCCTCCAAAACGTTTGTAGACCCACCCATCCTCCCCCCAAAAATTTTGACTATCCCGTCACTTTTGACATCTTTGTATTTTTTGGAAACAAATTTAAAAATTGTGGGAAAAAGGGATAAAAATTTTTTTTTATAATTAAAAAGTGAAAAAAAACTTTTAATTTTTTTTTTTTTTTTTTTCATTTCAGTAATATTTCCCCCCTCAATTTTTAAAATTTTTTATTTGTAGTAAAGCAATATTTTTAACTCTTTAGTGTATTTAAAAAAAACCGACATAAATTTTATAATTTCCCTACCTTAACCCCCTTTAAATCCATTCAAATCTGATTTGGGCGCAAATGAGAAAGGGCAAATTAAAAAACATGTTAAAAAAAAATTTTTAAAAAAAAAAATTTCAATTTTTATATCCCCTCAAAAAAAACTTTCCACGATAAAATTTCCTTGGGGCTGACCAATTTAAACCCAAAAAGTCCCCCACAGGATGACGTCACAAATACTATCACTAAATCTCTAGCATAGCTACCTTTGACGTCCAAATTTTGCAGTCATATTATTTGTGACGTAAAAATCCACCTGATATATTTTACATTCCAAAAAATAATGGGGCCCCTCCAGAACGACCGGCTGACGTCCCCACGGGTGACCCTCAACCAAAAGGGTGAAGTCATATTATTTTTAAAAAGTTAAAGTCCCCATACTCCGGAACCCTCCCAAAAAAGGAAGGGCGTCCCCAATACTAACACTATATTTTTCTAGCATAAACCCACTGCCAAAATTTAAAAATTCATTCCCAAAGGGGCGCTCGAACCACCGGCTGAAAGTCACACGGGTGACCTCACTCGGCGGGCCAACCAACAACATATTATTTTAAAAAGTCACTATCATAAATCTCATACTCAAATTCTGAATAATTATCGATTTTGGGGTATTCGGGGCCCCTTACTGCTGTTAGGAATTATATGAAAAAATGAACTAAAAAAGCGCAAAAAAAATTTTATACTATTTTTGGAAAGGGAAACAGAAAAAATTTTATTGTTGATACTTACAGGAAAGAATAACAGAAAGCTACGTAGAAAATCACAAGAATTTGACGAAATTTATAGTTGAAATTTTTAAAAGCACCCCGTATTTAAATTGGGGAAAGCAGGGTTTTTTCCCCCAGTTTTTGCGAGTTTTTTTTTTGGGAAAAAGGGAAAAAAAAAACCCCCAAAAGGGCGGAAAAAAAGGGGGTTTTTTTTTGCCCATTTATAAAAAAAATAAAAGGGAAATCAAAATTTTAAATACATAAGGGGGTTTTTCATTTATGTGTTCCCCCTGCCTTAAAATATATTAAAAGTTTTTATTTCCAAATGGGTTTAACGAAGAAAGTATATGCAAGGGATGAACAATTTGACAAACAAGTAAGACTATTTTGAAAGCTTCTTTCTGCTGAGAAAATAGAAGAACTTTTCAAAAAAATTATGGGTAGCCTTCATTTACCCCAAACAAAAAGCATATTCCAAAAAATTAATTAAATTAAAAAGTTTTTGGGGTTTTAGAAAAAGGGTATTGGTAAAAGTTTTTGTGGGGAAAAAAAAAAATGAAAACAATTTTTTTTTTTTTTTTATAAAATGTCCCCAATTTTTATACAAAAATAATATAGGTCCTCTGAAATGGGTTTTAAAGAGAAAGAATTGTTTGGGGACCCGGGGAAAAACCTTTTTCACAATTCTATTTAATTTTTCTTGCTGAAATGGGAGGGTTAAAGAAGGTTTTGTGGGGGAATTTTTTGATTTCACATGCAGTTTACTTGGGGAAATAGGGGGTGGGAAATTAAAAATTCATTGGAGAAAGAATTAGTTAAATGATAAAGAAACCAAAAGAAAATATAAGTATTGGTGTACAGGGTAAAAGTGCCTGACAATGAAATGGAAAAAAACTCATTATTAAAAAGGTAAAAAAGGGGAAATTTAAAATTAAAATATTAAACTATTTATTTTTTTTAGGAAATAAGGTTACCACATACGCAAAAAAACCCGGGGTAACTAGAACAATAGTAATGGGTTTTAGGGGAAATTTTTTTTCACGGGTTAGGGATAAAAAAAGGGGGGGTGGGACAAAGGGAAAAATACGAGGTTTTTTCTTTTAAAAAAAAATCACAAAATAAATTTTTCCCCAAAAAACAATATAAATTTAAATTTATTCACGAAAACCCATGGGTTTCCAAAAAAGCACCCCAAAAAAAATGTAACAAAAAAAAGGGTAAAAAAAACCCAAATAAAATGTGTATAAAAACTCAAAAGTATACTAGAAATACCGTTTTGGGCGTGTTTTTTGTTTAAAATTTTACGGGTATTGTGATGAAAATTTTCTTTAAACAAATACCAGCTTTTTAGTGGAAAACCCTCGAATTTTTTAAAAACACACAAAAATTCAACTATTTACGGGAAATAGTTTTCTTGGAAGCCGCTCAAAGGGGACTACACCACTCACTTGGGGTTTTTTAGCTAGAGAGCTAAAAGGAGGGGCCCAAAAAAAAGGGGGAAAAAGAAAAAATTTGGGAAGGGAGGTGTTCAAAAATTTTTTA
Source organism: Timema cristinae (assembly GCA_039000515.1). Lineage (NCBI taxonomy): Eukaryota > Metazoa > Arthropoda > Insecta > Phasmatodea > Timematidae > Timema > Timema cristinae. The sequence continues at coordinate 565,973 of JBCFYV010000100.1, forward strand.
AAAATAAAAGTGATGGGGATTTGAACGCCAATTTAAAAAATTTTAAAAGGGAGGACGCATTCTTTTGTTTTGTTTGTGGGCTTTGGTTTTTGCCGTGGAAAGAGAAAGGGTTACACCCGCCATAAGATGTTATTCCCCCGTGTGGAAAACCTTTTTTTTCCCCCAAAAAAAAGTTTTTTAGCTTGGAAATTTTTTTTCTTTTTGTTTTTAATTTTTATATTTTAATTTTTTTGAATTATCGAGTCTTTAAGAAAAACCCCTTTCACGTTTTTTAAATGTAAACTTTTCTTTTTTTCCCCTTTTAAATGCTTTTAATTTAAAAAAAGCTTTTCCTGTTTACAAACTTTTTCCCGCCATGGGGTCCCCAAAAAAATGTTTTTAGTAGAATGGCGCACTTCACTTGTAAAGGAACACTGGCGTTTTGTGGGTTAATTCCCAAGGGCCCGGTTTTTCAATTATATTTAAAAACTTTTTAAAAATTATTTTTCTTTGGGAAACTAATAGTAAAATAGGCCAAAATTTTTGAATTTTAAAATACACATAGGTGGCTTCGGTTCTTTAAAGATTGGACCCCTAAACTTTTGACAAACAGCACACACCCTATTTTTATTTTTTGATATAAAATGCCAGATATAGAAAACCATACAATTTTAAATGTGAAAATAAAATTTAAAAAAAAAAATATAATAAAACAAATTTTTATATGTTTTTTAAATTTAAATACAATATAAACACAGGGCCAAAATTTTCATTTATATAAAATTTCAAGGCCCCCAAAAAACACATAACAATCTAGTTCAAAAACTATTTAAAAACAATTATAATTTTATTTGTGAATTTTTAAAATAGAGACATCTCTTTTCATAATTGTAGCATCATTTATTTTTTAAAATACCCCTTTTTATTTTTTTTATACCTTTTGATTTTTAAGGTTGTATTATTTTTTTTAAATTTGGGGGAAAATGAGTAATATTTCACATATGATGCTACCCAGGGGGATTCTCAAACCGGGCTACGTGGGGGGAACCCCCGTTATCCGGTTTCCAAACAACTCCTCCCGAAGGACATGTAGGAGTTTTGGTGGCCCAGAATGACCATGGTTTTGGGGGAGGGGGCCCGGGCCCTCCAAAAAGTCCTAAAAAGCAAACCCAAAATGGTCAAAAAACCACACAATTTTTCCCTGGCTTTTTTAGTATAGACCCCGTTCCCCTTTTTTTATTGAAAAAAATCCATGAACTTTCACCCCAATTTTTTGGGGAAACTTAAGTTTTATGTTAACCATGACGGGTTTAAAAAAAAATGACAACTTGGGCTCTCAAAAATATTAATTTTAATAATTGACCCCTCGTTCCCCCTCTGGGCTAAACCCTGATTTTTTTCCAAGCTTTTTGTTTTTTTCCCTTAGATTTTTTTTTTTGTGCCAAAAAATTTAAAAGAAGGGCCTATATTTTTAAAAAATGTGTCTAGGGTAAGTAAAATACTCATCTGTTTTGTTTTTTTTTAAAACCTATTTAAAGAGTTAAAAAAGGGTTTGTTGGAAAACCCTTTTTATTTTGCAATTAAGGGGCCCATTCAAGGGGAAATTTAAAAATTTTTGTTTTAAGCTTTTTATTTATAAATTTTTCACCAAATTTGGGTTTGGTTTATTTCCCCGATTTTTTTTTATTTAAGAAAATTTTAAAACCCTTTGAACTTTAGCTAACTTACGATTTGTAATAAATTTTTTTTTTGCAAACAAAACTTTTTTCCCCTGTTCTCGGGGCAATCTTAAAAACCTACAAAATTTCCCCCTTTTGCAAAACATTTTGTGAAACTTTCTAACCAAGGTCATATTTATTTTAAAATTTTAAACCCTATTTAATAGTGAATTTGACATTTATTTTTTTTTTTTGGGTAAATTTTTCAGGTTTAAATAAGGTTTTTTAAGGAGGGTTTTAAAATTGGGTTTCTCTTAAAACCAAAAATACCGGGAACTGGCGGGCCAAAAATTTTAAAAATTTAAATTTTTGTTTTAGGTTTTTAAAGGGGCTCTGTTTTTTCCTTTAAAATTTAAAAAAATTTTATTTCCCCCCTTTCGTCAGGTTCCACCCTTGACTTTTCATTTTATTTCGTTTGTCACTTCACTAGACCTCGTTAGTTATCGTAAAATCCACCCACCCCCCGACTCATCCTTTTAGCCGTCTGGGGGATTTTATCAAAAAATTTTTTGGGGGAAAAAATCGTTACAAGGGTTTAAACCAAACTTATTTTTTACATAAACCGGGAAAGATTTTTTCGAACATGTTGATGGAAGACATAACACACTTATTTAGTAAAAAATTTTTTTTTTTCCACTTATTTAATAAAAAAAAGTTGTAGACTTAATCATTAAATTCCCTTTTGGGTGTACTTATTTATAAGAATTTTGGGGGGGCAAACATGAATCTTTTAATGAAAAATTTTTCCCAAAATTTTCCCGGCATGTTAAAGCTCGATTAAAAGCAGTCACAGGAAAGAAAATTAAAATTTTTTTCAAAAAAACCTATTTTTAAAAAAAAAGTTTTAAAAAAGTGTAAGTATATATATTTTATCTGTTTGGAGATTTTTTAATTTTTTCTTTTTCAGTGAAAATTTTATACTTAATTTGGTAAAATTTTAAAAAATTTTTTAAAAGTGCGCAAATTTTTTTAAAAATTGGAAAATAAAAAAAAATAAGAATAAAAAAAATTAAAAAAACCTTTTTTTATTTAAAAAAATTTTAAATTTTCAACATAAGACCTTTCATTTCCCAAAAAAATAAAGAAAATATAATAAAATTTCCCAAACTCAAATCCCAAAAAGAAACTGATCATTAGTCCACTCATTAAGTAAAAAAATTACCATTTTTTCCCGCATTTTCCAAAAAGGGACCATGTTTGTCCATTTCTACGAGAAATTAAATCGGCCCCCACTCTCTGTCAAGAAACATGTGTACCTAAGTACCAAAACTTATCAGAAAGACAGGAAATTCAAGAGATAATAATACTCGGCCAAGAAAAAATCTACATGTATATCTTTTATAACAATCAGCTATTTTCACAAAATTTGCCCCCCCCCCCCCCCTTTATTAAAAGGGGTCAAAAAAATCAAGCATGATTAGTTTTGGCCTTTACCCATTGCCTTTGTGATTTCTTTAGTAAATAACAAAGAAACTTATAAATATTCTCGAATGAGATATAATCTATTATCCTTATTATACCATTTCCTTCATGATATTTCCTTCGTATAGTATACGAGAAAGTTTAAAGAGGTGGAGGACCAAAATGAAAATTAGAAGAAACAAAAGAAAAATATTAGCAAGTTTGCTTATAAATGGTATAATAAATAAGATATAAAAATTGAGAAAAGAGTCAGAACATTTTATAAAAACTACTCTAATAAAATCTCAACATGAATAAAATTACGTGATCATAAATACCATGCTATCAAATGTGCAATCTAAATTACACATGAGGAAAAATACAATTGGCAGAACTTAGCAAATATTACAAATATAAGCGCGAGGTTGAAATCATAACTGAGATAAAATCACGTTTAATAAAACTTAATGAACACGCCAAAACTAAACAAACCAATGTAACCACACTTGAAAGAATAGAATGATTATTGCAATCTAACCAAGATGAAAATAGCAAATGTTAAAATAAAACCAGAATTGAAAAATTAAAACCTCAAATTAAGAATTTATTTGAAAAGAAAATATCACGTAATTTAGGAAGTTCACATAGAAAGAGAAATCACTTGGTAAAAAAAAGGTTTAAAAAAACAAAATGCAAGAAAAAAATTAGAAGTCAAACTATAGGAAAGAAACAAATCTTTAAATATCATTATGACTGGAAATGATCCTGATTCTAAATTGTTCATGTAAAAACATAGGTTTATAACAGTGCATCTATGGTTGTGCATCTCAAGGATACGTATCGTATTCTTTTCGTATTCACTGTCATTAATAACATTGAACAGTCACCTTACACCCTAATGATTGAAAACATATGTAATATGCTCAGCTCAATTAATTAGACGTGGAAGAGGTGACCTGCCATCAAATGAAAATGATTGAAATTTTCTCGGTACGTAAAAAGTTATAGACAATACCTGAAAATTTATTTGAGAAAGTAATTACTTAGAAAAAGCACTAAGGTGCTGCATAAAATGGAAAAGGAGGCGTTTACCGAAGCGGAAAGAAAAGGGTTTCTTCCAGAAAACGCAGCTATGGAGATAGCCACAAGCGTTCTTCAGAGGCTAAACACTAAAGTGCACCACGGGTGAACTAATTTGCTGAAGTTTTTTAAAACACACATAAGAACCACCCTTTAAACGAGATGAAATAATAACTAAGACCAGATCTATGACAGTTCTTCATGTATAGGTCATGGAGAAAATAAGATATTTCATCAGAGCTTAGAGCCAATTACTTATTCTCTAATGGCCCGTTACGAAGAATCTGGGTACTACCCCAACATCCCAGTTGTTTATCAGCCAAAAGATAAAAAAATTAGAATTTTTGATACAAATTGACCAAGCACTAAAAAACGAGTGACTCAAATATCTTACTATGGGTACTGCTTTGCTGTTAGAATTACATTCGATACATTTGTGGATGCTGTAATGTCTATGCGTCACTATTTAGTTGATGCATACGTAATATGGAATCCATTTGGTTCATGTTGATCATCTGCCACCAATGAGAAATACATAAAGAGAGATAATGTTTACTGGACCATCTACATTCTGGAGCAGCCAAAAAAGAAACAATATCTGGTAATCCAATATTCTTTCTTTGTAATTTATTAGTACTTCCCAAAGCATTAATAATTAGTATCGGGATGTTATATATATATATAATATATAATTATATATATATATATATATTGTTTTCAATTATAAAAACCATGATTTGTTCATTACGTTGACCTGCAATATAAGTATGTAACAGATAACTTGGAAAATCGTTATATTGTGGAACACTCCTCAAAATTAGTGGCAAGAATTTTCGACATAAAGCTGACTGTACTTTTAGGTTATATGCATCAAAATGTTTTAGGGAAGGTGATAACTAAAGTTTATGTAATTTAATTTAAAAAGAGGGTATGCCTCACATGCAGTTGTTATTCGTTATTGCCAATAAGTTCAAACCTCGGGACCGTGAGGCGATTAATAAAAATCGCTTCAGCTGAGGTCCCAGCAAAATCTCAGTATCTAGTACTAAGTAAATTTGTTCTCAAAATTTGATTCAAGTGTACCCACCCTCTACCTATCTGTCAATTATTGAGGGATGATAGTTTTGCACATGATCTCGGTAAGTAATGTCTATAAAACATTAATGAGATATTAGGTAGCATTGCCTATATCACGGTCAACAAGAGGCGTGAGTAGCCTAATGGATGTTCGCAGACAACTTAGTTATGCAATATAAACCAGCTCTTATTATATTATGTAGACCGTGCACATACAGTAAGTAATTGTATTGGGCAAGTTCAAGTTCAGTTATAATGAGCACCAAAGATATAATGCAAGAAAACTCTTACTAGAGGTAATACAAAACTACAAGGAAGTATTAGAAAACTACGGGCCACGCCGAGTCGGCAGAAGTGCCCCACAATTTGAGCCCCCATCAAGGTCAACAACACAAATTACAAGCTAAAGAAATACAAACAGCTCCAGCCGTGCCTGAGGGACAAATATTAAAAATCATAAGAAGGATAACCACGAGCCAATCTCGACGGGCATTGGGCGGCCCACAGGTTAAAACCCAAACCAGTGTTTATAATATACAATTGTACCTAGCTAGGTATCGTTCCAAGGCCCTCATATAACCTTAATTATTGCTATCCCCAGCAAGCTACCTTTAAAATACATTAGTGGTCACACAGTGTGTGTCGAGGGATACACAATCCCTTTGAGAGGCTGGCCCATTGGCTCAGTCCAAGATACGCGTGAAGCGTGGTAAACAGCAAGTTATGCTAGCAATACGTTTTCATAACTCCGGAGACATTAACTCTACACTAACATTACATAATTAACCTAACTAGGTAACAACTAATAATGCCCCAGTGAAGACAATTGCTATTCCTAATTCCTAACAACTAATAGTAAAGATACTCTATAGATCCTGCCACGAGGTAGGCTATCCCTAATCTTTGCCATACTGTCATCTATCCTTGCTACTTCCTTCTGTCTAGTGGATCCATCGCCTCAAACCGTAAGTCCACCGTAGAAATGTAAATCTGCTCGACGCGAGGAGTGCGCACTGTCTAGTATCAGCGCTGGTTTTTGGATGTTGTGGATGCTCATTCCAAGCGAGCCGGAGTATATATAGTAAGTATAATCCGCGTGAAGGAGCGGCCAGCACGGAGAGGTGGGGTAAACTTCCACCAACGTCTGGAAGGTTGACTTGCCTCGGCTAACAGCACTCGAGCTCCTTGACTTGACTTGACTTGACTTTCAGACTTTGGTGAGCGCGGAGTTTTTACCACGTGGACGCGGCTGGTCACTTTTCTAAGGGTTGTTCCTTCCGATGGAGGCATCGGGCTTGAAGGACGAGTCGGCGAAGTAGGTATGTAAAATAAAACAAATGTGTTGTGAGCGTATCATTTAACAACAGTATACCATTCTTTTAACTCTGACCACTTGCTTGCATCAACTAATATTCATATTTTACAATTGGACGGGCTAAGCCAGTTTAGCCCGTTATAACTCTCCCACCCTTCAAGGTGCACCACCATGGGGGAAGAAATCATTTCAACTCGGGAGGAATAATAGCTATCCAGGAGATAGGAGCTGAACAGCAGCAATATAGGAGGATATCTTCTTTGTTGTCCCCGTAGGGAGTCTTGGCAGCATTCCGGAGTAGCAACAATGCAAGGGAGCAAGAACATTTCACCAACAGAATATTAAATGAGGCCTACGGTTATCAGGGCAAGGATTGACATCACGGATGGACGAAGTAATCTCACTGCTCTGTTCAAGAGCGGATCCTTAACATAATTAGTTTTACCACACAGCATATGTTTTCTAATTAACCTACCAAAACTTATCAGAAAGACAAGAAATTCAAGAGATAATAATACTTGGCCAAGAAAAAATCTACATGTATATCTTTTATAACAATCAGATCCTTAAACTAATATCCAACTAGCTTGATAGAACAGTCTTAAAGAGTCTTACTACTAAGGAATCTAACGAGGATAAACTAATAAATAACAATCAAGTCATAGGTTTAAGTTTTCCACTAGATCTAGTGGAGAAAAGTTACTAAACAACCTATCCAAATTACGAAACATTATTATTTTAATTAGCATTATTTACAACCTTCTTAAGGTGACTAACATGGGCACGCCAGGCCCGGTCTCATCCTCACAAAGTTGCAATAGCACAGTGACAGGGGTGAGAAAGGCTTTCACCTGCCACGGACCACCCCACTTGGGAGACAGCTTTGCAGAGATTCTGTCGGCCGCTGAGCTAAGAGGAAAATTGCAGCAGAACACTCTGTCATCAATGAGAACCTGTGTAGGATTACACCCGCGTTTGTAAGCTGCAGCCACCCTAGCCCTGGACCTCTGCAGATTTCGAAAGGCAAGCTTACACCTTTTGCTATATGTAGAGCTCCCAGGGTCTCCAACCAATGGCTCTACATCCCAAATGGCCAACAAGGGATGGTTCAGCTCCCCACCCATAAGGAGGGAGGAAGGGGTGCATCCGGTGGATTCATGGACTGCCAAATTGAAGGCTAGAGAGAGAAAATCTAAATCTTTATCTCAGTTAAGCTGGTTATCACCGTGATAAATATGGCAATATTTATTTTACGATTGAACCTCTCGATCTGATTAGCGGCAGGGTGATGAGGACTAGTAGAGTAATGTCTAATACCCCTGGCAAAGAACATATCAGAAAACCTTTTGGACCGAAAACAAGGCCCGTTATCACTAACCAAATATCTTGGAGCACCAAAAATACCCCAGACCCTCTCAGATAGGGCATTAACAGTTGTCGCTCCTTTCATATTCCTAAGGGGAATAATAATGACAAATTTAGAAAATCGATCAATCACATTTAGCATGCAAGAGTTTCCCTTACTTGAACGGATAATGGGGCCGACAAAGTCGTGAAACACAGTTTCCCAGGGGTTATGGGCAACATCTGCAGAATGCAGTCCATAACGGGAGTATCGAGGGGGCCTAGCCCCATGAAACCCCTCACATTTCCTAACCCACTGCCTAATGTCATTATAGATGGAAGGCCAAAAAACTCTTGTTCACTTTTCTTGTGGGTTTTAAAAATACCCAGATGACCCCCAATGGGTGAATTATTGAAATACTTCAAAATAATTTCCATTAATTTTTTTTGAATGAACATTTTACTACCTTTAACATTTTTCCCTACTATGTACAACAACCCATTATGCATATAAAGTCCCTCGACATGTGTTCCAGCCAAAATACGGTCGATAACTTACTTGCAGTAAGGGTTTTCCTGTTGGGGTTGAATCAAGGAAATGAAGGACTCAGGGATGGAACTAATAACGTTGAGAGCAGGAGGCTCGGGCATAGACAGTATAGGATAAACCTTCATTTGGGGGGGGGGGGGAGATCCTTCCACCAAGAAGTTCCCTCTTCTTCCAACAGATGGCAGCCTTTACAGCTACCTGATCCATGTATCGTCGTGTCTAGATAGATAGATGGCGCAGTCGGACAATCACAATATATATATATATATATAATGTTGGTTTTAAGCTTTTTTAAATAAAATATATCACAAGATTCAGAGTCACCGGTACTGGGTGCAGCATTAGAATCTGGCCTATTCAAACAAATCTCGGGGAGATACAATTATTGTTTGTGTTCTGTGTGTTCGCACACGTGTGTTTGTACACGCTTATGTGTATTTGTAAAACAATTATTGAGAAAAATACTTTTTTAATTTTAGGTTAAAGTAGATTTTTAAAATGCTCTCCATTTTTAGTAAAATAATGATATGGTCGATTATCGAATTCACCTTTTACGTTTCGTAGGTTTACTTTTATAATATTTCTACATGTCATTTTTTTTAACTCTTCGGTTTTTGCTGGCTTAGTTCCATAAATAGTGGACTTTAAATGTCCCCTGAAAAATTCTAGGGGAGTTAAATCCGGTGACATTTCTGGCCACTCATTGGTCCTCTTCTGCCAATCGGTTGTCCATTAAACTGGTTGTCTAGCCTTTGATGAACGAGTAATGTATGGTGAGAACGGGTGGTCTCCATCTTGTTGAAAATGTAAAATATCCGCTGACTCAAAAACTTGTGAGGCTCATTTCTCGTGTTGCTTTTATTTTAAAACGCTTAAAACAAACATTTTCAAAATGGCACTACGTGATCTACCGGAATAAAGTATAAAAAATGGGGAGTCTCGTTTAAAAGAAGCAACGTGACATTAACGTCATCTTATCAACGCCACCAAGGATCATACTAGCCTTACCAACTTACTTCCCCCCCCCCCCCCCCCCAGAGCCAAACCACTTTTGTTTAAAATAAGTTTTTATGAAATGCGCGATTTTCGAGATATTTTGGTAGAAAGTTTTCAAATGAACACCCAGTAAATGAATATATAAACATTTTATATAATTTTAAAGTATGTCATTTTCTTGTATCTTTTATATTCAAAACCACTCAAGCAAATAAAATACAAATTATTTACTGGTTCGATAAAAGTTTTTTAATTTGTTGCTAAGACCAGAATATATTATCAAGTTTCATAATGATTTGATGATTTTTCCTTTATGGCATTTTTGTAAATTAATTATAGTTTTAGCAAAACACACTGTAAATTTCGTTTCGTAGCTAAACCAAATATCTAAATGGCGACTTTGAGATTATATTTTGTTCAAGGAAATATTCTGGCTTATTAATCAATTGTGATTGTCGATTTGTTATTTATAATTTCCAGACCAAAATTTTTGTGCAATGCCAACAAGATTTCTTCTCGACCTTTATCCTTGCGGAAGTCGTAATTAATTAACAAAGTTAGTGAATTATTAATTTAAAAATATTATCCAAGATTAATCTGAAGTGTGAAAAATTGAAACAACACTTAAGAAACACGACAAACATGAGGCAACTGGTAACATGACTGGCCCCCCATTAATAATTAAAACAATTGGTACTTATTAAACGTATCATTTCAAATAGGTGCTGTCATGTTTATGTATTGCTTCATAAATAAGATTGACACTGAGCGTTTAGATAAAGATTTCTAATACAAATCTCAACTGATAAAATATATATATATCGCCAACAAAATTCCACGTATAAATAAACTTCCAAGGTATTGTATTTTTATCATTTTCAAGAAGACCTAAACACTGTCAACATGAAGTTATTTTTGGTTTTAGCCGTCCTTATAGCTGCTGTCAGGTACTAACATGTTCTTAACATTCTCAAGTATTTGTTTAGTATTAATTCCTAAACAATTATATCAATAATAGGGCCTATGTAATAACTTATAGTAATATTTTATTTTAATAATATGTAAGAAATTACGAAATTCACTGAAATGTTTTTAGATAGTCATATTGTTCATCATAATACATTACTTACTTACTTTATGCCATTAGGAACATGAAATTTCATTGCTGCACTTACAAAAGGACGCCACCAATCCCTATCTTGAAATAGTTCTATCCAGTCCACCTCATTACAAACCATCTAATGCTATCCTCCCATCTACCTCTAGATCTTACCCATTGGGATTGCCAGTTAATACTCTAAACACAGTTCTATAATCTCCCATTAAATTTATAATTTGTAAATCTAATCCAAAAACTAAAGAAAATGGTTGAACGTACTGGGGGATGTTTTTATTGGGTCTGTTGCCACTGACAATCCTAAATAATTATGTGAATAAAAACTCCATTTTTTATGTAAAATGAAGTTTAAATAAATTAACATTGGGAGTTCGTCAATGGTGGGGTTTTAAGGTACGCTATGTCAATACCAACAAACTAGAAATACATTTAATATTTAGGTTTATAGCTATGTTTTAATATGTGTCTATCTTTCCTTTAAATATATAGTAGTGTTTATTTATGTCCCCTAGGCTATGGAATAAAATACTTTCAAATATGAGTGTTAAATTTTAGTTAATAATTTAAAAATACATATGTTTTAATATTTCTAATAAATACTCTTCTTAGCTAAGCTAATATATTTTTATTTTCAATAAACATAATTATGACTGATTTTAAATCAACTAATAGTATATATAGTAAATAATATCTTAAAAATATTAGATATGACAATAAATTAGAATGAAAGGTTTGTAAATATTAAAAGTATAAACATTATTATTTAGAGAAAACAAGTTAATGGTTCTTATGATTCTAATAACTACACACCAAAATCTAATTCTGATAATAACAACATTCTTGCGTCAACATAGATAACATATTTATATAAACTCAATTTTCGATATTGATAATGTATATAAAAAATGAGAGCTGCAGATCAAATGGCTTGACGTGTAAATAGGTGAATGTATATCTTGTAAATCTTTTTGATGTCAAATAAGACTTTTCCTATAAATTTATTATCTAGCTTTTAGTTTTGATAACATAGTGTAAGCCCACCCTTTTTCACCATTTTTTGTTTTGATTGAATCCATGCACAAAGGAAATAATATTATATTTTCTACTTTGATTAATTTTATTCAAGGCAAAACACTTAAATTTGTTCATGCTAAAATTACATAAATCACCATTTCTCTAAGCCACGGTTTTATGGTGTCGCCGTATTGGAAACTAGAACTTTACGTAAATTCACTGGGAGGGATGGTGCCTTTGTAAAAAGTATTACTTTTTATTGTTTTTGCTATCATCATTAATAAATAAAGACAACTATAAAACTATTTATTCATAAAAATAAAAACAGTTAATTTTGGTCTGTTTATCTATCTGTCCTACGAAAAAACAGCCCAAAATAACGGGAAAGGGGGAATGGTGGCACTTACCCCTACTGGAATTTCCAATTTAATTTAATACATCAAATATCTTCACTTACAAGATATTTTTTTAAAACAAACACAGCAGAAAAATTAGAAACCGATAAGCTCGTGGCCCAGTACTGTTCCCTGTCATCACTGGACAATTAAGAAAAACCCCTCCTGGGCTTGGCCAGTGTCCCCCTGTGGGGGGAGCTGGCGCCTTCTTCCTTGAGTGCTGGACGTTTACGTAAGAGCGTTAACCCCTCGGAGATGGTCTGGTGTTTAACTCCGGGAATCACCCTAAGAGGGTCTTAGAACTAAGTTTCACAGCGGAGACCTCATGGAAGTGGCCTGACAAGCTATCCTGGAAGGTACTGTCTACCAACCTTTAGCGGGTCCCTTCTTCCCCCCAATTTACTTCCTATCAAATGACCTCAACCTAGATGTAGCCATCCGTGTGGATGTTGACTCACGAGGATGCACTCTGCCAGGGCTACCAGTGACCAACATCCTGCAGCCAAGAGTGGTAAGACACTGTCCCGTCCAGTCTAGGCCAGTACCCCGAGGAGGAGCATATCTCAAATCCATGAGCTTCCAACCCAGACCTGGTGCTATCCTCAATGTCCTTTTACATAAAATACACTCATTATTTTATATTATATAGCTAAAATGAGACAGTAGATTGTCCATATTTACCTCGCAGTACCCGTACGTAAGGTCATTATGATCAGCCGATTAGAGACAAGATATAGGGGCAGAATGACGAGTTTTACCTAAAATGTCAATTGATCATTCGGATGACAAATAAAATGGAACTGTGTATGTGTTTAAAAGTTGATGTCAATCCTCTATCGATGAATCTGGCTCAATTTGTGTACATGCGTGGAGTAAATTTAGAACCTGATTTAATATTATCGATATTTACTGAAAATATTATATACTTATTAATTCATCCTATGGCATTAGAAACTCTAAAGTGTATTGCAACACTTACAAAATTACGCCACCTATCCACTTTCGAGCTAATTTTATCCAATCAGCCTCATTAAAACCTAACCTTACCTCAAGCTATATATGTTCGTTCCTCCCTATGAGACCCTACCCTTGGCTTGAGTCCACCTCATTAATATATCTCTATCCTGAACTAATACTACCCCGTCCACCTCATCAAACCCTATATGTTTCAGATCCTTTCTAATGTCACCCCCCTCCATCTGATTCTAGGTCTTCTCAATGGTGGTCTCCCCATTAAGTTTGCCAGTAAATTTCTTGAACACGGCTTTAGATACTTCAATTCACACTGATTGTTCTGTCCAATTTCCAAGATTTGACTACCTTAACAGGTTATGATGATAACTACCGGGCATTTAATTTAACAATATGTAACCTCCTCTACTCTCCAGTATATTTATCGGATTTCAGACTGATTATATTTCTAATCGTACTTTTTTCGAACATCATAAATTAGTTCTCGTCATTTAGGTTACCAGTCCATGTTTTAAACATAAATAACATGTTTTATAAGTGATGCCCTTATTTGGAAATTATTTTTTATGATTCTCAACATGATATACTAAGGGTACACACTTACAAAATGTAATCATGTTTGACGACTCAATTTTAAGAAGCCTGTAACTAACATATTATAAAGAACCTAATGTTCAACCTTCAGACAGATGACAACCTGTACTCGGTGTTTACCAAACGCGCTTCAGAAAAAAAGTAACCCACCCTTCCATTGTATGGTAAGATTTTGGTAGGAGGGGCCTTTCACACTCTGATTACTACCCAAATGTGAGTAAACAATGAACTCATCCTTCAAATAGTTCTGTATTCCATTGTTATAATGTGAATGATATATTTCAGAGCTCCCCCTCCAGGTGATATCTACATTAATGAAGCCGCGTACCTGGACGCACTATTGGCTTCTGTCGCTTGGAACAATGAAGACGCTCCTCTCAACATTGGAGTCCCGGACTACACAGACTCGTTCGAATCGAATGTAAGAGATAATATACCATTTATTATAAAAATAACAGTAGATAGAGAGCCTTAATTCTTACAAGTAATTATAAGAAAAATATCGTGTAAAGACACACAGCTTTACATCCTAATGCTCTAATAATACATTATCTAGCCCTTAATTCACAAGGTCAATAATCTTGATTTAGAGTCATGGACCAAGGCAGTCTTTTCTAAATATAAAGATTTTATTTTAATTTTAACCCTCGGTTGCATGACAGTGATAATTTACACAATAGCAAACCCTACGTTTAATCCACCTCACATACCTACTTTAAATTTTTTTAAATTCAAGTTCTTAATTATTTTTAAAAATTCAATATCTTTCATAATATATGTTATTAAAATGCAATTAAAGCATAAGTATTAAAACATATAATATTAAAATGTATTTACGAAATAAAAATATAACTTTTTTTTAAAATAATTAATCTACCTTACAAGTCAACACACTTTGATGACCATTGATACGTTTGGTTAGTTATAAGAATCAAGACATAATGTTAACACGATGTTCATTACAATTATGATATTCGCACCTAAAACATTGCATAGTTGTCTCCTAGTTGTCAGTTATCACTAATGGAGACATGTAGTTAATGACCTCTCTCTAGTTGCCAGTTACCACTAATGTATACATGTAGTTCATGACCTCTCTCTAGTTGCCAGTTACCACTAATGTATACATGTAGTTCATGACCTCTCTCTAGTTGCCAGCTTACCACTAATGTATACATGTAGTTCATGAGCTCTCTCTAGTTGCCAGCTACCACTAATGGATACATGTAGTTCATGACCTCTCTCTAGTTGCCAGCTACCACTAATGGAGACATGTAGTTAATGACCTCTCTCTAGTTGCCAGTTACCACTAATGTATACATGTAGTTCATGACCTCTCTCTATTGCCAGTTACCACTAATGTATACATGTAGTTCATGACCTCTCTCTAGTTGTCAGTCTACCACTAATGGATACATGTAGTTCATGACCTCTCATCTAGTTGTCAGCTACCACTAATGGATACATGTAGTTCATGACCTCTCTCTAGTTGCCAGTTACCACTAATGTATACATGTAGTTCATGACCTCTCTCTAGTTGTCAGCTTTCCACTAATGGATACATGTAAATTCATGACCTCTCTCTAGTTGCCAGCTACCACAATGGATACATGTAGTTCATGACCTCTCTCTAGTTGCCAGCTACCACTAATGGATACATGTAGTTCATGACCTCTCTCTAGTTGCCAGCTACCCCTAATTGATACATGTAGTTCATGACCTCTCCTAGTTGCCAGCTACCACTAAGGATACAGTAGTTCATGCCTTCTCTAGTTGCCAGTTACCACTAATGGATACATGTAGTTCATGACCTCTCCTAGTTGCCAGCTACCACTAATGGATACATGTAGTTCATGACCTCTCTCTAGTTGCCAGCTACCACTAATGGATACATGTAGTTCATGACCTCTCTCTAGTTGCCAGCTACCACTAATGGATACATGTAGTTCATGACCTCTCTCTAGTTGCCAGCTACCACTAATGGATACATTAGTTCCTGACCTCTCTCTAGTTGTCAGCTACCACTAATGGATACATGTAGTTCATGACCTCCCCTCAGTTGTCAGCTACCACTAATGGATACATGTAGTTCATGACCTCTATCTAGTTGCCAGCTACCACTAATGGATACATGTAATTCATGACCTCCCTCTAGTTGCCAACTACCAAATAATGGATACATGTAGTTCATGACCTCTCTCTAGTTGCCAGCTACCACTAATGGATCCATGTAGTTCATGACCTCTCTCTAGTTGCCAGTTACCACTAATGGATCCATTTTAGTTCATGACCTCTCTCTAGTTGCCAGTTACCACTAATGGATCCATGTAGTTCATGACCTCTCTCTAGTTGCCAGCTACCACTAATGGATCCATGTAGTTCATGACCTCTCTCTAGTTGCCAGTTACCACTAATGGATACATGTAGTTCATGACCTCTCTCTAGTTGCCAGCTACCACTAATGGATACATGTAGTTCATGACCTCTCTCTAGTTGCCAGCTACCCACTAATGGATACAGTAGTTCATGACCTCTCTCTAGTTGTCAGTTACCACTAGTGGAGACATGTAGTTCACTACCCTTTTTCTAGTTGCCAGCTACCACTATTGGATACATGTAGTTCATGACCTTTCTCTAGTTGTGAGTTACCACTAGTGGAGACATGTAGTTCACTACCTCTCTCTAGTTGCCAGTTACCACTATTTGATACATGTAGCTCATTACCTCTCTCTAGTTGCCAGTTACCACTAATGGAGACGTGTAGTTCATGACCTCTCTAGTTGTCAGTTACCACTAATGGAAATATATAGTTCATGACCTCTCTCTAGTTGTCAGTTACCACTAATGGAGACATGTAGTTCATTACCTCTCTCTAGCTGCCAATTACCACTAATGGAGACATGTAGTTCATGACCTCTCTCTAGTTGTCAGTTACCACTAATGGAGACATGTAGTTCATGACCTCTCTCTAGTTGTCAGTTACCACTAATGGAGACATGTAGTTCATGACCTCTCTCTAGTTGTCAGTTACCACTAATGGAAACATGTAGTTCAAGACTCTCTCTAGTTGCCAGTTACCACTAATTGATTTATGTAGTTCAAGATCTCTCTCTAGTTGCCAGTTACCACTAATGTATACATGTAGTTCACTACCTCTCTCTAGTTGCCAGTTACCACTAATGGAGACGTGTAGTTCATGACCTCTTTAGTTGTCAGTTACCACTAGTAGAGACGTGTAGTTCATTACCTCTCTCTAGTTGTCAGTTACCACTATTGGATACATGTAGTTTATGACCTCTCTCTAGTTGCCAGTTACCACTAATGGAGACATGTAGTTCATTACCTCTCTCTAGTTGCCAGTTACCACGCGTGGAGATGTGATGTATGATACACCCAGCTACTTGTAAACAACTCTACTCACCAATTTGTTTGTTCTTGCAGGAAGGTATATACCTGCTTGAGGTCACAGGTGGCTCAGTGCGTCACATCGAGAATGTCGGCCGTGCCACTGATGTGATTGTCGACCCTAATGAGGATTATGTCTTAGGTTCAAATCTCAGGTGAATGGGGCGGTGGTAAGTAAACATTATTTCTTCTATCACTGTTTGTTCAGGCATTGCCCCTAATTACATTGAACCTCTTTACTTAGGCTGAGATATCATTCATGTTAAAAATATAGACCTAGTTAGATTGATCTCATGAATTATTATTTGTTCTAAAATAATAAATTGTTGTAGAAAAGTGAACTATTCTCATTGACATTGGTTAAATTAGGTGTCTGGGTTTCAATCTCCGTGGCCAGGTGTTAATTTTTATATTATCGATCGTAATAATATATATTTATATTGCTTCTCTTGGCTACATCACTCGTAGCCCAGTTTGTGGAAAGATTAACCAGTACTAAAGCACCGTTGCCCAGGGGACGCCCAAATGTACTAATCGTACATACTTTCCTTAGAGGTTCCTTTCATGTCCTGAAGAGATGAGGTGATGGTGATAGTTTGCGGGTGTGAAGTCAGTGGAAACACTTAAACCTAACTTATACCTAACTAACATAGCCATAGCCCTGAAGACCGTTGGTTTAGTCCCCTTTTCGTGATAAATACTCAAGGTTACAGTCAGGATTTGAACCCGGACTTCTAGACTGTTAGCCTGGTGTACTGAACACCACTATACCAGGAGGCCGGTTACCAATTTTATTCATTCTTTCAGGTACTATACTGATATAGTCTCATATATTCTGTGTACTGGTGACCAGAAGGTTGGGGTTTGAATCTCAACCACACATACAGATAGGTTTTATCAAATTTGATTCAAAATCTCTCCTTCCACATAAGTTGGCAACATTTCTTTAAATCCTCCCACCCTCACCTACATCATCAATAAAGTTATATAACAAAGATTCCGTTTAGGTAGTAAGGCACACATATAAGTTTAATATAATAGATATCATTCTAAAAAATATTCAAGTAAAGAGCGCTATTAATACAAGAGAAGATTTGAAAAGTAGAAAATTGAAATTTTTAAGTGTAACAAATATATGAGAAGGATGGAAGCTAGAATTTATAAAAATTATAAGAACTAAATTTAAAATTAATACAGAACAAAGATAATTAAATTAGAAATATTTAAAACTAATTTCAAAAATGTTCAAAACTCTTTTAGACGTATT
>JBCFYV010000100.1:584296-654891 GCA_039000515.1 Timema cristinae
ATGTCCTCAATGCTTACGCAGTCGAGGTCATAGCAAGTGACCACTCCCTTGCAAACATTGAGGAACCTGTGCGGTTCCACCTTCACCTTTAAATGATTCGAGGGGCTCAACGGTATTGTAGTTATTGCCATTATTTTCTTTGTCTGAAGGTCGTTTTCAGTCTCGATCATAATCGTGCCATCGCGCAGTTTTCTTATTGAAACCCCATACTCGGCAGCTCCACTTATCACTCTTTCGAGGACAAATGGGCTGACACGCTTGAGGTTCTCATTTTCAGCCATTCGAGACATTACCAGGAAGCGGGGCTGGGGCCTCACCACTTCCTGGATTTTTCAATTAAATGGCTGGACGGCATTACCCGTTTCCGCCTCTTATCTATATTACGACCCTGCGAGGGGCCGGGCAGACAGGTTCCAGCAGTGTTTGGCAGTACGTTGCCAGCGGTGACAATGTTTTCGGCCATGCCATGATTGGGGACAACCTACACAATACTCGGATCGTAGACCCAGGGTGATCCAAGTTGGTTCTACCACATATGGCCCTGTTAACTGTCCCGGCGAGAGGCTCTATACGACGCTAGACATGACAACCTTTGCATAGAGCATCGCCGAGACAGAGGTCGTCGCAGCAAGTGGGTGTAGGAAAGTGCCAATTTTACGTCTGGGCCCTCATGAACGCAACCGATCTTTTTCCAAAGTAGGGGTACCCGGTTATTGTCGTCCCTAAGGCCCTTCTACTAAGGTATTGCAACCGGTGCACTTTCATTCAGGAGCTCAAATCAGTGGTATCCAATAATAAACAGAGAATAGCCGGGTTAGTAGCCAAGGTCGTCAACGGAAAGGCCAAAGGCCTCCGTGCAGGATGAACGGCAGGGGTAAGGGAAGGAAGAAGTAAGGAAAGTAATAGAAGGGAGAAGAAGGAAGGAGAGATATAGAAGGAGAGAGAAAGAAAGAAGGAGAAAAGGAGAAAGGAAAGATATAGGAAAGGTTTTTTCCTACACGAGGTACGTCCTGCACAGAAGCCTCCTCTTTTAGTCGCTTCTTACGACAAGCAGGGGTTACTGCGGGACTATTCTAAACCCCGTCCCGCAGGGGGATCGGACACTAGATTATTATTATTATTATTAGCACTGCGTCTTACTACGCGTTCGGGTTGTACGCACTTACGCTAATGTGTAATGGTAGGGTGATTGTGAGATGAAATGAAGGACCTAAAGTTTAACGTGGAATCCGAACCATGGTGGCGGTCTGGCATTCCACACATTCACAAGATGTCTTGTCAGAGGTGTAGGAAGGGTTTGGAAATCAGATAAATCTGTGCCAGGACCGAGGATTGAACCCCGGCCGCCAGCACAGAAGTCTGACACCTTACCCCTAGACCACTCGGACACTAGAGATCAAGACAAATATTGCGAGCGTAAAACAAATATATCCTCAGATGTTGATGGATGTTGACGTTGCATGACCCCAGAATCCAAAAAAGTGGTTTTTGCAATGCCGTCTAATATTAAGAGTTGTTTAGTAAAGGGATAAAAGAGAATAATAATCGATTTTCTCAAAATCGGCTGTAACGATTTTGAATAAATTTCATATCTAGACGTTGATTAAGATTATAAACAAAATGAGTATTTTATTTTCCTATGAAAATGGGTTTTAGGGTACCCTACAAAAACGGATATATCCTTATCTCCGCAACTATTTTAGATACTAAATAACTTAGCCAAGATTGTAGCACTATTGAAAATAAAACACCTTTAATGGAAATATATCTTTATAAAACCAATATTTTCTGATATATTTGTAAATATATCAATACAGTTTTGTGAGCTCTAGCTGTACAGAGACACTAATGTTTAACATAATGATAAATTCTCTAATTTTATAGAGTAATAAAATATTAGTAAGTCTCTCAAAAAGTTTATGTTCTTTTTTCTTTAACCTTTTAGGTGAAATGTTTGTACAGCAATGTTCTAGTGATATCATTTTAGACACAATAGTCGATATTTACATTTTTCTATTGGTCAAAATATAAAAATAAGGAACTTAATAACAATGTCTCCTGAAGATGTGTAACACCTAATAAAATATCAAAATTTGGAAAAGAAATAGAATCTTTAATACGTATTGTTGACACTTGTGGACCTAATATGGATCTTTTTTATTTGTACAAATATACAAATGAGGACATTAATTCTTTAAAAATAAAACTATAAAATTTAAAACGGGGAGTCAAAAATTATTTTACCTAACTCTGGAGCAATTTTTGCTTGGGTTTTCTGGAGTATATTATTTCGTTTCACATTTATCACAAGTTTTGAGTAAATATCTCCATTTTTTAACAATTGAGTGAGAAAGTCTATGCGGAGCTCCCTACCATTTATTTTAATTAATTTTACCAATTTCAAATAATGTGATGGCAATAAAATGAAGTGTATGATATTTTATATATTTTGAAAGCTCCAAAGATAATGTTAGATAATTAATCATACGTTAAATCCTGATGTTCTTTTGATATAACGCTTAAACAATATGTCCTAAATGAGTAGACAGCATTTCAATCAATTTAAATTCTTTGAAAAATACACCTGAAAACACGAATATAACCCTGAACACTTGGCTTATGGGGCCAATCTCTACCATTGAGCAATCCAGGAACCGTCTATATGGTTATTCTTGTAATTATAATGATTTGCCTTCTTGTGTTTTTATTCTTTAAATTCATTTAGCCAGGTCGCCACCGTGGTTCGGATTCCACGTTAAACTGTAGGTCCTTCATTTCATCTCACAATCACCCTACCATTACACATTAGCGTAAGTGCGTATAACCCGAACGGGTAGTAAGACGCGGTGCTAATAATAATAATAATAAATTAATTTAGTTAATATCTTGGATTGTATATTTGTCAGCATAACAGACCTACAGAGTCACATATGGCTGTGATATCTGATATCTTGCGTTATAAATTAAGTGCACATGTGAGGCTGAAGATTTGCACACGTCCATCATAGACTCAGCCTTAATATATGAACGAAGAATGACCTTGAGTAAGAGACGAATACTGGATAGCTAAGTGGCGCACTAAGCCAAGTTTTGGGTTTGATTACGGTATCCGTGTGTACTTTAATAATATCAATGTATAGCTGTGCTTATTTGGATTGCCATTTATTTAAAATATGGGTGTCAAACATTTGTTGCGTGACATTTATTTAAAATATGGGTGTCAAATATTTGTTGCGTGACATTTTGTCTTTATTAATAAGGAAAATCGTGGGTTTAGGTTATTTATTTAAAATTCCTCCTTTTTATTCCAATCTGATAGTTAAACTAAGATTGCAAGTGTAGGTAGGAAAACCGCCTAAGGAAACGAAAATTTTAAGTTTACCAACATCCGTACATAATAATCAATTATATGGGTCGTGACAGTCATGGTGGAGGTCTTTATAATTACACATAATGTCAATTGTATTGTGGGAATTCGATCAATTCCCAAATAATAATTGCTATTATAAAATAATTACTTGTCTATTCCTTCCTCGTTTTGGGAGTAGCTAAAATAATGTTATACAGCTACCCTCTCATAGGACACAGGCACTATTTACAGTTTCTATACATCCCACTTGCCATTTGTTCCCACTTTTATATTTTTACTGGCTCATTACTGTGGCATAGAAAGATTTAAATATTTGTATTCCTTTTTTTTCAAGGAAGCAATATATTAATGTGTAAGTTTAGAAAATTCCGCACTATGTAGGTTTAGAACCAAATAAAATATAAATAATATATATTTTTAGTGACGCACTGCGCCCATTCGGGTTTTACGCCTGCATACTATTTACTCTAATGTGTTAATGCTGAGGAAGGCTCAATTTACAGAAATTGTGCCCACATTTACGTGGGAGGAGAGTTGAAAACCATTTAGGAAAAAACCCTCTCAGTGAACCAGACCAGGATATAACCCATCTCCCCGTCATTGTCAGTCTCTTCTATTGCGAGAGAACCATTTTAGAACATGTGACCACCGACGCAACACAACGTATAAACTCGCTTGGATGTCAAGTTAAATAAGTCCATTTTGCCTGTGACAAAGAAGTCAGGATTAGAATCCTGGGTGTGTTTAATTAGGTGGTATTTCTTAAGAGGTTTCTCATGCTGTGTATTCCAGTTAGTCATGGCTTGGAGGACAAGGTTCGAATCTTGTGTCAAAAATTATGCACATGAAATACCTTATTATTTGTAAATGTTTATCAATCAAATTTAGCTCTATTCTGATTAATATCTAAGACCATTCTCTCATCATCGGTTTTTGTACATTTATTCTTCTTTCCTTGAAAATCACGTTTTTACATGACTTAAACATATTATTTTATTATAAAAATGAGAAAATTTGGCAGTGTAGTTCGAAAATTGGCAGATTAAAAGAGAGGTTTAAAGTGAATATATTGGATAATGTCTTTGAAAAAAATATTTTTATTACATTGTATAAATTTACGGTTGCTATTTAGTTTTATTTGCGTCTGTAACTCTACTATAAGGTCTTTACTAATTATTTATCGTTCTTGACTACTATTCAAGGAAGAGGTTTAGGAAATAATGTTTGAACTTGAATTGTGCCTAAAATATTAATTTTCTCGATGGGCTTACCTTGTAACATTCCATGACCCAATGTTAGATGTGGTGTATCAGCATCTTAAGCCAATTTTTTTTATTTTTTCACCAACGCGTCTCACAACCCGTTCGGCATATACGCATTTATATTAATTACTCTAATTGAGTATGGTTGAGAGTTAATGTATCCGAGATTTGGTGGCAGTAGGGTTTTAAACAGATTAGGGGGAAAAAACTCTATCTTTACATCAATCAGGATTCAAACCCCAAATTTACCATGACTAAAAAACCAAACTGAATAAGAAGGAACTTCGGACCAAGTGTAAACTGTACCAATAGTTTATATTTAAAGTCCAATAAGCTATAATTTTGCTCTTTAATGTTGATTATTTGTATTTTATAATTTTTATTATATAATATACTTTCTTAAATGACTGTGTCAAATTATTATTTTTTATATTCCCATAAGTGGATCATAGGAGTGAAAAGTTTCACATGATGGAAACATAGAATAGACGGCTCATTTGACCAAGCGTTATTTGTTTCTAAACAGGAGAACAAAACAAAACATCAATCCTTGGAGTGTTTGAAACTTATTGTTGACAGTTAATTCAGCCATGGAACGATATGGAACAATATGGACGTTTAAGTGAAGACTATAAAGGAAATATTCTGGGTTTAGTGGAGCCAGGGTACACGGACAGTGAAATTTCGCGTACAATACCGTGTTCGTGAAAAACTGTATCGCTTTGGAAATCTAGATGGGAAAATGAAAACAACCTCAAACGTAGAACTGCTGGAGGTGCTTCAGGCAAAGCTAGATGCTATAGATCAGAAGAGCACATATTTAACAAGTAGACATATTGCTGCGCGGGTTGGGGTTAACTTGTCAAAAGACACAATTTTGGAGCTGTTAATAGAAGGAAGGCTCCATTGATTTGCTGCTGCTTCAAAACAGAGTTTAACAGAATGGCAGAAGCAGGCTCGACTGAATTTCACACAAGAAAACTTATAATGGCCATTAAAATATTGGAGGAGAGCTATTTTTACTGACGAGAAGTTATGGAGTTCATCAATTGATGGTCTTGTGCTAGTGTTTGGCCCTAAAAATGCTCGTTTTCAACCACCCTATGCATTAATTCCGTTACAGTAGTCGCTTCTCTGTCTCGAGTTGGGGTGGATTTCACACTCTGGCGTGGGAGTAATGTGGAATATAGATGGACATTAACAAATCTGTAATATTTTTATTGTAACTGACTGTAGGCCTACACATATTAAAGTGTACCGAATATGTATCTGATTAAATAAAACTATGGATTAAAATATATATGAATCCCTAAATAAATCACCACATAGAAATGTGTAAAATCAAGATTTGAGATATACTTACTTAGAAAATATTTTTTAAAATTTACATTGTATGTCTAAACTTGAAACCAAAACAAAAGAGTAGGAAAAAAAAAAGATAAATGTCCGTTTTACATTATTTCTACCAAAATAATTATTTTAGGAATGAACAAGAATTAATGACTTGAACTACTTCTAATATTCTTCATACAGTAGCCCCATGGCTTCTTTGGTGCTGACTGACAGTTCACAGATGACTTCTGAATGTCAATATTAAGGTATATACCTAAATTTTGACCATCAGAAGTGACAGCTGCTAAACACATGTTTTTGCAGATTATATGGTTCAGCGTAGGGATACATAATTTGGTCTGGTAACTGTTCAAAGCCGTCAACTGTCAGCTGTGAGCTGTCAGTCAGCACCAAAGAAGCCATGGGGCTACTGTAGCTACGTGTAGTCTACTTATTTTAGTTTTGTAACTATTAGAATTCAATTTAAAATACTCATAAACGACATAATTACAACTGACAATAAAATAATTAAACATTATTGGTATGAACTTGTTTATAAACTATAATAATATAACAATACAAATTATTTTAGAATAAAAAATAATAAATACACGTAAATTAAACTCAAACACACAACTCTTTTTGGTTTCCGTATCAAGCATACAACCTCTATAAAAAACTAACGTTACATGTGTTTTTCGGTGCTACACAGATCTCAACACTTGAACGGTTAGACATATAAAGCCAATACTTGGCTTACAGCTGAGTGCTAGCGTGCCCACATAAGATAGGTTGGTAAGAATTTTGAGGGAAAAAAAGAATAACGAAATTTGTTATGGATTAAAATTAAGTTTTATTATTATCATTTTTATAAACAAAAGTCTCAAAAATGGGATTTTAAAAAGGTCGGAAAAACTCAGAAAAATTAGTAACATGTGAAAATATATGTTTTTTAGGGTAAAATTATTTTATTTACATGCAAATAATACTTTTCGAAATATTTCTATATTGCTCTCAGTACTTTTACTCATGAATGCCACGTGCCCGGCACGGATTTATCTGATTACCAAACTCTTCCTTTACCTCTCACAAGACGTGTATTAATCAAAACTTGTGAATGTGGGGAATGCCAGGCCTCCCACCGTGGTTCGGATCCCACGTTAAACTGTAGGTCCTCCATTTCTTCTCACAATCACCCTACCTTTACACATTAGCGTAAGTGCGTATAACACGAACGGGTAGTAAGACACGGTACTACTACTACTACTACTACCACTACTACTACTACTACTACTACTAATAATAATAATAATAATAATAATAATAATAAATAATGCCGCGTTCCGATAGCTTTCAATGGAATAGGACCGCGTAATGAGAAGAGGATGGTTAGCCTAGATATGAAATCTAAATAACCTGCACCGAGTGCACACTTGATCCATAATAATGCATATATTAAAGATGTGTAAATAATGAAACTAGACAAACAATGCATAGCATTAAGCCATATATATATTGCTGAAAGTTTTTTTACTAACTCTCTTGGTTCCCAGATAAAGTTAAAGCTATATTTAATATAAATGAGTACACCTTATTTTCTTAGTTTCTTCAATGAGTAATAACCGATTTCACTTAGAGAGCAGCGTAGCGTCCTAAGGTTTTATTTTTAAAAATTATTTGAGATATTTAACGTGCACTTTCGGAACCTACAGATAAAATCGGCGCACAACATTGATACTATCTTAAAACTTGAAAATACACAACATCAACATCCCATTAACACATCACTTTAAAAGGAAAAACACACATTTCACTAAAGATAAAAGTACCGCGATGTAGGAATCGAACCTAAGATCCTCAGTTGAGTAGAAAAGAAAAATCTATCGATTGTGCTAAAAGTCCCACAATTTTACCGTTAAATAAATCTGTAATTCGTGCTCTTGTAAGATTCTTGGTTTAGAAAAAAACTTATAAAAATCATAGTAATATTAAGGTAACCAATAATTATTTGAGGATAATTAAGATTAAAGCGGCTTTATTTACTTGAACAAATATTGATTCAACTAAAATAATACCAAATTAATATATAATACTTATAAAACCAAAATATATTTGATTATGTAAATTATACATAAATACATTATTTACTGTATATTTTAGTATTAAAATTTCACATATTCATTAAAATGGTTTAGATATCAGTTAAAGACCTTAATTATAATTTATACTTATATTTATCTAAAGGTTTGTACATTATATTGTACAGATTGAAATCGTGGTTTTGTATATCTAGAGTTAAATGTATTTATTAGCATATCATCTGAACATCCAAGTTATGGACATGAGTGTCGACTATTATACAGTATTAGAGCACGCTACAGTCGCTAGTACACATAGTCGTCAGTATTAACATTAGCGACCGCTTCTTTAAGGTAGGTATCGATCGCCGCTGCCAGAGTCGTTTTTGAGGTATCAGAGAACTCGGAGTCCAAGTAGCTCTGTATTTGCTCGGATAGATCGGAAGAAATGTCTTCATCAGGTTCCACTGAGGCTGAGAATGAACTATGGCACATAATAAAGAGTATATCAGTTATTAGGTTGTACATTTAACATACGGATATATCCGGGAGTAGCCTACAGGGTAGACATAGATTAGGAGGGGAGTTAAAAGGACATATATACGCATTGATAGTGGTCACACGGGTTGTAAGAATGACTAAAGTATACCATTTTCATCAACGGGTTAGAAAAGTGTTGTTCATTCGCTCCAAAAGTGTCTGCTGAAGGAGTGCCCCTGGTGGTGAACGCCACAACCAATAATAGGCTGCCAGTTGTGAAGAGTTGAGATGGCCTGGCTTGTGAAAGACACTGTGACTTGATGATAGCGTCAGGTAAGATGGTCGGCGCAATTGTTGTAGTTTTGTCGCCAAGTTTCGTGGTGTTTTGGTGCTAGTTTACACCCTGTCAAAGATTAAATACAGTCCACAAAGT
This sequence comes from Timema cristinae, assembly GCA_039000515.1. Classification (NCBI taxonomy): domain Eukaryota; kingdom Metazoa; phylum Arthropoda; class Insecta; order Phasmatodea; family Timematidae; genus Timema; species Timema cristinae. Next base: position 593,252 of record JBCFYV010000100.1, read on the forward strand.
TTTGTCTAACTGGAAATCACGTTAACGATTCTGAGAGTTCAGTTAAGTTCGTGGTTTCAACATTTTTGGTCCTCCGGGCCGGATTATTACGTCGCGTAACGTGAGTAGAAGTTTTCACTGTATGTTATTGTAGTCATTGTGGCATAGAGGTAGTGAATTGGTTCAATTTTTCTTTAGCCTGTTAACTATGTTGTTCGTTTAGTTAATAGTCGGCAATAAGAGATTGTTGTTTGTAAATTCAGATAGGCCAATGATTAGTGTGAATTCCTAATACTCAAAGGTTTCTAGGTCGTTCAGGTTTGGCTATATTCTAGCACCACTAGCATCAAGTTGAGTATTTATTTATTTCGTTCCTCGCTTACTTAAGGTTTCAGCTATCAGAAGTTAAAGTAATAAAATTTTATTTTATTTATAATTGGGAGCTCATCTGGTTGTTGTGGAATTTTAGGTTACACTTTTGTTGTTTTGAATTTAATTAATTGTGTTTACTAGCTACGAATAGGTTGTAAGAACATAGTAATTAACGTTATTTTTCTTGGATACCTCGTTTGTTTAGATTCGCTAAACATATTTTGTTGCTGGGATAATTTATCTTATGTTAATTGTTTATTAACTGTGTCCCTTTAACTAGGTTTTCGTTTAGTAATAATGTTTGGTTTTACTAGTTGCTTTAGGTGTGAATAATACATTGATTAAATTTATTGATTTTGTAACTGCTAATGCGTTTGGGAAACATCTTTGTAGAGGAAATTTAATCTTAAAAGCTTACACTCTTCTATAGTAGAGTGTTGGGAACTACTTACGCTTAGTGGGCCATTAACTACTTTGAGGTTTAAGTGTTGTTGGCAAATTAGAACGGCCGTAAGTTCCTCTCTTATTACCACGCCTACTAGTTAGCGTATTCTTGTCAGTTTATCTAAATTATCTAAGGAAGTTAATGCAAATATGGGCATCTTTGAGGATTATACCTTCCAATGTGAAGCTTTAATGGCTAAGATTATCAGAGCCGATGAGGTGGCTCAACGAGTAGAATCAAACCCTAGTAATAATAAAGATAAATGCTTATTGCAGGCGATGACTGTTCACATTGAACAGATGCAAACTGAGTTTAACGAGATTATAACCAAATTGGCAGCATTGGCCGTTAAGCAAACACCTAAAGTACAAAGAGATTATCAGGCTGAAATACAAAAATTTGATGCTTGTTTCTATAATGTGCAAGCTATTTGTGCAGTAGCATTCCCGCCAGGAGTAAGTCAGGCTGCCTCATCAAACCAGCCTGGGGCAGGGTCAGCATCCTGTGGCTCTCCTCCTGTAGGAATTACCTTGCCTAAACTGGCGATAAAACAATTTAGTGGTGAATTGAAGGAATGGCAACAGTTCTTTGATTTATTTGAAGCTACTATTCATTCAAACAATCAGTTATCCGACATTCAGAAACATATGCATCTGAGGTCAGCTTTGGCAGGAGAAGCCTTGTCAACTGTTTCAGCGGTACCACTGTCCGCAGCGGCGTATCCACAGGCTTGGAAACTATTAAAAGATCGTTACCATGATCCGCAGCGTTTATCTGACTCGTATCTACAGGCCATAATAGAGTTACCACAGATAAATAAAGAAGCTGGCTCGATCCGCTCATTTGTCACCCTATTAAAAGAATATTTGGCTGCCTTTCTTCCGTTAGGCCATGTTGTGGAAAATTGGGCAGTTCCCATGTTGTTCATCCTACGAGGAAAGTTAACCCCAGAGCTTAGGGAAGGTTGGCAGCGAAAACTAAAGGAAGGGACCCTGCCATCTTTGGCTAACTTTCAGGATTTTCTAGTAAACGAGGCAGAGTTGCTCGAGGCAGCCCAATTGGGGAATCGGTTAAACACGTCACCCTTTGGGGCAAAGAACGTCGCCAAACCGAGAAAGCCTGTGTGTCCAAAGAGTTCGTCAGCATTTGTGGTGGGTGCAAACAATGTGTCCCATGGAAGTTGTGTTCTTTGCAAAAACAATCATGAAATCTCCCAATGCAAGAAATTTGAAGGTATGAAGCCGTCACTACGTTTTAGGATTGCAAAGGATAGGAGGTTATGTTTGCTGTGTTTGACAAGAGGGCATTTCTCGAAGGAGTGTTCGACCAAATTATTATGCTCCCGCTGTAATGGCCGCCACCATAAGTTGTTGCACCTGGAAGGTGAGTCTGCCAATTTGGAAGAGGGGTTGCAACGGTCAGTAAAGAAAAATAGTGCCAGTGGCAGTAGCACTGAAAGTCAGGATTCAACCCCAAGTTTGGTGGCATCGGTAGAGTCTTTTTTTCCTGTGGCGCCGACAGGGCCATGGGTAGTCCTTATGACCGTTACAACATCTATTATGAGCAGCCGTCGTAGATATGAACCGGTGAGAGTTCTTTTGGATTGTGCGAGCCAGGAGTCTCTCATAACATCCTCTTGTGTACAGCGACTTGGACTCAAGCTGAGTAAGGCGAATTCAGTGCAATTGTTTGGCTTGGGAAACACGCCTTTAGGCACAGCCAGAGCAGTGACTCATTGTGAATTTCAGCCTACAAAGACATTAACTTTAGAGGTAGATGCGTTGGTAGTGAACTCCATTGCACACTCTCAACAAATGCCAAGCCAACTCTCAACATGGCGTCACCTTTCAGGCTTAAAGCTTGCTGATGAGGGGGACGAATCAAGACCGATTGATATACTACTAGGAGCTGAGTGGTTCCCTCTGGTTGTAACAGGACGGAAGGTACATGGGCCTCCCAAAACGCCGTCTGCCATTGAAACCATCTGGGGCTACTGCCTACTAGGGAAGTCACGGGGAGTGGCAAGTGAATCAAACATTTTTTGTACTGTGACGAAACTTAAACTTGATTATCTGCTTCGCCAGTTTTGGTCGGTAGAAGAACCACCACAGGTTACTCAACAGTCTCCCGCTGATAGGGAATGCGAGGAGCATTATCGCTCTACGGTGAAGAGATGTCAGTCGGGGCGATATGAAGTTGAACTGCCATTCCTAAGTGATCGGAAGGTCCTGGGAGACACACGACAAGCTGCTCTAAGACGATTTTTGTTGCTTGAGAGGCGTCTAGAGAAGGCACCAGCCTTAAAACAGCAATATGTGGTTTTTATGAGAGATTACATGCAACAGGATCAAATGCTACCAGCCTTGACTCCGCCAGAGGAAGAACACTACTACATTCCTCACCACTGCATACTTCGGCAGGGTGAGGAGGGGGAGATAATAAAATTTCGAGTTGTTTTTGACGCATCGATGAAATCAACAACAGGTGTTGCCTTAAATCAAGTTTTGCACACCGGTCCCTCATTGCAGAAGGAAATTGTGGATATATTGCTAAGATTTCGTGTACATGAAGTGGTGCTTATTACTGATATCAGGCAAATGTACCGCAACATACTTGTCAGCAAGGAACATCACCGATACCAAAGAATATTTTGGAGAGAGAATCCAGAGGACACCTTAAGGGAATTCTCCCTGGCCACTGTGACGTATGGGGTTTCAGCTGCTCCCTTTTTGGCGTTGCGTACCCTCCATCAGCTGGTGGAGGATGAAGGAGTGGCATTTCCGGCTGCTTCTGCTGCATTGCAGACAGCAACCTACATGGATGATGTGGTGACGTCGGTCAAGTCCCTAGAATCGGCAAAGCGCTTGCAGCAAGAACTGATCGTGATGCTAGGTAAGGCCGGCTTCCAGTTAAGAAAATGGATTAGTAATCGGCAAGAACTGCTGGCGGAACTACCCCCAGAGCACTGTGCTATATCAAGTGAGATATTCTCTTTCATGAGTGAGCTGGAGAGCTCCACCAAAATTTTGGGATTCCTCTGGAATCCAGTTCATGACCAGTTTTTGTACCAAGTACAGCCGACGGCGAGACAAGCGACTAAACGTGTAATTCTCTCTATGGTTGCACGGCTGTACGACCCCTTGGGATATCTGGCCGCTGTAATCTTTGTTGGTAAATACCTGATACAGCATCTGTGGCAATCTGGAATGGAGTGGGATTCTCCGGCACCGGTTGAAGTGCAGGAAAAGTGGTGCAGATTTCGGGAGGAGCTACCTCTGTTAGCAAAGCTTAAGATCCCAAGGTGGCTGCGAATTGAAGAAAAGGCATGGTTGCAGCTCCACGGCTTCTCGGACAGTTCCGAACGCGGATATGCTGGGGTTGTATATTTGAGGGTTGAAGGTGAGGATGGGAATGTTACGGTTTGGTTCCTGTTTGCACGAGCTAAGGTAGCCCCATTGAAAAGGATAACATTGCCCCGATTGGAGCTCTGTGCTGCAGTACTGGTTTCAAAGCTCCTCAAATATGTCAGTCAAGCCCTTTCTAATGAGGTTGACATTGATTCTGTCACTGTATGGACTGATTCTAGTGTAGCGTTGAGTTGGATAAAATCGTCACCTCATCGTTGGAATACGTTTGTTGCCAACAGGGTGAGTCAGATACATGAGTGGTTATCCCAGATCAATTTCGGCACGTCCCAACCGATACTAACCCGGCGGACTGCGCCAGCAGGGGTTTATTCCCTAGTGAACTTCTGGACCATTCTTTATGGTGGAGTGGACCAACATGGTTGAGTAAAACTGAGGAATGCTGGCCCATCTTGCAACAACCAGGTTCAGTGACAGAAGAAGCAAAGTCAATGACACTGAACGTTACAGTGGACGCCAATGAGAGTCCTACCCAATGGATGAATCGTTTTTCCAGACTGTCAACATTAAAGAGAGCTACCGCCCTTATGTTACGATGGCTAGATAGAATAAGATCTGAAGTTCCAAATACAGGTGAACTTACTGCAGAAGAATTATCAGCCGCCATGCTTCGGCTGGTGAAACTGGTACAGCGTCAGGAGTTCTCCGAGGAAATAGCTCGATTGTATGCAAAGAAGCCGTGCCGTAAGGAAATTGGCAGGTTGAATCCCTTCATGGATGGTGAAGGTTTCTTACGGGTGGGTGGACGCTTGTTCCACGCCAAGTTACCCTTCGCGCAAAGGCACCCCCTCTTGATGCCTCGCAATCACCACCTTACCAATTTAATTATTGATGAGTCCCACCAGAAAAACCAACACCCAGGCCCACAGAACCTCCATTGCATGCTCAGGAAGCAATTCTGGATTATGGCGGGCAGAGATGCAGTTCGTAGACGGGTGGGCCGATGTATCTCGTGCTTTAAGGCACGTCCATTATCCACACCTCCATTGATGGGAGAGCTCCCCATAGCAAGATTGGAGGAGGTGAAAGCATTCTACACAACTGGGGTTGATTACGGGGGTCCATATACGATTACGTTGGGTCACATTAGAAAGGCTAAGACAACAAAGGCATACATATGCCTGTTTGTGTGCATGTCCACTCGTGCAGTTCACTTGGAATTGGCATCAGAATTGACTACGGACGCATTCTTAGCTGCTTTTCGCCGGTTTCTGGCTCGCCGTGGATCAGTGCATGAGAAGTTTAGTGACCAGGGAACCAATTTTGTTGGCGCTAAAAGGGTGCTAGGAGAATGGAAGGAACTAACCGCGCATGCAGACCACAACGCTGTGGTAGGACTAGAGATGTCTCAACGGGGCATATCGTGGCACTTGATTCCACCGGCCAGCCCTCACATGGGAGGGCTGTGGGAGGCCGCTATAAGATCAACAAAGAAGCTCTTGTCAGCTTCTATCGGAGAGCAAATCCTAACCTTTGAGGAATTCACAACGGTGTTGGCACAGATTGAGGCCACCCTCAATTCAAGACCGCTCACTCCGATGAGCTCGGATCCAAATGACTTAGAAGGTTTAACACCAGGACACTTCCTGATGATGGAAGCCCCGTTTGCCATTCAAGAGCCTCAGTTGCCTGATAAAATTCTAAACTTACGTGACCGGTGGAAATTAGTGCAGCAGATCATGCAAACATTCTGGCGCAGATGGCGAAATGAATATCTTGGTGGCCTTCAACAGCGCCCAAAATGGGCTAATCAAACGGCTAATCTAGCAGTCGGCGATCTCGTCATCATAAAAGACGACAACACGCCTCCCTTACAATGGAGGACTGGTCGAGTCTCGGCAGTACACCCTGGACGAGATGGCGTGGTTCGAGTGGCTACCGTGACTACCAAAACTGGCACTGTAAAACGGCCAGTGGTAAAACTGTGCCCACTGCCCTTAAACAAGTAAAGGTTGTATACGGTGTCGCCGGTAGGTGTGAGGGTAGGTAGGGTCCTTTCCGTGGGCTTCCTTCTCCGCGTAGTCTCCCCTACAGCCCCAGGTGGAGTGAAGATCGTTTTTCCTGGGCCTTCCCTAGATCCACATTTTTCCTTTATGTTCAATTTAACACCGGCGTACACCTATTCGACAAACTGTATATATTGTATACTATTAGACTATTAAGGGTGTTTGATAGCGTACTAGAGGTTGTAGCTTCGTTTTTATTTCCTAATTATTTTTCAATAGTGTATTTTATTTAGCTTAGGGTAGGACACTTTTTCCTGGAAGATTATTAATTTGGTCCCACGAAAGTTTCGTTGATATGAGTTCTTTAGTATATAAGGTAGACTGGAGATTTGGTCCTTTCGTTCTGGTTGGAAATGCCACAATGACTTTAACATACACCGCGGTTAAGATAACCGAAGCGCGGGGGAATGTGTTGAAAACGCCAACGCGTTTCAAGGCGGGCAGTAATGTTCATTCGCTCCAAAAGTGTCTGCTGAAGGAGTGCCCCTGGTGGTGAACGCCACAACCAATAATAGGCTGCCAGTTGTGAAGAGTTGAGATGGCCTGGCTTGTGAAAGACACTGTGACTTGATGATAGCGTCAGGTAAGATGGTCGGCGCAATTGTTGTAGTTTTGTCGCCAAGTTTCGTGGTGTTTTGGTGCTAGTTTACACCCTGTCAAAGATTAAATACAGTCCACAAAGTTTTGTCTAACTGGAAATCACGTTAACGATTCTGAGAGTTCAGTTAAGTTCGTGGTTTCAACAAGTGTATTTATATTTCATAGAAAGCCCTCATTTTAAGCTTGTCAACGACAGAATGACGTTATCAATACCTCACATCCTTACAATAAATAATGTTTAATTGGGAGACCCATAGGTTGTCATTGCTTTATATTATATATATCAATCAATTTTATTGAATAATAGTGGATAGAGTGAAATTATTTCATAAATTTATCAAGTAGATTTATAAGTTAACATATACAAAAGTTTTCATATTTGAATACTGGAATACTTTTATATAATTATTAATGATTCCGAACTTGGTCCTTTACCAAGTAATTTAACATTTACTTCTGTTGAGCTAGAATTAAAACAAGAGTTCAAATTCCGTTGTTTTTTTAAATTAATTTTTATAATAGGGGAAAAAGTTGACTTTAGAGATTAGTTTTAAGGTTACAAAATTTTAAATCTCTATGAAAATGTTTTGAGGTACCGCAAGATCGTTAAAAATTAATTTTGAATCAAAAGATTCTAAATTTTCAAGAATATTTCACTTATTAAAATATCTACTTTTACTACTTTAAATCATATTAAAAATATATAAAAGCATAATTTTCATCTAAACCTTTAAATGTACATCAAATTATATTTATTTGAGAATAAAATATTTGTAAATATATTACATATTTGTGATATTTTATTGGGATTTCAACTAATACAATACTATCCAAAACTGATATGAATTTTATACTAGCAGATATCTGTAAAATAAAAGTATCATACTTTCTTTCCAGGATGAATCTTACCAGTGTTTGCCAGTAAGTACTGTACATATTAAAACATTTAATAGAATATGAAAAAACATTAGTAACATTATTTGTTAGAGATTAACACTGTCACTTCACTTTTATATTGTAATGTTAATGTTGGTATCAATTTTTAAAATTCCATCTCTTTCTGAAGTTCCACACACGTCTACGATTCAATGACCAACTTAAGAGGATTGCATGTGACACGGATGATAGGAAATTATACTTTTGTTCGGTGTTCATTAGCTTGGGCTTTACTTGCCATAAACAGTTTTAGTCATTCATTACTAATAGGCTTGGGCGTTGGTAGTATTGATAGAATACCAAATGATCATATCAATATAGTTTCTGGCTTTGAAGTTTATAGCTAGAATAACATTTTTCTTATTCCTCCTATAATTTAGTAGTCGATATAAGTCTAGCTCAAATCATTTGTTTTGTTTTTATATTTGCACCCTCATTCTTGCCTTCTTCAGAGTTTTTCTTTCCGATAGTTGACTTTGTCGTCTAATAGTCAGTATTTAAATGACTTTACTCTGGTACTATTTCTTAATTAAGCTAATATACCGCAGAACTACACGTGTAATAGCTGCAGCGGTCCTAACAGAATCTTCAGTTCGATCACATAGTGACGCTAAAGAATGCAGATTTATGTTCATTGTTGAACTTAATGCTAATATAATATTAAAGATAAATTTGTCTAGTAACAGGTTTATCAAAAATGTTTTTCCTGTACCTCCTGAGGCATCCAAGAACATATCAATGCCGTTTCCACCGTCTATTCTTGTAATAACATAATTGTATAAACCACAATTTGATCGGCCGGTAGCCTTGGAACGTTATTATGCATAGTTTTTGACAGAGAATCAAAGTCGTAGCTCAATTTCCTGAGGTAGTCGTGGTTTCCCATGACACCATCTGCATCACTCATTGTTTGAGGCAAGCCGTGATTGCAAAAGGTTCTCTGAATTTGAAAGGATAGTCAACTAAGGCTGCTTCTTCCAAAGATTGGTCCCAGTGACCAGAGTCTTCCAACAAAACCAACTCTCAGCAAGTAGACTGGAATGTGGGATGGATGTGACCATTTACTGTTTCTTATTGTATTCGTAACCCTGGCACGATGGTTTTCCCACCTTGTTTCTTTGGAATATTATCGGGACATTGCAATGAAGGAGTATCGGGTTGATGTGGAATAAACTGGGAGAAATATGGCAGCACTTCAATTGCCTGGTACACATCAAAGTGAAACCCGGACAGATCACCCGTAAACCTGAGCGTACTTGCAACCTCAACACGATCCCCCAAAATTACTAATAATTCCCCATTTTGGTACTTCTCAAACCTCCAGGGGTACAAATATCTTGCCAACCCCAGCTTACAGGTGGTACCGTAAGTGCTAAGCTTCGACATTTCAACACAGTATGTCTCCTTGATGAACAAGTTGTCCCCCTCATTGTCCACGGTGAGCACCTGAAATCTGTCCCAATTCTCAGATATGTAGTCTAGTATCTGGTATCTCAGCTCATGGCCAAGACTGTCAATGCCAAACACGGAGTAATATAACATAAAAAAGACATCCTCCATCAAAGTTCATACTCACAACACGTTGAGGTGGTTGTATAACATCTACCATGATATTTCCGACATTCCATTACACAAATTTGTAGCAAGCTGTTAAATAAACCTAAATCCAAATCTGAATTTGTACCGGACCACAAAAACTTTATAGCTGGCCAAGTATGAAATTTCAATTTACAAATCCATATAAAATCGAAAACCATCACACCTTATTTCCAAAACACTCTTTTTAGCTATTTGTTTTTATCACATTGGAAAGTAGTTGTGAATATTCTTGATAAATTTCATATCTCTAAGTTTAAAGGGTAAAGAGATATAGACCAACTCGAAAATCCCACCTGCTCCCCATTTACTCGTTCAGGTAGGTTTTTTTCTGAATAACTGTCGAACACTTATTTATTTTTAAGATGAGTATATCTCCCTAGTTTAAAGTTTCTAGATTAAGCCATTTCAAAGATATAGTTGTTTTTCAAAAAACGCATCCCCTCCCCATTTGACACGTTAGGTTATTTTTCAAAAAATCTTTGAACACACATTTCTTTGTTTTTTAAGTAAAGTATTTTACTCGTGTTTCACGTCTATAGCTTAAATGATTTCAGAAATATAGCTCTACACAATTAAACTCACCATTTACCCGCTCACCCACTTGGGTGATTTTTTCGAAAAACCGTGAGACACTTATTTCTTTATTTTTTTTAGAAGATTATTTCCTCTAGTCTCAAGTTTCTCTCTTAAATGTTTTCAGAGAGATGCGTGATTATCAATAAAGTTTTCACCCTTTGGACACTGATATCGAGAATTAGTCGAAAACATCTTTCTTAGATTTTGGTCAATAATCCTCAGGGCAAATTTCATGTTTCTAGCTTAAGGTACGGCCGGAGGGAGCGAAATTATGTTTACAGTTTTGATAGGATTACATTTTTTTGGTCAAAATAAATAAAATATTCCTCCAGTAGCAAAATAGAGTTTAGTTTTTTGCACGCGTTAGTATCAACAGATCTTGAATATCTGTCAAGGGTGTCCTGGAATTTGGTCAAAACTTTTTGAAATAATTCCAAGACACCCTTGACAGATGTTCAAGATCTGTTGATATTTGCATGTGGAGAAGACTATACTCTATGTTGCTACTAGAGAAATATTTGATTTATTTTGGCCAAAAAAAGTAAAGATATAAAATCTGTAAAATTATTCGTGCTCCCTTCTGCTGCACCTAAAGCGGTTTGGAAAGAGCCTATCTTTCCAACCCTCTTTTTCACCCCTTTCAGATTTTAATTTCGCAAAATCCCTTCTTACCGGATGTCAACGGACTGAAAAGGACATTCCTAAAAATTTTAAATTTCAAAGTCCAGGGATTAGTTAGATACGGTGATGAGTGAATCATAAAATCTAGCGTTTTAATGCGTGGAATAGGCCTGTGTAATCAAATAAACATAAATATGAACTTCACTTATTTGTTAATTGACTTATACATATATATACATATATATAAATACATATATATACATATATACATATATACATATATACACATATATATATACATATATATATTAATCAACTTTGGTTTTAGGGGAATCAGTTGCAATGACAAATTAGCTACAATAAACTAGATAATATGTTATAATTCACTTACATTTCAATTGGGTCTTTATGTTAAATATTCTATATATAATTAACTATCAACTTCGGTTTTAATGATCCTAAACTCTAAAATGTCCAAAGATAAATGGCATTCTAGCATTGAACTCTTTGAAAACAAACCTATATTGGTGTTTTAACTTAAGACTTGTACAAACTGATTCTCTTCCAGAGTTCTTATCTTCAAAATAAATGTCAGCTTTTGAAACACGTTAGTTTTATATCTCTATTTTGACTACTTTCAATTTTTGCAACACAATTTAAACTAATAAATTATTAATATTTGATCATATCATAAGTTTTATTGCTATTTTCTGTTATTAATTTTGTACATTAAAAATGGCAAAACTACTTTATTGATTCCCCTCGCGAAGAACGAATATACACATTTTTTAAACATTCTAAGCTGTTTATCTCGATAAGTTAACAAGATACAAATATTTTCTAATGACAATTTTGTGATTTCGAAGTGAAAAAAGGACAGCTTAGATCATTTCTAAATCGTTTGGCGTTTTCAAAGTTATTTAAAGGTAAACATTATTTTATAAATATAAATTAGATTATTTTTAGCCGAATCTTATTTTACGTAAAAAACCAAAAATAATTTTGGTGTAAAACATTTTTGGCTTTATTTTTCAAAATATTTAACCAAATATCAATACATTATTATATTGTTTGCTTTGCTATTGAACAGTAATAATTAAAGTATTATTGTTTTCTATGACAAAATATCTTCATAAAGCATTACAACAATATATTAATAGTGTTGTCCGCTTTATTTTCCATGCAATAATACGGTATTTATTTAAAATACAAGTTTAATTTTTTTTAATATCTCTACGAATATTTCTACTATTCAATGGCTGAGGTAATAAAGAAAATTCGTCATTGGTGTTCAGATAGCGAGCCGCACCACGTGGTTGGGAGGGTGGAGGAGTTATTTCCACCATTTTGATTACGAGACGCCGCACCACGTGGTTGGAGTGGGAGGAGTTATTTCCACCATTTTGATTACGAGACGCCGCACCTCGGAAACTTCCACCAAGTATAAATTCGCACTTTGTCGTGGTAAAACGCTCGTTTCAATGTCAATTAACAACTCTCGTCAATATCTATCGATTTATTAATTAATACTTAAATTTAATTACAGTGTTGGTGAAGAAAATGTGGATTGAAGTTAAAAAATTCTAGAAAATTCAAAATGTCCGCTTTTACTCGCCGGAAAGCTAGCATGAAATATGCAAAATGTTTACGACGGGAGAAATTGATCATCAGCTATTCAATAATACCCCAATGTCTGAGTCGGAACGATAAGGAAGTATCAGGAGTAAAAGGAATTTGAATCGGCGCAGCGAATTAATGTAAAAAAAATCCTGGCCATTCACCGACACATGCATAACCGAGATTTTATTTAAAAAAACAAAGTTAACTTTGAAATAACCTTGAAAACGAGAAATTAGATGAATAATGTTGTTCTCTTTTGACCCCAAGGCCACACAACCCTTGTTCGAAAAATTATTCTTTATCTTTCATACTTTTCAAAATAAACCGCTAGATACTTAACAAAAATACCCAGTATATAATAATTTATACTTATAAGTTTCACATGCTACATGATATCATATCTATGTAGAATCACTATAATCATATTTGTTTATGCAAACACTTAGGTTCATAATAATTAACTGATTTTATTCTTCGTCTAATGGTCAGTGCTCCTGGCTACTGATCCTAAGGATTCAGGTTCGATTCCAAGTGATGCTATACGTATATTTCCCTAAAAAGAAACTGCTCCTATTATCTCTATAATATGGTCAATTAGACCCATCTTAGTTTTAATATTTCCGCCATCTACATATCCTTATAATCATATCGGATATGGCGTTTATAAAACTTCCAACGTAAGCACTGGACAACGTTCTGTTCCCACAGAGAAGCTAAAAGTCTACATAAGCCTACTCGCGACTGAACTGAATACTGAATTCATCACTGTAAAATATTCTAAATACTCTAATATATATGTATATAGCCGCACGTCCTCAATCTGAAGGCTTGTTTACGTAAATATTATATATTGTGAGCTGCGAGTGATAAAACGAATGTTACGAGGTTGTTATGATAATTTGATAAGTAAATAAACTAGAGGAGCTGACCCAAAAGGAGGTGTCAGCATTCCTTATCCAGAAACCATTCTGGCGGCTCGGTTAAAGTAGGAGGGATTTAGCCCCTCTGGGCTGACTACAGAGCATAGTAACCTAGGGGTCACGCTGCCAGTTTCAGGGCCACGCAGATCAAGACGTCGAGTTCATCAAGTACCATTTCAGGCACTGCCACTTGAGACCAGGGATCCTAGTTCTGTGCTCGTGCAGGGACCGCCTAGGAGTCAGAGGGGCCATTGGTAAACCTCATAACACCTTTATTTTTCACACGCTTTCTAATATTCTTTTTGTTCTTTCATTCTAATTTCATTTTTAACATCACATTTGTAATAGCATTGTAGTATTAATAGATCTTCTAAAATCTAAGTCTGACGTCAATCACAAGCCCACACAAGTATTCTTACCACCCCCTCCTCTCCCCCTCCCCTTCATCCTCGGTCAAAGACATCCAGACTGATCAACAGGACCATACGTTTAAGATACAGAAGAAGGATGGTAAAATATTTTTTTGTTAGTATTGAGATTTCTACAGTTCATTTTCAAAAGTTATGTAAATATTTATATATTATATTTGTTGTACACATATATAATATTGATTGGACAGCGAAAAAATAATATATAGTTATCCCGAGGTGTCTTAAGATAAATTATTGATACGAGGTTCACAAAGTTGGTATATTCTATTATATATAGATTATTTAGGGAATATTTAATCAAATTATATATTAAAATTAGAGATTTTCCTAACAAATGTAAATCGTCACACTTATTATATTTGCCATTTACCCGTTGTCAGTTACTGTGACAGAACCAGCGCTGGCCTGGTAGCTGGTGTCGGACTCTTTGTCCAAGAAAACTACAGCCTCCAAGAGCAGTTCCTCCACTTCTATCTCGATTTCGCCACTGACTGTGGAGCCATTTGTGGCAAGAGCGGAGAAGGAATATATCAACTGAAACAAAACACCAAACAAATAAACTTTTATTTAGTAAAACATTTTATAAAGTTGAGTGTAATTTAAATATAATTTGTTTGAAATGTATCGATATTATTGATAAAAACTCAGAAAGACTATTTTATTTTAAGAATTACATAATATATACTTCAGTTTGTTTCTTAGTTTCGGGCACTTAGCCTAGACCCTCAATTAAACTCATAATTTAATTTGGAGTATTAGCAAACAGTCGGGCACCTTACCTCAGTCGGTAGCGTATCTGCCTACTGTACTAAGGGTCCCGGGATCAATTACTGGCGTAACCGAAAAATTATCATTGATGAAAATATTGGTTTACACTTTTACATTGATAAATTAACAGCCGGGGACTGGATGTTGTGCCTAGCCTAGTCTTAAGTTAGATTACAAGGCATATGAAGCTACAATAGGCCTAGCCAGCTGATAGTGGAAGATACATGGCTTGAATAAAAAACTGACCCAGGCCATATGCTGTAATTAGTAATTGATGAAAACAAAAAGTAAAACAATTATTTTTAAGTTATATTAACAAACATAATATTAATGATTGATTTCATACCGGGACACCAGGTAAACGAAACGTAGAGGTTATGGTGATGGCCTGACCGGATTCACCATTGATATCCTCAGTAACTTCCCCCTCTCTAATGAGGACAGAGAAACCTTGCACATGCCTGTCAGTAAAGGTAACCTGATATGATGAACCATCCTGAAATAATATTTTATATCAGCGAACATTTTATGAAGGTGAAAAGCTTAGCAAGGATTTATAAGGTACTTTTAGTAATTGTATAAAAGAATAAAAAAGGTCAGATTAAAGAGATTAATTATTTTTCCATAAGTGAATAAAAGTAGATTGATTATTAAATTCAATTATCTGATCAAAATATTTAATATCAAGTCAAATTTTGAGGAAATTTAATAAATTATAAACTAAACGCTCCATTTTAATTAACTCTTGATCGTCATGTTTCAGTTAATTGGCAAGAGTTATTCTCTCTATAAAAAAATTTTGCAATTTAAAAAATAGAAGGTTCTCAAATTGAAAGTTATTACTAAATACGTTGAACAAATCCATGTTTATCTAAAACATTTTAAGATATATCGGTCCTCAACCCAATCATATCAGAACACGTTAAATATAATATATTTCAAATAATAAGCTATAGACGTTAAACAAAAAACACTGTTTATAAATAAATATTGAGAGATAGGTTCATAGGACATACATTATGGAATAAGGATTCTTAAATACAGGTTGTCCAGAATATATTCACCCCATTGTAATTATTAGTAAATTCATTCGTTTAGAAACATTCTAAACATTGTTTAAGGTAATTAATAAAACAACTAAGGAAATTATGTTTTAATTAAGCACATTACTACAGTTCACAGATTTCTAAGGATTATAGGGGGATGAATAATTTATAAATATCCTGAATACTCTAAAAGAGATAATGACCTTTCTCTCATTATAACAAATAAGCTTTTTTTATATATATAATAAGACTTTTGTATACACTAGAATTTAAATATTCTTCTAAACATTTAATTCTAACATAAAATAGATATATATCTAAATAATATTTTAATGTTTTGTTTAGATCTGAGCTATATTTTCATATTATAGTTTCATCTCCCCTTAACTTTTCACTTTACTTTCTACAACACAACATACATAACTGACATATTAATGTAAGCAACCCTTGATAACCTTGATACATAATTTAATCAATCATTACTTAATATTAATATGTTTGTATTTTGAACGCAACTCACAGATAGAGTAAAATCTTGTTCCAGGTCTGGAAGATCGAGTCTATTTTCAGCTTCTACGCTGATGTATCTATTAATAACCCTAATGAGACGGTCAATGTAGCTTGCATATTGAAACGTTGGAGGGGTGTCACGTTTGGTACTAGAAATACTTTATAAGAAACATTAACACCATTAACACCAGTTGTTATCAACATATAAACAGTGGACTATATGTATGTATGTATGTATGTATGTATGTATGTATGTATGTATGTATGTATGTATGTATGTATGTATTGTAATGCAATAGATTTGACCCTAAGGAGTATTTGAAAGCATTGACCATTTATCATTCTAATTATTTATATATTCAAAAATATTTTACATATAATTAAACATATTTTACTTTATTTAAATTGTACAACCTATTACGTAGCGCTTAAATCACGTCTTCCTCTAAATTATTTACTAGTTAGTTCGCGCCTCGAGGTACGATGGCAGCATCTACTGGAGCTAAACTTAAGAAATGTTAACGTCTTTTAACGTAATCCCGACAAGTTAAGATCTTTTAAAGTAATTTCCTCTTCGAGAAGATTCCACACGCAATAGGTATTTTTGTTCTGAGTTTGTAGGTGTGTAATTTACCGTTAGAAAGGTTCCTTCGAGAAGCTTCTATTGAACTCAGATATATGTGACTTTTTGAAACTTCGTATTTTACTGTGCAATCAGTCGTGGTCTTGAATGGACGTGCTTTAAGTGATCGGTGATTATAAGTTGCTAGGCCCTCGACATGATCGTGTTTCGATTAGAATACTAATAACAATATGTTTTCAATTTAAGGAATAAATAGATATCAAACTTTATGTGATATATTATCATTTATTAAAGTCTAATGATAAGGAACGAGGCATTATAAGTAAAGCACATAGTTGCGTAATAGAAACGATGATTTACGGAGTGACTCTTAAATGATTCTGTTATGTAATATAACAAATAGCATTCTAACGTGGGGAGGAGAAATATAACAAATGACGTCCAACGAGGGGCTGAAAAGAAGTATAACAAATGACTCCCAATCACGGGGCTATTATACGTCAATAAAAAGAGAAGTATAGCAAATGGCGATACAACGTGGGGGTTAATATGCAACTATTAACACTTGCCACGAACACGTAACATAACAGTATGTATGTAGGTATGTATGTATGTATGTATGTATGTATGTATGTATGTATGTATGTATGTATGTATATATGCTTGAATAATGGTAATATTTGTGGAGGCAGATTGGGAAATAATCTAGGAGATAATGCCTCAACAATCCCAGGTACAAATCTCAAAATGTTTGTCACTTGCAAACTAATGTTTTGAGCTACGATAACAGGCGGGGGTATTAGCCATTGATAATATAATTATTTGAAATAAATATAGTTACATCTCTAAAAGAAAACTATTCTATTGAACGGAGATATATTAATCTATGTATTATTTATGCACATAGTGCAATGAACAAACGTTTTGGATTATCACACTCCTGTTTAGAGCATTTTCTCTTAAAGTAGGATGTGTAAGAGAAAGCCGCATGCCACGATCCTAAACTATTCATCAACATCCTTTTCACACTCTTAACGGTTCTGAATATTTTGGTATGCTTGATTATACATTTCATTTTGACCTCAAATTTAGGCATTTCCTTCTCTTAGCCATCCATGAAAGTCAACTGAATGGTATAAATAGACAAGAAGGGAGTAATATGATAAATAACTGGTTATGAAATTAATTGAGGTCATGTCTAATTTCAAAAATATTTAATGAGATAGTAATGAAAATTAATAATATACTTGCATTGTACAGTTGGTACCAGATAGTAACTAAGATAGTTGAGGTATCATGTTTATTGGGATCACTGGGTACTATAGAATGACTAGTATCATTGTAATACTCATTGTCATAATGGACTATATTTTTTTATTAGTTACAATTTTATTCTTTAAAAAATTACACATTTGTGTAAATATAAAACTAAACATGCTTAAACTGACAATTTTATTCAATATAAATTATATTGCTGATAAAATATGTCAGTAACTATCTACCTCTATATATTATAAAGCCTAATAATTTTGAAGTCTGGATTATAGTTTTAATCAGGTTAGTTATAATACTTATAAATAGATTGTAACTGTGCATACCTTGTAAATCCATGTGCGAAGAAGAAAATGGTCAGAACTGATAAACAAAACTTCATTTTATTTATTATGTTTGTTTTACTAATTTTTATTCAATATTAATTCTTCAGCCTGTTATTAAACAATAAAATTTCAATTATACTGAAAACAAATTATTACACTAACCTTAATGTATATATTAGTCACAGTTAACTATTTTATATCCCAATACTCAACATAAGTTTTAATTAATAAGGACATTATTAGTATACAATTTAAAAATTAATCCAATTCACTAAATCACCAATAAAGATTAATTATTATATACTGATTGGAGCCCCATTAAGTACCTATGTTTATTAACTAGATCATTAATATTAGTTGTTCTCAAACCAGAGTGTTTTTTGTTAGAAACAGGACAATTCCAAATTACTTAAGATGCTAGGTAATTTTTTTACAAATACACAAATATTATAGTCAAAAGTCCTGAATAAATTAAACCAGGTTTACTAATAAATATGAATAGGAGAGCAGATAGATTCTAACCAGGGTAGCCGATTTGATTACTAAAAAAAGACTAGCTACTCAACCAAATAAACAGTCAAGATGGAATTGAAATAGTTCCCACTCCCATACTTGGCTAAGCCCTCTCCAATAGCTCAGTAAGTGGTAAATAACTAATGAATATCATAAACACAACATCTACACCAAGAAAAACTAATTATTTATAATTATATGGGGACCAAACAGCAGGATCCAATGCCCTTAACCCATTTAGTTGATCTCATTATTTATTCTTAAAATGAGAGAGGATTATTCTAAGTAAGGTTAACAACATTTTGACAATTTAATTGTGTTTTTTTAATAGGGATTTTAATCATCAGCTTGTGTCATTTCATTTATGGCATTAGCATAATTATATTTTAAATACATTTGAAAGTTTTGTAATAAATTATTTAATTGGTTGTGAAATTTGAAAAATAAAAATTAAACTAGTTTTAATCTCATCATTTTAGAGTTGAGTGAGCGTATACTTGAAGAAATATATTTTGGGAAGTTGGAAGTAAATAGTTCTTGATGATGTTCATGGTGTGTAGACTTCGTCTTTCAGTTTCTTGTTGTATGGGCAAATAAGGTCAGGTGACTTGAGGTCATATATAAATCAAACACGTGTGTTTTGGAGTCTTTGTATTCTTGCCGCAAGTTCAACTGACAGGTCATTAAACACTACATCACAATAGTTGAAATGCGAGAGGATAAGGTATTTTATAAAAGTGGATTTAATATTAATGTGTATACATTTTTTCAGGCGCTTGGGTGAATGTAAGGCAAAAACACTCTTTTACATATTTGTATATACATATATCAAAATTTCCTCCATTTAAGTAAAAAGTTAATCCTCTATGTCAAGTATGAATAATTCTAGTGGTTACCAAGAACTGAATATTCTTTACCTTTTGACATTTTTGATGAAACTTGGTAACAATTTGGTCAAAATATCTTGATTTGATGTATTCCACCCTAATGTATAAATTAAAGGCAGTAGCTGGAATACTCTATAAAATATATAATCATACTTTGCTCTTGTTCTAATAAATATTTATTATATAAAGGGTCATATCCAAAATCTATAGGCCACCTATGCTCTGACTTTATTCAACTCTATAAGAAAATTAGTTAGTTAACTCTCGATTGTTTGATTATATATCTATATTTAACGTGCCATGTGACTACAGCTCTATGGATATATTAGATCGTATGATCAATTTAAGTTCAGGAAAATGTATATAGAAACATATTTATGTCTTCCGCCAATAAAGTTGCACCCATTGACGATAAAACAAATCCTCTTAGGGAAATTCTTCATACTGACACAGAATTATTCTGGACTTCCATTCACTTATTATTATTTAACAAAATAAATCAGTTGATAACATCCATTGAGGTATTGGCACACTTTGATCCGTCCCGGGATACCTGACTAACATCAGATTCTTCTTCATTTGGCTTGGGATCTCTTCTCAAACAACGTTAAGATAACGAGTCACGGTGCCCAGTTAGTTATGCATTCAGATTCATGTCTGCTGAAGAAACGTGTTATACGAAAATGGAGAGATAGGCCCTTACCGCAACATGCGTATCAGAGAAATTTTAAACATTCTTACTAGGCAAACATTATATGCTGTGATCAGATCATAAACCATTAGTGACACTGTTAGATCAGAAGCTAATTTCAGAGCTTACAGCACGTATCCAAAGACTTCATATGAGGCTCATATGGTTTGATTATAGATTCTAATATGTATCTGGAAGGCTACTTCAGGCAGCTGATGTGCTCTCCAGATCCCCAGAGGAGTCAAACGATACCAGGTGTGGTTATCCTGCATCAGAAATAGTTGGAAGTATTTGCTTTGCACATTTTTTCTGACCTCCCTATCTCTGACCAGCAGCTCCAACAGTTTAGTGAGGCACAAGAGACCAATGCCACATCACAATAATTTAAAAGTTACATCCATAGAAACACGTATGACAAAAAACATGACAATATTTAGTGGAGAGAGGATCTTTATCGCTAATGGGATACATGATGGTAAAAAGAAATTGCCTGTACTTTCCACAATCCTTACGAGCGTCCATACTGGAACGCATTCATGAAGGACACCAGGGCGTAATGAAGTGTTGAAAACGGGCACCACTGACAGTCTGGTAGCCAGATATAACGGCCATACTAGAAACATGGTAGATACGTGTGCTAAGTTCATTGAGATGGGATCAAACCCGGAGCAGTCTCTCATGCCATCACCCGCAGCTTCAGGACCCTGGACAATTGTTGCAACCAAATTATGTCTTGCTGCAGGATCATACATACTGGTGGAGATAGAAAGCTATTCACGACACCCTGAGAGAGCACAAATTTGATCAACTTCATCAGCAAAGTCCATTGGTCACCTTAAAGGAGTGTTTGCACGAAACAGAATTTCTCTGTAGCAGATCTGACAACGGACCAGCCTACGCCTCCATAGAGTCCGCCAGATATTCAAAGGAGTATAGGCTCTACCACATCACCAGCAATACTCACCGACTAGCAGAATTGGGGATTAAATAGTTAAAAACATCATTCTAAAAGGATTGGATCCATAATTAGGACTCCTGGCATAGAGGACAACCTCAAGCGAGAAATGTGCCAACCCAGCCCAAACCCTAGTGGGAATACAGCTACTCAGAACACTACCAGCGACACCATGAAGATTACAGCTGCAATATCTGAATGTACACCATCAGAGGGAGGTGCGGAAGAAGCACCAACAAGCCAATAAAACATTCACAGAGAGAGAAGACATCGAACACGTAGCTTGAACGCTCTTACTTCAGAACAAAGAGTTTGGATAGCTAACCTGCAACAATGAGGAAACGTGGTGGGACAACGCATGGAGCCCCGTTCCTACAATGTCCAGGTCATAGGATATAACTCAACAGATAACATCTCATACCAGTTACACACACATCAGTAATAAGGACCTGGTCACCAGTTTAAATAGAATCACAAGAGAAGGTGTGTAGTGTGCGAGGGTGCCCTCGTAGCTAACAGTACTCAGGGGAGGTCTTCAGCCTGCGCGCAGGAAGGACACACGTTCGTTAACGTAACAGTGTTGAAACATTTTTACACAATTTAGTTTGTTGTATTAAGTGAGTACCTGGTGGTATAGGGGTAAGGTGTCAGACTTCTGTGTTAGGGGTTCGGAACTTAAATCCTGTTCCCGACACAAATTTATCTGATCAGCATAGCCTTCCCTCACCTCTGGCAAAGTGTGTGCTTTCACGCTTTGTGAATGTGTGTGATGCCAGGCCACCACCGTGGTTCGGAGCCCACGTTCAAATGTCGGTCCTCTCGGCTTTCTACCATAATCTTTCTCACTTATCATCCTACAATTTGGTGATAGTGGAATTCACCTTAATATTCTCCCCAACTCAGAAATGAATTCTTCCATACACAAGGAAATCAAAGATAAAGATAAGGTAGAATGTCCAAGATCCAAAGCATTAGCCCCACCCATTTAGTTGTAATAATTAACAAATAAGTCAGAGGCTTCACATATAAATAATATTCCCATCTCTTTAAATAATTTTCTAATTTATATTATCTCATTATTTAATAAATTATTTATAAATTTAAAAAATAGCTGTACTAAAGCGCTATGATATGGGAATAGAGCCTATTAAGTTTGTTTTAGCGTTCTATCTCCCTGGCAGTTAGATATAAAGGCTTTGTACAATGCCCAGGGAAGGGCCATTGCTCACTAATAAAGTTAAGAAAAATATTTGACGAGCGTATGAGTTGATTAGCTAGATAGTGGCCAAATTTTATAATGAAGAGCCATTTGGAACTATCTTTCAACTATAATACTTGTATATACTATATAATAGCATCAAGAAGCATTCTTTTACTATAAGATTCATATTAGAAACTAGAAGAATACAGCTATGTACATTGTAAAGGCTACTGAAAGGTTTTTTTCATATCAAAGGCCTATCATATACAATATAGTATGATTATTCTATATTAAAAAATGGCCTTTTGGAATCTTTCTTCGTAAGGAAATATTATTACAACTATCAAACATAGCCAAAAGTACCTTGGGAGGAAATTCAATCATTGGTCACTTGAACTTGGTCTTTACGCTGCCATTTTTACTCGATATTGATCATGTTAGTTCCAATGTAAACAGTTTATTAAATTAATATTTATGGGTATTTATGGTAATTAATTTTATATATAAAATAACTTTGTTGTGTATTTAATCACCTTGGTTTGATACTAACATTTACTAAAAATTCTTTGTTGAAAATTAATATTTAATGTTGACTTCGTCTGAGCTGTATTATTAATTTCAATACTTGTACTTGTTGGAATAGCTCCAAAAATCAAAATCCCAGAACACATTTTAGTTTTACTATCACCCAAATCTTCTGTCACATATTAATTATTAATTAATAGATAGATAATTATTTAATCACGATATTCCCTTACGAGCAAGAAAATAAACTGGGCATATGGCTCAAAAAAACAACTTCATAGTAAATCCCATTTTCACTAAATTTCTTCACACTTCCTTATCCTTGTATACGCCCTTTGATTCAACAACATAAATACGTTGACTCATAAATGCTATTTTATTTATAAAACTCTTAAAGGTTCTTGTTTTATCACGTTCGTCTACAACCTTCATCAAACAAGGCTTACACCTTCCTTTAGACCCACACATTCTACATGTACATATTTTCTTCGTAAATCGATCCACACTCATCCTCTTTAACATGCCCAAACCAACGTAATACTTTTTTTTCACATAGACCTATTGGATTTCCTTTCAAACCGAACTCCCTAAGCACACTTTTCACTTACTCTGTCTATATGATATTTGTACAAATAATTTTCTTAGATATCTCATTACAATGGCACTCACCTTGCTCTTGTGTTTGTCTTGACAAATACATGCTTCTCATCCATAAAACAATGTCAGCATAAATACACTTGTATATATACTGCCAGTGTTGCCTCTTTCAATAATAATTAATTCTTTATAATGTCCACTAAACATCCAACTACTCTTTGAGATACATTTAATTGTCTGTCGATTTCACCATTTATTTTTCTATTTCATTCTTTCCAGATAAAAAAAATCATTAACTTATACAAACTGTTTTCTATTTACACTAAACTGACAATTATTTCCCAAAACGTCCTTATAAAAACAATCAACTTATCTTTGTAGACATTGATACGAAGATATATTTCGCCTGTCAACACATTCAAACGATTTTATTCATTCTGCCAGCCACTTTAATTCTCCACCATTATTACAAAATCATCTGCATATATCAGCACTCTCACGTTTACATTGTCGATTTGTACAATCTACGTCCTCACAAGCCTCATTCACATAATTATCCACAAATACACTAAATAATCATGGAGATATAGCCCAACTTTGTCTAACACCTTGATCAATGTCAAACAATTTGACCAATGCTCCATATTTCCTAACGCACGCTTCCATCATACATCACAATAGTTGCATTTCCTCATCATACATCCACACCGTATTATCTCAGATCATCCCATGATATACTCCTATTCATCCGATAATACGATTTCTCCAGATCAACATTTTCATTAATTCGATACATTTCTAAATAAATTGTTACAAAAAACTTAACAACAGGTTCATGCAACATTTACAACGCACGAAACTACATTGGACATTCTACATTTTTACACTGTTTTTTCAAGCACCCTCTCCATTAAAACTCTTCCAAAAGCGTTGCCTGGAATACGGATCAAACTAATTGCTCTATAATACCTAAATTAATATTATTAACGTTTTTATTTATTCTCCTTCTTTCTTAGGTGAATACATAATTGGATGTTAAAAAGTTTATTAGTAAAACCATTCTATCTTCACATCTCAAAATATTTTTATATATTTTTTGCTAGATTAATGATAAAGTGGGCCAAGTCATGGAAATTCAAAAATAAATTATGCGTGGTTCATTTTAGTATACACAATAGTCCAGTGCCTTTGGAAAGTCGCTGTGCACTTAAGCTTTGGTATATAGCAGCGGAGTTAGATATAAGTGTCAAAGCTACCATTGAAGTGCTGTTGTTGTGTTACATTTGACTGTGGCCCCAAGCAAATGAAGCAGATAAGTTTATGTGCTTTGTGCAGATGAATCAGGACAGGGCGTCCATTCTTCAAGTGTTTGTCAATAGTTTATAATTTTCTTGATAGAGTATATAAACGACGAATGTTGTTTTAAAAAAAGGCACCTAAAAAAATTAATTATGGAAGGTTTATAAAAAGTTAGTTAGTGAAAAATCATCTCATAAATTTTTGAAGTTATACTTCTTTAGGCGCGTCATGAAAAAATGATGAGAGTGAAATTTTAAGATGCGCGCGCATCACTGTAAGACAAAAGTAACAGGTTGAAGCTAAACCGCTCATTAAGTCTCGAAAAAAAAATCTACCAACAAAATAGAAATAGAACCTCTGTTAGTCGCGCATGTTGGTACGCTCATAGAGAAATGTATACTATGTTATTCCTTTCTCTATGGTACGCTCGTCGCCTCTGATCACTGTTTTCATATATATAATATTTATCCACATGTTTCTAGTTTCTACTTTCACAACACGTGTTTAAAGTTTCATACAAGTGCGAATTATATATGTGCTAATAAATTATATTCAGTAGTGATTTAAATTGAATATTTTGATTAATATTATTTACTATTCGTAAATATTAGTGAAAAAAATTGTGCTAATAGACTTTTTCAAGTGCTCCAATATAATTGAGGTTAGCTATCCGTATGTATTATTTATTGATATAAATTAAAATATTATTATTTAACATAATTAATACTAAATATTATTAAATTATTATTGTTAAATATTTATTATTGTTTATTTAATATTTACAAAATAAAGAAATAAAATTGATAAAACATTTAATAAAAAATTTGTGATGAAAATTTTAATCTAACATCAAATTAAAATATTAATTTTTAATATTTATTATTAAATTACATTTAATAAAAACTTAAATCGAACATAAATTAAAATATTAATATTTATTATTAAATTGAATAAATAATAAATAATTATAAAAATAAATGAACAAATTTAATGAAAACTTTTTGATAAAAATGAAAAGTGAATATTAAATTAAGAAAATAATAAATATTTAAAAAATGAATAAACTTAAATTCAATTTTTGAATTTATTATTAAATTTATTCATTTACTTTTAAAATATTAAATAATCAATAATAAATATTTAAAATTAAGAATCTTATAATATTTAGTACACATTATGTCATATATATTTATAATATATAATTTATAGTTATTTGAATGCAATTAAAAACTATTTTTTAATAATGCCAAAGAAGTATAATTTCTCACGCGCGTACATAAGTACACACACCCTTTTTTTTTAATATCTAAAACAACTATAATTTTAAGAATCTGGATAATCATGAAAATAAAGTAAGCTAATTATTATGATGCAAAAGTAGAAATTATTATTACTAGATAAAAAAAAACACGTTTCCAAATTAAGAGTTAGTTAATGATACCTAGTGCTATTGATACATTTCTTTCAAAACCACATCCCTACCATGGACAGACAACGCATTTAGTAATAATTTATAACTTCATCATTATCTATTATCTATTATTATTATTATTATTATTATTATTATTATTAGCACCGCGTCTTACTACCCGTTCGGGTTACACGCACATACGCTAATGTGTAATGGTAGGGAGATTGTGAGATTAAATAGAGGACCTACAGTGTAACGTGGAATCCGAACCACGGTGGAGGCCTGACATTCCACACATTCATAAGATGTCTTGTCAGAGGTGAAGGAAGGCTCATCATTATCAATCACCAAATATGAACTTTTGAAAATATTTTAAGCTACGCTCATTACATTACACATATTAAGACACCCGCCTCGGTGGCGTAGTTGGCTAACGCGCAAGTCGTGATGAACCCGACTGCTGAGGACGGGGAGATCGAGGTTCGAATCTCGGTCGGGTGAACTGGGGGTGGTTTTTCCTAAATGGTTTTCCACTCTGCCCCCACGCAAATGTGGGTTCACTTCCTCTAATTCAACCTTACCAATTCCTAATCCATTTGTGTAATTAGTACTTAAAGCGTATAACCCGAGCGGGTAGTAAGACGTGGTGCTAATAATATTTTTATATTAAGACAACGTATCTATTTATTTTCTATGGAGTGGTTACATCATTTTAAGAATTATTTAATTAATACCGTAATAAGCGAAATGTATTTTTTCCTCTATTTAAAAGTAAAATATATTTTGTATATAGTTTAGTTAAATTGATATATGACTCTAGTATTGTCAAATTGATTATGAAGATGGGTGCTATGTAAAATTATAATATATTAGACAATATAAAACATATATATTTGTTATGAGAAAGTTTATATTAGATTTTCTTTTAACCTTTATTTATAAGTTTTACGTAGAAAAATATCCAGATAGCACACACACACACACGCGCGCGCACACACACACACACACACACACGCACACACACACACACACACACAAAATGTATATATATTGAAAGAAACAAATAGGTTAAATATATAAATATATTTTTTAATTTATATACATTTAGAATAAACAAAACCGGTAAAGCTTATACTAAATATTTGAAAGATATAATCATTTTTAAATTTTCTGTGGATTAATAATATAATCAAAATGTTATTCTATAAATTACTTAAGGTGTTGATCAGTTATGGAAGAACTTACCTCTCTCTACGATGACTAAATGTGAACTGTTTATTCCAATATTTTAAAGACCCATATTCTCCTTCATTTATATCATTCAATAACTAGAAATATTTAGCGCAATAACTAGCTTAGTAAATCATACATTTATTATACGTTTATTAATATTATAAAGGGCTTTGTGATCACAGGAATATTAATGATTTGTGCACACCTTTCGTAATGCTCAATCATTCAGTATATTAAAAATTAAATTTAAAATATCCCTTTTTAAAAGCAAAACAAAACATAAACTTAAATATTCATAATTTAATGATTTGAGTAATTATTGTACGGAGTGTATATAAAATGATCAAACAAATATGTTTCATGTTTTTGTCTGAAGATTCACCTGATAAACACCTGTTTAAATATCCACGACTTTGTGTTTGAATAAACTAAATGTCTTACAATTAATTAGTGTGAATGCTAACAGTCATAGAAAAAAATTCCTTATCTACTCTAGGTTGAAGCTTTTCTCAGCCTAATAATAATATTTTAATCTATTTATATGTTATATAAAACACAATTGGCCCATACAGATCTTTTACACCCCCCCCCCCCTCCACACAAACACACACACATATACGTCTACGGCCGCAATAAGCTAGACAGCCAATGTCAGGGGTATCAGTGTTCAAATCCAAGTAGGGAGAAATCAAATTGATTTTCTTCAATTATTTTTAACTTCTCCTTCACGTAAATGGGAATACACTTCTTTTAAATAAAAACACTTCCAGGAATATTACGTTAGAGTAATTAGTATAAAAGCATATAAACCAAATGGTTGTAAGACATGATTCTAGAACAAATAGTGAACCAAACAGTGAACTAATGACAAGCAATATATTTACCAATAGTTTCACATATTTGATGGTGACCTGGCGGTCTAGGCTTATGGTGTCGGACTTCTGTGCTGAAGGTCCGTGGCTCAATACTTTTTCCCAGCACAGATTTACTGATTGCCTAACCCTTCCTTCACCTCTGACCAGACGTGTATTAATCACAACTTGTGAATTTGTGGAATGTCAGGCCTCCACCGTGGTTCGTATCCCACGTTAAACTGTAGGTCCTCCATTTCATCTCACATCACCCTACCATTACACATGAACTTAAGTGTGTAATACTCAAACGGGCAATAAAACGCCGTGATGATAATAATAATATTAATATTAATAACAATAATAATAAATATTGATGAAAAATAATTATAAGTTATTCATAGATAAATGTGTTAATTAAAAACATTTACCTTTGCAATAAAATAAGAGAAGCATTTATAGCGTGAAACATTAAATGTACAGCCAATTCACTAATCGAAAACTTTTTGTCATCATCATGGATTGAATAGCCATATCCAAACAGTCAGATATTATATTTACTTTAATTTTGGCCATAAACAAATTATTCTCTTAAACTTTTGTTTATTAAAAAAAATTCTTGTTCACCCTATTGAAACTACTGTGAAGTAAAATTCTGACAGGAGGGAAGAGCAGAAGCTAGAAAGATCTTCAAGTGAGGGCATGAGGGTACAACATGGTGTCATCATAAACTACTGTATTCACATATTTTCATGAAAACTGTTGCAGACAAATTATAGGAGTGGGGTGTATTTTAGAAAGAAGTTTAACATAAATCTCATCCACTTGTCCTGGTGTAGGTGCTACCAACAAAACTAATTTTTGTTTAGTAATTTTGTAAAAAT
The DNA here is from genome assembly GCA_039000515.1 of Timema cristinae. Lineage (NCBI taxonomy): Eukaryota > Metazoa > Arthropoda > Insecta > Phasmatodea > Timematidae > Timema > Timema cristinae. Next base: position 622,334 of record JBCFYV010000100.1, read on the forward strand.
TATGTTGCACAGATTGTGAAAACAGGATATAAATGTAGCACAAATTATGCACTAAATAAGGAGTTTCCAACTGGTGTGGCCCTCAAACGTGGAAAATTTCTATGAAAGCTCCAACTAATATTCATTCAGTGATAAACTTACTTGCTCTCTATTTAAAAAAAATAGATTTAGTATCCGTGTCAGTCTTATTTCCTTCCTCCCTTGTAAGTAGACTCAACTGACCTATTTCCTTCTACCCCTCTGCTAGACTAAGTAGACTCGCCTGACCTATTTCCTTCTACCCCTCTGCTAGACTAAGTAGACTCAACTGACCTATTTCCTTCCACCCCTCTGCTAGACTAAGTAGACTCGCCTGACCTATTTCCTTCCACCCCTCTGCTAGACTAAGTAGACTCAACTGACCTATTTCCTTCCACCCCTCTGCTAGACTAAGTAGACTCGCCTGACCTATTTCCTTCCACCCCTCTGCTAGACTAAGTAGACTCAACTGACCTATTTCCTTCCACCCCTCTGCTAGACTAAGTAGACTCGCCTGACCTATTTCCTTCCACCCCTCTGCTAGACTAAGTAGACTCAACTGACCTATTTCCTTCCACCCCTCTGCTAGACTAAGTAGACTCAACTGACCTATTTCCTTCCACCCCTCTGCTAGACTAAGTAGACTCAACTGACCTATTTCCTTCCACCCCTCTGCTAGACTAAGTAGATTCACCCGACATATTTCCTTCCACCCCTCTGCTAGACTAAGTAGATTCACCCGACATATTTCCTTCCACCCCTCTGCTAGACTAAGTAGACTCAACTGACCTATTTCCTTCCACCCCTCTGCTAGACTAAGTAGATTCACCCGACATATTTCCTTCCACCCCTCTGCTAGACTAAGTAGATTCACCCGACATATTTCCTTCCACCCCTCTGCTAGACTAAGTAGACTCAACTGACCTATTTCCTTCCACCCCTCTGCTAGACTAAGTAGATTCACCCGACATATTTCCTTCCACCCCTCTGCTAGACTAAGTAGACTCGCCCGACCTATTTCCTTCTAACCCTCTGCTAGACTAAGTAGATTCACCCGACCTATTTCCTTCCACCCCTCTGCTAGACTAAGTAGACTCGCCTGACCTATTTCCTTCCACCCCTCTGCTAGACTAAGTAGACTCAACTGACCTATTTCCTTCCACCCCTCTGCTAGATTAAGTAGACTCGCCCGACCTATTTCCTTCTAACCCTCTGCTAGACTAAGTAGACTCGCCCGACCTATTTCCTTCCACCCCTCTGCTAGACTAAGTAGACTCGCCCGACCTATTTCCTTCTAACCCTCTGCTAGACTAAGTAGACTCGCCCGACCTATTTCCTTCCACCCCTCTGCTAGACTAAGTAGACTCGCCCGACCTATTTCCTTCCACCCCTCTGCTAGACTAAGTAGACTCGCCCGACCTATTTCCTTCTAACCCTCTGCTAGACTAAGTAGATTCACCCGACCTATTTCCTTCCACCCCTCTGCTAGACTAAGTAGACTCGCCTGACCTATTTCCTTCCACCCCTCTGCTAGACTAAGTAGACTCAACTGACCTATTTCCTTCCACCCCTCTGCTAGACTAAGTAGACTCGCCCGACCTATTTCCTTCTAACCCTCTGCTAGACTAAGTAGATTCACCCGACCTATTTCCTTCCACCCCTCTGCTAGACTAAGTAGACTCGCCTGACCTATTTCCTTCCACCCCTCTGCTAGACTAAGTAGACTCAACTGACCTATTTCCTTCCACCCCTCTGCTAGACTAAGTAGACTCGCCTGACCTATTTCCTTCCACCCCTCTGCTAGACTAAGTAGATTCACCCGACATATTTCCTTCCACCCCTCTGCTAGACTAAGTAGACTCGCCTGACCTATTTCCTTCCACCCCTCTGCTAGACTAAGTAGACTCGCCTGACCTATTTCCTTCCACTCCTCTGCTAGACTAAGTAGACTCAACTGACCTATTTCCTTCCACCCTCTGCTAGACTAAGTAGACTCGCCTGACCTATTTCCTTCCACCCCTCGGCTAGACTAAGTAGACTCAACTGACCTATTTCCTTCCACCCCTCTGCTAGACTAAGTAGACTCGCCTGACCTATTTCCTTCCACCCCTCTGCTAGACTAAGTAGACTCGCCTATTTGGTGTACTGACCTTGACTTCCAGTCAGTAACTTGTTTTATTTCCAAGAGAGTACAAGATCTACGTCTCACGAGATTTGTGTTTCATTTTAAGGTCTGTGTTGTGTGTCTATGATTATTGTTAAATTTTGTGGTAAATATCAGAATTTCAGTATTTCAAAGAAACTTAAGATTGAGAGGGAAAATAGAACCTACAAGAAAAGTTGGAAAAGTGATTATTTAATTACAAACCATAACGGGAAGTTTCAATGTGTGGTGTCTGGGGATATCGTATCAGTGCCTAAGTAACATAATGTGAAGATGCATTACTCAACAATGCATTAAGAAAAGTAAAAAACATATGAAAGAGAATCTCTAAATGTTTTGATTGCGGGTTTATGGACGAAACTGAACAGCAAACAGGTATGTTTAGCAAAATATAACAAACCTAAACATCAGCATTATATAATTCTTACACCTTTTCTCATGAACTTGCCAGAGCAAAGAGACCTTTTACTAATTGCAGTTCAGTAAAAAAAAATAGTGTTATTGAAATGGCAAAGGCGTTTGGGGATGCTAACATAGCTGAGAAATTCGAATCAGTGCCGCTTTGCAACCACACTTTAAAAAGAAGGGTTAGTGATATGGGAAGTCATGGTTTGGCTTGGTTGATAAAAGTACCTATTTCTCGCTTTGTATTGATGAAAGTAGTAATCAAACATATGTCAGTCAGCTGTTGATATTTATACGTTTTACTCAAGAAGAGTTTTCCATTAAAGAGGAATTATTTGAGATATGTGCTCTTTGTGGAACCACAAAAGTAAAGGATATCTATGAAGCCGTGAAAGGACCGTTCACAAAATTGTTTTTTTTTAATGGATTTTCAGTAATGGTGACAAATGGTGCACCACAATGGTAGGGGGATTATCTGGATTGATTGCGTTATTTAAAGAAAGTGAAGTAACTTGTCCAACAATTATTCATTGTGCTAATCACCAAGAAGCTTTTTGTGGTAAATCAGTGAAACATAACAAAGTTTTTAAACTTTTAGTTAAGGCTATCAACATGATAAGGGGTGGAAACAGATCTCTTTTATATAGGCAGTTAAGGTAGTTTTTGGATGAAATGGAGGCAGAATATGGGGACGTGCTTCTTTACAACCAAGTGAGGTGGTTGAACTCAGGAAAGTGTCTCGAGTGATTCTTTTGGATAAGAAAAGAAATACCTGCATTCATAAATCAGTTTGCTTCATCGGATACTACACAGTTGGAAGGAGAGATACAAAGTACGGAATTTCTGAAACAACGGACTTTTCTCCCATACATCACCACTCATCTTAACGAACTCAACTTGAATCTCTAGGAGGAGAACAATCTGGTGTCATAAATTTAATTGGAAACATAAATAGGTTTCATAATAAACTAAACCTTTCAAATTTTATTTAAAAAAATTACTTGGCAAATTTTTTAAGCTGTTGGCTACTAGGAGAAGAGTTTGAAGACGATGAAATACATTATCTTTCAGAATTTGGCTCAAATATACAAGAGATAATAGATGAGTTCAACACAACTTTCAAAGAATATGAAATATTAAAATATGACATCCTGGCATATTCTCTTGGTGCTTACATTGAAAAAAAAAAGCTGACCTCCAGCTATAATTGTGCTATTTGCAAACTGATTCATTCCTAACGACAAGAGAAGAAAAGGGACAAGATTTCATTAAACTACTCTCAGGTGGACGATTTCCAAACCTACGAAATTTTTGACATAAAATGACCTCAATGTTTGGTAGCACATGCATATGTGAAGGCATGTTCTCCACGATTTAGTTCATCAAGAACCACAGCAGAAGACGCCTCACAGATTATTCTTTGCTTCTTTGCTAATGAGTATTAGCTTGCACAAGGGAATGGGTATCTCACTTTGAGTGGTATCTACTACCTTTAATCGATTTTGCTGCTGAAGGGATTTCCCGTGGTCGGCTTTTGATGGTGATAATGTTCCTAGATCTTCACTAATGAGCCTTAATTAATTTGAGTACTAAAACATCTTCCAAGAAACCCTTGTATTGTTTGATGCTCAGATGTTTTCTGTCACCCCCCTCCCCCTCCCTGATCTTTGTGCATGCGCTCGCCTCCCACCCCACTTCGCGCACTCCTCCGAGCGCTGTCTTACTGAGGCGTGGTTGCTTGAACTTTCAACTATTTCTCTTTTCCCCTGTTCTTATCCCAGTCGGGGAGTATTCTTTAAATTTGTACTACAAGCTATGTTTTAGAAAAAATACTTCTACTTACTGTCAGGAAATGAACGGTTATCTAATTCTTGTTCTCTTGACCTATATCGCAGCGGACCGTAAGAGTCTGATCAGGACTTTATGGCGTCCAGTGAAGTGGAATCTTGTACTCACAGGAGTTAGCCCCCGCCATAGCTGGTTTGCATATTTCAAATATTCTACCGCCGGTGCACTACACGCACTTGCACCTTTCTATCGCGAGGATTAGGATAGACAACAACTAGCTACGTTTTGTTTGGTTAACACCCGGCTAATGGGCTGGTTCAACTGTACTTATGTGGAGGAGACATGGACGATGTCTAAGATACTTCGCTGTGCTCTACCTGTAATAGTGAAATGGAGGTGGTTTGATCTGGTTTGCTAGTCATTGAACTGTTGCTAGCTAGGCTACCTCAGGGCCGATAGCTTGTCTTGTTAAATGTATTTGATATGTAACTAGGTTAACTAGGCTCCCTCAGAGCCGATTGATTGTTTGGTTAATATGTATTGGGTGTGAATTAAGTTTAGTGGGAATGCCCCCCTTTAACACACAAGCCAGTTAGGGTTATATGGTTAACCGAACCATATTTTCAGTGTGGGTTCAAGCTGAATTATCAGTGTGAGCTTATTTATATTTAGACTTGATATTGGTTATAAGCTGGCCTTTATATCTTCTAGGGGTGTTGTCTTGTAAACATGTACGTGCTTCGGCTAAGGAAATTTGGTAACGCTAATGCGTTTAACTAGCTATGAGATTTTTCATATAGTTTATTACTTTATGGGAACATATGCCTTAGATAATAGGGAGTTGCTGGATATTTTCAGCTACCTAATTGGTTGGTATCATAGGGCCCACTTTACTTATTGTTATTTGGTATGATTGTAGCCTCTCATTTTCGGCACGTCTTATCTGAGCAATACCGAAGTGGCCCACTGAGGCCCACTGTGGCCCACTGTGTTTTATTGAATTCTTTTCCTTAATACGCGCTTCTTAAGTCACCCCATTTCAGGTATTATACGTTATTTAATATACATTAATATTATAAATTTTGATCATGAACACAATGTTAGCCAACCACTACTAATACTGTGATCCTCCATTTGGGGCTTACTATGTATGAACTGGTGGAATAAGGTTAACTCTCCCGTATGGTGGACATGACGTTCACGCAGTTTATCTTTCGTCTAAGACGGGAGTACAAATAGATTTGATTGATGTGTGCCAGCATCAGGGTGTCTTAAGGAAACTTTGGTTTAATGGCTTTACCCCATAATATGTTAAGCTAAGTCTAAATAACTCGCTAAGGAACTGGCTACCTGGCTGGTATTCAGCTGCATCATGTCTCGATAATTGATCAACGTGTAAGCTGTTGATCCCTAGTTTGATGTAATATTTATACAACCAATACCATATGAACAACCTGTATTGATTTGCTAATGTATTGTTTAATGTTTCCATTTAATAAATTGTTATTTTCATTGTTACTCCTGCTATGTAAATTTGCATCCTATCTTTAATTTTACTAAGTATATAAGTGCCCTGCTATATTTAATGCAGCATATAAATCTCCATTTTCAGATCGAAGATTTTGTGTATCGCTACATAAGTTTAATTTCTTCATTACATCTGTTGTATTATTGACGTATCAAATAGAGTATAATTTAGTCTGAAAATTAATTTTAATAGTATGTAATTAAAGTATGTATACATTCCATTCACAAAAAAATTAATGTTCTAATGTTTACATAGCTTGATAAAGTACAGCCAATTATGATGCGGCCCACCACTAGCCCCGTGGATTCAATTGTGGCCCTCGGGCAGTTTTAAGTTGGAAACCCCTGACCAAATAGTCACATATATCTTATCATTTGTGACATTATGAAAGTTGTTATGTGAAGTTATTAGCATTCTCACATAAAACAATAGTTACAGATTATGAGAATAGGTTTTGTTTTTGGCAAAATTCTTCACTTAATATTGAGTGGGATCTCATATTTTGTGAAGTTATGATTGCTACCAACTTCACAGATTTGAGTAAAAGGGTTGGCTATAGGTATGTTTTAAAAATAAATAATATGTTTGGCACACAAATAAATCAACATCAGTTAATTATTGATAAATGTGTCACATTAAATGAATGCAGAGTTAAATTAAAGCTATTTAATTTGAATCGCAAGCAATAAATTAAGGGAAACAAAATGTATTTAATTCATAATCATATCGTATTCCTACTAATCAAGTTTGGATTTTTGACTATTAGTTTATCGTCTGGATTATTAGACACTAAGATTTTATGTTGAGAGGTCTGAATTTGTTTATTATTAGTTATTTTAATGATGGTCGGGTATAGTGTAAACATTATTTAAATTCATTGAAAAGTTTAATCAAAATAGAAAGGTTTATGAACATTGGAGGAGGAATTTATATTTGATAGTGATAAAATAAAATAAATTGTTGGCAAGGATTAAAGAATGAAAAATTAATCTAAAATGACTGAAAGGGGGAGGGGAAGATGGAATGTGGATAAAGAGCGTGATAGACACTGAATGGACAAGAATTGATTTAGAAATCCTAATATATAAGTTATTAAATAAAATAGATTAAAAATTTTGTCCGACCAATTAGCTCAGTCGGTAGCATATCTGTCTACTAAGCTAAAGGTCACGGGTTCGATTCCTGACATGGCCAAAAATTTATCATCGACGAAAACATTGGTTTACACTTTCACTTTGATCAATTAGCGGCGGGGGACTGGATGTTGTGCCTGTCCTTGTCTTAAGAAAAGATTATAAGGTATATGAAGTTACAACGGGCCTACTAAGTTGGTAGTGGAAAATATATGAATTGAATATAAAACTGAGCCAGGCCAGGCTGGATTGAGTAATGGATGTAAAGTAAAATGTAAAAAAGTTTCAAAATTATATTTAAGCTAAGCAACTCAAGAATAACTGCGTCAGGGCTTGAGGGTATTTATGTAATATTTTTGTTTCTAGTTTAAAAAACAAACAGTTATCTACACACAATATTGTAAACAATTACTGGTATTACTTATATATATCAATTTAACATTAATTAATATTTTACTAAAACAATATACAAGTTTTTGTAATATATTTTATTTGATATATGATAAGCTATTTAGCTTGAATACAATGTAACATTACGTGGTATAATGTTACAGCTGGACTCCGCCCCATACTGACGTAAATAGATGTATCGCAACAAATCTTACTACCCGCTCCAATAAATTCAACTCAATTAGGATCCCTACAATAGTATTTTTCTCTGTTGTAGTTCTTGTAGGCTAAGAAGACATAATAGAAACAATGCTGCACAATATATTTATTACTCGATCCAATTCTAAGTATTAATTACTTACAATACTAATCTGCTCACAATAGAATCCTGCAAGGCTGGCCGGCACCTGGAATCCTAGATTGGCGAGTGGGTCAAGGGAGATCCAGTGGGTCAACAAAGCAACCCGGCACTCCGACTGTACTAGCGTGAAATGAACCAAGAACTATCAACATCAACTAGAAGACAATTATGTATCCGACCCCTGACGGAGACTAGAGGAACCTCCTTCAAAACATCGGGTGATTGGAGATATTCACGGATATTCCGATGGAGCAAGTGGAATCAACAATGGTCTACATGACTGTTTCAAGGCATCGTTGACGTCATCATATGCGTGTTTGGTGTACTCCCACCTCCCCTCCAGAACAACTAAATCCCTATATAATGGCTGTGCAAGCATTCCATAATGGACTATCTTACGATCAACGATCGACGACAGACCATTGTCATGGACCTGGACAATGGCTGGAGAAAACTTGTAAAATCTATCAAAATCGTCGCTTAGACGAGTGGAGTAATAGACTCTAACTTCTTTTTGGACTCTAAACTTCTTGTATATAATAATTTAATATTCAGTTTTAATATCTAACTTATTAATATTATGATCGCCAATTTTTCTAAAGACTCTACCTTTGATATGTCGCCGCTCGGGCGCTTGAACTTTAACTTATATATTTATTCTCGTAAATATCCTCAGTTATGTGCTGATTAGAAGTTTGAGAAGTTAATATGAAATTGTTTGGAATTGTAGAGTATTCTAACTTTTTTCTGATCACCGAAGTAACTTTTCATATTTTAAATTATGGTTTAAATTAACGTAACGTGATGTAACATTTCTTTTTGGAATTTGAACTAGGTTGACTTTATTCTTTTGCTCCTTTACATTTCTATTTTGTAACGTATGTTCTTTTTGAACAGTTAAAGTTTTGTTTATTGATGGGACTGTTTGTTTCATATTCTAAGTCAGATCAGATAGTCCCCGGGGGAGTTTGGCTTAGGTCTGGTAGTCAAACTCTCACGTTTTGTAAACTCTGTAGTGTGGTCGTCAAACCTAATTAACATTATATTTTTGAGATTGTTTTCTGTGAATTACGAAACCTTTGGAACCATATCAAAATGCCCATTAGGCCCTTTTAATTTTGTATCGCATTTAAATATATACGCTATAGTATTGTCTCTTATAGACTGGACTATCAATTTTATGATGGATTTCATGTTTCCTTTTGTTAATACACTTGCGCAACTTTAATGATATAAAGTTGTTTGCTTCGAGCATAATTTCCAACATAACTCTTTATGATATAATGAGACCATATATTGTTATCTGCGCTATTGTCATTTAATTGAATAAACTGCTCATATTGTTGAATCTATATATTTTTTATAATTTCCATTTATCATGTATGTTAAGTTCATCCTCTCCCTTTTATTACATTTTATGGCCGAGTAGTATTAGGACTCAGATAGGGTGCAACATACAAAAATAACTTTTTATTAAAAATGTTACCAAGCCCTTCTAATATTTTTCTCTTACCTTACATGAAGAAAAATCTTAGAGTTATCTAAAACAAGGTGCTTAGGGAAATATTTGGTTCATAAAGGAAAGAGGTTACTTAGGAGAGGAGGTGGTTACATAATGATGATGATACTAATCATAAGATTGTTAGGATAATTAGGTCTTGTAGATCATAGTGGACAGGGAATACAGTCTTGATGGAAGATTCTAGAACCACGTCCAAGGTATTAACTGGTAAACCCAATGTGAAGAAGTCATCGTGAAGATCTAGACCCAGATGGGAGGATAACGTTAGAATGGCCCTGAAAGTGTTAAGGTGTAATGAGGTAGGCAAGATAAAACTGGCTCAAATGGAGATATGGTGTGATGAAGTGGACTGGATTTAATTAGCTCAAGATATGGATATGTAACGTGCTTTTTAATGAGCGTAAATTAACTTTCCAATTCCTACTGCCATTGAGTAATAATCTTATATATATTATTTTAAATATATATACATATACATCTTTTACATATATACTATTTTTAATATATACCGATACTAGCCCTCCTGTGTATACAATAATTCATGTGAATAAACCTTGTCCTTATCTCTGTGTGTGTATATATATATATATATATATATATATATATATATATATATATATATATATAATTTGTATTGTTTTAAATTATATATTTATATATACATATATAACTTGTATTTTTAAAATTATTTTAGATATATTTATATTAAATCAAATGATTCAAATTGAATATATCATGTGTTTGCTTGAGTTTATATTTAATATTATATTTCCTAGCGATCCATTCACCTCTAGGGAAACTTGGATTATACTGGCATTTTTAGCCATTTGGTATGATATAGTCTTAAGTACTTCATATTTATATAATGTATATTTGTTTCATAATAAAAATAAAAAATAATGATTTTACGTCATATAATAATATACAAGTTCTTAGATAGATATCAAAACTACATGTCACTATCTAATTGTATTCAAAATTGTAAAATGCATTTTATTAAAAATAATTAAAACCATTTTAATAAAGGATACACACTTTAAAGTGAATATAATATGTTTCTGTTGTTCATAATATAAACCAAAACACTTGTATCACAAATTTTAGAATTAAATATTTCGTTACTATAATAAGATGACCAATTAATGGTTTACTATAAAAATTATATTCAATACCATTAACAAAATATGAATGTTCTAAATTAATATATTTACAATTAGAATTCCAGATTATCTACAATCCGGTTTCACTCTATAAAGACAAATTCCACTAAAGTTATTCCTCCAATACCAGTTTTAACAAGCTATTTCTAGAAATAAAAAGTACAGTCATCATACAATCATTCCAATAACTATAGTAGTAAGACAGAAAGTCAACTATCAGATCACAGAGGGTGTGAGGGTTGGAGGGAGGGTGAGGTAATTGATCGTGCCTCACTCCTCTCCCCTTCCTCTCCCCTTCCCTAGCTGCAGTCTCGCGTGTTCCCCCCCCCCTCCCGCCGCGTGGATTCGCGGGTGCAGGAGAAGGAGGTGTGACATTAGAGAAAAGCTGGTATTATTGGTCGAGATGAAGAATCTTGTTATAAGTTTCCCACGAACCAAAAAGGGTTAACCTTTAATCCATGCTTCTCTAAACTCGAGTTGAGAAAAAGGTCCTTCTTTCCGGTGGTGACAAATGAAGAATGTTTTCCTGGCAGCTTAGTCCTCTCTTGCTCTTTCCCTACTCTGTATGTGACAAGAGAAAAATGTTTTCCTGTGAATTAGTGGGGTCGGCTCTGCTCCCCTAACCGAGAGAGTGCTTTAACTCGGGAAGTTAACATCTGTTTCGCAGGAAGTTAACATCTGTGTAGGTCTCAGATTCATTTTGGAAGGAAATGGTCTGTGAGAATTTTACAAGAGGGGGACTTCTCACGCAGTAAAGAGGGAGGAGTCAAGTGAGTTCAAACCCTTTTTTCGCACCGCCTCCTGGAGAGGGGGAGTAGTTTATTTCTATATATTGAGTTACCCCTTTAAGTAGAATCCATTATCTTTTAAATCTTTATATTCTAAACAACATCATCAAGAATGTCTAGTGAATATTCAGCAGCGCTTTTGTCAGCAATCGGTTCGAGTGAGATAGTATCAAGGAAGCTAACAGATTTAGAGATAGGTCATGGTTATTATATCACTAATATAAAAGGCGTGACGACGAGATATGGACGCAGAGTTCTCGCCTTGTTGGAGGGCAAATATAACGTGTGGTTACCGGCTCGATTTTCCCTGCTTACCGACGCTCAGCTGAAGGAGCTCTCCAAAGCCGACCTACTCCTAGTCTAACAGGGAATTTCCAAAAACAGCAAGACGGCGCTGATAAACTTCGAAGGTATGTTTATTACAACCATTTCTAGGATTAATCAAATCAATCGAAATATGTTTGTACAGAGTATAGTTATTTTCAGCTCTCCCTCTATGCAAATGTGGGTTCACTTCCTCTAATATCTGTGATTTTACAAATGATAACACATATTTTCCCAAAAAAACCCCTTCCTTCAGGATAACTTGTGAATGTCAGATCTCCACCGTGGTTCGGATTCCACGTTAAAATCGAAATATGTGGATGTACAGAGTATGGGTTTTTTCAACTCTCCCTCTACGCAAGTGTGGGTTCACTTCCTCTAATATCTGTGATTTTACAAATGATAACACATATTTTCCTAAAAAAACCCTTCCTTCAGGATAACTTGTGAATGTCAGACCTCCACCGTGGTTCTGATTCCACGTTAAAATCGAAATATGTAGATGTACAGGTAGTATGGGTTTTTTTCAACTCTCCCTCTATGCAAATGTGGGTTCACTTCCTCTAATTTCTACGATTTTACAAATAATAACGCATATTTTCCCAAAAAAACCCTTCCTTCAGGTTATCTTGTGAATGTCAGACCTCCACCGTGGTTCAGATTCCACGTTAAACTGTGGATCTTTCGTTTCATCTCGCCTTTACACATTAGCGTATAAACCGAACGGGTGGTAAGATAATACATAATAGTCTATGCTTCCTCATTGATTCGTTCAAATCTCAATCATGCTGAATGATGGCGCTAAAACATTATCAATGTTAGCTTTAAATAACCCATATGGTAATAACAATAATAGTAAATGCAAGTATTCAATTGTTTTGTGACGAAACAAGACAAAAAACTTGAGATTGCCTTTAAGCTTAGATAATGTGATAAACAGTCAAGCTATACAAGTAGTAGGAATAGAGTTTCACAGGCGTTGCTGTATTTTACTGATGCAAGTAGAAACCAAATTTGAAAGATTTCCTTAAAAGTTTTTAACATTAAGTTGTGCTAAAGTGTTATATATAAATCACGTACGGTAGAGAGTTAAGTTCTAATGTATAATCCTCTAACAAACTTTACTTCGAACCCCAATCTTACTGTCTACCTCAGGACAATCGAATGTATTTTCGAGTCATACATTTAATATGATTTTAGTTAATCTAATTAGAGGTATTCAGTTCCTAGCATCACGTCTTACTACCCGTTCGAGTTATACGCTAATATTTTTAGATATAAGAAGAAAAGGGCTATATTTATAAGAAGTGTACTCGCTTTTGCATGAAGTAGAATTGTAAACCTTTTTTGAGAAAATCACACCCCAGTACACGCGTCCTAGATTCGAACCTTGATCCTTCTCACTCTTACTCTACGTAAATGCAGGCTCACTTCCTCTACACAAACGATCCAGGTTCGAGCCTTGCTTTAACCCTCCAACATTATTTGGAAAAAAACTTTTTTTCTTTACAAGGTTTGAAACTCAGTCATGATGAATGAAGAGAAGGAGGTTTTTTACTCTATGTAAAAGCAGGCTCACTTTCTCTACACACAAACGATCCAGGTTTGAGCCTTGCTTTAACCTATCAACATTATTTGGAAAAACTTTTTTTCTTTACAAGGTTTGAATCTCGCACTATCAATGTTAGAGCATTAAAAAAAGTATTTTCAAGTCATACATTTAATATGATTTTAGTTAATCTAATTAGAGGTATTCAGTTCCTGGCATCACGTCTTACTACCCGTTCGAGGTATACGCTAATATTTTTAGATATAAGAAGTGTACTCGCTTTTGCATGAAGTAGAATTGTAAACCTTTTTTTTTGAGAAAATCACAACCCCAGTACACTTGTCCTAGATTCGAACCTTGATCCTTCTCACTCTTACTCTACGTAAATGCAGGCTCACTTCCTCTACACAAACGATTCAGACCTTTAAATGTGTATACATCTCGAATTAAACACACATTAGCTTCAATGTTTGTATATCATGGCTTCATGAACGGCTAACTAGACATCCCTGTTTGTTTTTATAGCTGTCTCAGAGCCGCTCGAAGAGATCATAGAGCAAGTTGACCCGAAATGAAGAAGATAATACTGAGGGGGGAGTAGGGCCTTTTTAGAGCATAGTGCACCCGAACATGTCAGAACCACCGACAAAACGATTTCGTTTATCACCCCCTATCTTTGTATCTCGGCAAACTAATGGGAATAGGGTGTATACTCTCACGGATCTAGACGCTAATGAACAACTTTTAATTAGATACTTGAAACATGACGTTGTACTTCGTGAAGGGAAGTTGTATAATGCTTACATTGAACATATACCTGGTCGAAATAAGACCTTGAATCTACTGATATCAGACCATGACAATATAGACGTACAGATCCAAAGACTTTTGACCTTATCACGAAACTTAGGTAAAGGATATACTCAGTTTAGGCTTTACCTGGAGCCACTAGGACTATCTATTAAACTTATTGAACAAGCATACGCTCGACGTATAAAGACGTACTCAATCAGTAACGAGTTACCCTACAAGGATGTTGTAGAGTTTCTCGTTGCGTGCGGAGATATTTATGTAAAAACTGTAGAAAAAGAATCAAACGCGAACGGCCCGATAAAGGTAAATTGTAGCCTCATTTGCGAGTTTAAGCATCCTACTGATGATAGAATTGAAAAGGGTTATTTCAATTCTTCTCTATACGATGTTTTTAACATACTAAACTTAGAGGAAAAATATGAGAATAACGTGGTCTTCCCACTCCTTGCTCAGATTGAGGGCTTTGTTTCTAGAGACTCGGGGTGGATGTACAACGGTACGTTGGAAATGAGAGTAAATTTCTCGAAAAACTCGGCTTTCTCGATCGGTGCCCACGTTCAAATCCCTGAAACTATTGCCAGACGTAGAGCGCTGATAAATGTTCAAGCTGAAGAAGGACTTTGCTTCCCAGTATCCGTATTGGCGTGCCTCTTTGAGCCGACAGGGATGGCTCAGCGTTTATCGTCTTATCCTACTTTTCGTGACGTGTTGAATCTAGATGGGATCCCGCTTCAGTTCGAAATGAGATATATTGAACGCTTCGAAAGGCTTAACGATATATCTGTTAATGTGTACACTGCAAAACATGAAGGTAGTGATTCTTATGTGGACACTGCAGACAACTCTAAAAAGTTAGTGATCGTTCCCGTACATGTCAGCGATAAAGAGTGTGCTAGACATGTTCATTTATTCATGATAAAAGTACATGGGACGGAAAATTATCATTTCAGTGCAATCAAAAATCTGTCACGGTTAATAAACCCTCAACTAGCACCCTTGTCTGACACAAGACGTAGGTATTTTTGTGACCGTTGTTTGAGCTCTTTTCCGGCTGAAAATAAACTTGTAAAACATAAAGAAACGTGTAAAAAATTTGGAGCGGTAAGGAGTACATTCCCTCAAGGGGAAAATAAATTCCTGACGTTCTCGCAGTATAAACAACAGGAGAAAACAGGATTTATCGTGTACGCTGACTTGGAGAGTTTACTCGTACCTATAGAAACGTGTGATCCTGACACGAAATTTTCTTATACTGAGAATGTTCAGAGTCATGTAGCGTATTCTGTAGGCATGTACACTAAATGCATTTTTAATGATAATCTCTCCGAGTATCGTCGCTTCACGGGAAAAGATTGTACAGATCAATTTGTTGAAGCTCTTGTAGATACGGCAAAGCGCGTACTAGATTATTATAGTACTGTAGTTCCAATGACGCCGCTAACGCCTGCTCAAAGAGATGCTCACAATACGGCCACTCATTGTCATATTTGTGAAAAACCCTACGCGAATGATGATATCCGCGTTATGGATCATTGTCACTTGACAGGACTTTATCGTGGTAGCAGCCACGCAGGGTGTAATATTAATTACAAGAACCCTAGTCATCTGAGCGTGGTTATTAATAACGCACGTTGCTACGATAATTTTTTCCTTCTCGAATCACTTGTTGAACGTAGTGAAACTGATCCGTTCACAGGGGAGAGCGTTCTTGTCAATCCAGGGAAAGTTAGGGTTATTGGCGAGACAATGGGAAGATTCAAAGTAATCATGAAGTATATTCGGCACGGGCTTCGAGGGATCACAATTAAAATTATAGATAGTTTCAGCTTTCTGTGTACCTCCCTAGAGAAATGTGTATCTTACCTCGAACCTGAGCAGCTTAAAATCACTCGTAAGTGTCATCCTGATGATGAACGTTTCAAACTAGTCGCTCGTAAAGGGGTGTTCCCCTATGACTATATAGATTCATTTGAGCGGCTGAACGAGACTCAGTTACCGAGCAAAGATAAATTTTATAACGCGCTCACGGATAGTCATATCTCTCAGGAAGACTATGATCACGCCTGTAAGGTTTGGCGGCTATTCGAATGTAAGAATCTTTGGGATTACTCGAACCTCTACCTTCATACCGACGTAACACTACTGGCCGACGTCTTTGAGAACTTTCGTGATCTTTGTATGAAGACGTATAGGCTCGATCCCGGATGGTCTCTTACGGCCCCCAGTCTAGCGTACCAAGCTCTATTGAGAATAACCCAGGTACGGCTCGAATTAATAGATGACGTAGATATGCATCAATTCATTGAGGGAGCTATTCGAGGAGGGATATGTTTCGTAGCTAATCGTCATTCTGTAGCTAATAATCGCTATATGAGTTCATTTGACCGTTCCAAACCAGAGTCTTACCTCGTTTATCTAGACGTGAATGGACTCTATTCATTTAGCATGTTGAGCTCATTACCCTATGGAGGGTTCAGATGGCTTGAAGATGATGAAATTGAACGTTTGGACGTGCTAAACGTGGAGGACGATGCGGATACGGGCTATATCTTGCAGGTAGATCTTGAATATCCACAAAATGTACATGACGCTCATTCTGACTTGCCGTTCTGTCCTGAGAAAGGGATTCCACCCGTTGGGAAACACGAGAAATTGTTAACGACTTTAACTGATAAGACTAGGTACGTCATTCACTATCGTCATCTAAAGTTATGTTTAGTGAATGGGTTAAAACTGACGAGAGTCCACCGTGTTCTCAGTTTCAAACAATCTCCGTGGATGGCGCCATATATCAAGCTGAACGCGGAAATGAGGAGTAAAGCGAGCAATCAGTTTGAAAACATGTTTTTCAAATTGATGAACAACGCCGCATTCGGCCGTCTTATATCTAACAAGAGGGCCTACCGTACGGTAAAAATAACTACCAGGTGGGAAGGTAAATTTGGGGCTGGTAACCTTATAGCCAGTCCAAACTTTAAAAACCGTATGATTGTGTCAGAAAACCTGGTCATCATTGAGATGGAACCGCAGGAGATTTACTTTGATATGCCAATTTATGCGGGATTCGCCATTTTGGAAATCTCTAAAGTAGTCATGTACGGCCTACATTACCAGGTCATGGTTCCAGCCTTCCCACCAGGTACACTAAAACTCCAATACACTGACACAGACTCGCTCCTCTACTATATGACATTCGAGGACGCCTACCAACGACTTATCCCGTTAGCTAATGAGTATCTGGACACCTCCACTTACGGACGAGACAATGTTTACGGCATGCCTGCAGTAAATAAAGGCGTGCTCGGTAAACTAAAAGACGAGACTCGAGGTCAGGTCATCCCTGAGTTCATAGGTTTACGCCCTAAACTCTATTCATTTGCTGTACAAGGGGGTGGTGAGATGCTCAAAGCTAAAGGTGTCAAGAGTAGTGCGTTAAGAACGCTCTCTTTAGAGGACTATCGTAATTGTTTAATTAATGAAACGGTAGTCATGAGAGAAGCTCGTTCAATAAGAGCTGTAGGATTCAAACTTTACACGCAAAAATTTAATCGGGTTGCACTATGTTCTATCGATGATAAACGATACGTGTTACCTGGATCAGTCAGAACTCTACCTTGGGGTCATTACTCAATAGGGGAGCAACCAACTACTTCCCTCCAAGAGACGATGATTGAAGCTGGACCATCATGTACGGGTGTCAGTGAGTGATCTACAAGCGAACAGGCATCTACTAACCCTCACGTCAAAAAAAGACTTGAGAAAAATAAACTAATTTAGCACATATCTGTTTAAAAGAGTTTTCAGTAGGTGTAGTCACTAGAAAAAAAAATGTTAGTGCTTTAAAAAATATGCTAATTTAGTATGTCACTAGAAAAAAATGTTAGTGCTTTAAAAAAAAGACTTGAGAAAAAAATATGCTAATTTAGTATGTATCTGTTTAAATAGAGTTTTCAGTGTGCATATGGTTTGATTAATGCCACTAGAAAAAGACTTGAGAAAAAAAGCATGCGTATGTTTTGATTAATGTCACTAAAAAAACACAAATGTTAGTGCTTTAAAAAGACTTGAGAAAAGTATTCTTGTTCTGTAACTTGACTGAAGAAAAAAAATATACTAATTTAGCGTGTGTATCTGTTTAAAAAAATGTTTATCATTATATTCATTAAATAGAGTTTTCTGTGTATATATGTTTCGATTAATACAAAAGTGAATAATTAATGTCACTATACCTTTATCATTAGAAAAAAAATGTTAGTGCTTTAAAAAAGACTTGACTGAAGGAAAAAATATACTAATTTAGTGTGTATCTGTTTAAAAAAATGTTTATCATTATATTCATTAAATAGAGTTTTCTGTGTGTGTATTGTTTTTTTACCTGACCTCTCCAGGATTACAACTCGAACCTCCCAGAGAACATAAGGTAACAGTTAGGGTTAGAACCTAGGTCTCTCTGAGTACAGACTGGTACAATAACCGGCCTCAGTCAGGGTTACAACCTGTCCTCCCCCGGGTTACAACTCGGACCTCTCAGAGAATGTAAGGTGGCAGTTAGGGTTAGAACCTAGGCCAGGGTTACAACCTCGGACCTCTTAGAGTACAGCTTGTTACAATAATACGAGGTAACTATCGAATTGATCTTTTCAAATAGCACATATTTTTTTGATAGGTTGGAAAGGTGATGAAGATTTCCAGCGTTATAAGAGGTGGAGGGGTTTTTTTAGAAAAAAAGATCAATTCAATTAAGTCGTTTAGGGAAGTATAATCCATTATTCGGTCCAGCTCACGAGTTGAGACCGTCCGAGTTCCTCCCCCCCTCGTCCCGACCCTTCCCTGACCCATCACTCGAGGGTAAGCTATACCAGAACCTCTCCCCCCTTCCTCAGAGAGAGAAAAAAAGTGAAAGTGTTTAAACCATTTGTGATGCGTGCCTGCTTTGCTGACCACATGGTTTAAGGAGGCTAACTAACGATACCAGGGTTCGAATCTGACTTGGACGTAATGAGAGAAAAAATACTTTCGACAGTAACGGGGTTCGAATCTGACTCAAACGTATTTACATGATGAGAGAAAAAAACTAACTAACGATACCGGGGTTCGAATCCAGATTCACAGGTCCTGGGTTAGATCCTCAGTGATATCTGCGATCTAGTGATAATAGTTCCTGGCTACAGATCCACAGGTCCTGGGTTTGATCCTCAGTGATATCTGTGGTCTAGTGATAAGAGTTCCTGGCTACAGATTCACAGGTCCTGGGTTTGATCCTCAGTGATATCTGTGGTCTAGTGATAAGAGCTCCTGGCTACAGATTCACAGGTCCTGGGTTAGATCCTCAGTGATATCTGTGGTCTAGTGATAAGAGCTCCTGGCTACATATCCACAGGTCCCGGGTTAGATCCTCAGTGATATCTGTGGTCTAGTGATAAGAGCGCCTGGCTACAGATTCACAGGTCCTGGGTTAGATCCTCAGTGATATCTGTGCTCTAGTGATAAGAGTTCCTGGCTACAGATCCACAGGTCCTGGGTTTGATCCTCAGTGATATCTGTGCTCTAGTGATAAGAGCTCCTAGCTACAGATTCACAGGTCCTGGGTTAGATCCTCAGTGATATCTACGATCTAGTGATAAGAGTTCCTAGCTACAGATCCACAGGTTCTGGGTTAGATCCTCAGTGATATCTACGGTCTAGTGATAAGAGTTCCTAGCTACAGATTCACAGGTCCTGGGTTAGATCCTCAGTGATATCCGCGATCTAGTGATAATAGTTCCTGGCTACAGATCCGCAGGTCCTGGTTAGATCCTCAGTGATATCTGCGATCTAGTGATAATAGTTCCTGGCTACAGATTCACAGGTCCTGGGTTAGATCCACAGTGATATCTGTGCTCTAGTGATAAGAGTTCCTGGCTACAGATTCACAGGTCCTGGGTTTGATCCTCAGTGATATCTGCGGTCTAGTGATAAGAGTTCCTGGGTACAGATTCACAGGTCCTAGGTTTGATCCTCAGTGATATCTGCGATCTAGTGATAATAGTTCCTGGCTACAGATCCGCAGGTCCTGGGTTAGATCCTCAGTGATATCTGCGATCTAGTGATAATAGTTCCTGGCTACAGATCCGCAGGTCCTGGGTTAGATCCCCCGTGATATCTATGGTCTAGTGATAAGAGTTCCTAGCTACAGATCCAGCCCTCTCGGAGTCCAGTCTGATACAATAATCTGGACCTCTCGGAGTACAGTCTGATACAATAACCTGGATCTATCAGAGTACAGTCTGGTACAATAATCTGGACCTCTCAGAGTACAGTCTGGTGCAATAACCCGAACCTCTCAGAGTACAGTCTGGTACAATAACCCGGACCTATCGGAGAACAGTCTGGTACAATAACCCAGATCTCTCAGAGTACAGTCTGATACGAACCTCTCAGAGTACAGTCTGGCACAATAACCCGGACCTCTCGGAGAACAGTCTGGTACAATAACCCAGATCTCTCAGAGTACAGTCTGATACGAACCTCTCAGAGTACAGTCTGGTACAATAACCCGAACCTCTCAGAGCACAGTCTGGTACAATAACCTGGATCTCTCAGAGTAAAGTCTGATACAATAATCTGGACCTCTCAGAGTACAGTCTGGTACGAACCTCCCGGAGAACAGTCTGGTACAATAACCCAGGCCTCTCAGAGTAAAGTCTGGTACGAACCTCTCAGAGTACAGTCTGGTACGAACCTCTCAGAGAATGTACAGGATTAGAAGCTGAGCCTCTCAGAGTACAGTTTGCTGCAATAACCTGGCCTTCTCAGAGGGCAGTCTGATACACTATCAGTCGGGGTTAGAACCCAGGCCTTGGAAAAGAGAGCACCAATGATGATGGTACATAACCTTTTAGCATATTTAAATGGGATCACCTTAAATATTAAAGTCATGGGTACACTTGCATCCTTACCCTGTAAAGAAAACAAAAATGTTAATCGTTAATTCTTTTTAATTAAAAAAAGAGCTCGTTACATTTCTAAGAATAATCGTTAAAAAGTAACTGTGAAAAAGTTTTTTTAAAAGTGTTCACTCAACCCGTCTTGCAGGCTCCTCGTTCGTTTCCTCAGTAGTTTTACTCTTCTTTCCACGTGAACGTTTAGAAGCGTCAGTAGTTTTCTTCCTCCGTTTGACCGTGTCAACCTCGTCTTGACCGCAGAAGCATGATAACTTATTGAAATTAATGCACTCCTTATACTCGTTTATCAAGACCATCATATGAAGCAACGCTGGAATAACCGAACTCGTATCGTTCCGCTACGCACTCTTGGTCAGATCGCAAAAGTTTTGTCCGATCAAACTTAATATTCTTAAACCATTCGCTGAGCACTCAGACATTTTTTAAGCTTTGTACTTGTCGCTATCAGCGTTGTTGATACTCTGTAGCTGACTCAACTCTTCAGTTCCTTTAATATAGATTGTTGTGTACTGAACTTTCCACCTCCCCTCCTCCAGTTTTGCGCAATGTTGCCTCATTTATGATGTCATTTTGCTAACGTCACTGCTTGAAGGGTTATAGCGGACAACTCTATCGTGTATGATTAGACAAAACGCCTTGGTATTTACCGGGATATTTTCCTCCGTCTCGAACGTTATACGACACGTCACCATACCGTCCTTGAGAGTATCTTCCTGTCGGCTGGCATCGAACACGACAATGGGTGCATGAGACTTGAAATGGGAAGGATCAAGTAAAGGTAAAGAGGCGCTCGTTCCGTAGTAGGAAGTCTGGAAATTAGCATAGTCTTCGTATAATTTCGAGAAGGAATCTTGTCTAAAGTTCAAGTTCATATCCTCATAAGGGTACATGTTAGAATTTGGATAGAGTTTAGCATTACGTAAATTACAATGATCAAAAATACTTCTATCTGCAACCGTCGTATTGTTCCGTCCGGTCTGAAGCGCGAAAACAACGTAACGAGGTTTTTCCAGCAAAGTTGACGTTTTCACGGTCCAATCATGTTGATTAGAGGTGGGCACGTTAGGGTACTCGTACAATTCCCAAGTACGGAAAGGTAGCTCGATGATCCTCCCACTCTTGATGAAATTAAGCAGGTTGAGACGATTGATATCGTCAGTCTTTATATGTGGTACAAGCCAAGATATTTTACTTAACTCGATCCTAGAGGGCGTCTCTGCAGCAGGAGGTGGGGCTCTTTGTAAAGCGTTGTTGTCACCGGTCGAACGAACTAGCACCAGCTCTTGTTTCGCATTGATCAGTATTCGAGAATAATCTTCAACGAATCCTAGTATGAGACGTAAAGGGATGCATACGTCAAAGATGCCTGTTTCAGCGTGTACGTGAACTCCTTCAAACCTCCAACCAGCGTTTGAAAGATGAGTCTGCCAACCATTCCTTATAGATAGATAGTTTTTAAGCTGAGTCGAAATACCTACATCTCTCGATTGATCAATCTCTACGCCGTTGATCTCATAGGCGATTCTTGAGAGTAGATGCAGTATTCCGTTATTAACAATCCTCGAAGTACTTCCAGGTTCTCCCGTATTCAAAAGTAGCCGTCCTTTGATATGCAGCAGAGAGCGGTGCGGTAATGTGCATAACCCTTCTTGTTGGATAGATATCCTAAGCTCGTTCCCGTTAGCTAATGGACCGGGAATATACGAGGAGTAGGAATGATACTGGAAACTGCTCAAGGCCGTATCGAAAGCGGCAGACTCCCCAATGTTCAGAATATCCGCGGTGTCATCCATTATTTTCGTAACGAGTAACCTAGACGCCTTAAATAGAGTTTATTGGCAGGTGTTAACACTTTCACTGTCCTTCTCTCAATGTTTCGAGGAAGACTTCGCCGTCTTGTTTTATCTAGTAGGAGTCCCATCCCCACCGATTCGTTTCAGATGCAGACGTAGTGATATCGTCTCGTCCCTAAAGTTGATGATATCACCTCGTTCGTCAACAAGTAGTACTGCGATAGACTCTATTACTCGCTTCGTTACCGGAAGGTAAATGATATTGTTAGGCGCTTCCACTATCTTATAGCCTGGCGGGACAGTCATGCTGAACTCGTGCAAGGTATGGCTCGGTTCTCCGTTGACGTAAGCTCCGCTAGCGAGACTGCATTCTATGCGGATCACATTCACATGAAGAATATTCACAGTATTGGTAGATATGTGCGTCTTCCCTGCAGGAAGTATGACTGGGTCGAACCCTAGCAAGGATGCAAACGTGCCAGGTCGGGTAAAGTCGATAGGTTTATTGCAAGTGATATAGCTCTTTAAAGTGCTAGGGTCACCGATAATCGAGAGCTTTACGTTACTCGGGACTTCCCTTCGTAAGAATCGATCCAACGCCTCAAGTTCATAGGTACCTGGAGGCACTGTATACTCTTTACCGTCGCAATAAAATTTATTATTACGCTCGTCAATGTTCGGTATGGAATTGAACGTGGCCAGATTGATCAGTCCGATGAACCATTCTTCTTCACGATTCTCTTCTCCGAGCAGGATATGCGGGAAGTAGTTCTCTGTCAGATTCGAGCTCTGACCTGTCAGTGTAAGTGTCATAGACATATTTACTAAGTTCTAACGTCAACGTGAGTATTTAAGGAAAGCTAAACAAAGATGTCCGCATAAAACGGTCCCGTACTCTTGATACCGAGTATGATTATAGGCGATGGGTATTCCTCTGAGATATTGAACAAGTTCGAGCGGTGGTCTTAGATCACCGAAACTATCGAAGTAAACCGCTCGTTCGCCGTTTTTCTTATACGCTACCCAATGCGTACCCTTACCACTATCATCATCAAGATTGATGATGGCGTTCTCTATCTTCCAAGGAGGACCGTTAGGTAAAGCATCTCTCGCAAATACTCCTCTAAAGAAGGTGATTTTTAACTCGGTGACGTACTTGTGCAGATCCGTTTCAGTAAGGGCACGTTTAGGTAGTCATTTTAATTTCGGGTAAGGTCGTAGATACATACCTTTCCCCATGGCAATAGCTTCGAGCGTACGATTATGTCTCTGAGCCTCGTTCAATTGTTTCGTATTCGCCTTAGCACTTTGTACCGCCTTGGTGATTCCTGCAGCTCCTCCAGCGACGGCTCCAAGCGCAGCGATCAAAGGTAGTATAGGTAGAATTCCGCCCTTCTTCTTACGACGTCTAGTAGTAGTAGTAGGACGCCGTTGACGACGTTGAGTCTTCTTCTTCTTCTTTAGACCTGAACCCATCTTGACTTTAGCTTTCATCGCGTTGGTGACTGCCCACGCGGCAGCTTTCTCACCCAACTTTGAGTCAGGCGCGAGTAATCTTTTCCACGATTTCTCGATAAGTTCACGATCTGCAGTATGACGTCCTGCAAGATCTTTCACCTTGGAGTATGCGATATCGTGTTCTTTACAGTGTTGATCTAACTCGTTTATTCCAGGATCACCCCGTTTCAATCGTTTTTCCAACTTTGTCCCCGGCCCGCAGTACTGGTATCCGGGTATATGCGCTTCAAACGGTAGATTATTGATTATCTTATCTAGCAATCCTCCCCCTCTTCTTCGTCTCATAACACGTACTGATTAGCATTTATATAGGTGTGCGCATTATATAGATGAAGTAGTAGTCGACATGCGGCTCGAGAAACAGACAGATTCTTTAACTGTTCACAACAACGATCACGATGAGGGTGGAGCTTTACCTCAGAGACATGGTACGTTGTTACCCGATACTATCCACTGCATCATCTGCGGACCTTCGAATTGCGGTAAAACCAACACCATGATCAGTCTGTTGGAGGAACCTAACGGTCTACGCTTTAAGAACGTGTACGTTTACTCTAAATCGCTGTACCAGCCCAAGTATCAACGTTTATCGAAGGTCCTCTCACTCATTGAAGGCATGGGCTATTTCCCTTATTCCGACAACGCGGAAATTATTCCACCGTCCGAGGCTGAACCCGACTCTGTATTCATTTTCGATGACGTCGCTTGCGATAAACAGTTTAATATACAGGCTTATTTCAGTATGGGTAGACATAAGTATATAGACTGTTTCTATCTCTGTCAGACGTACTCGCGCATCCCGAAACAGATGTTGAGAGATAACGCTAATCTTCTCATCCTATTCAGGATGGACGATACGAACCTGAGACACGTCTACGATGATCACGTGAACACAGATATGACTTTCCAAAAATTTAAGGTGGTATGCTCACTGTGTTGGAAAGAATACAAGTACGATTTTCTGGTGGTGAGCAAAGATCATGAGATCGATAAAGGACGATATCGCTACAGGTTCGATACCTTTATCTTGCACGATTAACAAGAACATATATTCAGTACACGGTAAGACATCATGTCGTCCATATCTAAATTCGGCCATAGTCTCTATAAATATAGATCTCTCATCGAGTCAGAGGGAAATCTAACTCTAAACTCTCAAGGGTATTACGACGCTAGATCGAAAAGGATCGTCAACGTCGAGTCGCCCGTCTCATCTAAGGATGTCTGTAACAAGTCTTACGTCGATAGGATGGATTCGAGGCATAGTAACGAGCAGATAATCGCTCTCAACACAGCCAAGGACCTCATTAAAGGACAGATGGAATCGCTGATCGAGGATTTAGAGAAGGATCGAATAAAATACGTCAACTTTGAGAAGAGCGCTCGTCAAGGGATGGAGGAGGTGTGGAAACTGGCTCAAGAGCGTCTCGACGAAAATAGAACGACGCTTGACGCTTTAAGTTCAAAGCTGCTAAGCCTAGAGGAGGCTTTCGAGATGCATCGAACCATTTACAACGATTTTATAGCCGGAGGTGTACTACGCTTAAGAGGATCGGATGACAACAAGCTTTACAATGCAGACGGTGTAGTTTTGCGAAACATAGGTATGCCCTCATTACCTTCAGACGCCGCACCTAAAGCTTATGTAGACTCTATGGTTAATAGTAGTTTCATCTACATCTACTTGGATTCGAAACCTATGCGGAAGGATGCAAGACATTTCGAATTGACTCTAACGGGTGAACGTGGTTATAAGTTCAAGAGGGCGGGCATCGTTTCAACGATGGTCATGAACTTGAAAGATATTATTTGCTTGTTGAATCTTAAAATTATCGACGATCCGCCTTTCGAGGTGTTCAAAGATGACTCTATATCTTTCATGATAGAAAAACGCCCGACAACGTCCCAGATTTTACACGTAGAATTAGGTTTTACTTACGTTTAGATATAATGAACCGTTTCTTCACGGTAAGAGACATTCACACCTTAATCATGACGACGAAGGTCGCGGAGGATATCAAAAAGCTAGTAAGATTATTAAACGAAAGTATAAACAACTACGTGATGCCCGGCACGAGTCTGAGCACGTCGCGAATGAAACGTTCAAACCTATCACGGATCCTCTAAACAGGATGGTGAAGGCACTCGCGGAACCTGAGGAGACGGAAGCCTTACCTGAGACATTGGAAAACAACCATCTATTGGACACTTATCTTTATTCATCTCACGCACATTCCGATAAGACCTACGGAGTCCGTCATGAAGGTGACTCCACCAAGCTCGGAGATAGTCGTATCGTATTCAACGGGAGAGATGGTACAATACTCCTTAACAATAAGACGGTACCGTATACTCGAGGACTATTAGAATTACTTTTCAGAAGAGCCCCTACCCATTATACTAAGGAGGATCTGAAAGTATACAAGTCTATGCTTGAAGAAACGAACGTGCATCGGTTGAGAAACGAACCGTACACTCGTATCAAGATGCGAGCCGGATCAAAGTATTCGTTAATCATCAAACCTATGTTTGAGGAGGAGCTTGAGGGTGAGGGCTTATACAAGATGGAGACAGGAAGAGGAGTTGATTATACCTACTGGGACGATCCTAACGAATTGGTCGATCGATTACGACTCTTGCGTGCATCTACCGAAGCTGGTCATTCCGCTCACCATAACGAGATCGTTTCTATCATTGAGGAATTACGCGAGGCGGGAATCATCGTATAAAGACGTACATCTCTTCTGTACTTTATCACAATCATGTCCGGCGTCAAGTGGGAGATTGCACGTGAACTTCATCGTCCGGCAAGACGACGATTTCCTCGAAGACATGTTAGCGTACGAGGCTTGAACGAGCTCCTTCAGGCCGATCTGGTGGAGATGATACCCTACTCTGGATCGAATAAGGGCTTCAAGTACCTTCTCACCGTCATCGACGTGTATTCCAAGAGGGCTTGGGCCGTACCCGTCAAGACTAAGACGGGTAAGAACGTCAGCGCCGCAATGGCTCTCCTCCTCAACAAGGTGGGTTTACCTCGCGTACGTCATCTCCAAACGGATAATGGTACAGAGTTTTACAACCCTGAATTCAAAACGCTCATGAAGAGAAAGAGAATCAATCATTATTCTACATACAGCAACGTCAAGGCTAGCGTCGTGGAACGATTCAATCGTACTCTCAAGAACATGATGTGGAGGAGGTTCACGGCTAAAGGTTCATATCGATGGATCGATATGATCGATTCCTTATTGGACGAATACAACCGTACAGTACACTCGACCATAAAGATGAGACCTATAGACGTCAAGGACGATAGACTTTTACATACCGTCTATAAACGTTTCAAGATGTTAGATTCCACGCCGAACATTTTTAAAGTAGGTGATATAGTTCGTATCAGCAAGTATAAGGACGTTTTTGAAAAGGGTTATACCGCGAACTGGTCGACCGAACTGATTAAAATACGTAACGTCGTCGAGACTAATCCTAGGACCTTCCTACTCGAAGATATGAAAGGTAATCCTATCACGGGAGGTTTCTACGGTAAGGAGCTTAGAAAGACTTCGTATCCGGATGTTTACCTCGTAGAGAAGATAATCAGACGTTCTGGAAATAGAGTATACGTCAAATGGTTAGGGTTCGACTCGTCTCACAATTCGTGGATCGAGGTGAAGGATATAGTGTAGAAAGAGGGGAGGGCGCGTTCCCCCTCCCTCCATCCCGAGCGTATAAAGCGGGCGTGAGGCGGGGAGACGTATCTCATTCAACATGTTTAGACAGTTGGGTTACCGTCTGGAAGACATGAGCGATATTAAGATTTCGAACGGCGGTTTAGAATACCATATTCGCGCGCGCCGACAAAGGTTACAGCGAGTGCTGTGATTCTTCAGTGCACTGGCTCGGATGCCATAATCCCGGAATGTGGGAATCGAGTCAGTCTGTCGAACGCTGTTCTACCGCTTGTCCGGTCTACAATCTTAAGGAAGGAGACGACCCGCTAATTCTCCGGGAATCGAGTCGGTCCATCGAACTCAGTTCTACAGCTTCCCACGAGGACGAGCCGGAATCGAGTCAGCCCGGTACTACAGCTTGGCCAGAGGAGGAGGAAAACGCTTTGTGCATCGAGTTGGACCGAATCGAGCGTGAGGAACTCGATCGGGTCAAGCACGTCTCTGAACTTGAAAAGTTTCGTACGTACAACGTTCGCCGTCTAGAAGGAGACGAAGAGATCAGTGAGGATGAGGATGAGCCGAACATCATAACGCTAGACTATGTAGGCAAAGTGCATCTGCCTGGTAAAAACTTTGGTGTACGCTACAGGAGCCGCTTTAAACGCTTCACAGAGAGGACTGTTATATCTGGGCGAAGGCGAGTACGAACTGTTCAAGTGGTGAAGTGTTCTAACATGTTTAGAGAAAGATATTTTTTTTGTACGCATCAAGTGAAAGACTATGAGGGACTTTGGTGCGCGCTACAGGAGCCACTTTAACGCTTCACAGAGAGGACTGATATATCTGAGTGAAGGCGAGTACGAACTGTTCAAGTGATGAAGTGTTCTAACATGTTTAGAGAAATATATTTTTGTATGTATCATAATAAACTGTGTGAAGGCGAGTACGAACTGTTCAAGTGGTGAAGTATTCTAACATGTTTAGATAAAGATATTTTTTGTATGTATCATAATAATCTGGCTGAAGGCGAGTACGAACTGTTCAAGTGATGAAGTATTCTAACATGTTTAGACAAGACTTTAGAGAAAGATATTTTTTGTATGCATCAAGTGAAAGACTATGAGGGAAAGAGAATTTATATGTATGTATGTATCATCATAATCTTAAGAATATACTCGCTAATAAAAAAAGTTGTACTATTTATTTAAGTCCTTGATCATAGAAATAAAAGCTAAGGTGCTATGTATGTTTCATTCGGAGCAGGAAAATATCATTTTAGATATGTATTTTTTCCAGACTGTTCGAGGGAAGGAGGGCTATACCCGTCATCTCCTACTCTGAGAGAGAGGGAGAGACAGAGAGGTAGAAAGAGGGGAGAAGAGAGGGAGAGAGAGACAGAGATAGAAAAGATCATTTTAGATATGTATTTTTTTCAGCATAGTCTAAAAAACTGTTCGAAGGAAAGAGGGAGAGAGAGAGTGAGAGACAGAGAGATAGAAAGAGGGGGAAGAGAAGGAGAGAGAGACAGAGATAGAAAAGATCATTTTAGATATGTATTTTTTTTAGCATAGTCCTAAAAAACTGTTCGAAGGAAAGAGAGAGAGAGAGAGAGAGAGAGAGAGAGAGTGAGAGACAGAGAGATAGAAAGAGGGGAGGAGAGAAAGAGAGAGAGAGATAGAAAGAGGGAGAAAGAGAGAGAGAGAGGAGAGAAAGGGAGAGACATTTCTCCCGTCTCTACGCACCCGCGAATCCACGTGGCGGGAGGAGGGGGGAACACGCGAGACTGCAGCGAGGGAAGGGGAGAGGAAGGGGAGAGGAGTGAGGCACGATCAATTACCTCCCCTCCCTCCATCCCTCACCCCCTCTGTGATCTGATAGTTGACTTTCTGTCTTACTTATAGTTATACTGATTTAAAAGTCGTGTTCTCTATACACTTGCAATTTTATTTTAATACTCTGTATTTATTTTTTATGAATAACTTAAATAGACTTAACAGTATCTAAAAATATTGTTATACTTCGCGCCACTTTGTGCCAATACTAGATCAAATATCTCATTTTTGAAGAAAGCATAGACATATTGAAACTTTAAAAGCTACATATTATTTGAAAGTTGGGAAAAACCTTCATTAAGTATGTATA
Organism: Timema cristinae; assembly: GCA_039000515.1. Classification (NCBI taxonomy): domain Eukaryota; kingdom Metazoa; phylum Arthropoda; class Insecta; order Phasmatodea; family Timematidae; genus Timema; species Timema cristinae. The sequence goes on from JBCFYV010000100.1 coordinate 652,348, forward strand.
TTAATAAATTTATTTTAATCACATCTTTTATTGAATAATTTATAATAAATATACATTGATCCATTTTATGTCTATGTTTAAAATAGGCTTTCTAACTATATATGCAAAGCAAATCCATTTTATTATTTATAGTGAAGTTTTTATTTTTATAATGGTCTAGCTATTATCTAATTTATTATTGAACGTATTTTCCAAAATCCACTTGTCCAATGATCTTGTTCAAGCTTGTCTTGACTCCGTCTGCTATGAGAATAACTGTCGAGTCTTTACACTCCTGAGAAGTGGCGCTCTGGATGCTGGACTTGAGGTCATCTGATATACCGCTAGATTTGCTAGTGATAGTCACCTCAGGTGTGCTGTAAAATAGTTAGTATTAGTGGTTTCAAGTCGGGTATTTTTCCCAGTAGTAACAAATAAGATTGTGATATGAGATGTATAATACTTATAATGAGTTCACTAAACATCATGTATAAATGAAAATACTTAATTATTTTTATAAAATTATAAATCAAATCATATAAATTATATAATATATTAAATATAATACTTAAATGCTAAAATTACATACTAATTGACGTTTTAAAATTATATTTACAACCAAATAAAGACTAACCAATTATTTATACTTTATAACAAATTTATTACATACTAAACGAAATTATATAATCATATTATTGAAAAATATTTTTAAATTTTAAAACAGTAGTGAGGCTTAAGATAATAATTAAATGATCCAGTAGTGATAAAAAGGCTCTATTAGAATGTGGAATCAATCAAGTGCATTTTTTAAGAAACTGTCTACTCAGCAATAGAGAATCGAAATTTAATTCTTATGTTGTAAAACCCAGCAAGCATATATATTTGATAAACATTTTAGAAAAACTGTAAAATAATAATTTTAGTAAGGCGTGTTACAATACTAAAATAACAATTCTTGGAACTGATGTTCTAGTAATTTTATTATATAAAAGTGCACCAACCCAGTGAATATAATAATAATATTTAGCACCGCGTCTTACTACCCGTTCGGGTTATACGCTTTAAATACTAATTACGCTAATGGATAATGGATTAGGAATTGGGAAGGTTGAATTAGAGGAAGTGAACCCGCATTTGCGTGGAGGGAGAGTGGAAAACCATTTAGGAAAAACCACCCCCAGTTCACTCGACCGAGATTCGAACCTCGATCTCTCCGTCTTCAGCAGTCGAGCTTAACACGACAAGCGCGTTAGTCAACTACGCCACCGAGGTGGGTCAACCCATTGAAAGTAAATTAACAATTATGAATAGATTTTAAAAAAATATAGTAAAAAGATTGTTTGACTGGTATGTTTTAATGTAAAGTAGTGGATCAAACAGCTAAAAGTGCATTAAAAATAATTTAAAAAGAGATTTTTCAAAAATGATTTAAATATAGTAAAAAAAATAATTTACTAATCAATCTTCATTATACCCTTTCACAGGTTTGGTCCAGTTTTTTAGATTAAAAATTACTATTACGTCAGTGTAGTTTCTGATAATTTATTTTTGTCTCAGTGTTTTGTGTCAGATTCACTAAAGATAAGCTAATACTGACGCGGATAAAACAAATAATTAATACTCCCAGGTTTTTTTAATTTAGAGTTTTTAAGTTATTATAATCGGTAACTTCACAAGAATTCAGACTCTTCCTTAGTATAATTTATCAAAGAAATATTTACCAGATGTTTAATTCTTGAAGCTCTATATACATATTATCAGTTATATCTACCATAAAATAAAAACCTCATATTAAATAGATAAAAATCAGAAGCCCTAATTAAGAGGTGTATCAAATGGATATAATTTCATCGTTTGGGAAGCAGGGGGTTTTGATAGATATACAATTTTTCATTTCAAAAATATCAAATACATTTAAAAGTGATTTAATTCCAAATAATGAGTGGACTCAAAATATTGAAGAAATTAATATACCAAAGTGTTAATCAATCTATAAATACCAATGTATTCCATGAATTGTTTGACTTCCTGGAGAGTTTTCTTATATTGTTCATGTTTATTTGTTCAGGGGTAATAATAATTGATAGTAAGCTTATGGTTATCTTCTGGTTTATTTTTATTCCCTTCTCTTTATTTTAGATACCGTACATTTTAGTTTTTCTTCTATGATGACGACATGTTTCGGTGATTTTTCACCATCTTCAAGTCTTATTTGTATTAAAGATGATTGATTTTACTTCTACTTCATACTATTGGAAAGTTTGTGAAATATTACGGATAGTCAAATCGTAAAATTTCACAAACTTTCCGATATTTTTAATTAAAATCAATCTTATTTAGTACAAATAAGACTTGAAGATGGTGAAAAAACACCGAAACATGTCGTCATCATAGAAGAAAAACTAAAACTTATATAAAATAAGGAAATGGGAATTAAAATCATAATAAAGAAAGATATAGCCTTACTATCAATTTCTAGAGATTTTCAATAAAGAGGATATTGGAATATTGACAGTATATAAGTGAAATGAAGGAGTATATTTGGCCAAGAAGCAACAATTAATT
>JBCFYV010000100.1:665889-683389 GCA_039000515.1 Timema cristinae
CACCAACGAGGAACCAACCTCATTGCAATAAGTGTTGAGAGGGATATGATATGTCACCAACGAGGAACCAACCTCATTGCAATAAGTGTTGAGAGGGATAGATATGTCACCAACGAGGAACCAACCTCATTGCACTAAGTGTTGAGAGGGTTTTTTTTTTTTTTTTGGGGGGGGGGGGGAGGAACCAACCTCATTGCAATAAGTGTTGAGAGGGATAGATATGTCACCAACGAGGAACCAACCTCATTGCATAAGTGTTGAGAGGGATAGATATGTCACCAACGAGGAACCAACCTCATTGCAATAAGTGTTGAGAGGGATAGATATGTCACCAACGAGGAACCAACCTCATTGCACTAAGTGTTGAGAATAGATATGTCACCAACGAGGAACCACCTCATTGCAATAAGTGTTGAGAGGGATAGATATGTCACCAACGAGGAACCAACCTCATTGCAATAAGTGTTGAGAGGGATAGATATCACCCAACGAGGAACCAACCTCATTGCATAAGTGTTGATAGGGATAGATATGTCACCAACGAGGAACCAACTCATTGCAATAAGTGTTGAGAGGGATAGTATGTCACCAACGAGGAACCAACCTCATTGCAATAAGTGTTGAGAGAGATTGATATGTCACCAATGAGGAACCAACCTCATTGCACTAAGTGTTGAGAGGGATAGATATGTCACCAACGAGGAACCAACCTCATTGCAACTAAGTGTGAGAGGGATAGATATGTCACCAACGAGGAACCAACCTCATTGCACTAAGTGTTGAGAGGATTGATATGTCACCAACGAGGAGCCAACCTCATTGCAATAAGTGTTGAGAGGGATAGATATGTCACCAACGAGGAACCAACCTCATTGCACTAAGTGTTGAGAGAGATTGATATGTCACCAACGAGGAACCAAACCTCATTGCAATAAGTGTTGAGAGGGATTGATATGTCACAAAGAGGAACCAACCTCATTGCAATAAGTGTTGAGAGGGATAGATATGTCACCAAACGAGGAACCAACCTCATTGCAATAAGTGTTGAGAGGGATAGATATAGCACCAACGAGGAACCAACCTCATTGCAATAAGTGTTGAGAGGGATAGATATGCACCAACGAGGAACCAACCTCATTGCAATAAGTGTTGAGAGGGATTGATATGTCACCAACGAGGAACCAAACTCATTGCAATAAGTGTTGATAGGGATAGATATGTCACCAACGAGGAACCAACCTCGTTGCACTAAGTGTTGAGAGGGATAGTTATGTCACCAACGAGGAACCAAGCTCATTGCTATAAGTGTTGAAGGGATAGATATGTCACCAACGAGGAACCAACCTCATTGCACTAAGTGTTGAGAGGGATATATATGTCACCAACGAGGAACCAACTCATCGCAATAAGTGTTGAGAGGGATAGATATGTCACCAACGAGGAACCAACCTCATTGCAATAAGTGTTGAGAGGGATAGATATGCACCAACGAGGAACCAACCTCATTGCAATAAGTGTTGAGAGGGATAGATATGTCACCAACGAGGAACCAACTCATTGCACTAAGTGTTGAGAGGGATATATATGTCACAACGAGGAACCAACCTTATTGCAATAAGTGTTGAGAGGGATATATATGTCACCAACGAGGAACCAACCTCATTCACTAAGTGTTGAGAGGATAGATATGTCACCAACGAGGAACCAACCTCATTGCACTAAGTGTTGAGAGAGATTGATATGTCACTTACGAGGAACCAACCTCATTGCAATAAGTGTTGAGAGGGATTGATATGTCACCAATGAGGAACCAAACTCATTGCAATAAGGTGTGAGAGGGATAGATATTCACCAACGAAGAACCAACCTCATTGCAATAAGTGTTGAGAGGGATAGATATGTCACCAACGAAGAACCAAACTCATTGCAATAAGTGTTGAGAGGGATATATATGTCACCAAACGAGGAACCAACCTCATTGCAATAAGTGTTGAGAGGGATTGATATGTCACAAACGAGGAACCAAACTCATTGCAATAAGTGTTGATAGGGATAGATATGTCACCAACGAGGAACCAACTCGTTGCACTAAGTGTTGAGAGGGATAGATATGTCACCAACGAGGAACCAAGCTCATTGCAATAAGTGTTGAAAGGGATAGATATGTCACCAACGAGGAACCAACCTGATTGCAATAAGTGTTGAGAGGGATATATATGTCACCAACGAGGAACCAACCTCATTGCAATAAGTGTTGAGAGGGATAGATATGTCACCAACGAGGAACCAACCTCATTGCAATAAGTGTTGAGAGGGATAGATATGTCACCAACGAGGAACCAACCTCATTGCACTAAGTGTTGAGAGGGATAGATATGTCACCAACGAGGAACCAACCTCATTGCACTAAGTGTTGAAAGGGATATATATGTCACCAACGAGGAACCAACCTCATTGCAATAAGTGTTGAGAGGGATAGATATGTCACCAACGAGGAACCAACCTCATTGCACTAAGTGTTGAGAGGGATAGATATGTCACCAACGAGGAACCAACCTCATTGCACTAAGTGTTGAGAGAGATTGATATGTCACCAACGAGGAACCAACCTCATTGCACTAAGTGTTGAGAGGGATAATATGTCACAAAGGAGGAACTAACCTCATTGCAATAAGTGTTGAGAGGGATAGATATGTCACCAACGAGGAACCAAACTCATTGCAATAAGTGTTGAGAGGGATTATAATTATGTCACAAACGAGGAACCAACCTCATTGCAATAAGTGGTGAGAGGGATTGATATGTCACAAACGAGGAACCAAACTCATTGCAATAAGTGTTGATAGGGATAGATATGTCACCAACGAGGAACCAACCTTATTGCAATAAGTGTTGAGAGGGATAGATATGTCACCAACGAGGAACCAAACTCATGCACTAAGTGTTGAAAGGGATAGATATGCCACCAACGAGGAACCAACCTCATTGCAATAAGTGTTGAGAGGGATTGATATGTCACAAACGAGGAACCAAACTCATTGCAATAAGTGTTGATAGGATAGATATGTCACCAACGAGGAACCAACTGTTGCACTAAGTGTTGAGAGGGATATTATGTCACCAACGAGGAACCAACTCATTGCAATAAGTGTTGAAAGGGATAGATATTCACCAACGAGGAACCAACCTCATTGCATAAGTGTTGAGAGGATGATATGTCACCAACGGAACCAACCTCATTGCACTAAGTGTTGAAGGGATAATATGCACAACGAGGAACAACTCATGCAATAAGTGTTGAGAGGGATAGATATGTCACCAACGAGGAACCAACTCATTGCAATAAGTTTGAGAGGATATATGTCACAACGAGAACCAACTCATTGCATAAGTGTGAAGGGATATATGTCACAACGAGGAACCAACTCATTGCAATAATGTTGAAGGATAGATATGTCACCAACGAGAACCAACTCATTGCAATAAGTGTTGAGAGGGATAGATATGTCACCAACGAGGAACCAACCTATTGCAATAAGTGTGAGAGGATAATATGTCACCAACGAGGAACCAAACTCATTGCAATAAGTGTTGAGAGGGATATATATGTCACAAACGAGGAACCAACCTCATTGCAATAAGTGTTGAGAGGGATGATATGTCACCAACGAGAACCAAACTCATGCAATAAGTGTTGAAGGGATAGATATGTCACCAACGAGGAACCAACCTCATTGCACTAAGTGTTGAAGGATAGATATGTCACCAACGAGGAACCAACTCATTGCAATAAGTGTTGAAAGGGATGATATGTCACCAACGAGAACCAACCTCATTGCATAAGTGTTGAGAGGGATAATATGCACCAACGAGACCAACCTCATTGCAATAAGTGTTGAGAGGGATAGATATGTCACCAACGAGGAACAACCTCATTGCAATAATGTTGAGAGGATAGATATGCCACCAACGAGAACCAACCTCATTGCAATAGTGTTGAGAGGTTGATATGTCACCAACGAGGAACCAACTCATTGCATAAGTGTTGAGAGGATAGATATGTCACCAACGAGGAACCAACCTCATTGAATAATGTTGAGAGGGATAGTATGTCACCAACGAGGAACCAACCTCATTGCATAAGTTTTGAGAGGGATAGATATGCACCAACGAGAACCAACCTCATGCACTAATGTTGAGAGGATGATATGTCACCAACGAGGAACCAACTCATTGCATAATGTTAGAGGGATAATATTCACCAACGAGGAACCAACCTCATTGCATAAGTGTTGAGAGGATAGATATGTCACCAACGAGGAACCAACTCATTGCATAAGTGTTGAAGGGATGATATGTCACAACGAGAACCAACCTCATGCAATAAGTGTTGAGAGGGATGATAGTCACCAACGAGGAACCAACCTCATTGCATAAGTGTTGAGAGGATGATATTCACCAACGAGGAACCAACCTCATTGCAATAAGTGTTGAGAGGGATAGATATGTCACCAACGAGGAACCAACCTCATTGCAATAAGTGTTGAGAGGGATAGATATGTCACCAACGAGGAACCAACCTCATTGCAATAAGTGTTGAGAGGGATAGATATGCACCAACGAGGAACCAACCTCATTGCAATAAGTGTTGAGGGTAGATATGTCACCAACGAGGAACCAACCTCATTGCACTAAGTGTTAGAGAGGGATATATATGTCACCAACGAGGAACCAACCTCATTGAATAAGTGTTGAGAGGGATAGATATGTCACCAACGAGAACCAACCTCATTGCACTAAGTTTGAGAGGGATAGATATGTCACCAACGAGGAACCAACCTCATTGCACTAAGTGTTGAGAGAGATTGATATGTCACCAACGAGGAACCAACCTCATTGCAATAAGTGTTGAGAGGGATGATATGTCACCAAGAGGAACCAACCTCATTGCAATAAGTGTTGAGAGGGATAGATATGTCACCAACGAAGAACCAACCTCATTGCATAAGTGTTGAGAGGGATAGATATGTCACCAACGAGGAACCAAACCTCATTGCAATAAGTGTTGAGAGGGATATGATATGTCACCAACGAGGAACCAACCTCATTGCAATAAGTGTTGAGAGGGATTGATATGTCACAAACGAGGAACCAACCTCATTGCAATAAGTGTTGATGAGGGATAGATATGTCACCAACGAGGAACCAAACTCGTTGCAATAAGTGTTGAGAGGGATAGATATGTCACCAACGAGGAACCAACCTCATTGCAATAAGTGTTGAAGGGATTGATATGTCACCAACGAGGAACCAAACTATTGCAATAAGTGTTGAGAGGGATATATATGTCACCAACGAGGAACCAACCTCATTGCAATAAGTGTTGAGAGGGATAGATATGTCACCAACGAGGAACCAACCTCATTGCAATAAGTGTTGAGAGGGATAGATATGTCACCAACGAGGAACCAACCTCATTGCAATAAGTGTTGAGAGGGATAGATATGTCACCAACGAGGAACCAACCTCATTGCACATAAGTGTTGAAGGGATAATATGTCACCAACGAGGAACCAACCTCATTGCAATAAGTGTTGAGAGGGATAGATATGTCACCAACGAGGAACCAACCTCATTGCATAAGTGTTGAGAGGGATAGATATGTCACCAACGAGGAACCAACCTCATTGCATAAGTGTTGAGAGGGATAGATATGTCACCAACGAGGAACCAACCTCATTGCAATAAGTGTTGAGAGGGATAGATATGTCACCAACGAGGAACCAACCTCATTGCATAAGTGTTGAGAGGGATAGATATGTCACCAACGAGGAACCAACTCATTGCAATAAGTGTTGAGAGGGATAGATATGTCACCAAACGAGGAACCAACCTCATTGCAATAAGTGTTGAGAGGGATAGATATGTCACCAACGAGGAACCAACTCATTGCATAAGTGTTGAAGGGATATGATATGTCACAACGAGGAACCAACCTCATTGCAATAAGTGTTGAGAGGGATAGATATGTCACCAACGAGGAACCAACTCATTGCAATAAGTTGAGAGGGATAGATATGTCACCAACGAGAACCAACCTCATTGCATAAGTGTTGAGAGAGATTGATATGTCACCAACGAGGAACCAACCTCATTGCAATAAGTGTTGAGAGGGATTAGATATGTCACCAACGAGGAACCAACCTCATTGCAATAAGTGTGAGAGGGATAGATAAGTCACCAACGAGAACCAACTCTTAAGTTTAAGATATTAAAAACGCAATAAGTGTTGAGAGGGATAGATATGTCACCAACGAGGAACCAACTCATTGCAATAAGTGTTGAGAGGGATAATATGTCACCAAACGAGGAACCAACCTCATTGCAATAAGTGTTGAGAGGGATTGATATGTCCCAACGAGGAACCAAACTCATTGCAATAAGTGTTGAAGGGATAGATATGTCACCAACGAGGAACCAACCTCTTGCAAATAAGTGTTGAGAGGGATAGATATGTCACCAACGAGGAACCAACCTCATTGCAATAAGTGTTGAGAGGGATAGATATGTCACCAACGAGGAACCAACCTCATTGCATAAGTGTTGAGAGGGATATATATGTCACCAACGAGGAACCAACCTCATTGCAATAAGTGTTGAGAGGGATAGATATGTCACCAACGAGGAACCAACCTCATTGCAATAAGTGTTGAGAGGGATAGATATGTCACCAACGAGGAACCAACCTCATTGCACTAAGTGTTGAGAGGGATAGATATGTCACCAACGAGGAACCAACCTCATTGCACTAAGTGTTGAAAGGGATATATATGTCACCAACGAGGAACCAACCTCATTGCAATAAGTGTTGAGAGGATAGATATGTCACCAACGAGGAACCAACCTCATTGCACTAAGTGTTGAGAGGGATAGATATGTCACCAACGAGGAACCAACCTCATTGCACTAAGTGTTGAGAGGATTGATATGTCACCAACGAGGAACCAACCTCATTGCACTAAGTGTTGAGAGGGATATATATGTCACAAACGAGGAACCAACCTCATTGCAATAAGTGTTGAGAGGGATAGATATGTCACCAACGAGGAACCAAACTCATTGCAATAAGTGTTAGAGGGATAATATGTCACAACGAGGAACCAACCTCATTGCAATAAGTGTGAGAGGGATTGATATGTCACCAACGAGGAACCAAACCTCATTGCAATAAGTGTTGAAGGGATAGATATGTCACCAACGAGGAACCAACCTATTGCAATAAGTGTTGAGAGGGATAGATATGTCACCAACGAGGAACCAAACTCAATTGCACTAAGTGTTGAAGGGATAGATATGTCACCAACGAGGAACCAACCTCATTGCAATAAGTGTTGAGAGGGATAGATATGTCACCAACGAGGAACCAAACTCATTGCAATAAGTGTTGAAAGGATAGATATGTCACCAACAGACGAACCAACCTCATTGCACTAAGTGTTGAGAGGATAGATATGTCACCAACGAGGAACCAACCTCATTCAATAAGTGTTGAAGAGGATAGATATGTCACCAACGAGGAACCAACCTCATTGCAATAAGTTTGAGAGGGATAGATATGTCACAACGAGGAACCAAGCTCATTGCAATAAGTGTTGAAAGGGATAGATATGTCACCAACGAGGAATCAACTCATTGCACTAATGTTGAGAGGGATAGATATGTCACCAACGAGGAACCAACCTCATTGCAATAAGTGTTGAGAGGATAGATATGTCACCAACGAGGAACCAACCTCATTGCAATAAGTTTTGAGAGGGATAGATATGCCACCAACGAGGAACCAACCTCATTGCAATAAGTGTTGAGAGGGATAGATATGTCACCAACGAGGAACCAACCTCATTGCACTAAGTGTTGAGAAGTATAGATATGTCACCAACGAGGAACCACCTCATTGCAATAAGTGTTGAGAGGGATGGATATGTCACAAACGAGGAACCAACCTCATTGCAATAAGTGTTGAGATGGATAGATATGTCACCAACGAGGAACCAACCTCATTGCAATAAGTGTGGAGAGGGATAGATATGTCACCAACGAGGAACCAACCTCATTGCACTAAGTGTTGAGAGAGATTGATATGTCACCAACGAGGAGCCAACCTCATTGCAATAAGTGTTGAGAGGGATAGATATGTCACCAACGAGGAACCAACCTCATTGCACTAAGTGTTGAGAGGGATAGATATGTCACCAACGAGGAACCAACCTCATTGCACTAAGTGTTGAGAGAGATTGATATGTCACCAACGAGGAACCAACCTCATTGCAATAAGTGTTGAGAGGGATTGATATGTCACCAAAGAGGAACCAACCTCATTGCAATAAGTGTTGAGAGGGATAGATATGTCACCAACGAGGAACCAACCTCATTGCAATAAGTGTTGAGAGGGATAGATATAGCACCAACGAGGAACCAACCTCATTGCAATAAGTGTTGAGAGGATGGATATGTCACATACGAGGAACCTACCTCATTGCAATAAGTGTTGAGAGGGATAGATATGTCACCAACGAGGAACCAACCTCATTGCAATAAGTGTTGAGAGGGATAGATATGTCACCAACGAGGAACCAACCTCATTGCACTAAGTGTTGAGAGGGATAGATATGTCACCAACGAAGAACCAACCTCATTGCAATAAGTGTTGATAGGGATAGATATGTCACCAACGAGGAACCAACATCGTTGCACTAAGTGTTGAGAGGGATAGAAATGTCACCAACGAGGAACCAACCTCATTGCACTAAGTGTTGAGAGAGATTGATATGTCACCAACGAGGCACCAACCTCATTGCAATAAGTGTTGAGAGGGATTGATATGTCACCAATGAGGAACCAACCTCATTGCAATAAGTGTTGAGAGGGATAGATATGTTACCAACGAGGAACCAACCTTATTGCAATAAGTGTTGAGAGGGATAGATATGTCACCAACGAGGAACCAACCTCATTGCACTAAGTGTTGAGAGAGATTGATATGTCACCAACGAGGCACCAACCTCATTGCAATAAGTGTTGAGAGGGATTGATATGTCACCAATGAGGAACCAACCTCATTGCAATAAGTGTTGAGAGGGATAGATATGTCACCAACGAGGCACCAACCTCATTGCAATAAGTGTTGAGAGGGATTGATATGTCACCAATGAGGAACCAACCTCATTGCAATAAGTGTTGAGAGGGATAGATATGTCACCAACGAGGCACCAACCTCATTGCAATAAGTGTTGAGAGGGATTGATATGTCACCAATGAGGAACCAACCTCATTGCAATAAGTGTTGAGAGGGATAGATATGTCACCAACGAGGAACCAACCTTATTGCAATAAGTGTTGAGAGGGATAGATATGTCACCAACGAGGAACCAACCTCATTGCAATAAGTGTTGAGAGGGATAGATATGTCACCAACGAGGAACATACCTCATTGCACTCCACCAGAACTTTAACACCAAATGTCTCGTCAACGGTGGTTTTGTTCAATGATAGTTGACGTTGCCTTTCACACGCCCACTGTTTTCACAATAGACTGGACCGTAGTTGATAGATATGATGAGATTCCAACCTTGATACCCGCCTCGGTGGCGTAGTTGGCTAACGCGCTATACGTGTTGAGCTCGACAGCTGAGGACGGGGAGATCGAGGTTCGTATCTTGGTCGGGTGAACTGGGGGTTGTTTTTCCTAAATGGTTTTCACTCTCCCTCCACGCAAATATGGGTTCACTTCCTCTAATTCGACCTTCCCAATTCCTAATCCATTACCGTAATTAGTACTTAAAGCGTACAAACCGAACCGGTAGTAAGACACGGTGCTAATATTATTATTATTATTATTATTATTATTATTATTATTATTATTATTATTATTATTCCAACCTTGATCCGGTACACTGGCCTTGGTTTGATCAACCTAGGTTTACGATAAAGAAGGTACGGTACCTAAAAACTACCACTCCCATACTATCACAATGTATAAGATTTTCAATTATCTTGGTTTTTCAAAATTATAAATGAAACAAAAATGAAATTAAAAGCTTATGTATCCAATTAAGGATAATAATTTGGAAACCTATGGTTGGATTAGGTTGGCATGGATTACTATGCTTTTCTATTTATAATTAAAGAATAAAAGTATATGAAACATAGAATATCGTGATTACAATATTTTTAAGAAAAATTGTAGTTTACTCATATTCTAGTTATATAGGTTGGGGCCTAAACAATTAGACGATTAGTAAATGTAAAATTAACACTTTGATTGAAAAGTAAGTATTCACTAGGTAAATAGAAGCAAACTACATATTACAATTGTTAAATTTTTGAAGATAATATTAGTCGGGTGAGTTCCACCGGACGTCAGACAAACCTTGGCATGTTGTTAATCACTTTCTTCAGCATAGCTCATCTAATTGGTTCCACCCCACCTTGTATAATCCTTATTTCTGTTGTAAAACAAATATAGTTGTGTTTTGGTTGTTCCACACTTTACCTGTGTCTTTTATCACGATTATAACTGCGATAAACCCAGCAATTAAAGAAAGTGGTGGAGGGGGGGGCAGTGAAGACATCGAAATGAGACTCCATCTTCTATAACATTTATTTAATTACTAGAATCTGAATTACTTAAATGATATGAAGTTTTATTTTTGACTTTTGATTATTCAGCCTGGCTAATTTTGTGTTGTATTTCGAATTTAAATATTGTGATCGTCAAAAATATCAAACGCGATTTTTGATGATAAATATTGAAGTTTAATAACTAAGCTCTGAATACTAAAAATTGTTTTCACGATCCCATCTGTCTTTACAAACAAAATGGAAACGATACTTTTCCCATGAAACTGAAATTCAGGTTCCTTTGAACAGAAATTTCGACTTTTAGTAAATTCCCCACATATATCTGATAAACTGAATAGCTTATCATTGTAAAATTAGAGTTTTTTGAAAATTAAAAGTTTCTTATTTGAAACATATTTTTTTAAAACAAAGAGTTTCTGAGCAATAAGCCAATATTTTATATAAAATAAAAAATATAAAAAAATAATTTTAGCTACACATAAATATAGATGTAGATGGAATAGATTAATAAATAACAGATAATATTAATAACTAATAGATCAACAGTAGCTAATTGATAGTAAAAAAATCTTATTTAGAGATAACCATAAAAATACTCATTTGATATAATTTTAAAAATCGTTTTAGGCTTACTATCAATAACTTAGAATTTTAGTAAGTATTGAAATTTTTAGAAAGTTCATCTATTTACATTTATTTTCTAAAAACTATGAAATTTTTATATTATTTTTTAATCATTTAATGTAATAAACGGTTATCCCTTGAGATATAGTCTATATAATACTAAATATAAGTTACAAATTATTGTCGTAGAGGATCATTTTGTAGTTATATTAGAAGAACGTCCTTATGTTAGTTGTTTTTAAAATTTTGTCATATTTATCACCATTTTTTGTCTTTGAGACCATTGCGAACACTTGCTAATCGACAATCATTCCTAGACTATCTTTGCAATCTGGAAAATGTCTTGTACAGTTGTCCATGGCAGTAAAAATTGTCTTCGGCAAATAAATACCAACCATATCCAAGGTAAACATAGTGACTTAGTAGGTTTAACAGTCATAGAGAACGTTGTTTAACTGGTATCAAAATGAAAGAGATGTTATGGTCTACAAGGGACAAATCGATTTTTGGTAATAAACACATATTCCTCTCAGATGAACACGTTAAAATTGTTGCGCAGATTAGATTTACATATTATTTTGTTACTGCTAGATGGGTTCTGTTGTATAGGACCCGCTTAGTATTACATACATACATACATACGTACATACATACATACATACATACATACAAACATACATACGTACATACGTACATACTTAAATACATACATACATACATACATACATACATACATACATACATTATTACATACGTACATACGTACATATGTACATACATACGTACATACATACATACGTACATACGTACATACATACATACATACATACATATATACATACATACATACATACGTACATACGTACATACATACATACATACATACGTACATACGTACATACATACATACATACATACATACGTACATACATACATACGTACATACATACATACGTACATACGTACATACATACATACATACATACATACATACATACATACATACATACATACATACATACATACATACATACATACGTACATACGTACACACATACATACATACATACACATACATACACATACATACGCATACATACACATACATACATACATACATACATACATACATACATGCATACATACATACATACATACATACATACATACATACATACATACATACATATATACGTACATTCATACACACACACATACATACATACACACATACATACATACGGGGGGCAAAGTTGTTCGCGTCCGTAGGTTAAACTTAATTGATTCCCTACACGTGCCCTCTGGGTAGTGCTAAATGAACAACACCCGTAATACTGTGGTCATGTCTCGCAGTACCGGGGGCCTAGGCTTAATTGAACGGGCCACGAGGTAGAAACCCTCTATAAAAAGGCAAAAACCTTAGGGCACCAGGCGCCACCCCATTGAATTAAGTCGCCTTACTCCAGCATCCGGGGCTCTGCTGGAGTGGACAGATTATTTCCCTTGGTACTCGTGGGAACGAACATGAAAAACCAAAACCAAAACCAGATTCAAAGTCAAGCGAACGAAGAGGGTGATCGAACAGCGGTCCAAGTGGACACTGAACAGTCGACGAGCAATGCCTCCCCAAAAGCTGGAAGCCAAAATGCTCCTTTCTCCACCAACCGAGAAAGAAACAACTCCGTACCTAACGTTATGAGTCGCCAAACGCCATTGGAGCGACTCGGTACGAAGATTGACGAGTTGATCGACTACATCAAGGACAGGAATAATGTGCACGGTGAGATTAGAAAACTAGCTAAGTCCATTGAAACAGCATATAGCCTGGCTCTTAAAGGCTTCAACGCTGCTCTAAAGGAGACACTGAGCGGGACAGTGTCAGCTACGCAAGCGTCCTCCTGGATGACTTCACAGCCTGAGGCACAGTCTACTCCCAAGCACACCAAAACAACATCGCAGGAAATAACAAACCCAAAGAAAAGGCACCTATCCACGCCTAGCCCAACTGCAGCTTCTAACCCGCCTCCACTGAAAAAACCAGCCAAGGAAGATACTTGGATGGAAGTGTCTAGGAGACATAAGATGAAGCAAACAACTCACGACACAGCGGCTACACCAAGTGAAGCCCGAAAGCCACAAGCGAATGATGGCGCCAATCCCAATAGCAGCCACAGAGAAACGAAGAAGAAACCACGAACAAAGGCTGTCCTTGTCCAACCAGTCGAAGGGCGAACATATGCGGACCTCCTCAAGGAGATCAAAACCAAAGTGAACCCCACAACGACGGGTGTGGACATAAAGTCTATAAAACAAACAAAGAACGGTGGCGTACTACTAGAAATGGGTCACAAGACTGGTGATAGTTCCGTTTTTACTGAGGCAGTCAAATCAGCTATTGCGAACATCGGTACCGTCAGAGCGCTTATACCAACGACGACAATCGAAATCCGTGACGTCGATGGAGTTACCACTGTAGATGACATTCGTGAAGCCCTTCTTCGCGACCTCAAACAGAGTGTGGAGATAAGACGCATCAATCTTACAAAGATTACTCCACGAGGACAACGAGCAGCGTTTTGTGAAATAGACGAAACAAGCGCTAATAAAATTTTAGAAACGGCTCGCATTAAAGTCGGCTGGGTAAACTGTCGCATCCGCCCAGTTGTAAGTGTGAGGCGGTGCTTCAAATGTCTTGGATACGGGCACCATTTGCGCAACTGCAAGGGCCCAGACAGAAGTAAATCATGTTACAAATGTGGTGGAGAGAGCCACAAGTCCACTGACTGTGTTGAGCAGCCAAAATGCTTTTTGTGCACACCGGGCGAAGATGCTAAAGACGTCCTGTGCCTCATATCTGGCTCGGGGGCCTGTAAGGCATTCCGTGTTGCTCTAGCTGATGCTATAAGATCGCAGAAATGACGCGCGTACTCCAAGGAAATTTGAATAGGTGCGTGCTTGCGCAGAACCTACTACGTCAGCGTGTCTTCGAAGACAAGATTGACGTCTGCATCATCTGCGAGCAACACTCAAACCTTCGAGATAGGACATGGTTCACGGATAAATCCAACACTGCGGCGATTTGGACTGTAAATCCAAACAAGGTAATCACTAGCAAAAGCGGTTGCGGGGAAGGTTTTGTCTGGATAAAGACCTCCACGACTTACATCATGAGCGTCTACCTTTCACCTAATGAAGGGATTAGTGTGTTCCGCCAAAAGCTGGCTAGCATCGAAGACGTTATTAGCGATTTCAATGGCGAAGTCATTGTAGCTGGCGACTTCAACGCTAAATCTGCCGAATGGGGAGCAGATTTCTCAGACACCAGAGGAAACTAAGTCGCAGACTTTGCTGCAAGGCTTGACCTTACAGTCCTGAACACTGGAAACACATCGACCTTCAGAAGACCGGGGTACCTCGAATCTATTCTCGACATCTCACTGGGGACCCCAAGAATGGCCGGCATGATCAAGAACTGGAGAGTCTCGGAAGAATACAGTGGTAGCGATCATCAACACATCACATTCAGTGTTGAAGTGCCTTCCACTCCAGCAACGCAAAAAGGCCCTGAAGAACGGAGGTGGAACGCTAAAAAGCTTGACCCAGAAGCTCTACGAGCGTCCCTTTCGCGAAGCTGGTCAACTCTTAAATTCCACCCAACTCCGAGTGCTAGTAGCGAGACGGAAAAATTGGTGCTGACAACGATGAAGGCTATTACCACCTCTTGTGACGCCTCCATGCCGCGTCTGAAAAACCAGTTCTCTCACAGGCCGGTATATTGGTGGACATCAGAAATCGCGGCGCTCCGAAAGAAATGTCTTAAACTTCGTCGTAGAGCAACGAGAGTCGCAAAACTCACTCTTGACTATGCCTTGTATTCTAGCGAGTACAAAAAGGCCAAAAAGGAGCTGAAGCATACCATCAGGGAGAGCAAAGTGACACTGTAGAAAGAAATCTGCAACGATCTTGAACGGGATATCTGGGGCAAAGCCTACCAAATTGTAGTTAAAAAACTCTGAAAGGCTTCACCAGAAGCGCCAAAACCCTCGTCCATAATGAACAACATTGTAGCGGAGTTGTTTCCAAAACACCCGACACGAGTAAAAAGGCACTATTCACACAGTGGTGAAGTTACATCTTTCACAGCCAAGGAGCTGCAAGATGCAGCTAGGACCCTCAAAATAGGGAAGGCACCCGGCCCCGACGGCATTCCAACGTCGGTGATTAAGATCATAGCTCAGGAATTCCCGGATCTACTGCTGAATGCATATAACGCGTGCCTTGCAACCGGCACGTTTGCTACCGTCTGGAAGCGCCAGAGACTGGTCCTCCTGGATAAAGGGAAGGGACCCCCCTTAACACCTTCGTCTTATAGGCCACTATGCATGCTAGACATCGCCGGTAAATTGCTCGAAAAGCTGATACGGACGAGACTTCGAAACGACATTGACCACGTCGGTGGCTTCGCCGAAAATCAACATGGATTTCGAAAGGGCCGATCGACGATCGGAGCGATTAAGAAGATCATGGGGATTATAGCCGAAGCGTGGACTGGTAACCTTAAATCGCGCAAAGTCTGCATCCTCCTCACGCTTGACGTAAGAAACGCTTTCAACAGCGCGAGATGGGATGACATCCTGGAGGCACTGGAGCATCGGTTCAACATAAAAAATGAAAACTTGGCCATAGTTGAGGATTATCTTGACGCAAGAACGTTAATTGTCAAAACCACAGAAGGCCCCCAAGAATACCCGATAACGGCTGGTGTACCACAGGGTTCGGTCATGGGCCCCGACCTATGGAACGCAAATTACGACGAACTACTGGAGATTCCTTTGCCGAAGCAAGTACAGCTAACGGGTTTCGCTGATGACGTCGCGGCCACAGTAGTGGCGGACAGCGTTGAGGAGGCCGAACTCCTGGTCCGGTCGACCATTGACGCCGTCGAAACCTGGCTTGAAGAACATCAGCTAAAACTAGCCAAACATAAAACTGAGATGGTTGTGCTGACGCGTCAGAGATGGTTTCCTAAACCCTTTAACGTAGACATTGGCGTGACAACATTGTCGTCTACAAGGACACTGCGCTATCTGGGAGTGACGATAGACGAAAAGCTGTCCTTTCGTGAACACTTAGAAAGGGCATGCATAAAAGCCAGTAAGACGGTATCCAGCCTATCGAGAATCATGGTCAACACAATGGGCCCGCGAGCTAAAAAGAGAAGAGTTCTTTTGGAAGTACTCCACTCAATCCTGCTCTACGGTGCGGAAATATGGGGAGATATCCTGAAGCAAAAGACCTATCGGCGAAAGATTGCGGCAGTACAAAGGCGGGGGCCCTCAGGGTGACCTGTGCCTACCGCACGGTCTCCGAGGCAGCTGTTCTGGTTATAGCGGGGGCACCACCTATTGACCTACTAGCATTTGAGAGAGTAAAACTCTATGACTCCAAAACTAGAGGCGTCAACGCGGCCGAAGACAGAGCAAGAGTGAAGGCGGAAACGCAGAAGGAATGGGAAGATAGATGGAGGGCCTGCAACAAGGGCAGATGGACAGCTCGCCTGATCCCGAACATCAAAGATTGGATCACTCGAAACCATGGTGAAACAGACTTCTTCCTAACCCAACTGCTGACGGGACATGGCTCGTTTAATGCATATCTATATAAAATGGGCTTACACCACACCCCGAAGTACAAGGACTGCCCGGACAGAATCGACGACGCTGAGCACACGTTTTTTGAGTGCGAGCGCTGGAAGAGCTCCAGAGCCAAAACCGAAACAAACATAGGCAAGACCCTCGATCCTGCGAGCCTAGTGATCCATATGCTACAGCGGGAAGAAAGTTGGAAGGAAATCGCTGCGTATGCGCAGCGCCTCCTTAAAGAAAAGATCGCAGAAAGAGACCAGTGAAACAGGAGCGGACGTCATATGACGCAACACGGACTGGGTTGAAGTAATGCTAACGCGGTTCCGACCCAGTCTTCCCTGCAATTATGTGCGGGGAAAGAGCAGAGGAGGTTTTTTAGTGGGTGGAAATCCCACACTACCGACCATCACACTTTCAAATGAGCGGTGTCTTTGAAAGATTTTTCCTCCTCAAGTAAAAAAAAAAAAAAAAAAAACATACATACATACATACATACATACATACATACATACATACATACATACATACATACATACATACATACATACACACATACATACATACATACATACATACATACATACATACAT
>JBCFYV010000100.1:685889-780889 GCA_039000515.1 Timema cristinae
CATACATCCAACTACTCTCCGAGATGCATTCACCCGTGTGTCGAGCTCACCAACCATCCCTCCATTTATACAGAACATTCTGACAAGATACGCAAATCATTCCCTTGTTCTAACAGTTTTACATATATATTAAGTTTACAATCATTTCCTTATCACAAACTATCACCTTAGTTTTTTCATAAGATTATATCATTTGTTACTCTCCATTGTTGGACGTCTTTTAATTATGATAGTAATCGGGTTGTATTAATATATCTAGACTATGTAAATGTAAGCTTAAATATAATAAATATGTTTAACATATTATGTAAATTGTATTGAATAAAGAAACACATTTTGCTAAACACAGGTCATTGTTTTATAATATGCAATTATTCTTTGAGATTTAAATTGGAATTTTCATTTTAGGTTTTCTTTTTTTTAATACAAATAACATAACAATGAATTAAAATGATTAAATAAACCATGTTTTAATTTATTCTTTCTAATTTTGTTAAGTTTTTAGTTTTGAAACATTTTGCGGAGCTCTTTAGTGAATCCTCTTAAATTTCAGCTTTACACCTCATTAATAAATAATAAAAACACATATACACATATATACATATTCGATTATATATTAGTTTATTAGTATGGATTTTCCCTTAATCTTACTACCCATTCATGCTTTTCGCATATAATTATACTAGTGGTGTAATTAATATTTAGAGGAAGTGTATATATGTCTATATATGCGTGAAGGGAGAAATAGTTTGAGGAAAATCACCCACTGTACATATGAACGGAGTTTTAATCCTTAATGTCCTGTCACCAAAAAACTAATCCTGCTTGACGGTAATCCCGCGTGCTTGATTTAATTACTATGAGTTTCTTGGTTATTATTTTATAAATGCGACTAAGATGTTTTAAAAGATAATTAACGATTTTGGTGGATATTTTGAAAGTTATTCTATCTGCAGGCTTCACTCACACACGAGACTTACAGTATGCTACAAAACCAACAACTTTCATAGCTTAGTGATTAAATGGAACCTTACGGCTCTAAGAATTTTAGCTGCCTGTATTTATATTAGAATTTGACACCTTCCTATAATCATTTCAATAATTTTAACAATTACCTTAAAGTGTTATTCTTAACAAGACTTGACACCCCACCCAAAACATTCCACGACCTCTAGTTTGGAAATTACTGACCAACACTATTTGTTATATACCACAAAGATTTATTAGACACCCGCCTCGGTGGCGTAGTTGGCTAACGCGCTTGTCATGTTGAGCTCGACTGCTGAAGACGGAGATCGAGGTTCGAATCTCGGTCGGATGAATTGGGGTGGTTTATCCTAAATGGTTTTCCACTCTTCTCCACGCAAATGCGGGTTCACTTCCTCTAAATTCAACCTTACCCATTCCTAATCCATTAGCGTAATTATTACTTAAACGTATAACCAGAACGGGTAGTAAGACACGTTGCTAAATAAAAAATCAAATTATTAGACTATAGAACAAAAGGATGACCATTGTTGTTAGATTTGAAAATATCTCGTTTGAGACATCTCTTACCCCAAATTGGTGACTGTCACAGAACCAGCGCTAGCCTGGTAGCTAGTCTCAGATTCCTTGTCCAAGGTAACCCCAATGTTCATGACAAGGTCCTCTACTTCAATATCGACACTTCCGGTTATATCGTGGGCGTCCTGATCGATGATGACGAAAGTGTAGGTAAACTGAGACCAAACAACAAACACATTAGGAGACTAGAAAAAATATTATTTTATATTATGTTTGTTGGGTAAATTTTCTCAGGTTGATTGGTATATATAAAATCACTAATATATTTAAATAGAGAACAATTCCAGGCTAAAACTACCAGAGTCAGTGAAATAAATTATTTAGTAAGTAGAACTGTAATAATATTAATAGAAGTTGTAATGGAGAGAGTCTTCATTTAAAGGCACATTATAATTCTATTGTTTACACACAAATATCATAAAATCATAAAAAAATTATGTTCTATATCTACAAACAATAAAGTATTAAAAATATACAACTCTACATTAATATATTTTATAATATTTTCTATTTCGTATAACAATTTGTATTATAAGAATTTCATCATGATAACAGGTAGCCTGCTGATCTATTTTGAAGTGTAAGCAAAACGATATTAATTGAAGTTATACTAACAAATTATATTAATAGAGAATGTGATATTACCTCTAGTTCAGGGAAACGGAACAAAGAAGTCAGGTTGATGGACTGTCCTGATTGTTCATTAACATTCACGTCGTAATCTCGCATAATAACAGATAGCCCTTGTACATATCTGTCAGTTAAATATACTTGGTATGGTACTCCATCCTAGAATCATATAGCAATTAGGAAAATTTTACTGTAGTATTAGTGGTTCATTTTTAGTTGTGTAATATTGTAAGGACTTAGATACATAGATACCTACTACCTTAAAATTAAAAGTTATAAATTCATCATTGGAAAGATTTCTTGTATTAAATATTTATAAGTTATATCATATTAAATACATTAGATGACTTTCTTCTGAGTCAAAAGCCTCACTTACAAAATTAAGCCACCTATACCTATCTTGAGCTAATTATATCCAGTCCACCTCATTACACCCTATATCTCTCAGGTCCAATCTAATGTTATACTCCCATCTGCATCTAGGTCTTCCCAGTGGTCTCTTCCCACCTGGTCTACTAGTCAATACATTTAACGTTGTTCTAAATTATTTCATTTTCATTGCATGTCCTGCTCACTGTAATCTACGAGATTTTATTATCCTAATAATAACTGTCTTGTGACAAGAACAGGCTATGCAACTCATCATTATATAATCTCATCCATTCTGAAGTAGCCTCATCCTTTTTTGAACCAAATATCTTCCTAAGAACCTTCTTTTCGGATATAGGCTACCTACTTGCTTATTTTTGGTGATGAAATGTAAGAGATCACGTTTCACACCCATTGAGAACAATCGATTAAAGTATTGTTTTGTATATACTGAATTTTGTATTTTTTGACAGCAGGGGAATTGTCGACACATTTCTGACTGAGTGATAGCATGCATTTATCGGCGGTATTCTTTTCCTAATTTTCAATCTAATATCGTTATTGATACCTAAAATTCTTACTAAATCTTTAAAGTCATTAACACCGTCAAATTAAATGTTTCTCAACGTCATCTCTAAATAATAATAAATTGTTAATATAATAAAATTAAATTAAAATAAATAACTTTATTTATCTTAATAGCTTAGGCTGACCTTTAAAAACCATTGTAATGGAATAAATTTTATCTCAAAAGAAATTTGTAACAATATTGAAATGAAGATTCTCAAATTATCATATTTCTACTAAATGTATGAAACTCACAAGTTGAGTATAAATATTTTTATATCTGACTGAATTATTAAGAATCAGTCGCTCCAAACAAGCCAAGGACCCCTTTTGAACTAAGAACACAAATTGTTGACTCCCAAATGCTAGAATCTGTGATTGTGGAACCATCGAGAGTAAAATGGATAGCTAACAAGTGTCTTGAAGCAAGATACGGTTATAAAGAAAATTTCCCTTGAAAACCTACAGCTCATTATATAATATCTTAACAAATGCATCTAAGGGATACGTACACAAAATAAAATTAACTTATATAACAGCTATGTATACGTTCACTAATTTTCTAAATAAAATGGATGGTAAAGTTTATTTTACTTGAATGATCGGGTGATGCAGGTATAATTTTGTGAAGAGTTGTTTTAAATAGATGTGGGATTCGTGAGTTCAAGGACACAATAAAATAGGTTTGCAACCACTCCCCCCCCCCCCCCTCAACGTTTGTGAAAAGCTGAATTAAATGATTGTCATAAAATAACTTTCAATATACGTTGCTGAGAGCACCAACCTAACTTTAGGGAGAATTAATCGTAAGTTAAAACTGGCTTTTAATTATTTTACTTTGAAATAAATAAATACTTTTGTGCCAACCGTTTATTTCAACTTTTCCCATCACAACCTGGAGACTTTGGCCTTTTAGCTGATTGGAGAATACATATGTTATCTGTTAGAATGTATGTTCAAATAAAAATATTAAGATTAATCTATGTAATTATTGTTTGACAAAATAAATACGTTTACCTTTCAATATTAATAGGTTTTTTAATTATATCTATTTGAGCAGTTAACGTGCACCTTCTAGACAGGAAACGTTTTGAATACTAACTTGAATACAAAACAGTTATAACATCCAATCCCTGATGGTTAATTTATCAACTACTGTAAAGGGGAAAACCAAATTTTAACAATGATGCATTTTTCAGCATTGTGGGAACTTGAACCTGGGACCTTTGGGCATACATGTTACTCACTGAGATAATGGGTCGGGCACGTTCCGATTACTAGATGTTAGTTTCGAGCCAAAGGGGTATATAAAGATTGAGACTGATGCTCAGAATAGTAACTTTACTCAACCAAATTTGTCATCTATTCACTCTATCTCGACACAGTCGTCCTACCAAGTGGGAAGCTGCAGCTCTCTATAACAAAACTGTGAATGTTCTATATTTGAACGCTATCCGGGTATAATGCAGTATTTCCCTTGAGCCTGCATTAAAGGAAAAGCAAGTCATGTATTAACTCAACAAGAGAGTCCATCCAGGTTATAATATCGTGGAAGAACAAAACAAATTGATCTACCTTCCGGTCACTAAGCGAGTAGTAAAGACTTTCTGTTTCACTAGTATATGAGCGAGAACTTTGCGAGGCAATTTTGGGATTGAGAAAATACATATACGCTTACATATGAAATGAGTTGTCTATGGGGACTATTGCTAGATAAATAAAAACGAAGTTACTTTTATCAATACGTGTCTTACATAATTTTTTCAACCACAGGGTATGATCTTAGGGTATCTATTCAGCAAGAAGTATTTTACACACTACCTTACCATTTTCACATGCTTAACACATTAGAACGTATGCTTAGAACAAGAAATTTGGAAGATACTTCCAGAATTGTCAATAACGTTTGACGTAATCTCTTTTCAATAATTGGTTATGAGATTATTGAAATGAAGATTGATCAGTCTAGAGATTTAATATTTCAACTCATCTAATGAACAATATATCCATTATAAGTAATGAATAAAAGTACCTTGCAAATGCAGGATGCAGACTAGAACAAACACACGTGCATGCTGAAAACGGTATCTTTGAAATATTTACAACTTTACGTCTCATACTAGGATTAGCTTAAGATTATTTCCGAATACTGATCAATGTTAAACAGTAGATAGTATCCGGAAGATACTTTCATCTTAGCTGATCACGCTTGACACGAATGCAAAGTTCTCCCAGATACTAAAGCTTTCTCTCTGATTATACATGAGCGTATCAATCACTAAAACAACTCCGTTATTGACGTCAGAATATACCATCATAAATGGACTGCAAACCCTCCATCCTCATCACTACTACTTCTAGCATGTATTTGTGAATGTGTTCCTGCCTAAGATCTCTGTAACTACTTAACTTTATCAAAGAGGTGTTTTCAATATAATTTATATTTATACTAGGAATGTTGTAGGTTATTTATCGAACAAATCAAATTAAAAAAATAATTTTCCTAACATATTTTTTTAAACCACGTGATCAATTCTCCATTGAAAGTAGAACTCATTCTTTTTCTTTAAAAGTCTATGGCTAAATTTAAATATAGTCACCAACTAAAGAACTACAGAATGAATTTGAACTCAGCATGTTTTATGTAATACTTAATTTATCTAGAAAGGTTATAATCTAATTAAAACTATATATTTCTTCAACGAGCTTAGCTGTGACGTTATATGCAATAAAAATATTTTATTTACATTGTAGTGTGAAAAAAATGAAGAATGCCACAAGTGCATCTACTCTTATGACTGTAGGGGGGGGGGGGGGAATCTGAACGGAAGAGATAAACTTGGTGATAAATTATGAGATTCTGGATTTAAACATTGACTCACAACTGCATGAAAGTTTAATTAAAGATAAGAATAAAAGGCCGTAATGTACCTACGAATGATCGTCTTCGTGCATGCAGCAAAAACAATCTAAAGAACTTCGAAAGAGCTACGTTAACGAGCATGATAGAAATCCCAAATATTGGAAATCACATCACAATGATGGAGGGCGCTCTACAAAGATCCGTTCTTGACCATTGGAATTAGATGTTTGTTAGATTCTCACATTGATTTGGAGTTGTGGAATCTCAGCTATCGATTCATAACATTAAAAATGTGTATATTTGTATTTTACAACAAGGGATGTTAGTCACTAGTAACCAACGTTACACACCATTAACCATATACTTGAAGATTATTTTATGAAAATGCTTAATTCCAATGAGATTGAGTCATATGATACTTTGGAAATTAAGTAATCCAGTGCAGAGAGAAAGGTTTTTCGATTGGTGAACCCCCCAGTGTAATGAAACGAGATGCTCTAAGCACCGTACACCTGAACAACACAGTGTGGTATCATTTGAGATTACGGCTCAAGTTCATCAAATGTTCAAATTCATTTGAAAAATTATATACCTTGAACAATATAACCCATGCACCAATTAGTTTGCAAACCACTAGGATTCTTAAAGGTTGACACAAATTAGAATATTACTTTATCAAAAATAACCTTGTGTGTCACACTTATACACTTAAATATTTGCTCTCCATAATTTTAATTTATTTTACTTTGCAAATCCTGTTGCACTTTAGCTCACCCACTAGAAAAGTGTGTCGGAATATTTTGAATATAGAATCAGAACAGATAAACTGCAGATGATTTTGACTTTAATTAAGATTATGTTTAGTGCTTGCTAGACCAAACCATACAACTGTAGGATGTATCGTGGCTAAGACAATGAAGTACTAGGGTCTTCCTCTACCCGATAATCTGTACACTTTATATATTTAAGATACTATCTGTTTATGATAAAATCATCTTGAGAAATATATTACATATTTCAAATATAGTTAATTTATTTTAGTTAGTTTAGGTTTGATGATTGTGTTGATTTTGCAGTGGCTTCATCGCTTATAGACACTACCATGTTAAAAGGGGGCAGAAGAGCGCATGCAATAAACGAGTATAGCTGCCAATTTGGCAGGAGGCAGAACAGCGTATGAAACATTTAAAATAAATTTGCACATTTTTAACAACCACATTTCCATCTACAACTTATCGAAACACAATTTCACATCAAAATTATTCCAAAATGTTCTTCTTATATAATGGAAAGAGATAACACTATTGCATAGGACCCCAATTGAAGATATAGATTGAAATCTGAGATATCTCAGACTCAAACATGTGCTCATAGGAGTCATTACCGAAATGTTCTCAGGAGACTTCCGACAAACTACACCTGTCATTCCGAGTCATTATAGCCAGTCGGAACCCACATAAATATATCCTACACATGTCAAGACGTCGTGAAATTTTCTTGTCATCTAACATCCACACCCGCCTTTGCAAAGACAACAATTTGGCTTATTTTTAAATATATTATTAAAACTCGCCCATAGAGTCTTCGCAAATCACGAAGGAAAGCTCTCCCTGAATAAGTCTTATATATGCATCGTGGTTAAACAAATCCATTAATTAGTTTGTTCCTTTTATAATTCATATTACCCATCCACGCACTTCAATTACAATTTAGGCACCTACCATATTGCTGTGTAATTTGAGCCCACTTGTTCTGGGTATTTGGACACATTTACAAGCAATTAGTCTGCAAAACTTTATCATAGAGAAGACTGTCATTACAGGTTGCACTACGTGAGAACGGGTATTGATATCAAGAATACCTATCTTCATTAGGCCTGCCGTTACAGTTTATTTTAGCATCGCGTCTTGCTACCTGTTAGGGTTTTTGTGGAGGTAGAGTAGAAAACCATTCTGAAAATCCACTCTCAGTACACCCGACTGAGATTAGAACCTCGATCTCTCAGTCATCGACAGTCTAGTCTCCTGCGAGAGTAGCGCGTTAGACCACGCGGTCACCAAAGTGGGTTCTTTCAGTTTAAATGCAATTTCCTATCAAGGTATAATCATCAACATAGCAAAAGGACAAACTCTGAAGCTGGTG
Organism: Timema cristinae; assembly: GCA_039000515.1. Taxonomy (NCBI): domain Eukaryota; kingdom Metazoa; phylum Arthropoda; class Insecta; order Phasmatodea; family Timematidae; genus Timema; species Timema cristinae. The sequence continues at coordinate 694,027 of JBCFYV010000100.1, forward strand.
GGATTTGATTTCTGTGGCAAGTGTTTTTCACATGTACAACATAGCTATTCGTGACGTGGTACCTCGATAGTTCTATCAGACCTTTAATTGCTCGCTCTTGATTATCAGATTATTTTATAAAGAGGCCTTGCCTTAAATTTTGTTGTTTTATTTCCTTTCATATATACAAATATTCTGTGTGTATGATCTTAAAACGTAAATAATTATACTTGATTGAATTTTATAATTCTAAAATGTATCTCTTACCAATTCCAAAGTTTTCTTAACAATAATATCTATATAAAACGTCGCATGATTATTTTTCTATTTCGGCAAATTTAAACTCTTGGACTAGATACGTTATTGTTCTAGTGAGAATGAGCTGCGGGCGTTATATTTATTAATGTGCAGGGATTCTCGATCGAGGTTGGAGTCTTCCTGATAAAGAAAATAACTATTCTTCATGAACCATTTGAGAATTGTATTCCAAGTAAAAACAACTATAGATTTTTATTACCTCACTAGATATTGGTTCTCCCTTTATGGAGAAAGATGAACCTTGATCTGACCATTACGTGTCATCACAGACTGGATTGAGATAGTGAAGATGTGGTCAACTCTGAGACCAGCCTTAGAATTATTCCACATTTAAAAAGAAAAACACTAACATGATGTATACTAGAAGTTTGGAAAATATGTTACAACTTTATCGAGATCAACCACCTGGAATTTCCTTCGCAGAGAACATTTAAAACCAAATTCATTGCAAGAAAATTTTCAGTCACAACTGTACCGTCTATTCGTGTACTAACGAAAATTTCCAACTCCTTTGTGAATGATTTGGTCAAAGTATTTGTGATTCAAATAAGAGTGTAGTGTGAAACGATACAACACTGCAGTTTACTATCCACTTCTTACCCTTGCTCTAATTAATTATTTAATTTATATATAAATAAATTAAATAATTAATCACAAAGGAATCGGAAATTTTCGTTAGTAAACGAATATATGGTACAGGTATGACTGAGAATTTTCCTGCAATGAATTTGGTTTTAAATGTTCTCTGCGGAGGAAATCCCAAATAGTTCATCTCGATAAATTGTAGTATATAGTACATCGATATTGAAACAAATTCATGAATATGCAGCGGTAAAAGAGTGGTTGATACAGGCGTCACACCTTCACTTACAGATCTGGTTGTTGCTGAAACTAAACTTCTTGTTAAGAAGGCTTACCTGAACAAAATTAGTGATACGGCTGAGAAGAAAAAAAAAAATTAAATTATGTAAATCGACTTTAGAGATTCTGTTATATCCATAAAGTTGAAGGACTTTAATTAACCGATCACACTGTTTCTTCATTATACTGTACTTAGGGCAGATATAACCAGTACTTTCCTAGCGCTGATTGAATCTTTCAACCCATAATATTCCACTACATACAGACAGAAATACATAGATGAAACCACATTTAAGATTGTATTTTTAATTAACCAGGAAAACAAATACAAATATTCAACTCATCTAAAATGTTTACAACTCACCGTAGTGAATCCTTCTTGAAGATCTGGAAAGTCAACTCTATTTTTCCCATCTACTCTGATGCTTACTTCCATAGATGTCATGAGTTTTGCAACGTATTTCTCATAGTCAAATGTAGAAGCCGTGTCACGTATGCTACTAGACACACATACATTCCACAGTAATTAACATTTATTATCACCAGATATACTCGACTATATCTATATTGACCAGTTAGGTTTAAGTATCTCAATTATCGTATCCACACACGCTCCGGTGAATAACTATCTTTCTTTAATACATCTGGACTTGCAATATAAAGTTCAGCTTAGTTTACACCATATGCCATTATCCTTTATATAAATTTAGTCTATAGGCCTATATAGACAATTTTAAAAAGGCTAAATTTAAAAAGCGTGAGCTCATTTATGTTTAAATTTTGTTTGTAAGAAATATGTTTCTGTCATTTAATTACACTGTTAACTAAAATAATTAAATCATTATTGAAATAATCATAACATTTTATTTGAAAAAGCCACGCATGGTCAACGATTAGTGAAAACGAGTTTTTTCAATTAGATACCAATTAAATAATGTTGACCTTGTAACTAATTACGACAAATTGAGACCATCATTTTAATGGGAATTGTCTCTATCTTAAAATAAAGCTGATTTTAGCTCTACTGGAACCAAAATAATTATCTGTAAGAAAAATACACTACCTTGAAATATATATGTTTAAATTGCAGAATATATTAAATATTAACTCCTTTGGTCACTGCTAGGCAGGTTCTATCCCATGGGCCATGTTAAGTATTTAAGATCTTAAGGGGCGGTATTACACTACCTGTTTGTATTATGATTAAATTGTGTGACAGCGTGTCCAACGTAATCAAACTGTTTTAAAATCCTTACTGGATAGTTGCCATTTTCACACTTATCCTTACACTCCAGTGAATTCCCACTAATATAACAATGAACCTCTATTTCTAGAATGCTCAATACCTCCTCATTTATATGATCAACTCTATCATATTTTTGGACACATGCTGACGATTCAAGATATCAATAAGGCTTGGCCTATTTTCAGATGTTTTGTGAATTGTCTATATAATCCTCTGGAACTCATATTATGTTTTATCTCAAGATGTTTATTTATAGCTCTCAATCACCCAATTGGATTAGTTAATAGTAGAAGATAATGTCAATTTCCCATTATATTTCTGTCTGTCTTGGAATTTTAGATAATTGCTTCAACCGCTAGGAATATGTAAGGCCTGTCTCCAAGATTTCTGTCCAATAAGCATGTGTAAGCTGAAGTAATCCTCCAATAGTAAAACTTTTCAACCAAATGGAAAATGATCATTAAATATTACATATTATGCAACAAATGACTGACCGCACCTACTTAATGGTTGTAGCCATGATTTAATCATTCAATATTTTTAGTTTGGCAACTGATGAAAGTTGTATCATTGTCATACTTAACAAGTTTTGTTCTTCGTTTAACATCATATAGATGCTTCTGAAAAATGTTCTTCTTTGTTCGTGTCAACCAATGCTTAGTTATTTTAGAAAGGATATGTGGAGTTTTCCTCTAGTTGTGTTTTTTTCACTTCCTGCCATGCAGGATCAGTATATTCTGTATATATCGGAGCGCCAAATTTTCACAATCAAAACATTAAAAATAAGATTATCATGCATTAGGCAAAGTCATCTGTGAAGATGTCAGAGAATGTTTCTCATAGAGTTTTATACACGTTCCATTTACTAAATATACTAATGAAGGCAAAGAATTGCCTGAAAGAATATGATCTTTTCAATAAAACAGCATCTTAATGTCAATCAATCCTTCAACAAATTTTAAATATGCCATTTAGAGAATTATATGATTTGTCTTGATCTACATTTAGGTAAATGTGAGCTGAAATAAAAAAATTATGAGTAGCATTAAATATATTATTTAACCATGCCTAGAAAATATATTAATTTTAAATAACATGAATACTAAACAAAAAAACAATATATGAAAAACTGATCCCTGTTTTTTAATCGGAAATTTTTATTTATCTTTGATGCTGAAATAATTCTGAATTATCCTTGGTTTTAAATTGCAGATAATTTGTTTAATTATTAAGGTGATGCTCGAAACAGTTATTTGATTTTTGATTTTAAGTATACATAAGCTACATATATGCATAAGTACATACATACATACATAACACCACCATACATACATACATACATACATAAATACATACATACATACATACATACATACATACATACATACATACATACATACATAATACATACATACATACATACATAGATACATATATACATATGGACACACATACATACATACATACATACATACATACATACATACATACATACATACATACATACATACATACATACATATCTACATACATCATACAACATACATACACATATAGTACATTTCGTACAACATTCCTCTGGATATGAAATATAAAACCTGCTACTATAGTTGGATTACAAGTGAGGCCAAGATTTTTGACCTTGAAAACGCACTAAAGTGATATCAATGATTGATAAACCTCTATAACTTATCTATAGGTTATCTGATATGATCAACCTCAGTGGCGTAGTTAGCTAGCTCACTTGTTTCGTGTTGAGTTAGACTGTCGAGGACGGAGAGATTGAGATTTGAATCTCTGTCCAGTGAACTGGGGGTGGTATTCCTAAATGGTTTTCCACTCTCTTTCCACGCAAAAGTATGTTAACTTCTTTTATATTCAACCTTCCCAATTCCTAATCCATTATTGTAATTATTTCTTAAGCGTATAGCCTAAACCTTTACTTAGATGTAGTGATAAATAAATATATGACATAATCTTTGGTTTTATAAAGTTTATAATATGTTTAGACGACTAGTTTAAATGCTACGATTATCAATATATCTGAAAGATCGGCTAGATGATTTACCTCACAAAACACTGTCTGCCAGATCAAATAATGATTTGTTGCATTCAAATTAATCTTCAAAATGATGGCAGTTAAGTGTATCTTCCAAAAATAAGAAAAGGAAAAACGGATTAAACTTATACGATTTGAATTATATATATTTGGAAAAGAATATATTAGCTATAGATATTAAAATGTACATTTATATCTAGTTTTTCCTGAAACGTGAAAGTGATTTTTTACTGTTTTCAATAAGAATATATATTTTATCATTGTGCAAATAATATTTAAAAAAAATGTGTTTGGAACTTGGTTATTTTGTCATTTCAAAAAAAAAAATAAATTATTATATATATATATATATATATTATTATACACATTGTAAATTGGTAGGCCTATTATTTTCACAAAATCTATCAATTCTTAGTTATAAATTTAATTGTTTTATTGATTTCAGTATTAATTTTTTATTGGATTAAAACACCGCATTGACATATGGGTACTTTGTTATTGATATTATTTCATTTACAAACTAGCCACAAATATTCCATCTGTCTTGTTTTGGCGAAGCAAAAACTTTCAAAGCATTAATCTGTAAAAATATTTTATTCACACACTCATTATTTTCTTTATCAAATTTAAACTATCCTTACTAATAACAATTATGCCATATTTTAGAATTTCGAACAACCCTGCAATGATAAAGTTCATTGTTGTCATAACTTCAGAAAATTATTTTCATCTCACCTTATTTGATGTAAATTTAACCTATATTTAAAACTAAATTTTTGGACCTGGCTATAAGTTATTACTAAGATAATCAATCTATGTTCAACAGTTATATATTTTATCCATACTTCACGCATTATAGGGAAATACTGTTTATTAATAACTAGCTTTTACCTAAAACATACTTAAATATTCTAAATATTCCTCTGAATACGAAAAGGATAATTTAAACAAATTATTTTTTTCTATAAGAAAACTATATAATATAAAATATTGTACATATATTACATTTACCAAATCCTGTCCCATTATCATAATATAGTATATCCTAAAGTGATCTCTAAAATTAAAATAAACACATATTTTTCATTTTATAAATGCTTTTCCACAAATAATGCCCAACAAAGTAGAGCTATAATCATCACGTAGGATAATTTTTCTACAGTAGTTCCATCGCTTCCTTGGTGCTGACTGGCAGCTTTGAAAAGTTACCAGACCAAATTATGTATTATTACTCTGAACCATATGATCTGCAAAAACACGTGTTTAGCAGCTGTCACTACTGACGGTCAAAATTCAGGTATATACCTAAATGTTGACTGTAAAATATCAGCTGTGAGCTGTCAGTCAGCACCAAAGAAGCCATGGGCTACTGTACATATTATTTGTACGAATACATACTTTTTATTGTGTGTATGTCCGAATATTACTGGTAGCAAGAAGAGTACTGAATAGATTGTTTTCATTTTGTAAGACAATTTAAAATTTCGGTCAAGGAAAACTAAATACTTTTGGCATTGAATTCAAGTTGAGTGTTCTAGGTATTTATAGGAATCACATAATTTAGCTTTATCACTATTAATAATTGTTGGTAATCTTATACTATTAAGGACTTTGAATCAATACGGTTTGATAAAGCAAATAACCGCTTCTATTGTTTTTACATACAATTGCGTGATGTCATAGTTATTTAAATTAAATTAACATTTCCTTAGGTTCAGGTGTTCGATTTTTATAGAAATGATAAAAATGAAGATTTCTCTATAAATCCTTTGATAAGAAATTATTCAGTAAGCTATATGATTTTCTATTTTACGGTGATATTTTTATTCTGTTAAGTGTGGTAATAAGCTAACTGGATATTTGATATATTTACTACCAAATCTTGCACCTGTTTTTCTTTATTAGTCGACCTACCTAAAGGTACTTAATTGTACTTAAATCATGATCTGTTTTCATCCTTTTAAAAAAAACCAATATATGTGATAAAGGTAAAAATGACTTTTATCCCCGTGGCGATTTGGAAGAAAACATCTCTCAGTGAATATTAGTATAAGGAAATATTTTAAATGTTACATTCTATATAAGTTGAAATATGTATGTATGCATACTCTTTCAATGTGTTAATTTCTGGAACAAACCTTTCTTCGAATCTTATACCTGAAAACTGATGAAGGCGTAACTCGCCGAAACATGTTGTCCAAGACTATTGATGACCAAGTTATCCAATTAATAAGGAGAGGTACCTCCAGATAGCCAGATAAGGGACCCACGTCAATCTTTTATTAGTTTTATGTTGCATTAATAATATAGTATATTTACATCTTTAAAATTTCAAATTTATATATCATATAATAAATCTTAAAAATATTTATTCCAGACAAAACACATGCATTTGTACATTTTATTTTTACAAACTCTTACAATTTATTATTGATATGATCGGTCATATATTTTAATATGTTATATGTTGTGCAGTTCTAATTCATCAATATTAACATTTTTCTGTTACAATAAATGTTGTCCTTATTTAGTGATCCTATTTAGGGTTAAGAACTGCACTTACTATGTTTTATTATGTTTAATAATATTGGATCATTGTAAGATTTGTGATTAATAAATTTGTAACATTTGTTAAAACTTTCAAATATTTACTTTCTGATTTTTATAAGTTTTGTTATTCTCTTTTTATACCTTTTATTAAAAATATTACTATTTTTGCATTTTCAATAAACTTATTCATTATTTATTTAAATTACTTAATGTTGTTTTACATATTTTAGGTTATATCAATGTTACATATACAATATTTTTAAATATTGATTTATAACTATCTCCTAACTACAATTTACAATGAATATCCCTAAAAATTAGTGGTGGCTCGTCGCTAAAATTAGTGGGGGTGCTGCCCCAGAATATGTTTAGTCTATCTTGTAAAATTGTGTAAAAGGAATAAAACATGTATAAAAAGAAAATTTATTCAGGAACTTGATAAAATCCTAAAAAAAATAGTTACTTTAAATTAAATTGTATTAGATCAAGCTTGATCTAGTCATTTAAAAATGAAATCCATTATTCTTGTTTTAATTTGCGAAAAATGTTCAATAATTTTCTCCTTGATCTCTGGATGACAATTGAGGAAATTTTTCTCCAATGAAAGCTCTGCAAGTGCATTTAGTCTTTACGAATTTATAGTGCTTCTTAAAAAAACATTTTATTCTTTCAGTATTCTTAAAATCGTTTTTATTGTTTTCAATGTTAAAAAGCAGGGCTCTGCCTCTGATGTAGTCATGGGAATTGTCAAGAAGATTTTTATCAGTTTCGTAATTTCACTAAAAACATCATCTAGATTATTTGCCAAGATAAATTTCAGCAGCTCAATTAATTGGCAATATTCATGAATATCAGTCTTACAATAGACTACTTTTAGTTCAGTTTCAAGCTTTTTTTGTCAATCATGGGATAAGCTTCAGTGGTCATTGCTATCTCTTTTGTGGGATGTTCATTCGTAAATCTAGTGAAGCAATTCTTGTTGAACAATTAATCAGCTACTAAGTGTTTAGTGGAAGAATATCTGTTAAATAAAAGAACAGAAAAAAATGAATCAAATAGAATAGCTGGAAGCAGATTAATAATCTATTCTACACACGTCTACACTTTATCACATTTAAGAATATGGTGCACGGTTTTTAAGCACAGCACACGCCGAGTAAAATAAAACTTCCTTCCACCATCATGCCAGAGCTGGCACTGCGAGAGCAACAGTGCTCTCTCTACCTGGCAGTCACGCCTTCCTCCCCACCCCGCTCCTATGTGCGCATGCAAACAACAGTCAAACACCACGTCACTGGCACTGTGAAGCGCACAGTTCCATAAAAAGATTTTTGTATATGTTTCATAAACTGGGGAATGGCTACTGACGTACTGACGTTAAGCTTAAGGAATATATATTGTACTACAAACATAAAGAAAGAATTAAAGAAAAAAGAACTCATTATATTAAGTGTTATCGATAATATTAAGTGGAAATAGGGGGTTCTTCAGTTCCGCTGTGCCTATACACGAGTCACCACTGAGTTGTACCTATGTGGATATCGTCAACAAGGAGTAGACTTTGATTCCGGTTAAAAGTTTAAAATTTTTGAATCAACTTTATTTTGGAAATATTTTATAAGTAAACTCTTGGTAATAACATTTTCAAACATTTAATTGGTTATTACTAGAAATACTCTTTAAATGAAGTCAAGAAGAAGGTAAGATTTTCTTTTTGCTGCTGATGGATCAAGTCACAGGGCTGTCATGATACGGAATGTCACTACCGACTTTGGTCCATTGGAGAATAATCTCTTCAACAAATAAATTAATAATAGCCTATTGAGAGATACTATAGCTAGGAAATTGTTTTATTATTACTTGAACATACCGACTATGGGTTTGAAATCATGGTCAGAAAAATTTGAAGCTCTACTCATGTTTCGTGACTTCAACGGGATGTGTTACTTCATCTTTCTTCACAGATGAAAGAAAGGGTACACAGTGTTCTAACTATAGTTTTCTTGCCAGATAGACCAATTATTTAGGCAATTTAAATCATACCAGAAGTCAAGTGGTTGTAACTTTATTGTAGGATCACCTCAGGATGAAACAAACATTAGTTCAGATGTGCAATTTTTAAACACTCAAAATTGAACTTAGTTTGTAAATATTACACCAACCAAGAATGTACTTTGACAACATTTGTTAAGGGTAGCTTGCCAAATTGGTCATATCTGGAGCCAAGCGAAAAACGAGAACCCCTTTTTGGGCACTTGGTTGAAGAAACTTACTTGAGCGGCTGAATAGCGCCCAGAAATACTTAGCTACATATACTCAAAAGGTTGCATGCATACCATAATTTCAAATGTTATAAATAAACTCCACCATGCACAGTTTTGTATAAGCTTAGGTATCTTTGGGGACGCTAAACACGACGCAAACAACTTAGGAAATAAAATTGCCCCTCCTGTGGCTAAAGCATAATTCTTATTTTAAATAGTTATGTATTGTTTAGAACGCACACTGGAATAAATGATGTAATCTTCTTATTTAGCACCTATATTAGAGATCCTCAATCTTTTTGATCCAAAGTACATACACTATTCGCTTAGATTCTGGTCCTATTGTTTTTGGTTTCCACCAAAATGATTTGCTTACTTTACTTCGGATGTTTTTAGAAAATTAATTGTTTTTCTATATTTATTAGAAACAAGTATAAGACAACCATGAGTCCTTTCTAAAGTTATTTATGTTATAGCTAAGATAGGTTTCTGTAATATTTAAATTAATTAAAATAAATGGTACGGAGCTCCCACAGACTTTCTAACTCCATCTTTAAAAATGGATAAATTAATTCAAAATTCGTAATATATTTGAAAGGAAATAATATATACTAGCAATCTCGAGAAAAAATTGCGTTATACTTACGTCCAAAATTTTTGAATCTAGAATTAAAGTTGTATGATTTTATTTTTATAGAATGCAAATCCTCACTAGTATGTTTGGACCAAAAAATAAAGACCAATATTAGGTCAAAAAAGGTCAATACTTGGTAATAAAATTTTGACTTCTGGTTAAAATTTTCAACATTCTATATGGGTTTCACATCTTATGGTTTTTGTATTTTTATTTGATTTTTATTATAAATCCAGCCCAAAAAAAAGGTAAATTATGACTATTGATTGTAAAATGATACAAATAGATCATTGCTGAATAAACATTTCCTCGAAGAGTTACAGAAATGAACATTAACTTATGATAAAGTTACTTATCTACCTATTCTATTGAATTATAGAATTAATGCTATAACTAAGTAGTATCTGTACAAATGAAGCTCACAAAATGTTAATATATTGCAATCAAAATTATTTTTTTTGGATGTATTTCAATTAAAAGATTTTATTTTTAGTAGTACTAAAATTTTGCACTGTAAATTATTTAGTATCTCAAATAATAATTGTGTAGTTACATAAATTTCCGCTTCTGTTAAGTACCCTAAAATTCATTTTCATAGGAAAATGAAAATATCCATTTTATTTATAATCTTATACAACGTCTAAATACGAATTTTAATCAAAATCGTTAAAGTAGATTTGAGAAAATCAATTTTTTCTCATTTCACCTTTTATTAATTTATTATTAATTGTAGAGTTAAACAGACACACAGACATACGGCTTATAAAAATCACTTTTTAGTGTTCGGAGCGGGTGGGGTGGGGGGGGGGGTATATGAGACGTCGACATCCATCAACATTTCATGTTCGATTTTTTTTATTTACGGTCGCTATACTTTACCTTTAATGTTCGAAAAGTTTATATATATATATTTGCGTGTAGATTGAAATCTATTGGTTTCATAAAAATAAATTTCAACTATAAGATTTGTATTATAAATAGATATACATATTTGCAATAATAAGTAATTTCATATCTCAAAGCGCTATTGAGACATGATAAAAATTAACAATCTCCGCATCAGACTGGAAAAATTAGTCATTTAGCCCAATATTGAGAGTATACCTTTTGTTTGAAATATTTATGAATATTTAGCTAAGAACTATATTCAAAATCGTTAGAGCCGATTTTAAGAAACCACAATTTTTCTCTTTTTGCCCTTCAGTAAATTACCCTTTAACTTAGGGTTAGATATATAATTCCAAAAATACATCGGGGAAACCTTATGAAAACACTAGATACCAAGTTGTTGCCCGAACTATAGTTTATATCCTAGTCCGAGGTACAGACAGACAGGCAGATGGAGATTCAAAAACAACTTTCTTGAATTCATTGGGTCAAGAAACGTCCACATTCATTAAAATTTCGATTTTGATTTTTTTTATGATCCCAATACTTTCTCTACCTGTAAGAGAGCGATAAAGTAAAAAGCATAACTATGCTGGGGTTCTTATTGTGTGGGATATAAAAGCTGCTATGTTGAAATATATGTGTGTGATGTGATTTCTATTGTTCATGCTTTATACCCTTCTAGTATTTTTACACAACATTATAAATATCTTTCAACTGCCCCCTAGCAACATATAACAAAAATAAAAAATGAAACCATTTTAGTTTTTTCCACTGGGTCCTTCAGATGTTTACTTATCACATCATATTAAAATAATTTAAGTGGTTCATAGATTATAAGAAAGTACGAATACATTTGAATAATGACACATGATAAAACTAAAGTGTTTTTGATTATGTTTTCTATTGTTGGGTTCAAACTCTTAGAGTTAGTTGAATAGCTTTATGCAAAGTCATAATAGCTCAATAAATAACTTATATTTTAGCGTTTGGAAATTACTCCACGCAACACGTGGTTTTAAAAATGAGGTTTAATCTCCAATCACTAACAATGATCATCTGTGGCATGAAAAACAATAAGGGAACCATTGATACGAATATCATTACAATTACAAAATGTTTACGTAACTGAAAACAAACATAAAATCCAGATTATTTTTTTTACTTTCTCACTATATTACACTTAGACAAGAAGGTATTGAGATCGTCAAAAAATTCTAATTCGAAATTTTGAGGAATTTTGACGTTTCCTGACCCACCAAATCCAAAAAAGTGGTTTTTGAATTACCCTATGTCTGTCTGTACCTCGAAGTAAAGCCTAAACTATTTTATCGATATGGCTGAAACTTTGTATCTGGGATTTTCATGGGTTTCCTCTTAAGGTTTTTGGATTTGGATATCTAAACATAAATATAAGGGTATTTAAATGAACAACAAAAAGAGAAAAGAATTGATTTTCTAAAAAATCGGCTTTACCGATTTTGATTGAATTTCATTTTTAAAGATTGATCAATATTATAAACAAAATTGCTACCTCATTTTTTCAGCAAAATTAATTTAAGAGTTCCGGTCTACTGAGTTCGTAAATTTTAATTTTTTTATCATATATCCAAAACTATTTAAGACATGATATTACTTATCATTGAAAATATGTAGGTTTATTTATAAAACAAGTATTTTAGTTGAAACATATTTTCATAAAAATCAATAATTTTTCAAGTTAATCGCAAATATACATATTTTTTAACTTCTCGGACACTAGATTATTATTATTATTATTATTATTATTATTGTTTAACGGCCCATCGACACATCGAGGTCATTATTGCCTTGAAATATATTAAAAACATAATAAAATCCTCTTAGGGGAAAGAGATAAAACATTCACCATCTGAGACACTCCATAGGAGTGATCAAATGGGCTCTTAGTATAAATTAAGTGATACACCTGCTAAAAAAACAAAACACAAGTGTATCACTCCAATAAAAAGACAAAACAAACATATTAAAATATAACACGTTAAAATGACACAACATGTTAAAATGATAATACGTTAAAAAGACAAAACAACATGTTAAATTGTAATAAAACTGTTAAAAAGATTTCAATATGAGATAATATCCAAAAGAGCCACTTTATAAAAGTGACTCAAATGGCATTAAAAAGATCCGCCTGGCATATAAAACGGAGTAAACAAATAACTCCATCCGCGCTATCGCGTAATAAAAAATGTAGGTCGCCTTTAAAATCAACAGCCAGGCGGATAGGGGCTATTTACGACACTCCACCAAAATGTGATACACACTCAGAGGAGCATCGCAAAACTCACACACTGGAGGTGGATCCTCCTCTCAGTAAAAAACTATGGGTCAGTGAAGTATGCCCGACGTGGAGTCACGTCACGATGACCTCCTCTCGTCTAGACTTTCACATAGAAGAGGGCCATCGCGACACACCGTCCCAGATGGATCGCAGCTTGTTCTGAGCAGGGGTCGAGACCCACTGTTTGTGCCAGGTGCGTAAGGCCCCACGCCGAACATAACCTTTAGATCTAAAAACATGACACCCAGACTCGCCTCAGGAGGCAGGCGTGCCGCCTCCTTGGCCGCCTGGTCCGCCAGTTCATTTTCCTGAAAGCCGGCATGACCAGGAATCCAGCAAAAGGCGAGCCGGGTGCTTAATGAATAATTTTTAAAATTTGTTCGTGAATCATCTGCACGAGAGGATTCCACGAGTAGAAAGTGGACAATGCCAACAGAGCACTCATGGAATCCGTGCAGATGAGAACGGACCGGTGACACTTACGATATACAAAACATAACGATTTAAAAATGCATATAGTTCAGCCTTAAAAACACTGGATTCACCAGGTAAAGCAAATTTAAAATTGGATCCTTCCACAACAAAAGCACATCCCACGGAGACCCCGCATTTTGAGCCATCCGTGTAAATGCGTTTAAAACCCCGAAAGGGGTTGCGAGGAGCTCATTAAAGTCCTCTCGTATAAAAAGTGTGGGGTGGTCGCTTTAGGGAACTTGGCAAGGTCAAAATGGCATTGAGGTAGGCGTATCTTCCAGGGAAAACCGACCTGGGGATGTGGGGATAGCCTTTGGCAAGATTATCCCACACGTGTCGAAAACCGATAGCATCCTGATCCCAACCGGCCTTGTACTACGCCATTTGGTTTCATACAAGACACGGTTAGGGGGATGAAACACAGGACGATAGGCAACATGCTGCGCCATGCAATGAAGTTTCGACACGTAAGATGCCAGAAGATAGGACCGCCGGTAACGAAGAGGGGGCTCACCGGCGTCGGCACAGTTGCTGACGACTGGACTGGTACGAAAGGCACCAGTAGCCAGTCGAATGCCAGCATGGTGGACACTATCTAGAATCTTTAACGCCGAGGGTCTAGCTGAGCCATACACAAAACTGCCATAATCTAGTTTAGATCTGACCAAGGCCCTATACAGGCGCATCAAGGTTTCCCTATCAGCACCCCAGGACCGACCGCTAACGACTTTGAGCAAATTCAATGCTTTGATACACCTCGCTTTCCGGTCTTTGATGTGGGGGATCCAAGTTAATTTAAAATCAAATAAAAGTCCCAGAAACCTTACGCTTTCTGAGACTGGTAAAACACAGTGGTTCATTAAAATACTGGAGGCTGGCTGTATTCCGCGTGTTCTATGAAAGTGTACAACCGTCGTCTTGGCTGCAGAGAAGCGAAAGCCATTACGCGATGCCTACGATCCAAGATTGTTGACAGAGAGCTGTATCTGCCGTTCAGCCCTGTGGAGACTTGATGAACTGCAATAAATTGCGTAGTCATCCACAAAGAGGCATGACCGTACAAGCATGCGCACATTGTCAAGAATGCTATTTATTGCGATAGCGAACAACGTACAGCTCAGAATACTACCCTGAGGCACCCCATTTTCTTGAATAAAATCATCGATAAGGTGTTATTCAACCTTACCCGGAAGTGTCTATCCGACATAAAATTAGATATAAAAATTGGTAGGTTCCCTCGAAATCCCAAATAAAAAGTGTTTTAAAAATGCCGTACCGCCAGGTGGTATCGTAAGCTTTCTCCAGATCGAAGAAGACAGCCAGAAGATGCTGCTTATGGAGCAAAAGCGTCACGAATAGCCGTCTCTAGACAGACAAGGTGATCCACCGTGGATCGGTTACGGCGAAAACCACATTGAATATTAGATAGCAGATTGCGGGATTCTAAATACCATATAAGTCGCTTATTAATTATTTTTTCCAATATTTTACATACACAACTAGTTAAAGCTATCGGTCTATAGCTAGTTGGCTCTAATTTATCTTTGCCACTTTTATATATAGGTATAACGGTTGCTTGCCTCCATAGTGAGGGGAACTGCTGAGATTCCCAAACACTATTGTAGAGGTCTAAAAGAAGTGCCCGTCCGGCAGGGCGCAGCTGACACAACATCTCATAATGAATGTCGTCTGGACCAGAGGCTGTGCTGCCGGCCTGGGACAGGGCATAGGTCAGTTCATCTTTGGTAAAGGGGGAGTTATAATCCTCCCCCTGACTTTGGCCAAAATCAATAGCATGGCGCTCGATGTTCCGCTTATAAACTGCGAACTCGTTAGTGTAGCTCGCAGTGCTAGAAATAGCGGTGAACATCGAGCCCAATACATTAACGACCTCCACAGGGGAGGAGTCACGTGACCCGTTAGACACGAGGGCAGGTATATTGTTATTGGAATTGTTGCTATTACGTAATTTACGGATATTATCACAAACCTTAGTTGTGGGAGTGGATATTGTAAGGGTTGAAATAAATTTTCTCCAAGACTCTCTTCTGCTTCCACGAATGACACGGTGAGCTCGAGCACGTAGAATCCGGAATGACTCCAGGTTCTCCAAAGTAGGACGTCGGTGAAAAAGACGTAGGGCCCTTCAACGGTCAGAAATAGCCAACCGACACTCCTCGCTCCACCAGGGAACGGGACGGTGGCGCGGATTTGGTGAGGATTTAGGGATGGAGGCCCTCGCCGCCACGATGACCGTCGAAGTAAAATACTCATCTTAACATCGACATCAGGAGAAGGGGATTCGTGGAAAACGGCGAGCTCGCGGAATTTATCCCAGTCGGCACGTTAAATCACCCATTGGGGAACTCGTGCCGTACTTGGGGAATCTTGGAGTGGGGAAAGCAGTATAAGGAAGTGATCGCTTCCACATAGGTCCGTATGGACATCCCAAAGGAAGAGGGCAGCGATACCTGGGCTACATAAAGTTAGGTCGATGGCAGAGGATACACCATTAAAAGTGGAGAAGTGTGTCTGGGTCCCGGTGTTCATTAGCACCAGGTTTCCGAGACAAGAATATCCTCTACCATCCTCCCGCGGGCATCTGTAAAATTAGATCCCCACACCAGGTTATGCGCATTAAAGTCCCCCAAGATGATATAAGGGGCGGGAAGTTGCATAAAGAGGGCGTCTAAGCTCCTCTTCGAAATACGTTCACCTGGCGGGAGGTATATGTAGCATACTGTCATCTCCAAAGCAAGGGAGACTCGGACAGCGATCACTTGGAGATCAGAAACGATGTTAATATTTTTGTGATATATATTGCTTCGTGCGAATATAGCCACACCTCCGCTAGCCCGATCAAAGAAAGGCTTGTCGGTACGATACACGTCGTACCCACGAAGCATCGGATTGTCATTTGGGGAAGTGGGTCTCCTGCAAACACAAGATGGAAGGATGCAGGGAAGAAATTTGTTGGTTAATTTCCTCTACACGAGCATAGAAACCCCTACAATTCCATTGTAGTAGCGACATACTTTATTAATATAAGATTTAATTATCCTTGCAATCCATGACACTATCTCTTAAAAATAAAAATTGGTTGAGGACCTTTTCAGGTCCTCTTTCCTTTCCCAGTATCTCCTGGACCTCCGCTTCAGGAGAGGCTTCGGTTTATTTTGGAGAGACTGGGTAGTCGGATCCTTGCGCGAAGGCTTTGTTAAGGCCTTCGAAGCTTTTTTAATACAATGTTTTTTCGGTGTCCTCGCTGGTCCTTCTTCAAGGCACCAGTGGGACTCGCCTTTGTGGCCTCACCTGTTTCACCACTCATTCCGGCCTCTGGAGGCCCAGAGGCTAGGGTGAGCGACTCAACAGTGGCCGCACGTAATTTATTTCCCCGAGGAGGGCTCGGGGAGTTCCCGAGGAGGACTCGGGGGTGTTCCCGAGGTGGTCTCCTCGGGGGTACTGGTGGTGGTGGCAACTTTTGTGAGGGTGTCGCCACTTGTATTTTTTTTGCATCACCACAGATGATGCTTGTTGTTTTTGTTTGTCTCGAATAGAGACGAGTGGCACAGGTTTGTAGGAGTCTTTGCAATATTAACTGCGCAGTGGTAGTTAGGGCAATTTATATTTTGGGTGACAATTTGGCTGTAAGAACATTGAAATACCGGAGCTTGCAGTGCAGTATACTCTTTGCGTGCCTGGCATAAGGGATCTTCTTTTCTGTTTGGATCTCCAGGACTTTTTTCTCTACTTTCCAATTCGGACAGGACCGAGACCAGGCAGTATGAGGACCCTTGCAATTAATGCAGAATTTAGGAAATCGCATGGTTGATCGTGAGCCTCCTGTCCACAATCTGCACAGGTTGGCTTACCACGGCATCGCAGCTTCGTATGCCCAAACTCCTGGCACTGAAAACAGCGCCGAGGGTTGGGGACATACGGCCGGACTCTGAGCACGTGGAAGCCAGCTCGGACCTGGTTTGGTAAGGAAGGAGTGGAAAATGTAAGAATATAACTGTCAGTGTTCTTCACTACATCGTTCCTTTTGATGGTGATCCTATATACTACGGTGACATGTTGAGGGGAAAGCTCCTCACAGATGTCCTCAATGCTTACGCAGTCGAGGTCATAGCAAGTGACCACTCCCTTGCAAACATTGAGGAACCTGTGCGGTTCCACCTTCACCTTTAAATGATTCGAGGGGCTCAACGGTATTGTAGTTATTGCCATTATTTTCTTTGTCTGAAGGTCGTTTCAGTCTCGATCATAATCGTGCCATCGCGCAGTTTTCTTATTGAAACCCCATACTCGGCAGCTCCACTTATCACTCTTTCGAGGACAAATGGGCTGACACGCTTGAGGTTCTCATTTTCAGCCATTCGAGACATTACCAGGAAGCGGGGCTGGGGCCTCACCACTTCCTGGATTTTTTCAATTAAATGGCTGGACGGCATTACCCGTTTCCGCCTCTTATCTATATTACGACCCTGCGAGGGGCCGGGCAGACAGGTTCCAGCAGTGTTTGGCAGTACGTTGCCAGCGGTGACAATGTTTTCGGCCATGCCATGATTGGGGACAACCTACACAATACTCGGATCGTAGACCCAGGGTGATCCAAGTTGGTTCTACCACATATGGCCCTGTTAACTGTCCCGGCGAGAGGCTCTATACGACGCTAGACATGACAACCTTTGCATAGAGCATCGCCGAGACAGAGGTCGTCGCAGCAAGTGGGTGTAGGAAAAGTGCCAATTTTACGTCTGGGCCCTCATGAACGCAACCGACTTTTTCCCAAAGTAGGGTACCCGGTTATTGTCGTCCCTAAGGCCCTTCTACTAAGGTATTGCAACCGGTGCACTTTCATTCAGGAGCTCAAATCAGTGGTATCCAATAATAAACAGAGAATACCGGGTTAGTAGCCAAGGTCGTCAACGGAAAGGCCAAAGGCCTCCGTGCAGGATGAACGGCAGGGGTAAGGGAAGGAAGAAGTAAGGAAAGTAATAGAAGGGAGAAGAAGAAGGAGAGATATAGAAGGAGAGAGAAAGAAAGAAGAGAAAAGGAGAAAGGAAAGATATAGGAAAGGTTTTTTCCTACACGAGGTACGTCCTGCACAGAAGCCTCCTCTTTTAGTCGCTTCTTACGACAAGCAGGGGTTACTGCGGGACTATTCTAAACCCCGTCCCGCAGGGGATCGGACACTAGATTATTATTATTATTATATATTATAGCACTGCGTCTTACTACGCGTTCGGGTTGTACGCACTTACGCTAATGTGTAATGGTAGGGTGATTGTGAGATGAAATGAAGGACCTAAAGTTTAACGTGGAATCCGAACCATGGTGGCGGTCCTGGCATTCCACACATTCACAAGATGTCTTGTCAGAGGTGTAGGAAGGGTTTGGAAATCAGATAAATCTGTGCCAGGACCGAGGATTGAACCCCGGCCGCCAGCACAGAAGTCTGACACCTTACCCCTAGACCACTCGGACACTAGAGATCAAGACAAATATTGCGAGCGTAAAACAAATATATCCTCAGATGTTGATGGATGTTGACGTTGCATGACCCCAGAATCCAAAAAAGTGGTTTTTGCAATGCCGTCTAATATTAAGAGTTGTTTAGTAAAGGGATAAAAGAGAATAATAATCGATTTTCTCAAAATCGGCTGTAACGATTTTGAATAAATTTCATATCTAGACGTTGATTAAGATTATAAACAAAATGAGTATTTTATTTTCCTATGAAAATGGGTTTTAGGGTACCCTACAAAAACGGATATATCCTTATCTCCGCAACTATTTTAGATACTAAATAACTTAGCCAAGATTGTAGCACTATTGAAAATAAAACACCTTTAATGGAAATATATCTTTATAAAACCAATATTTTCTGATATATTTGTAAATATATCAATACAGTTTTGTGAGCTCTAGCTGTACAGAGACACTAATGTTTAACATAATGATAAATTCTCTAATTTTATAGAGTAATAAAATATTAGTAAGTCTCTCAAAAAGTTTATGTTCTTTTTTCTTTAACCTTTTAGGTGAAATGTTTGTACAGCAATGTTCTAGTGATATCATTTTAGACACAATAGTCGATATTTACATTTTTCTATTGGTCAAAATATAAAAATAAGGAACTTAATAACAATGTCTCCTGAAGATGTGTAACACCTAATAAAATATCAAAATTTGGAAAAGAAATAGAATCTTTAATACGTATTGTTGACACTTGTGGACCTAATATGGATCTTTTTTATTTGTACAAATATACAAATGAGGACATTAATTCTTTAAAAATAAAACTATAAAATTTAAAACGGGGAGTCAAAAATTATTTTACCTAACTCTGGAGCAATTTTTGCTTGGGTTTTCTGGAGTATATTATTTCGTTTCACATTTATCACAAGTTTTGAGTAAATATCTCCATTTTTTAACAATTGAGTGAGAAAGTCTATGCGGAGCTCCCTACCATTTATTTTAATTAATTTTACCAATTTCAAATAATGTGATGGCAATAAAATGAAGTGTATGATATTTTATATATTTTGAAAGCTCCAAAGATAATGTTAGATAATTAATCATACGTTAAATCCTGATGTTCTTTTGATATAACGCTTAAACAATATGTCCTAAATGAGTAGACAGCATTTCAATCAATTTAAATTCTTTGAAAAATACACCTGAAAACACGAATATAACCCTGAACACTTGGCTTATGGGGCCAATCTCTACCATTGAGCAATCCAGGAACCGTCTATATGGTTATTCTTGTAATTATAATGATTTGCCTTCTTGTGTTTTTATTCTTTAAATTCATTTAGCCAGGTCGCCACCGTGGTTCGGATTCCACGTTAAACTGTAGGTCCTTCATTTCATCTCACAATCACCCTACCATTACACATTAGCGTAAGTGCGTATAACCCGAACGGGTAGTAAGACGCGGTGCTAATAATAATAATAATAAATTAATTTAGTTAATATCTTGGATTGTATATTTGTCAGCATAACAGACCTACAGAGTCACATATGGCTGTGATATCTGATATCTTGCGTTATAAATTAAGTGCACATGTGAGGCTGAAGATTTGCACACGTCCATCATAGACTCAGCCTTAATATATGAACGAAGAATGACCTTGAGTAAGAGACGAATACTGGATAGCTAAGTGGCGCACTAAGCCAAGTTTTGGGTTTGATTACGGTATCCGTGTGTACTTTAATAATATCAATGTATAGCTGTGCTTATTTGGATTGCCATTTATTTAAAATATGGGTGTCAAACATTTGTTGCGTGACATTTATTTAAAATATGGGTGTCAAATATTTGTTGCGTGACATTTTGTCTTTATTAATAAGGAAAATCGTGGGTTTAGGTTATTTATTTAAAATTCCTCCTTTTTATTCCAATCTGATAGTTAAACTAAGATTGCAAGTGTAGGTAGGAAAACCGCCTAAGGAAACGAAAATTTTAAGTTTACCAACATCCGTACATAATAATCAATTATATGGGTCGTGACAGTCATGGTGGAGGTCTTTATAATTACACATAATGTCAATTGTATTGTGGGAATTCGATCAATTCCCAAATAATAATTGCTATTATAAAATAATTACTTGTCTATTCCTTCCTCGTTTAGGGAGTAGCTAAAATAATGTTATACAGCTACCCTCTCATAGGACACAGGCACTATTTACAGTTTTTATACATCCCACTTGCCATTTGTTCCCACTTTTATATTTTTACTGGCTCATTACTGTGGCATAGAAAGATTTAAATATTTGTATTCCTTTTTTTCAAGGAAGCAATATATTAATGTGTAAGTCTAGAAAATTCCGCACTATGTAGGTTTAGAACCAAATAAAATATAAATAATATATATTTTTAGTGACGCACCGCGCCCATTCGGATTTTACGCCTGTATACTATTTACTCTAATGTGTTAATGCTGAGGAAGGCTCAATTTACAGAAATTGTGCCCACATTTACGTGGGAGGAGAGTTGAAAATCATTTAGGAAAAAACCCTCTCAGTGAACCAGACCAGGATATAACCCATCTCCCCGTCATTGTCAGTCAGTCTATTCTATTGCGAGAGCACCGTCTTAGGACATGTGACCACCGACGCAACACAACGTATAAACTCGCTTGGATGTCAAGTTAAATAAGTCCATTTTGCCTGTGACAAAGAAGTCAGGATTAGAATCCTGGTTGTGTTTAATTAGGTGGTATTTCTTAAGAGGTTTCTCATGCTGTGTATTCCAGTTAGTCATGGCTTGGAGGACAAGGTTCGAATCTTGTGTCAAAAATTATGCACATGAAATACCTTATTATTTTGAAATGTTTATCAATAAAATTTAGCTCTATTCTGATTAATATCTGACACCATTCTCTCATCATCGGTTTTTGTACATTTATTCTTTTTTCCTTGCAAATCACGTTTTTACATGACTTAAACATATTATTTTATTATAAAAATGAGAAAATTTGGCAGTGTAGTTCGAAAATTGGCAGATTAAAAGAGAGGTTTAAAGTGAATATATTGGATAATGTCTTTGAAAAAAACATTTTTATTACAATGTATAAATTTACGGTTGCTATTTAGTTTTATTTGCGTCTGTAGCTTTACTATAAGGTCTTTACTAATTATTTATCGTTCTTGACTACTATTCAAGGAAGAGGTTTAGGAAATAATGTTTGAACTTGAATTGTGCCTAAAATATTAATTTTTTCGATGGGCTTACCTTGTAACATTCCATGACCCAATGTTAGATGTGGTGTATCAGCATCTTAAGCCAATTTTTATTTATTTTTTCACCAACGCGTCTCACAACCCGTTCGGCATATACGCATTTATATTAATTACTCTAATTGAGTATGGTTGAGAGTTAATGTATCCGAGATTTGGTGGCAGTAGGGTTTTAAACAGATTAGAGAAAAAAAAACTCTACCTGTACATCAATCAGGGATTCAAACCCCAAATTTACCATGACTAAAAAACCAAACTGAATAAGAAGGAACATCGGACCAAGTGTAAACTGTACCAATAGTTTATATTTAAAGTCCAATAAGCTGTAATTTTGTTCTTTAATGTTGATTATTTGTATTTTATAATTTTTATTATATAATATAGTTTATTAAATTACTGTGTCAAATTATTATTTTTTATATTCCCATAAGTGGATCATAGGAGTGAAAAGTTTCACATGATGGAAACATAGAATAGACGGTTTATTTGACAAAGTGTTGTTTGTTTCTAAGCAGGAGAACAAAACAAAACATCAATCCTTGGAGTGTTTGAAACTTATTGTTGACAGTTAATTCAGCCATGGAACGATATGGACGTTTAAGTGAAAACTATAAAGGAAAGATTCTGGGTTTAGCGGAGCCAGGGTACACGGACAGTGAAATTTCGCGTACAATACCGTGTTCGCGTAAAACTGTATCGCTTTGGAAATCTAGATGGGAAAATAAAAACAACCTCAAACGTAGAACTGCTGGAGGTGCTTCAGGCAAAGCTAGATGCTATAGTTCAGGCGAGCACATATTTAACAAGTAGACATATTGCTGCGCGGGTTGGGGTTAACTTGTCAAAAGACACAATTTTGGAGCTGTTAATAGAAGGAGGGCTCCATTGATTTGCTGCTGCTTCAAAACAGAGTTTAACAGAATGGCAGAAGCAGGCTCGACTGAATTTCACACAAGAAAACTTATAACGGCCATTAAAATATTGGAGGAGAGCTATTTTTACTGACGAGGAGGTATGGAGTTCATGAATTGATGGTCTTGTACTAGTGTTTGGCCCTAAAAATGCTCATTCACAACCATCCTATATGCATAAATTCCGTTATAGTAGTCGCTTCTCTGTCTCGAGTTGGGGGTGGATTTCACACGCTGGTGTGGGAGTAATGTGGAAAATAGAAGGACATTAAAATATTGGTACTATTTTTATTGTAACTGAGTGTAGGCCTACACATATTAAAGTGTATCGAATATGTATCTGATTAAATAAAACAATGGATTAAAAAAATATATATGAATCCCTAAATAAATCCCCACATAGAAATGTGTAAAATCAAGATTTGAGATATACTTACTTAGAAAATATTTTTTTAAATTTACATTGTATGTCTAAACTTGAAACAAAAACAAAAGAGTAGGAAAAAAAAAGATAAATGTTCGTTTTACATTATTTCTACCAAAATAATTATTTTAGGAATGAACAAGAATTAATGACTTGAACTACTTCTAATATTCTTCATACAGTAGCCCCATGGCTTCTTTGGTGCTGACTGACAGTTCACAGCTGACTTCTGAAAGTCAATATTAAGGTATATACCTAAATTTTGACCATCAGAAGTGACAGCTGCTAAACACATGTTTTTGCAGATTATATGGTTCGGCGTAGGGATACATAATTTGGTCTGGTAACTTTTCAAAGCCGTCAACTGTCAGCTGTGAGCTGTCAGTCAGCACCAAAGAAGCCATGGGGCTACTGTAGCTACGTGTAGTCTACTTATTTTAGTTTTGTAACTATTAGAATTCAATTTAAAATACTCATAAACGACATAATTACAACTGACAATAAAATAATTAAACATTATTGGTATGAACTTGTTTATAAACTATAATAATATAACAATACAAATTATAGTATAATTAAAAATAATAAACATACGTAAATTAAACTCAAACTCACAACTCATTTTGGTTTCCGTATCAAGCATACAACCTCTATAAAAAAACTAACGTTACATGTCTGTTTTTCGGTGCTACACAGATCTCAACACTTGAACGGTTAGACATATAAAGCCAATACTTGGCTTACAGCTGAGTGCTAGCGTGCCTACATAAAATAGGTTGGTAAGAATTTTGAGGGGAAAAAAAGAATAACGAAATTTGTTATGGATTAAAATTAAGTTTTATTATTATCATTTTTATAAACAAAAAGTCTCAAAAATGGGATTTTAAAAAGGTCGTAAAAACTCAGAAAAATTAGAAACATGTGAAAATATATGTTTTTAGGTTAAAATTATTTTATTTACATGCAAATAATACTTTTCGAAATATTTCTATATTGCTCTCAGTACTTTTACTCATGAATGCCGTGTGCCCGACACAGATTTATCTGATTACCAAACTCTTCCTTTACCTCTCACAAGACGTGTATTAATCAAAACTTAGGACTGTGTGGAATGCCAGGCCTCCCACCGTGGTTCGGATCCCACGTTAAACTGTAGGTCCTTCATTTCTTCTCACAATCACCCTACCATTACACATTAGCGTAAGTGTGTATAATCCGAACGGATAGTAAGACACGGTATTACTACTACTACTACTACTACTACTACTACTACTACTACTACTAACCACTAATAATAATATTAATAATAATAAATAATGCCACGTGCCGATAGATTTCAATGGAACAGGACCGCGTAGTAAAAAGAATTTGGTTAGCCTAGAAATGAAACCCAAATAACTTACAGTAAGTGCATACTTGATCCATAATAATGCAAATATTAAAGATGTGTAAATAATGAAACTAACCAAACAATGCATAGCATTAAGCCATATATATATATATTGCTGAAAGTTTTTTTACTAACTCTCTTGGTTCCCTGATAAAGTTAAAGCTATATTTAATATAAATGAGTACACCTTATTTTTTTAGTTTCTTCAATAAGTAATAACCGATCTCACTTAGAGAGCAGCGTAGCGTCCTAAGGTTTTATTTTTAAAAATTATTTGAGATATTTAACGTGCACTTTCGGAACCTACTGATAAAATCGGCGCACAACATTGATACTATCTTAAAACTTGAAAATACACAACATCCTCATCCCATTAGGACCTCACTTTAAAAGGAAAAACACAAATTTCACTAAAGATAAAAGTACCGCGATGTAGGAATCGAACCTAAGATCCTCATTTGAGTAGAAAAGAAAAATCTATCGATTGTGCTAAAAGTCCCACAATTTTACCGTTAAATAAATCTGTAATTCATGCTCTTGTAAGATTCTTTGTTTGGAAAAAAAACTTATAAAAATCATAGTAATATTAAGTTAACCAATAATTATTTGAGGATAATTAAGATTAAAGCGGCTTTATTTACTTGAACAAATATTGATTCAACTAAAATAATACCAAATTAATATATAATACTTATAAAACCAAAATATATTTGATTATGTAAATTATACATAAATACATTATTTACTGTATATTTTAGTATTAAAATTTCACATATTCATTAAAATGGTTTAGATATCAGTTAAAGACCTTAATTATAATTTATACTTGTATTTATCTAAAGGTTTGTACATTATATTGTACAGATTGAAATCGTGGTTTTGTATATCTAGAGTTAAATGTATTTATTAGCATATCATCTGAACATCCAAGTTATAGACATGAGTGTCGACTATTATACAGTATTAGAGCACGCTACAGTCGCTAGTACACATAGTCGTCAGTATTAACATTAGCGACCGCTTCTTTAAGGTAGGTATCGATCGCCGCTGCCAGAGTCGTTTTTGAGGTATCAGAGAACTCGGAGTCCAAGTAGCTCTGTATTTGCTCGGATAGATCGGAAGAAATGTCTTCATCAGGTTCCACTGAGGCTGAGAATGAACTATGGCACATAATAAAGAGTATATCAGTTATTAGGTTGTACATTTAACATACGGATATATCCGGGAGTAGGCTACAGGGTAGACATATATTAGGAGGGGAGTTAAAAGGACATATATACGCATTGATAGTGGTCACACGGGTTGTAAGAATGACTAAAGTAGTGTATACCATTTTCATCAACGGGTTAGAAAAATGTATTTATATTTCATAGAAAGCCCTCATTTTAAGCTTGTCAACGACAGAATGACGTTATCAATACCTCACATCCTTACAATAAATAATGTTTAATTGGGAAACCCATAGGTTGTCATTGCTTTATATTATATATATCAGTCAATTTTATTGAATAATAGTGGATAGAGTGAAATTATTTCATAAATTTATCAAGTAGATATATAAGTTAACATATACAAAAGTTTTCATATTTGAAGACTGGAATACTTTTATATAATTATTAATGATTCCGAACTTGGTCCTTTACCAAGTAATTTAACATTTACTTCTGTTGAGCTAGAATTAAAACAAGAGTTCAAATTCCGTTGTTTTTTTAAATTAATTTTTATAATAGGGGAAAAGTTGACTTTAGAGATTAGTTTTAAGGTTACAAAATTTTAAATCTCTATGAAAATGTTTTGAGGTACCGCAAGATCGTTAAAAATTAATTTTTAATCAAAAGATTCTAAATTTTCAAGAATATTTCACTTATTAAAATATCTACTTTAACTACTTTAAATCATATTAAAAATATATAAAAGCATAATTTTCATCTAAACCTTTAAATGTACATCAAATTATATTTATTTGAGAATAAAATATTTGTAAATATATTACATATTTGTGATATTTTATTGGGATTTCAACTAATACAATACTATCCAAAACTGATATGAATTTTATACTAGCAGATATCTGTAAAATAAAAGTATCATACTTTCTTTCCAGGATGAATCTTACCAGTGTTTGCCAGTAAGTACTGTACATATTAAAACATTTAATAGAATATGAAAAAACATTAGTAACATTATTTGTTAGAGATTAACACTGTCACTTCACTTTTATATTGTAATGTTAATGTTGGTATCAATTTTTAAAATTCCATCTCTTTCTGAAGTTCCACACACGTCTACGATTCAATGACCAACTTAAGAGGATTGCATGTGACACGGATGATAGGAAATTATACTTTTGTTCGGTGTTCATTAGCTTGGGCTTTACTTGCCATAAACTGTTTTAGTCATTCATCACTAATAGGCTTGGGCGTTGGTAGTATTGATAGGATACCAAATGATCATATCAATATAGTTTCTGGCTTTGAAGTTTATAGCTAGAATAACATTTTTCTTATTCCTCCTATAATTTAGTAGTCGATATAAATCTAGCTCAAATCGTTTATTTGTTTTTATATTTGCACCCTCATTCTTGCCTTCTTCAGAGTTTTTTTTTCCGATGGTTGACTTTGTCGTCTAATAGTCAGTATTTAAATGACTTTACTCTGGTCCTATTTCTTAATTAAGCTAATATCCCGCAGAACTACACGTGTAATTGCTGCAGCGGTCCTAACAGAATCTTCAGTTCGATCACATAGTGACGCTAAAGAATGCAGATTTATGTTCATTGTTGAACTTAATGCTAATATAATATTAAAGATAAATTTGTCTAGTAACAGGTTTATCAAAAATGTTTTTCCTGTACCTCCTGAGGCATCCAAGAACATATCAATGCCGTTTATACCGTCTGTTCTTGTAATAACATAATTGTATAAACCACAATCTGATCGGCCGGTAGCCTTGGAACGTTATTATGCATTGTTTTTGACAGAGAATCAAAGTCGTAGCTCAATTTCCTGAGGTAGTCGTGGTTTCCCATGACACCATCTACATCACTCATTGTTTGAGGCAAGCCGTGATTGCAAAAGCTTCTCTGAATTTGAAAGGATAGTCAACTAAGGCTGCTTCTTCCAAAGATTGGTCCCAGTGACCAGAGTCTTCCAACAAAACCAACTCTCAGCAAGTAGACTGGAATGTGGGATGGATGTGACCATTTACTGTTTCTTATTGTATTCGTAACCCTGGCACGATGGTTTTCCCACCTTGTTTCTTTGGAATATTATCGGGACATTGCAATGAAGGAGTATCGGGTTGATGAGGAATAAACTGGGAGAAATATGGCAGCACTTCAATTGGCTGGTACACATCAAAGTGAAACCCGGACAGATCACCCATAAACCTGAGCGTACTTGCAACCTCAACACGATCCCCCAAAATTATTAATAATTCCCCATTTTGGTACTTCTCAAACCTCCAGGGTACAAATATCTTGCTACCTCCAGCTTACAGGTGGTACTGTAAGTGCTAAGCTTCGACATTTCAAAACAGTATGTCTCCTTGATGAACAAGTTGTCCCCCTCATGGTCCACGGTTAGCACCTGAAATCTGTCCCAATTCTCAGATATGTAGTCTAGTATCTGGTATCTCCGCTCATGGCCTAGACTGTCAGTGCCAAACACGGAGTAATACAACATAAAAAAGACATCCTTCATAAAGTTCATACGCACAACACTTTGAGGTGGTTGTATAACATCTATCATGATACTTCCGACATTCCACTACACAAAATTGTAGCAAGCTGTTAAATAAACCTAGATCTAAATCTGAAATTGTACCGGACCACAAAAACTTTCTAGCTGGCCAAGTATGAAATTTCAATTTACAAGTCCATATAAAATCGAAAACCCTCAACCCCTTATTTCCAAAACACTCTTTTTAGCTATTTTTTTCTATCCTATTGGAGAGTAGTTGTGAATATTCTTGCAAAATTTCATATCTTTAGGTTTACAGGGTAAAGAGATATAGACCAACTCGAAAATCCCACCTGCTCCCCATTTACTCGTTCAGGTAGGGTTTTTTTTTTTTTTCGAAATACCGTCAAACACTTTTTATTTATTCTTAAGATGAGTATATCTCCCGAGTTTAAAGTTTCTAGATTAAGCTGGTTCAAAGATATAGTTTTTATTCTAAAAACGCATCCCTTCCTCATTTGGCACGTTTGGCTATTTTCTCAAAAAGCCGTTGAACACACATTTCTTTGTTAATTGAGAAGAGAATTTTACGCGTGTTTCACGTTTATAGCTTAAGTGATTTCAGAGATATAGCTCCCTACTCAATAAAACTCACCACTTCCCCGTTCACCTGTTTGGGTTATTTTTTCAAAAAACCATAAGAAATATTTTATTTGTTTTTTAAAAAGATTATTTCCCTTAGTCTCAAGTTTTCTCGTTAATATTTTCAGAGATATGCGTGCTTATCAATAAAGTTTTCACCTTTATGACTCTGATATTGAAAATTTGTCGAAAACATCTTTCTTAGATTTTGGTAAATAATCCTCTGGGCAAATTTCATGTTTCTAGCTTAAGATGCGGCCGGAGGGAGCGAAATTATTTTTACAGTTTTGATAGGATAACATTTTTTGGCCAAAATAAATCAAATATTTCTTCAGTAGCAATATAGAGTTTAGTTTTTTGCACATGCTAATATCAACATATCTTGAATATCTGTCACGGGTGTCCTGGAATTTTGTCAAAACTTTTTTAATAAAGAGAAAATGTTTTTACAAAATTCCAGGACACCCTTGACAGATATTCAAGATCTGTTGATATTTGCATATGGAGAAAACTATACTCTATGTTGCTACAGGAGAGATATTTTATTTATTTTAGCTAAAAATTGTAACGATACAAAATCTGTAAAATTATTCGTGCTCCTTTTTGGCGCACCTTAAGTGGTTTCGGAAATAGCCTATCTTTCAGACCATCTTTTTCACCTCTTTAGTATTTTAATTTCGCAAAATCCCTTCTTAGCGGATGCCTACGGACTGAAAAGGACCTTCTTGCAAAACTTTAAATTTCTAGGTCCAGGGATTAGTTAAATACGGTGTTGAGTGAGTTGGGCAGGGCTTTCGTCTCTATGTGTATATATAGATTAGGTCTATATTTGAATTTTTAACGTCTAAAGTGGAAAGGGACGCGTGGAACGCTCACTGTTGTTCATGGTTAATAGTTAATAAAATATTTGTTTGGTTATTTAAAGCAAATAATTAATTTTCTATTAGAGACCTATTATAATTTTATTAACATGTTTACTTCAAAATCTTTCGAATATCCGTCAAAAGGGTGTTGTGAGGTTTATTGAAAAATGTTCTCTTAATTTAAACTTACTTTTCTAATCTACTGCCACTATGTTTAAAATAAAAATTCAAGAACTGTTGATATAAACATAGGTAAAACATTAAACATTATATTTATACTTGAGCAATATTCTATTTATTTGAAATAATAAAAATGCTTTCCTATAAAAACTACAAAAACACTGGCCCTGGCTCACCAATATTAAATATTAAATAAAATGAGATAGGTTGAACTCCAAAACCAGAAGTGTTAAAACGGAACTATCTTAGTATATCTACTCGGTGAAACTTAAGAATGTGAAACAAGCCCCTTTTTTAATTTTATATATATATATATTTATGTCCTTACTCCTATAGTGTGTGACTACTGCCACGGGTATATAAAAATATAGAAACATAAAAATTAGCATTTTAATCCGTGGAATAGGCCTGTGTAATCAAATAAACATAAATATGAACTCCACTAATTTGTTAATTGATTAATATATATTAATCAACTTTGGTGTTAGGGGAATCAGTTACAATGAACAATTTGCTACACTAAACTAGATAATATGTTATAATTCACCTATATTTCAATTGGGTCTGTATGATACATATTCTCTATATAATGAACCATCAACTTCGGTTTTAATTATTCGAAACACTAAAATGTCCAAAGATAAATGTCATTCTAACATTGAACTATTTGAAAACAAACCTATATTGGTATTTGAACTTAGGACTTGTACAAACTGTTTCTCTTCCAGAGTTCTTATCTTCAAAAGAAATGTCAGCTTTTGAAACACGTTAATATTATATCTCTATTCTGACTACTTTCACTTTTTGCAACACAATTTAAACTAATAAATGATTAATATTTGAACATAGTTTAAAATTTGATTGCTATTTCCTGTTGTTAATTTTGTACTTAAAAAATAGCAGAGCTACTTTATTGATTCCCTTTGCAAAGAACGGATATACTAGCTAGTATAGCATAAAATGATATACACATTTTTTAAACATTCTAAGCTGTTTATCTCGAAAAGTTAACAATATACAAATATTTTCTAATGAAAATTTTGTGATTACGAAGTGAAAAAAAGGACAGCTTAGTTCATTTCTAAATCATTAGGCGTTTTCAAAGTTATTTCAAGGTAAACATTATTTTATAAATAGCTATTAGATTATTTTTAACCGAATCTTATTTTACGTAAAAAAAAGCAAAAATAAATTTGGTGTAAAACATTTTTTGGCTTTATTTTCCAAAATATTTAACCAAATATCAATACATTATTATAATGTTAGGTTTTTACTATTGAACAGTAATAATTAAAGTATTATTGTTTTTTATGACTAAATATGTTCATAAAGCATTACATCCATTTATTAATAGTGTTTTCCGCTATATTTTCCATGCAATAATACGGTATTTTTTCAAATACAAGCTTTTTTTTTTTTTAAATCTCTCTAGGAATATTTCTACTATTCGATAGCTGAGGTAATAAAGAAAATTCGTCATTGGTGTTCAGATAGCGTGCCGGGCCACGTGGCTGGGAAGGAGGGAGGGGATATTTCCACCATTTTAATTACGAGACGCCGCACCTCGGAAACTTCCACCAAGTATAAATTCGCACTCTGTCGTGGTAAAACGCTCGTTTCAATGTCAATTAACAACTCTTGTCAATATCTATTGACTTATTAATTAACACTTAAATTTCATTACAGTGTTGGTGAAGAAAATGTGAATTGAAGTTCAAAAATTCTAGAAAATTCACAATGTCCGCTTTTACTCGCTGGAAAGCTAGCATGAAATATGCCAAATGTTTATGACGGGAGAAAGCAGATTGTCAGCTATTCAATAATACCCCAATGTCTGAGTCGGAACGAATAAGGAAGTATCAGGTGGAATTTGAATCGGCGCAGTGAATTAATGTAAAAAAAAAAATCCTGACCATTCACCGTCACATGCATAACCGAGATTTTATTTAAAAAAACAAAGTTTACTTTGAAATAACCTTGAAAACGAGAAATTAAATGAATAATGTTGTTCTCTTTTGACCCCAAAGCCACACAACCATTGTTCGAAAAATTATTCTTTATCTTTCATACTTTTCAAAATAAACTGCTAGATACTTAACAAAAACACCCAGTATAAAATAATTTATATTTATAAGTTTCACATGCTACTTGATATTATATCTATGTAGAATCACTATAATCATACATGTTTATGCAAACAATTAGGTTCATAATAAATTACTGATTTTCTTCTTCGTCTAATGGTCAGCGCTCCTGGCTACTGATCCTAAGGATTCAGGTTTGATTCCAAGTGGTGCTATACGTATATTTCCCTAAAAAGATACTTTCCTATTATCTCCATAATATGGTCAATTAGACCTTCTTATTTTTAAGATTCTCGCCATCTCCACATCCTTATAATCAAATCATATCGGATATGGCGTTTATAAAACTTCCAACGTATACACTGGTCTACATAAACCTACTTGCGACTGAACTGAATACTGAATTCATCACTGTAAAATATTCTAAATGCTCTAATATATATGTATATAACCGCACGTCCTCAATCTGAAGTCTTGTTTACGTAAATATTATATATTGTGAGCTGCGAATGATAAAACAAATGTTACGAGGTTGTTATGATAATTTGATAAGTAAATAAACTAGAGGAGCTGACCCAAAAGGAGGTGTTAGCATTCCTTATCCAGAAACCATTCTGGCGGCCCGGTTAAAGTAGGAGGGATTTAGCCACTCTGGGCTGACTACAGGGCATAGTAACCCAGGGGTCACGCTGCCAGTTTCAGGGTCACGCAGATCAAGACGTTGAGTTCATCAAGTACCATTTCAGGCACTGCCACTTGAGACCAGGGATCCTAGTTCTGTGCTCGTGCAGGGACCGCCTAGGAGTCAGAGGGGCCATTGGGTAAACCTCACAACACCTTTATTTTTCACACGCTTTCTAATATTCTTTTTGTTCTTTCATTCTAATTTCATTTTTAACATCACATTTGTAATAGCATTGTAGTATTAATAAACCTTCTAAAATCCAAGTCTGACGTCAATCACAAGCCCACACAAGTATTCTTATCACCCCCTCCTCTCCCCCTCCCCTTCATCCTCGGTCAAAGACATCCAGACTGATCAACAGGGCCATACGTTTAAGATACAGAAGAAGGATGGTAAAATATTTTTTTGTTAGTGTTGAGATTTCTACAGTTCATTTTCAAAAGTTATGTAAATATTTATATATTATATTTGTTGTACACATATATAATATTGACTGGACAGCGAAAAAATAATATATAGTTATCACGAGGTGTCTTAAGATAAATTATTGATACGAGGTTCACAAAGTTGGTATATTCTATTATATATAGATTATTTAGGGAATATTTAATCAAATCATATATTAAAATTTGAGATTTTCCTAACAAATGTAAATCGTCACACTTATTATATTTGCCATTTACCCGTTGTCAGTTACTGTGACAGAACCAGCGCTGGCCTGGTAGCTAGTGTCGGACTCTTTGTCCAAGAAAACTACAGCCTCCAAGAGCAGTTCCTCCACTTCTATCTCGATTTCGCCACTGACTGTGGAGCCATTTGTGGCAAGAGCGGAGAAGGAATATATCAACTGAAACAAAACACCAAACAAATAAACTTTTATTTAGTAAAACATTTTATAAAGTTGAGTGTAATTTAAATATAGTTTGTTTGAAATGTATCGCTATTATTAATAGAAACTCAGAAATACTATTTTATTTTAAGAATTACATAATATATACTTCAGTTTGTTTCTTAGTTTCGGGCACTTAGCCTAGACCCTCAATTAAACTCATAATTTAATTTGGAGTATTAGTAAACAGTCGGGCACCTTACCTCAGTCGGTAGCGTATCTGCCTACTGTACTAAGGGTCCCGGGATCAATTACTGGCATAACCGAAAAATTATCATTGATGAAAATATTGGTTTACACTTCCACATTGATGAATTAACAGCTGGGGACTGGTCGTTGTGCCTGTCCTAGTCTTAAGTTATATTGTAAGCCATATGAAGCTACAACAGGCCTAGCCAGCTGATAGTGGAAGATACATGGCTTGAATAAAAAACTGACCCAGGCCATATGCTGTAATTAGTAATTGATGAAAACATAAAGTAAAACAATTATTTTTAAGTTATATTAACAAACATAATATTAATGATTGATTTCATACCGGGACACCAGGTAAACGAAACGTAGAGGTTATGGTGATGGCCTGACCGGATTCACCATTGATATCCTCAGTAACTTCCCCCTCTCGAATGAGGACAGAGAAACCTTGCACATGCCTGTCAGTAAAGGTAACCTGATATGATGAACCATCCTGAAATAATATTTTATATCAGCGAACATTTTATGAAGGTGAAAAGCTTAGCAACGATTTATAAGGTACTTTTAGTAATTGTATAAAAGAATAAAAAAGGTCAGATTAAAGAGATTAATTATTTTTCCATAAGTGAATAAAAGTAGATTGATTATTAAATTCAATTATCTGATCAAAATATTTAATATCAAGTCAAATTTTGAGGAAATTTAATAAATTATAAACTAAACGCTGCATTTTAATTAACTCTTGATCGTCATGTTTCAGTTAATTGGCAAGGGTTATTCTCTCTATAAAAAAATTTTGCAATTTAAAAAATAGAAGGTTCTCAAATTGAAAGTTAGTACTAAATACGTTGAACAAATCCATGCTTATCGAAAATATTTTAAGATATACCGGTCCTCAACCCAATCATATCAGAACACGTTAAATAAAATATATTTCAAATAATAATTACTAAATTCATTCGTTTAGAAACATTCTAAACATTGTTTAAGGTGATTAATAAAACCACTAAAGAAATCATGTTTTAATTAAGCACATTACTTCAGTTCACAGATTTCTAAGGCTTATAGGGGGATGAATAATTTATAAATATCCTGAATACTCTAAAAGAAATAATGACCTTTCTCTCATTATAACAAATAAGCTTTTTTTATATATATAATAATACGTTTGTATACA
Organism: Timema cristinae; assembly: GCA_039000515.1. Classification (NCBI taxonomy): domain Eukaryota; kingdom Metazoa; phylum Arthropoda; class Insecta; order Phasmatodea; family Timematidae; genus Timema; species Timema cristinae. The sequence continues at coordinate 729,494 of JBCFYV010000100.1, forward strand.
CGAGAATTTAACTATTCTTCTAAAAATTTAATTCTAACATAAAAGAGATATATATCTAAATAATATTTTAATGTTTTGTTTATATCTGAGCTATATTTTCATATTATAGTTTCATATCCCCTTAACTTTTCACACTACATTCTACAACACAACATACATAACTGACATGTTAATGTAAGCAACCCTTGATAACCTTGATACATAATTTAAGCAATCATTACTTAATATTAATATGTTTGTATTTTGAACGCAACTCACAGATAGAGTAAAATCTTGTTCCAGGTCTGGAAGATCGAGTCTATTTTCAGCTTCTACGCTGATGTATCTATTAATAGCCCTAATGAGACGGTCAATGTAGCTTGCATATTGAAACGTTGGAGGGGTGTCACGTTTGGTACTAGAAATACTTTATAAGAAACAGATCTCCATTAACACCAGTTGTTATCAACATATAAACAGTGGACTATATGTATGTATGTATGTATGTATGTATGTATGTATGTTTTTTTTTGTTTTTTGTTTTTAATGAGGAGGGAAATCCTTTTTACGGAGCCTTCAGATCCATCTGAAAGGCTGTGGGACACCACTAGAGAAGGTGACTCTAGGTGTACGGCAAGAATATTCCATATTCCCGACGTACTGAACTACAAAATGTAGAACCCTACCCACTAAAACCCCCGGGGTACAGCCCTGTACCCCACCTCGAGAGTGTTCTCCAATACACCCCACGCGGAATGGCCGTCAGGCATTACTTGGTGTGAGGCTGGATGGCTAACTGCCTACTCCGTCGTCGCCATTATCTAGGTGGTCTACTCCTTTCTCTTTCCTCTACCCTGAGGTTCTTCAAAACGCGCGAAGCCTTCCAGTTGTCCTCGTTGAGCAGCATCAAACTGACGATGCTTTCTGGAGTTGATCTCGTCTGGAGTCGCCTATCCAGCTCCTCCTTCTCAACAGCGAAGCGGGGACACCCAAAAAAGACGTGCTCCGCAGTCTCTTCCAACTCTGTGCAGTTTGGACAGGATGGTGAATCATCTAGTCCGAATCTCTCCAGATATGACCTGAAGCATCCGTGGCCTGTCAGGAGCTGGGTGAGGTAAAAGTCCGTCTCACCGTGTTTACTCGTATTCCAGAGTGACACTACTGGAATAAGACGGTGGGTCCATCTACCATTCATCGATGAGTCCCAGGGTCTTTGCCACATTTCCATGGTTTTCTTCTTTTCGTCCCTCACGATGGTTGTTTTCTTGAGCTCGGAAGGAGTCCGGGTCTGGCGGTAAATCCTATCTCTCTCGTCTGCCAAGAGGTCTATAGGCGTCATATCTGCTATCACGCAAGCAGCATCGCCAGAGACTGTGCGGTAGGCACATGAAACACGCAGTGCCATTCTCCTATGTACCTTGTTCAACATGTGGGCATGCACCGCCACTTTCATTGCCGGTGACCAGACTGGTGCTGCGTACAGCATAATGGAGCTTGTGACCGTAAAATCAGACGTCTGCGGCTCGGCTTTGGGCCTCCCATGTTGGGCATGATGCTTGAAAGCGCATTTGCCACCTTTGCTGCTTTTTGGCTGACGTTCCGAAGATGGTCGTTAAAGCGTAACTTGGCATCTATTTGCACGCCCAGGTACCTCAGTGAAGGTTGAGATATGATGACATTGTTTCCTAAACTCAGGGTGATGGATTCTCTAATTTTCCTTCCTGTCACTAGTATTGCCTCCGTCTTGTGATCTGCTAGTTGCAGGCCAACAGAAGAAAGCCACTGACGGATGTTGGCGATAGCTCTGTTCGCTATGTACGTAACCTCGTCAAGGAACTTTCCAACAGCAACTATAGCGATGTCATCGGCAAATCCCACTAACGTAGCTCCGTCTGGCAATGGAAGCCTCAGCACCGCATCGTACATGATGTTCCACAGCGGAGGACCAAGAACTGCTCCCTGCGGCACTCCTCCGGTTACCCGGTACATTCGTTGACCCGTCTCGGAGTCGTAGGTCAGGACTCTATCTGAGAAGTAGCTAGCGATCATCTTCCGAAGATAGGCAGGTACCTCCATCTTCCGAAGCGCTTCCATGATGCAGCTCCATTTAGCAGAGTTGAACGCATTTTTCACATCGAGGGTCACGATGGCGCAATATTTCTTCGTGCCTTTCGACCAACTTCTGCCTGCTATTGCGTCCCTGGCAATGGTTACAACTTTATCTATCGCATCAATCGTACACCTGCCTTTACGGAATCCTAGTTGGTTTTTAGAGAGGCCCTGTGGCCCCTCACTGAATACCTCTATTCTGTCAGCAATGATCCTCTCCAGCAATTTGCCAGATGTGTCCAGGAGGCAGATTGGACGATATGATGATGGTTCGTCTGGTGGTTTGGCCCCTTTCGGAAGGAGAACAAGGTGTTGATTTTTCCAGCAGTCAGGGAAACGCCCCTCTCTCAGACACGCCTTGTAGACTCGGATAAATAAGTTTGGTCTCATCTTGATTGCGGTTTTCAGAGCTACATTCGGAATTCCGTCTGGGCCCGGAGCCTTGTTGTCTCCTATTTTGCGAGCTGCTTTCAGTAGTTCTTCACAAGTGATTGGTGGCACTTCTTCCAGGTCATCTGATCGGTTTTCAATGAGCACTACATCATCTGATAGTCGTGGGAAGAGGGTGTTCACTATCTTATACAAGAAATCCGGACAAGTAGGTGAAGCCGAATCCTGTTTTCTCATCTTAGCCATAACCGTCCTGTAGGGTCTGCCCCAGGGATCCTGGTCGACCTCCTTACACATCTGCTTCCAGCACCGTCGTTTGCTTGCCTTGATGGCTTTGCCCAAGGCTCTCCTGGCTTCGGCATATTGGTTTCTGAGAGCAGAGAAGGTCAAACGACCCCTTGCACGCTGGGCGTTTCTCCTAGCTCGGAGATATCTTCTACGGAGTTCAGCTATCTCCTCGTTCCACCAGAACGCTGGTTTGTGTCAGTGATTACAGGAACGCCTCTTCATAGCAGCGTCGCAAGCGTCGGTGACAAGCGTCATTAACTGCGCGACTACCTGATCAAGCGTATCCCTCGGCTCAATGTCACTGTCCTCCATCAAAGCGATGAAGGTTCCTCGATCAAAGGAGCGCCCGTTCCAGCCTCTTGTCCTCTCCCTACCCGGGTTTACTGGTCTCTGGGTGGTTATCATCTCGAATATGATCGCCTGGTGGTCACTCTGTGTAAGGTGATCACTGACTTTCCATGTCACCATGCGGGAAGCCAGGTTTTCGCTCACGAAAGTCACGTCAATGATGGAGCTGTTGCCGTTCCTCTCGAAGGTAGGAGTGATACCGATATTCAGTATCACCATATCCATCAGAGAGAGTGCATCCAGAAGGCTCTCGCCACGTCTGTCGGTCATTATATTGCCCCAGGCTGTAGCCCAGGCATTAAAATCACCAGCTATAATAACAGGTCTTCTGCCTCGTAGTTCGTCAGCGATTTCATCCAGCATGTGCTGGAATCCTTCCAGGGAGATGCTAGGTGGAGCGTAGACGCTGCAAACGTATATGCCTCCCACCTTTGCCCAGACGAATCCATCTTTTTTTATTGTTTGTTTTTCTTCGATGAACAAACCCCTGCGCATCCAGATAGCGGCTTTTCCAGTACGGTCCGGTATCCAGGACGACAAGTTGTCTAAGTTTCGGTACTGTTCACAAAGGATCGCCAAGTCAATGCTCAATTCACTTGCAGACTGCCAGAAGAGGTCCTGTGCTGCTTCACAATTATTCAGGTTTAACTGAAGGAACCTCATCGTCTTCTCTTGTGCAGTAACGCCATTGCTTCCCTGTAAGCAGGGCACGCACTACTTCCTGTTCGATGATTCCTGTCCAAATTCTTACTGTACAGGAGGCACTTCATCTCGGCTTTCACACAGTCCTTGGCAATGTGTGTGGTTTCTCCGCACTTGGTGCACTGTTTCGACCGATCCGGGCCTTTGCACATCCTGGCCAAGTGACCAAACTCTAGGCATCTAAAGCATTTCAGGGAGAGACTCTCTATCTTACTCTGCAAACAACCCATCCTATCTTCAGTTTGTCCTTTTGTAGGACGAGTTTCGCATGGTTAGCAGTAAGGACAAGTAGCGCGATCTGCGTTCCCCCATACGCCTGTCGAAGGGATTTTATAGCATCGGGTTTGACGTCAGTCCCCTCTACTTGTTGACGGATAGCATCACATATCTCGTCTCTTGTCGTGAATTCGTCGAGGTCCTTTATTTCAATGGACTTCATGTCTGTCCTGCTAGTGACCTCAGCTGAGTTCACCAGTTGCTCCTGGATCACCTGACTAATATCTCCGGTTCCTTGTTTAGCTTTGCGGTTCAAGACCAGCAGGAGATTCCCCGCAGCATCTCTCCGCATCTTGCTAACGTTTTCCTTGAGGTGCTGTAGTTTAGGGTCACTCTTCAGGGATTTCACGATGTCAGCATAGGATTTTCCCTCCTTAGCTTTGACAATCACCACATCTGGGCGCAACATTTTCTCTTGTTTGCGTCTTTCTCGTCGCTTCTTCACCGTTTTAACAGGTGCCTTTTCTTTCTCTACTGACTCCGGTTGTATGTAGGTATGTAGGTATGTATGTATGTAGGTATGTATGTATGTATGTATGTATGTAGGTAGGTATATAGGTATGTATGTATGTATTTATGTATGTATGTATGTAAGTATGTATGTATGTATGTATGTATGTATGTATGTATGTATGTATGTATGTATGTAGGTATGTAGGTATTTATGTATGTATGTATGCATGTATGTATGTATGTATGTAGGTATGTATGTATGTATGTATGTATGTATGTAGGTATGTAGGTATGTATGTATGTATGTAGTTATGTATGTATGTATGTATGTATGTATGTATGTATGTATGTATGTATGTATGTATGTATGTATGTATGTATGTATGTATGTATGTATGTATGTATGTATGTATGTATGTATGTATGTATGTATGTATGTATGTATGTATGTATGTATGTATGTATGTATGTATGTATGTATGTATGTATATATGCTTGATTAATGGTAATATTTGTGGAGGCAGATTGGGAAATAATCTAGGAGATAATGCCTCAACAATCCCAGGTACAAATCTCAAAATGTTTGTCACTTGCAAACTAATGTTTTGAGCTATGATAACAGGCGGGGGTATTAACCATTGATAATATAATTATTTGAAATAAATATAGTTACGTCTCTAAAAGAAAACTATTCTATTGAACGGAGATATATTAATCTATGTATTATTTATGCACATAGTGCAATGAACAAACGTTTTGATTATCACACTCCTGTTTAGAGCATTCTCTCTTAAAGTAGGATGTGTAAGAGAAAGCCGCATGCCACGATCCTAAACTATTCATCAACATCCTTTTCACACTCTTAACGGTTCTGAATATGTTGGTATTCTTGATTATACATTTCATTTTGACCTCAAATTTAGGCATTTCTTTCTCTTAGCCATCCATGAAAGTCAACTGAATGGTATAAATAGACAAGAAGGGAGTAATATGATAAATAACTGGTTATTAAATTAATTGAGGTCATGTCTAATTTCAAAAATATTTAATGAGATATTAATGAAAATTATTAATATACTTGCATTGTACAGTTGGTACCAGATAGTAACTAAGATAGTTGAGGTATCATGTTTATTGGGATCACTGGGTACTATTGAATGACAAGTATCATTGTAATACTCATTGTCATAATGGACTATATTTTTTTATTAGTTACAATTTTATTCTTTAAAAAATTACACATTTGTGAAAATATAAAACTAAACATGCTTAAACCGACAATTTTATTCAATATAAATTATATTGCTGATAAAATATTTCAGTAACTATCTTCCTCTATATAGTATAAAGCCTAATAATTTTGAAGTCTGGATTATAGTTTTAATCAGGTTAGTTATAATACTTATAAATAGATTGTAACTGTGCATACCTTGTAAATCCATGTGCGAAGAAGAAAATGGTCAGAACTGATAAACAAAACTTCATTTTATTTCTTATGTTTGTTTTACTAATTTTTATTCAATATTAATTCTTCAGCCTGTTATTAAACAATAAAATTTCAATTATACTGAAAACAAATTATTACACTAACCTTAATGTATATATTAGTTACAGTTAACTATTTTATATCCCAATACTCAACATAAGTTTTAATTATTAATTATTAATTATTAGTATACAATATAAAAATTAATCCAATTCACTAAATCACCAATAAAGATTAATTATTATATAATGATTGGAGCCCCATTAAGTACCTATGTTTATTAACTAGATCATTAATATTAGTTGTTTCCAAACCAGAGTGTTTTTTGTTAGAAACAGGACAATTCCAAATTACTTAAGATGCTAGGTAATTTTTTTACAAATACACAAATATTATAGTCAAAGTCCTGAATAAATTAAACCAGGTTTACTAATAAATATGAATAGGAGAGCAGATAGATTCTAACCAGGGTAGCCGATTTGATTACTAAGAAAAGACTAGCTACTCAACCAAATAAACAGTCAAGATGGAATCGAAATAGTTCCCACTCCCATACTTGGCTAAGCCCTCTCCAATAGCTCAGTAAGTGGTAAATAACTAATTAATATCATAAACACAACATCTACACCAAGAAAAACTAATTATTTATAATTATATGGGGACAAAACAGCAGGATCCAATGCCCTTAACCCATTTAGTTGATCTCATTATTTATTCTTAAAATGAGAGAGGATTATTCTAATTAAGGTTAACAACATTTTGACAATTTAATTGTGTTTTTTAATAGGGATTTAATCATCAGCTTGTGTCATTTCATTTATGGCATTAGCATAATTATATTTTAAATACATTTGAAAGTTTTGTAATAAATTATTTAATTGGTTGTGAAATTTGAAAAATAAAAATTAAACTAGTTTTAATCTCATCATTTTTAAAGTTGAGTGAGCGTATACTTGAAGAAATATATTTGGGGAGTTGGAAGTAAATAGTTCTTGATGATGTTTATGGTGTGTAGACTTCGTCTTTCAGTTTCTTGTTGTATGGGCAAATAAGGTCAGGTGACTTGAGGTCATATATAAATCAAACACGTGTGTTTTGGAGTCTTTGTATTCTTGCCGCAAGTTCAATTGACAGGTCATTAAACACTACATCACAATAGTTGAAATGCGAGAGGATAAGGTATTTTATAAAAGTGGATTTAATATTAATGTGTATACATTTTTTCAGGCGCTTGGGTGAATGTAAGGCAAAAACACTCTATTACATATTTGTATATAAATATATCAAAATTTCCTCCATTTAAGTAAAAAGTTAATCCACTATGTCAAGTATGAATAATTCTAGTGGTTACCAAGAACTGAATATTCTTTACCTTTAGACATTTTTGATGAAACTTGGTAACAATTTGGTCAAAATATCTTGATTTGATGTATTCCACCCTAATGTATAAATTAAAGGCAGTAGCTGGAATACTCTATAAAATATATAATCATACTTTGCTCTTGTTCTAATAAATATTTATTATATAAAGGGTCATATCCAAAATCTATAGGCCACCTATGCTCTGACTTTATTCAACTCTATAAGAAAATTAGTTAGTTAACTCTCGATTGTTTGATTATATATCTATATTTAACGTGCCATGTGACTACAGCTCTATGGATATATTAGATCGTATGATCAATTTAAGTTCAGTAAAATGTATATAGAATCATACTTATGTCTTCCGCCAATAAAGTTGCACCCATTGCCGATAAAACAAATCCTATTAGGGAAATTCTTCATACTGACACAGAATTATTCTGGACTTCCATTCACTTATTATTATTTAACAAAATAAATCAGTTGATAACATCCATTGAGGTATTGGCACACTTTGATCCGTCCCGGGATACCTGACTAACATCAGATTCTTCTTCATTTGGCTTTGGATCTCTTCTCAAACAACGTTGAGATAACGAGTCACGGTGCCCAGTTAGTTATGCATTCAGATTCATGTCTGCTGAAGAAACGTGTTATACGAAAATGGAGAGCCAGGCCCTTACCGCAACATGCGCATCAGAGAAATTTTAAACATTCTTACTAGGCAAACATTATATGCTGTGATCAGATCATAAACCATTAGTGACACTGTTAGATCAGAAGCTAATTTCAGAGCTTACAGCACGTATCCAAAGACTTCATATGAGGCTCATATGGTTTGATTATAGATTCTAATATGTACCTGGAAGGCTACTTCAGGCAGCTGATGTGCTCTCCAGATCCCCAGAGGAGTCAAACGATACCAGGTGTGGTTATCCTGCATCAGAAATAGTTGGAAGTATTTGCTTTGCACATTTTTTCTGACCTCCCTATCTCTGACCAGCAGCTCCAACAGTTTAGTGAGGCACAAGAGAACAATGCCACATCACAATAATTTAAAAGTTACATCCATAGAAACACGTATGACAAAAAACATGACAATATTTAGTAGAGAGAGGATCTTTATCACTAATGGGATACATGATGGTAAAAAGAAATTGCCTGTACTTTCCACAATCCTTACGAGCGTCCATACTGGAACGCATTCATGAAGGACACCAGGGCGTAGTGAAGTGTTGAAAACGGGCACCACTGACAGTCTGGTCATACGGCCATACTAGAAACATGGTAGATACGTGTGCTAAGTTCATTGAGATGGGATCAAACCCGGAGCAGCCTCTCATGCCATCACCCGCAGCTTCAGGACCCTGGACAATTGTTGCAACCAAATTATGTCTTGCTGCAGGATCATACATACTGGTGGAGATAGAAAGCTATTCACGACACCCTGAGAGAGCACAGATTTGATCAACTTCATCAGCAAAGTCCATTGGTCACCTTAAAGGAGTGTTTGCACGAAACAGAATTTCTCTGTAGCAGATCTGACAACGGACCAGCCTACGCCTCCATAGAGTCCGCCAGGTATTCAAAGGAGAATAGGCTCCACCACATCACCAGCAATACTCACCGACTAGCAGAATTGGGGAAGAAATAGTTAAAAACATCATTCTAAAAGGATTGGATCCATAATTAGGACTCCTGGCATAGAGGACAACCTCAAGCGAGAAATGTGCCAACCCAGCCCAAACCCTAGTGGTAATACAGCTACTCAGAACACTACCAGCGACACCATGAAGATTACAGCTGCAATATCTGAATGTACACCATCAGAGGGAGGTGCGGAAGAAGCACCAACAAGCCAATAAAACATTCACAGAGAGAGAAGACATCGAACACGTAGCTTGAACGCTCTTACTTCAGAACAAAGAGTTTGGATAGCTAACCTGCAACAATGCGGAAACGTGGTGGGACAACGCATGGAGCCCCGTTCCTACAATGTCCAGGTCATAGGATATAACTCAACAGATAACATCTCATACCAGTTACACACACATCAGAAATAAGGACCTGGTCACCAGTTTAAATAGAATCACAAGAGAAGGTGTGTAGTGTGCGAGGGTGCCCTCGTAGCTAACAGTACTCAGGGGAGGTCTTCAGCCTGCGCGCAGAAAGGACACACGTTCGTTAACGTAACAGTGTTGAAACATTTTTACACAATTTAGTTAGTTGTATTAAGTGAGTACCTGTTGGTATAGGGGTAAGGTGTCAGACTTCTGTGTTAGGGGTTCGGAACTTAAATCCTGTTCCCGACACAAATTTATCTGATCAGCATAGCCTTCCCTCACCTCTGGCAAAGTGTGTGTTTTCACGCTTTGTGAATGTGTGTGATGCCAGGCCACCACCGTGGTTCGGAGCCCACGTTCAAATGTCGGTCCCCTCGGCTTTCTACCATAATCTTTCTCACTTATCATCCTACAATTTGGTGATAGTGGAATTCATCTTAATATTCTCCCCAACTCAGAAATGAATTCTTCCATACACAAGGAAATCAAAGATAAAGATAAGGTAGAATGTCCAAGATCCAAAGCATTAGCCCACCCATTTAGTTGTAATAATTAACAAATAAGTCAGAGGCTTCACATATAAATAATATTCCCATCTCTTTAAATAATTTTCTAATTTATATTATCTCATTATTTAATAAATTATTTATAAATTTAAAAAATAGCTGTACTAAAGCGCTATGATATGGGAATAGAGCCTATTAAGTTTGTTTTACCGTTCTATCTCCCTGGCAGTTAGATATACAGGCTTTGTACAATGCCCAGGGAAGGGCCATTGCTCACTAATAAAGTTAAGAAAAATATTTTACGAGCGTATGAGTTGATTAGCTAGATAGTGGCCTAATTTTATAATGAAGAGCCATTTGGAACTATCTTTCAACTATAATACTTGTATATACTATATAATAGCATCAAGAAGCATTCTTTTACTATAAGATTCATATTAGAAACTAGAAGAATACAGCTGTGTACAGTGTAAAGGCTACTGAAAGGTTTTTTTCACATCAAAGGCTTATCATATACAATATAGTATGATTATTCTATATTAAAAAATGGCCTTTTGGAATCTTTCTTCGTAAGGAAATATTATTACAACTATCAAACATAGCCAAAAGTACCTTGGGAGGAAATTCAATCATTGGTCACTTGAACTTGGTCTTTACGCTGCCATTTTTACTCGATATTGATCATGTTAGTTCCAATGTAAACAGTTTATTAAATTAATATTTATGGGTATTTATGGTAATTAATTTTATATATAAAATAACTTTGTTGTGTATTTAATCACCTTGGTTTGATACTAACATTTACTAAAAATTCTTTGTTGAAAATTAATATTTAATGTTGACTTCCTCTGAGCTGTATTATTAATTTCAATACTTGTACTTGTTGGAATAGCTCCAAAAATCAAAATCCCAGAACACATTTTAGTTTTACTATCACCCAAATCTTCTGTCACATATTAATTATTAATTAATAGATAGATAAATATTTAATCACGATATTCCCTTACGAGCAAGAAAATAAACTGGGCATATGGCTCAAAAAAACAACTTCATAGTAAATCCCATTTTCACTAAATTTCTTCACACTTCCTTATCCTTGTATACGCCCTTTGATTCAACAACATAAATACGTTGACTCATAAATGCTATTTTATTTATAAAACTCTTAAAGGTTCTCGTTTTATCACGTTCGTCTACAACCTTCATCAAACAAGGCTTACACCTTCTTTTAGACCCACACATTCTACATGTACATATTTTCTTCGTAAATCGATCCACACTCATCCTCTTTAACATGCTCAAACCAACGTAATACTTTTTTTTCACATATACCTATTGGATTTCCTTTCAAACCGAACTCCCTAAGCACACTTTTCACTTACTCTGTCTATATGATATTTGTACAAATAATTTTCTTAGATATCTCATTACAATGGCACTCACCTTGCTCTTGTGTTTGTCTTGACAAATACATGCTTCTCATCCATAAAACAATGTCAGCATAAATACACTTGTATATTTACTGCCAGTGTTGCCTCTTTCAATAATAATTAATTCTTTATAATGTCCACTAAACATCCAACTACTCTCTGAGATACATTTAATTGTCTGTCGATTTCACCATCTATTTTTCTATTTCATTCTTTCCAGATAAAAAAAATCATTAACTTATACAAACTGTTTTCCATTTACACTAAACTGACAATTATTTCCCAAAACGTCCTTATAAAAACCATCAACTTATCTTTGTAGACATTGATACGAAGATATATTTCGCCTGTCAAACCATTCAAACGATTTTATTCATTCTACCAGCCACTTTAATTCTCCACCATTATTACAAAATCATCTGCATATATTAGCACTCTCACGTTTACATTGTCCATTTGTACAATCTACGTCCTCACAAGCCTCATTCACATAATTATCCACAAATACACTAAATAATCATGGAGATATAGCCCAACTTTGTCTAACACCTTGATCAATGTCAAACAATTTGACCAATGGTCCATATTTCCTAACGCACGCTTCCATCATACATCACAATAGTTGCATTTCCTCATCATACATCCACACCGTATTATCTCAGATCATCCCATGATATACTCCTATTCATCCGATAATACGATTTCTCCAGATCAACATTTTCATTAATTCGATACATTTCTAAATAAATTGTTACAAAAAACTTAACAACAGGTTCATGCAACATTTACAACGCACGAAACTACATTGGACATTCTACATTTTTTAAACTGTTTTTTCAAGCACCCTCTCCATTAAAACTCTTCCAAAAGCGTTGCCTGGAATACGGATCAAACTAATTGCTCTATAATACCTAAATTAATATTATTAACGTTTTTATTTATTCTCCTTCTTTCTTAGGTGAATACATAATTGGATGTTAAAAAGTTTATTAGTAAAACCATTCTATCTTCACATCTCAAAATATTTTTATATATTTTTTTGCTAGATTAATGATAAAGTGGGCCAAGTCATGGAAATTCAAAAATAAATTATGCGTGGTTCATTTTAGTATACACAATAGTCCAGTGCCTTTGGAAAGTCGCTGTGCACTAAAGCTTCGGTATATAGCAGCGGAGTTAGATATAAGTGTCAAAGCTACCATTGAAGTGCTGTTGTTGTGTTACATTTGACTGTGGCCCCAAGCAAATGAAGCAGATAAGTTTATGAGCTTTGTGCAGATGAATCAGGACAGGGCGTCCATTCTTCAAGTGTTTGTCAATAGTTTATAATTTTCTTTATAGAGTATATAAAATACCAATGTTGTTTTAAAAAAAAGGCACCTAAAAAATTTAATTATGGAAGGTTTATAAAAAGTTAGTTAGTGAAAAATCATCTCATAAATTTTTGAAGTTATACTTCTTTAGGCGCGTTATGAAAAAATGATGAGAGTGAAATTTTAAGATGCGCGTGCATCACTGTAAGACAAAAGTAACAGGTTGAAGCTAAACCGCTCATTAAGTCTCGAAAAAAAAATCTACCAACAAAATAGAAATAGAACCTCTGTTAGTCGCGCATGTTGGTACGCTCGTCGCCTCTGATCACTGTTTTCATATATATAATATTTATCCACATGTTTCTAGTTTCTACATTCACAACACGTGTTTTAGTTTCATACAAGTACGAATTATATATGTGCTAATAAATTATATTCAGTAGTGATTTAAATTGAATATTTTGATTAATATTATTTACTATTCGTAAATATTAGTGAAAAAAATTGTGCTTATAGACTTTTTCAAGTGCTCCAATATAATTGAGGTTAACTATCCGTATGTATTATTTATTGATATAAATTACAATATTATTATTTAACATAATTAATACTAAATATTATTAAATTATTATTGTTAAATATTTATTATTGTTTATTTAATATTTAGAAAATAAATAAATAAAATTGATAAAACATTTAATAAAAAATTTGTGATAAAAATTTTAATCTAACATCAAATTAAAATATTAATTTTTAATATTTATTATTAAATTACATTTAATAAAAACTTAAATCGAACATAAATTAAAATATTAATATTTATTATTAAATTGAATAAATAATAAATAATTATAAAAATAAATGAACAAATTTAATGAAAACTTTTTGATAAAAATGAAAAGTGAATATTAAATTAAGCAAATAATAAATATTTAAAAAATTAATAAACTTAAATTCAATTTTTGAATTTATTATTAAATTTATTCATTTACTTTTAAAATATTAAATAATCAATAATAAATATTTAAAATTAAGAATCTTATAATATTTAGTACACATTATGTCATATATATTTATAATATATAATATATAATTTATAATTATTTGAATGCAATTAAAAACTATTTTTTAATGATGCCAAAGAAGTATAATTTCTCACGCGCGTACATAAGTACACACACCCTTTTTTTTTTTAATATCTAAAACAACTATAATTTTAAGAATCTGGATAATCATGAAAATAAAGTAAGCTAATTATTATGATGCAAAAGTAGAAATTATTATTACTAGATAAAAAAAACACGTTTCCAAATTAAGAGTTAGTTAATGATACCTAGTGCTATCGATACATTTCTTTCAAAACCACATCCCTACCATAGACAGACAACGCATTTAGTAATAATTTATAACTTTATTATTATTATTATTATTATTTTTATTATTATTATTATTATTATTATTATTATTATTATTATTATTATTATTAGCACCGCGTCTTACTACCCGTTCGGGTTATACGCACTTACGCTAATGTGTAATGGTAGGGTGATTGTGAGATTAAATAGAGGACCTACAGTGTAACGTGGAATCCGAACCACGGTGGAGGCCTGACATTCCACACATTCACATGATGTCTTGTCAGAGGTGAAGGAAGGCTCATCATTATCAATCACCAAATATGAACGTTTGAAAATATTTTAAGCTACGCTTATTACATTACACTTATTCAGACACCCGCCTCGGTGGCGTAGTTGGCTAACGCGCTAGTCGTGATGAACCCGACTGCTGAGGACGGGGAGATCGAGGTTCGAATCTCGGTCGGGTGAACTGGGGAGGGGGGGGTTTCCTAAATGGTTTTCCACTCTGCCCCCACGCAAATGCGGGTTCACTTCCTCTAATTCAACCTTACCAATTCCTAATCCATTTGTGTAATTAGTACTTAAAGCGTATAACCCGAGCGGGTAGTAAGACGTGGTGCTAATAATATTTTTATATTAAGACAACGTATCTATTTATTTTCTATGGATTGGTTACATCATTTTAAGAATTATTTAATTAATACCGTAATAAGCGAAATGTATTTTTTCCTCTATTTAAAAGTAAAATATATTTTGTATATAGTTTAGTTAAATTGATATAAGACTCTAGTATTGTCAAACTGATTATGAAGATGGGTGCTATGTAAAATTATAATATATTAGACAATAAAAAACATATATATTTGTTATGAGAAAGTTTATATTAAGTTTTCTTTTAACCTTTATTTATAAGTTTTACGTAGAAAAATATCCAGCTTGCACACACACACACACACACACACACACACACACACACACACACACACAAAATGTATGTATATTGAAAGAAACAAATAGGTTAAATATATAAATATATTTTTTAATTTATATACATTTAGAATAAACAAAACCGGTAAAGCTTATACTAAATATTTGAAAGATATAATCATTTTTAAATTTTCTGTGGATTAATAATATAATCAAAATGTTATTCTATAAATTACTTAAGGTGTTGATCAGTTATGGAAGAACTTACCTCTCTCTACGATGACTAAATGTGAACTGTTTCTTCCAATATTTTAAAGACCCATATTCTCGTTCATTTATATCATTCAATAACTAGAAATATTTAGCGCAATAACTAGCTTAGTAAATCATACATTTATTATACGTTTATTAATATTATAAAGGGCTTTGTGATCACAGGAATATTAATGATTTGTGCAAACCTTTCGTAATGCTCACTCATTCAGTATATTAAAAATTAAATTTAAAATATCCCTTTTTAAAAGCAAAACAAAACATAAACTTAAATATTCATAATTTAATGACTTGAGTAATTATTGTACGGAGTGTATATAAAATGATCAAACAAATGTGTTTCATGTTTTTGTCTGAAGATTCACCTGATAAACATCTGTTTAAATATCCACGACTTTGTGTTTGAATAAACTAAATGTCTTACAATTAATTAGTGTGAATGCTAACAGTCATAGGAAAAAAATCCTTATATACTCTACGTTGAAGCTTTTCTCAGCCTAATAATAATATTTTAATCTATTTATATGTTATATAAAACACAATTTGCCCATACAGATCTTTTACACACCCCCCCCCCCCCCCCCCACACACACATATACGTCAACGGCCGCAATAAGCTAGACAGCCAATGTCAGGGGTATCAGTGTTCAAATCCAAGTAGGGAGAAATCAAATTGATTTTCTTCAATTATTTTAACTTCTCCTTCACGTAAATGGGAATACACTTCTTTTAAATAAAAACACTTCCAGGAATATTACGTTAGAGTAATTAGTATAAAAGCATATAAACCAAATGGTTGTAAGACATGATTCTAGAACAAATAGTGAACCAAACTGTGAACTAATGATAAGCAATATATTTACCAATAGTTTCACATATTTGATGGTGACCTGGCGGTCTAGGCTTATGGTGTCGGACTTCTGTGCTGAAGGTCCGTGGCTCAATACTTTTTCCCAGCACAGATTTACTGATTGCCCAACCCTTCCTTCACCTCTGACCAGACGTGTATTAATCACATCTTGTGAATATGGGGAATGTCAGGCCTCCACCGTGGTTCGTATCCCACGTTAAACTGTAGGTCCTCCATTTCATCTCACATCACCCTACCATTACACATTAACTTAAGTGTGTAATACTCAAACGGGCAATAAAACGCCGTGATAATAATAATAATATTAATAACAATAATAATAAATATTGATGAAAAATAATTATTAGTTATTCATAGATAAATGTGTTAATTAAAAACATTTACCTTTGCGATAAAATAAGAGAAGCATTTATAGCGTGAAACATTAAATGTACAGCCAATTCACTAATCCAAAACTTTTTGTCATCATCATGGATTGAATAGCCATATCCAAACAGTCAGATATTATATTTACTTTAATTTTGGCCATAAACAAATTATTCTCTTAAACTTTCGTTTATTAAAAAAAAAATTCTTGTTCACCCCATTGAAACCACTGTGAAGTAAAAGTCCTGACAGGAGGGAAGAACAGAAGCTAGAAAGATCTTCAAGTGAGGGCATGAGGGTACAACATGGTGTCATCATAAACTACTGTATTTACATACTTTCATGAAAACTGTTGCAGACAAATTATAGGAGTGGGATGTATTTTAGAAAGAGGTTTAACATAAATCTCATCCACTTGTCCTGGTGTAGGGGCTACCAACAAAACTAATTTTTGTTTAGAAGTTTTGTAAAAATTATGTTGCACAGATTGTGAAAACAGGATATAAATGTAGCACAAATTATGCACTAAATAAGGAGTTTCCAACTGGTGGCCCTCAAACGTGGAAAATTTCTATGAAAGCTCCAACTAATATTCATTCAATGATAAACTTACTTGCTCTCTATTTAAAAAAAAAATATTTAGTATCCGTGTCAGTCTTATTTCCTTCCTCCCTTGTAAGTAGACTCAACTGACCTAATTCCTTCTACCCCTCTGCTAGACTAAGTAGAGTCGCCTATTTGGTGTACTGACCTTGACTTCCAGTCAGTAACTTGTGTTATTTCCAAGAGAGTACAAGATCAACGTCTAACGAGATTTGTGTTTCATTTTAAGGTCTGTGTTGTGTGACTATGATTATTGTTAAATTTTGTGGTAAATATCAGAATTTCAGTATTTCAAAGAAACTTAAGATTGAGAGGGAAAATAGAACCTACAAGAAAAGTTGGAAAAGTGATTATTTAATTACAAACCATAACGGGAAGTTTCAATGTGTGGTGTCTGGGGATATCGTATCAGTGCCTAAGTAACATAATGTGAAGATGCATTACTCAACAATGGTTTATATTAAGAAAAGTAAAAAACATATGAAAGAGATCTCTAAATGTTTTGATTGCGGGTTTATGGACGAAACTGAACAGCAAACAGGTATGTTTAGCAAAATATAACAAACCAAAACATCAGCATTATAATTCTTACACCTTTTCTCATGAACTTGCCAGAGCAAAGAGACCTTTTACTAATTGCAGTTCAGTAAAAAAAAATAGTGTTATGAAATGGCAAAGGCGTTTGGGGATGCTAACATAGCTGAGAATTCGAATTAGTGCGCTTGCAACCACACTTTAAAAAGAAGGGTTAGTGATATGGAAAGTCATGGTTTGGCTTGGTTGATAAAAGTACCTATTGCTCGCTTTGTATTGATGAAAGTAGTAATCAAACATATGTCAGTCAGCTGTTGATATTTATACGTTTTACTCAAGAAGAGTTTTCCATTAAAGAGGAATTATTTGAGATATGTGCTCTTTGTGGAACCACAAAAGTAAAGGATATCTATGAAGCCAAGTAAGGACAGTTCACAAAATTGGTTTTTTTTATGGATTTTCAGTAATGGTGACAAATGGTGCACCACAATGGTAGGGGGATTATCTGGATTGATTGCGTTATTTAAAGAAAGTGAAGTAACTTGTCCAACGATTATTCATTGTGCTAATCACCAAGAAGCTTTTTGTGGTAGATCAGTGAAACATAAACAAGTTTTTAAACTTTTAGTTAAGGCTATCAACATGATAAGGGGTGGAAACAGATCTCTTTTATATAGGCAGTTAAGGTAGTTTTTGGATGAAATGGAGGCAGAATATGGGGACGTGCTTCTTTACAACCAAGTGAGGTGGTTGAACTCAGGAAAGTGTCTCGAGTGATTCTTTTGGATAAGAAAAGAAATACCTGCATTCATAAATAAGTTTGCTTCATCGGATACTACACAGTTGGAAGGAGAGATACAAAGTACGGAATTCCTGAAACAACGGACTTTTCTCCTATACATCACCACTCATCTTAACGAACTCAACTTGAATCTCCAGGAGGAGAACAATCTGGTGTCATATATTTAATTGGAAACATAAATAGGTTTCATAATAAACTAAACCTTTCAAATTTTATTTAAAAAAATTACTTGGCAAATTTTTTAAGCTGTTGGCTACTAGGAGAAGAGTTTGAAGACGATGAAATACTTTATCTTTCAGAACTTGGCTCAAATATACAAGAGATAATAGATGAGTTCAACACAACTTTCAAAGAATATGAAATATTAAAATATGACATCCTGGCATATTCTCTTGGTGCTTACATTGAAAAAAAAAGCTGACCTCCAGCTATAATTGTGCTATTTGCAAGCTGATTCATTCCTAACGACAAGAGAAGAAAAGGGACAATATTTCATTAAACTACTCTCAGGTGGACGATTTCCAAACATACGAAATTTTTGACATAAAATGACCTCAATGTTTGGTAGCACATGCATATGTGAAGGCATGTTCTCCACGACTTAGTTCATCAGGAACCACAGCAGAAGACGCCTCACAGATTATTCTTTGCTTCTTTGCTAATGAGTATTAGCTTGCACAAGGGAATGGGTATCTCACTTTGAGTGGTATCTACTACCTTTAATCGATTTTGCTGCTGAAGGGATTTCCCGTGGTCGGCTTTTGACGGTGATAATGTTCCTAGATCTTCACTAATGAGCCTTAATTAATTTGAGTACTAAAACATCTTCCAAGAAACCCTTGTATTGTTTGATGCTCAGATGTTTTCTGTCACCCCCACCCCCTCTCTGATCTTTGTGCATGCGCTCGCCTCCCACCTCACTTCGCGCACTCCTCCGAGCGCTGTCTTACTGAGGCGTGGTTGGTTGAACTTTCAACTATTTCTCTTTTCCCCTGTTCTTATCCCAGTCGGGGAGTATTCTTTAAATTTGTACTACAAGCTATGTTTTAGAAAAAATATTTCTACTTACTGTCTGGAAATGAACGGTTATCTAATTCTTGTTCTCTTGACCTATATCGCAGCGGACCGTAAGAGTCTGATCAGGACTTTATAGCGTCCAGTGAAGTGGAATCTTGTACTCACAGGAGTTAGCCCCCGCCATAGCTGGTTTGCATATTTCAAATATTCTACCGCCGGTGCACTACACGCACTTGCACCTTTCTATCGCGAGGATTAGGATAGACAACTACTAGCTACGTTTTGTTTGGTTAACACCCGGCTAATGGGCTGGTTCAACTGTACTTATGTGGAGGAGACATGGACGATGTCTAAGACACTTCGCTGTGCTCTACCTGTAATAGTGAAATGGAGGTGGTTTGATCTGGTTTGCTAGTCATTGAACTGTTGCTAGCTAGTCTCCCTCAGGGCCGATAGCTTGTCTTGTTAAATGTATTTGATATGTAACTAGGTTAACTAGGCTCCCTCAGAGCCGATTGATTGTTTGGTTAATATGTATTGGGTGTGAATTAAGTTTAGTGGGAATTCCCCCCTTTAACACACAAGCCAGTTAGGGTTATATGGTTGACCGAACCATATTTTCAGTGTGGGTTCGAGCTGAATTATCAGTGTGAGCTTATTTATATTTAGACTTGATATTGGTTATAAGCTGGCCTTTATATCTTCTAGGGGTGTTGTCTTGTAAACATGTACGTGCTTCGGGTAAGGAAATTTGGTAACGCTAATGCGTTTAATTAGCTATGAGATTTTTCATATAGTTTATTACTTTATGGGAACATATGCCTTAGATAATAGGGAGTTGCTGGATATTTTCAACAACCTAATTGGTTGGTATCATAGGGCCCACTTTACTTATTGTTATTTGGTATGATTGTAGCCTTTCATTTTCGGCACGTCTTATCTGAGCAATACCGAAGTGGCCCACTGAGGCCCACTGTGGCCCACTGTGTTTTATTGAATTCTTTTCCTTAATACGCGCTTCTTAAGTCACCCCATTTCAGGTATTAAACGTTATTTAATATACATTATTATTATAAATTTTGATCATGAACACAATGTTAGCCAACCTCTACTAATACTGTGATCCTCCATTTGGGGCTTACTATGTATGAACTGGTGGAATAAGTTTAACTCTCCCGTATGGTGAACATGACGTTCACGCAGTTTATCTTTCGTCTAAGACAGGAGTACAAATAGATTTGATTGATGTGTGCCAGCATCAGGGTGTCTTAAGGAAACTTTGGTTTAATGGCTTTACCCCATAATATGTTAAGCTAAGTCTAAATAACTCGCTAAGGAACTGGCTACCTGGCTGGTATTCAGCTGCATCATGTCTCGATAATTGATCAACGTGTAAGCTGTTGATACCTAGTTTGATGTAATATTTATACAACCAATACCATATGAACAACCTGTATTGATTTGCTAATGTATTGTTTAATGTTTCCATTTAATAAATTGTTATTTTCATTGTTACTCCTGCTATGTAAATTTGCATCCTATCTTTAATTTTACTAAGTAGGGCGCCTGCTATATTTAATGCAGCATATAGATCTCCATTTTCAGATCGAAGATTTTGTGTATCGCTACATAAGTTTAATTTCTTAATTACATCTGTTGTATTATTGACGTATCAAATAGAGTATAATTTAGTCTGAAAATTCATTTTAATAGTATGTAATTAAAGTATGTATACATTCCATTCACAAAAAAATTAATGTTCTAATGTTTACATAGCTTGATAAAGTACAGCCAATTATGATGCGGCCCACCACTAGCCCCGTGTATTCAATTGTGGCCCTCGGGCAGTTTTAAGTTGGAAACCCCTGACCAAATAGTCACATATATCTTATCATTTGTGACATTATGAAAGTTGTTATGTGAAGTTATTAGCATTCTCACATAAAACAATAGTGAATCAGATTATGAGAATAGGTTTTGTTTTTGGCAAAATTCTTCACTTAATATTGAGTGAGATCTCATATTTTGTGAAGTTATGATTGCTACCAACTTCACAGATTTGAGTAAAAGGGTTGGCTATAGGTATGTTTTTAAAATAAATAATATGTTTGGCACACAAATAAATCAACATCAGTTAATTATTGATAAATGTGTCACATTAAATGAATTCAGAGTTAAATTAAAGCTATTTAATTTGAATCGCAAGCAATAAATTAAGGGAAACAAAATGTATTTAATTCATAATCATATCGTATTCCTACTAATCAAGTTTGGATTTTTGACTATTAGTTTATCGTCTGGATTATTAGACACTAAGATTTTATGTTGAGAGGTCTGAATTTGTTTATTATTAGTTATTTTAATGATGGTCGGGTATAGTGTAAACATTATTTAAATTCATTGAAAAGTTTAATCAAAATAGAAAGGTTTATGAACATTGGAGGGGGAATTTCTATTTGATAGTGATCAAATAAAATAAATTGTTGGCAAGGATTAAAGAATGAAAAATTAATCTAAAATGACTGAAAGGGGGAGGGGAAGATGGAATGTGGATAAAGAGCGTGATAGACACTGAATGGACAAGAATTGATTTAGAAATCCTAATATATAAGTTATTAAATAAAATAGATTAAAAATTTTGTCCGACCAATTAGCTCAGTCGGTAGCATATCTGTCTACTAAGATAAAGGTCACGGGTTCGATTCCTGACATGGCCAAAAATTTATCATCGACGAAAACATTGGTTTACACTTTCACTTTGATCAATTAGCGTCGGGGGACTGGATGTTGTGCCTGTCCTTGTCTTAAGATAAGATTATAAGGTATATGAAGTTACAACGGGCCTACTAAGTTGGTAGTGGAAAATATATGAATTGAATATAAAACTGAGCCAGGCCAGGCTGGATTGAGTAATGGATGTAAAGTAAAATGTAAAAAAGTTTCAAAATTATATTTAAGCTAAGCAACTCAAGAATAACTGCGTCAGGGCTTGAGGGTATTTATGTAATATTTTTGTTTCTAGTTTAAAAAAAAAAGTTATCTACACACAATATTGTAAACAATTACTGGTATTACTTACATATATCAATTTAACATTAATTAATAATTTACTATAACAATATACAAGTTTTTGTAATATATTTTATTTGATATATTATAAGTTATTTAGCTTGAATACAATGTAGCATTACGTGGTATAATGTTACAGCTGGACCCCGCCCCATACTGACGTAAATAGATGTATCGCAACAAATCTTACTACCCGCTCCAATAAATTCAACTCAATTAGTATTTTTCTCTGTTGTAGTTCTTGTAGGCTAAGAAGACATAATAGAAACAATGCTGGACAATATATTTATTACTCAATCCAATCCTAAGTATTAATTTGTTCGTGTTCTTACAATACTAATCTGCTCACAATAGAATCCTGCAAGGCTGGCCGGCACCTGGACTCCTAGATTGGCGAGTGGGTCAAGGGAGATCCAGTGGGTCAACAAAGCTACCCGGCTCTCCGACTGTACTAGCGTGAAATAAAACAAGAACTATCAACATCAACTAGAAGACAATTATGTATCCGACCCCTGACGGAGACTAGAGGAACCTCTTTCAAAACATCGGGTGATTGGAGATATTCACGGATATTCCGATGGAGCAAGCGGAATCAACAATGGTCTACATGACTGTTTCAAGGCATCGTTGACGTCATCATGCGTGTGTTTGTGTACTCCCACCTCCCCTCCAGAACAACTAAATCCCTATATAATGGCTGTGCAAGCATTCCATAATGGACTATGTTACGATCAACGATCGACGACAGACCATTGTCATGGACCTGGACAATGGCTGGAGAAAACTTGTAAAATGTATCAAAATCGTCGCTTAGACGAGTGGAGTAATAGACTCTAACTTCTTTTTGGACTCTAAACTTCTTGTATATAATAATTTAATATTCAGTTTCAATATCTAACTTATTAATATTATGATCGCCAATTTTTCTAAACACTCTACCTTTGATATGTCGCCGCTCGGGCGCTTGAACTTTAGCTTATATATTTATTCTCGTAAATATCCTCAGTTATGTGCTGATTAGAAGTTTGACAAGTTAATATTAAATTGTTTGGAATTGTAGAGTATTCTAACTTTTTTCTGATCACCGAAGTAACTTTTCATATTTTAAATTATGGTTTAAATTAACGTAACGTGATGTAACAGTTCTTTTTGGAATTTGAACTAGGTTGACTTTATTCTTTAGCTCCTTTAAATTTCTATTTTGTAACGTATGTTCTTTTTGAACAGTTAAAGTTTTGTTTATTGATGGGACTGTTTGTTCCATATTCTAAGTCAGATCAGATAGTCCCCGGGGGAGTTTGTCTTAGGTCTGGTAGTCAAACTCTCACGTTTTGTAAACTCTGTTGTGTGGTCGTCAAACTTAATTAACATTATATTTTTGAGATTGTTTTCTGTGAATTACGAAACCTTTGGAACCATATCAAAGTGCCCATTAGGCCCTTTTAATTTTGTATCGCATTTAAATATATACGCTATAGTATTGTCTCTTATAGACTGGACTATCAATGTTATGATGGATTTCATGTTTCCTTTTGTTAATAAACTTGCGCAACTTTAATGATATAAAGTTTTTTGCTTCGAGCATAATTTCCAACTGTACTCATAATGATATAATGAGACCATTTTTTGTAATCTGCGCTATTGTCATTTAATTGAATAAACTGCTCATATTGTTGAATCTATATATTTTTTATAATTTCCATTTATCATGTATGTTAAGTTCATTCTCTCCCTTTTATTACATTTTATGGCCGAGTAGTATTAGGACTCAGATAGGGTGCAACAACAAAAATAACTTTTTATTAAAAATGTTACAAAGCCCTTCTAATATTTTTCTCTTACCTTACATGAAGAAAAATCTTAGAGTTATCGAAAACAAGGTGCTTAGGGAAATATTTGGTTCATAAAGGAATGAGGTTACTTAGGAGAGGAGGTGGTTACATAATGATGATGATACTAATCATAAGAAGTTGTTAGGATAATTAGGTCTTGTAGATCATAGTGGACAGGGAATACAGTCTTGATGGAAGATTCTAGAACCACGTCCAAGGTATTAACTGGTAAACCCAATGTGAAGAAGTCATCGTGAAGATCTAGACCCAGATGGGAGGATAACGTTAGAATGGCCCTGAAAGTGTTAAGGTGTAATGAGGTAGGCAAGATAAAACTGGCTCAAATGGAGATATGGTGTGATGAAGTGGACTGG
Source organism: Timema cristinae (assembly GCA_039000515.1). Classification (NCBI taxonomy): domain Eukaryota; kingdom Metazoa; phylum Arthropoda; class Insecta; order Phasmatodea; family Timematidae; genus Timema; species Timema cristinae. The sequence continues at coordinate 754,225 of JBCFYV010000100.1, forward strand.
ATTTAATTAGCTCAAGATAGAGATAGGGTTTAATTATTTGGACTGGATAGAATTAGCCCAAGATATGGATATGTAACGTGCTTTTTAATGAGCGTAAATTAACTTTCCAATTCCTACTGCCATTGAGTAATAATCTTATATATATTATTTAAATATATATATACATATACATCTTTTACATATATACTATTTTTAATATATACCGATACTAGCCCTCCTGTGTATACAATAATTCATGTGAATAAACCTTTTCCTTATCTCTGTGTGTGTGTGTATATATATATATATATATAAATTGTATTTTTTTAAATTATATATTTATATATACATTAATAACTTGTATTTTTAAAATTATTTTAGATATATTTATATTAAATCAAATGATTCAAATTGAATATATCATGTGTTTGCTTAAGTTTATATTTAATATTATATTTCCTAGCGATCCATTCACCTCTAGGGAAACTTGGATTATACTGGAATTTTTAGCCATTTGGTATGATATAGTCTTAAGTACTTCATATTTATATAATGTATATTTGTTTCATAATAAAAATAAAAATAATGATTTTACGTCATATATAATAATATACAAGTTCTTAGATAGATATCAAAACTACATGTCACTATCTAATTGTATTAAAAATTGTAAAATGAATTTGATTAAAAATAATTAAAACCATTTTAATAAAGGATACACACTTTAAAGTGAATATAATATGTTTCTGTTGTTCATAATATAAACCTAAACACTTGTATCACAAATTTTAGAATTAAATATTTCGTTACTATAATAAGATAACCAATTAATGATTTACTATAAAAATTATATTCAATACCATTAACAAAATATGAATGTTCTAAATTAATATATTTACAATTAGAATTCCAGATTATTTACAATCCGGTTTCACTGTATAAAGACAAATTCCATTCAAGTTATTCCTTCAATACCAGTTTTAACAAGCTATTTCTAGAAATAAAAAGTACAGTCATCATACAATCATTCCAATAACTATAGTTATACTGATTTAAGAGTCGTGTTCTCTATACACTTGCAATTTTTATTTTAATACTCTGTATTTATTTTTTATGAATAACTTAAATAGACTCAACAGTATATAAAAATATTGTTATACTTCGTGCCACTTTGTGCCAATACTAGATCAAATATCTCATTTTTGAAGAAAGCATAGACATATTGAAACTTTAAAAGCTACATAGTATTTTAAAGTTGGGAAAAACCTTCATTAAGTATGTATATTAATAAATTTATTTTAATCACATCTTTTATTGAATAATTCATAATAAATATACATTGATCCATTTTATGTTTATGTTTAAAATAGGCTTTCTAACTATATATGTAAAGCAAATCCATTTTATTATTTATAGTGAGGTCTTTAGTTTTATACTTGTCTAGCTATTATCTAATTTATTATTGAACGTATTTTCCAAAATCCACTTGTCCAATGATCTTGTTCAAGCTTGTCTTGACTCCGTCTGCTATGAGAATAACTGTCGCGTCTTTATACTCCTGAGAAGTGGCGCTCTGGATGCTGGACTTGAGGTCATCTGATATACCGCTAGATTTGCTAGTGATAGTCACCTCAGGTGTGCTGAAAAATAGTTAGTATTAGTGGTTTCAAGTCAGGTATTTTTCCAGTAGTAACAAATAAGATTGTGATATGAGATGTATAATACTTATAATGAGTTCACTAAACATCATGTATAAATGAAAATACTTAATTATTTTTATAAAATTATAAATCAAATCATATAAATTATATAATATATTAAATATAATACTTTAAAGCTAAAATAACATACTAATTGACGTTTAAAAATTATAATTACAACCAAATAAAGACTAACAAATTATTTATACTTTATAACAAATTTATTACATACTAAACGAAATTATATAATCATATCATTGAAAAATATTTTTAAATTTTAAAACAGTAGTGAGGTTTAAGATAGTAACTAAATGATCCAGTAGTGATAAAAAGGCTCTATTAGAAGGTGGAATCAATTAAGTGCATTTTTTTAAGTAACTGTCTACTCATCAATAGAGAATCGAAATTTAATTCTTATGTTGTAAGACCCAGCAAGCATATAGATTTGATAAACATTTTAGAAAAACTCTAAAATAATAATCTTAGTAAGGCTTGTTACAATACTAAAATAATAATTCTTGGAACTGATGTTCTAGTATTTTTATTATATAAAAGTGCACCAACCCAGTGAATATAATAATAATATTTAGCACCGCGTCTTACTACCCGTTCGGGTTATACGCTTTAAATACTAATTACGTTAATGGATTAGGAATTGGGAAGGTTGAATTAGAGGAAGTGAACCCGCATTTGCGTGGAGGGAGAGTGGAAAACCATTTAGGAAAAACCACCCCCAGTTCACTCGACCGAGATTCGAACCTCGATCTCTCCGTCTTCAGCAGTCGAGCTTAACACGACAAGCGCGTTAGTCAACTACGCCACCGAGGTGGGTCAACCCATTGAAAGTAAATTAACAATTATGAATAGATTTTAAAAAAATATAGTAAAAAGATTGTTTGACTGGTATGTTTTAATGTAAAGTAGTGGATCAAACAGCTAAAAGTGCATTAAAAATAATTTAAAAAGAGATTTTTCAAAAATGATTTAAATATAGTAAAAAAAATAATTTACTAATCAATCTTCATTATACCCTTTCACAGGTTTGGTCCAGTTTTTTAGATTAAAAATTACTATTACGTCAGTGTAGTTTCTGATAATTTATTTTTGTCTCAGTGTTTGTGTCAGATTCACTAAAGATAAGCTAATACTGACGCGGATAAAACAAATAATTAATACTCCCAGGTTTTTTAATTTAGAGTTTTTAAGTTATTATAATCGGTAACTTCACAAGAATTCAGACTCTTCCTTAGTATAATTTATCAAAGAAATATTTACCAGATGTTTAATTCTTGAAGCTCTATATACATATTATCAGTTATATCTACCATAAAATAAAAACCTCATATTAAATAGATAAAATCAGAAGCCCTAATTAAGAGGTGTATCAAATGGATATAATTTCATCGTTTGGGAAGCAGGGGGTTTTGATAGATATACAATTTTTCATTTCAAAAATATCAAATACATTTAAAAGTGATTTAATTCCAAATAATGAGTGGACTCAAAATATTGAAGAAATTAATATACCAAAGTGTTAATCAATCTATAAATACCAATGTATTCCATGAATTGTTTGACTTCCTGGAGAGTTTTCTTATATTGTTCATGTTTATTTGTTCAGGGGTAATAATAATTGATAGTAAGCTTATGGTTATCTTCTGGTTTATTTTTATTCCCTTCTCTTTATTTTAGATACCGTACATTTTAGTTTTTCTTCTATGATGACGACATGTTTCGGTGATTTTTCACCATCTTCAAGTCTTATTTGTATTAAAGATGATTGATTTTACTTCTACTTCATACTATTGGAAAGTTTGTGAAATATTACGGATAGTCAAATCGTAAAATTTCACAAACTTTCCGATATTTTTAATTAAAATCAATCTTATTTAGTACAAATAAGACTTGAAGATGGTGAAAAAACACCGAAACATGTCGTCATCATAGAAGAAAAACTAAAACTTATATAAAATAAGGAAATGGGAATTAAAATCATAATAAAGAAAAGATATAGCCTTACTATCAATTTCTAGAGATTTTCAATAAAGAGGATATTGGAATATTGACAGTATATAAGTGAAATGAAGGAGTATATTTGGCCAAGAAGCAACAATTAATTGTTATTGTATAATTTGATGAAGTTAGATATAGAGTTAATAAAGCCGACATACATAAGAATAAACATTAAATCTCTATTACATTCAAGCATTAAATTATATATATTCATATATTTATACAAATCATCTTATTTTAAGCAATCAATGATATTTTTTGAATTAGAGAACACTTACCCAGGGTCGCTCACATTTACAGTCTTCACTTCAGGATTGTATTCGTCATTTGTAACAGGTATTTCAATTTTCACATTCAAAACTAATTTGTACAGTTCTACGAGAATGTTTCCCGAGTAGTTGTCCTCATCGGTAACTGCTTTGAAGTTATACTGCAGCTATATAAAAATACGGAAATAAATAATATATTGTTTCTATAAAATATATTCAATATTTTATACTAAAAAACTATTATATAATTTGAATTTAAAATTATTTCTAGTAAAAAGGGCCAAAATAAAATTTTAGATAATCGAGACACATATTCAGCATTCAATTAGTTTCATTCAATCTAATAACATTGCAATAAAATAGCGTATATTTATATAACCGGTGGTCTTATTCACGTTATTTGAATTAAGAAAAAGTTTTCTTGGCATTAAACAAAAATGTTAATGAAAAAAATATTAAATTTACATCCTTTTAAAATCTTCTATTAAAATTAAAACATTAATTGATTACTTTTTAGTAAAATGTTATACAGGTATAAATATCGCTTTAAAATATACTCCTTTATAATAAGTATATATGTGTTTGATTAGATAATCAGGGAAAATTATTATATAAAATTGAGATAAATTAAACTTTCTTAAAACTGAAGGCCTCATTTATAACTATATATATGTAAGCTTTAAATTTTATTAAATAATTTTGGTTGAAAATTTAACATTTGAACTTCCCATTAATCTAAATTTAAACACTCAATTTCAATACACTTACAATGTAATTATGACTACATTCCTCTATTAAACAAGATAGTATTTTAATTATAGCTATCTCAATTAAATGTAAGTTTTACCGGCATCACTGCAAAGTTGAAATTTGTAGAAACTTGGTAGCCTCCAGAGGAGTTCCACTCACTACGACATCATCTGAACGAGTCATTGCAGCGAAATACTGAACATATCTATTGGTTAGATCCAGAGTAAATTCTGTTTCCTGTAAATACAAATACTTAGAAAGAGACGAAGAAACACTTGGGTAAAATTTCTCTTGGGTATTATAATTTAAAATAACAATAATTGGGTTGAAACAAATATTACAACTATATTTTTTATTGTTTAAGAAAGTTTCCACCGCTTAAGTTTAAAAGTTATAATTTGAATTTAATTTCATCTTTAACTTTCTTTGCTTTAGATTTATATTTAAATCTAAAACCCAAATGTAATTAAATACAACTGCATTTTGAACATAAGCATAAGGAATATAACAACTGGACGGTGGTTTAATATTTCATTTCAAATTACTATAACAGCGTTCATATTATAGAGCTTAAGATAATTTATAATGGGGTAGGGGTTCGGAAGTAAGCTTTTAAGAGCTAATATGCCTGCATTTGCGTGGAAGTAGATTGAGGAAACCGTTTAGGAATAACCATTAGTTGACCTAGCTGGGATTCAAACCCAGATATCCCCGTTAACAGCAGGCCAATGTAACAGGAAAGTGATGCATCGCACAAACGGTCCACTGAAGCGGAGAAGAAAGATATAATTCATCCCAGTAGAGAAGAATGAAGACATAGCTCTAAATATAGCTATAAACTTGTTTTTCAATTTTTACTTGCCATAACATTTTTTGTTTTAGATTTCTTACATTTATTTTAATGGATATTATTTATAAATTAGTTTTAATTGTCAATAGAGCTTAAGTTAATAATATGGTTATATATATATTTTTTATTATTTAAATATTTGCTGAGCTACTTACTTTTATTGATGAATCGGGAAGGTTGAGTTTATTTGACTCATCGTTTATAATGTATTTTCTCACTGCTACAATGAGATAGTCGACATATGAATTGCCATCAACGTTGCCGCATCGGCATAATTATTTTCCCTGAAAAGTTTAAATTGATTATTATTTTGATTTAATTAAATATTTGTAATTGTGTCTTCATTGATATAAGAAAACCCATAAAAATATAATAATTATTTTGTTTCCCTGGTTGTTAGCTCAAATATTGTTAAATTTAAAAATAAATTAATTTTCACTCTACTTGTCAAACATACCCTTCTATTTGATCATCTTCCTATGGATTGGCAATGTGTATTCACATTTTCTGATAAATTTTAAAAATTTAGACTTAAATATAGTTGTTAAAATGTTATTTTATGGTTTCTTACTAATATGCTAATAGTTGGTTAATAAGAACTACCCACAATACTTTATTTGTGTTTGTGTGCTTTTGAAGTGTGTGATATTTTAATGTAATAAAAAAGTCAAACTTGTGCTTTCGCTGGCCATTGGACGCTTGAAATACACTAATTTGTTGTCGCTTTAATTTTAAAGAATATAAAACAAAACTTTACATTTAGTAAGCGATGATTATACACAAATAATATTTATCTATTATTTTCAATTACAAAAATATTAACACTGAGAAATACTAGGTGATCATGGTCCATGTTTCTAGGCTTATAAATTGAGAGAAGCCATTAAACATTTTACAACTGCCGCGTGCATAAATCTTCCTTAGAGACAATTTAATTTGCTAAATATGATTCTGAGCTATTTCAGATTAATATGTTTCCCAGTATATTATATCACATACACATATTGCAAAGAGGTCAGTAAAATATTGATAGCTCGTAACTGACAGATATTAGATTTGGCTGCATTGTTTAAAAGGCTAGTCCAACAAGTCACTAAGTATTGGTTGTGTCCTCTTACTTTATTTTGAACTTTGGAGAAAGAAGGTATTGTGAACGTAAACAAAATCTAGCATGGTATTTTGATGAATGTTGACGTGTCATAATGCCCTGAGCCCTAATGCCTCATATCTACTTGCACAGAGACGTCCAGGAGACAAGACTGCAAGAGCTGAATGATTATACGATCTCTACACCCTCATCCCTACTTCACATTCACCTGTCGTGCAGTCGTTGTTTAATGTGTACCATGGAAGATGTCGAGCTTGCTGAAAAACGTCGCTCATTCTCACCCATACATTGTTCAATCTCTTATCTTTGTTGTATATGTGTTTCGGTTCCCAAAAAACGTGCCCTCCTTTGCATGATTTCAAGAATGGGATTGTATGGATATTTGTCCAGGTACTCATGTTTTTAAAAATAATTAACTAACCGAAAAGTAAATTAATAGAGAATTAAAGTTATCAATAATTAAATTAATTTAATTCGTTGACCCATGATGTGTCAAAACTCTGGGTCCATCCATTTAAAAGACAATACTTGACAGATCCACGTTGACGGGACGAGAGTGGGTGGTGCATTCGTATTAATATCTCGCACCCTTTGAATCGGACACCAAAACCGACATGGACCTGAAATTCAACGAAGCAAGACGAGAAAAGCAAGGTGAGAGTACCTAAATTATCTTATTGTGGCTCATTAGGATCGTCTCTACAAGAGTATGAAAAAGGCATAAATTACTGTTACAGCAATTCTGTCTCTCAGTCTATGTTTGTATCAGAATATACATTAAATCATTTTACCTATCATGTTAAGATTTGGTATCTGGGGTTTTCATAAGGCTCCCTTAAGGAAACGTTGCAATTAGATATAATATAACATTTTGGTTAACTTACTTAAGTGCGAAAAGAGTATAATCTCTATTTTTATCATATCTATATAAAATCTGTGAAACACGAAATAGTATATATTGAAAAATTGTTGGTATATTTAAAATATAAGTATTTAAACTTAGCTATACTTTTATAAAACATCATAGTTTCAGAGTCATAAATATTTATATTTATTTCAAATGACCTCTTTGAAATGTTGAATATAATATTATGCTTTTTGGACGGATACGTGTATATATGGGGGTCACAGTTAAGAGTCTATAATCGACACAGACACATATCGTGCAGCCTTCATTGCTGCGCTATTTAGGATTCATGAGTCTACTTCAGGGAGCGTCTCAACGAGGTCTTGTATGGTGTTTGCTAACCGAGGAGGAAAGTGCTTCAACGGTCTTTTGAGGCTAAGAAAAAGTGTTTTTCCGTTAATTAACAACTATTCTATACTGGACAGTATTTTAGAACCATTAATTTCACAAACATTTGAATATTAACGAAAAATCTTTAGGCCCTTTAATGGACAATAACTTCAAATCTTTGTGCCAAATAGTAAACGATTGATTAGTGTTGACGCGAACTGTTAGAGAATGGTTGGCCAGCCGTTCGGTCCTAGAAACGTGTGGAAAGTGCTACAGTTAAACTAGATAATTTAAAATCCAAAATGTCTACCAACTCGGACATAGACGTCACAGAATATGAATACGTCAGGAACACTATGTCTGAGAAATCCCAGGATGGAGGCATGGATACGCCATGCACAAGGGAGGTAACCATCGGGGAACATCAACCTGGACACTAGCAAATTAAACAAGGTATTTAACATCATCCTGACCTAAACCAGTCTCGTCTCTCAAAATGAAACTAGGGCCAAACCTGGAGTTGATGTTTCAGTGCCAAGGGCAATTAAAGGTAAACAATCAGTTCTCCACACTGGCTTGTAGACAAGTCAAAAACTAACAACAGGGTCCTGCAATGGAGGCATCAGATGATACCCTGTGTAAAGGAGCAGGGTAAAAATTTTTAAAACACCTCTGATCGTGGTACCAAACGCAGCGGAGTAATAATTAAACTTCTAAAGCGGAAATCAGAAGGACGACTACAAACTGAACTGTATAACGCAGGCATTAAATTTCTTACGATTACTCTCAAGGAATCTTTTCTTGAGCACTACACTTTATGCTCTAGAAGGATAAGCCCTTTATGGTCGTGACTAAGGGCCTTTGCTCCACTATGCCATAAGATGATATAAGCTTGGAGCTCAATGAATTGGGTTTCACGCCCAAAAATGTGAGGCAGCTTTTTACAAAATTCACCCCACAAATGGTGACACCTCGCTTCCTCTGAATCTTTTTCTACACACTGGAAAAAAAACATTCTATTACTAAAATTTACAAAGACAGGTCCATAAGACACACAATTGTAAAGGCAGAAGAATACCGAGAATCGGTGAGCACGGTACTGCAGTGCCACCGATGCCAATTCTTTTGTCACTCTAAAAAATTACTGTTCCCAAACCCCACAATGTGTCAAGTGTCTGGGTGAACCTTTTATACAGCCTGTTCCAAGAAAGATAGAGCCATGCCAACACGCTATGCGAACTGTTAAGTTTGAGCATGTGGCAAACTATAGGAACTGTCCTGTATTAGTCAGGGAAGTGGAAAACCACAACAAACAACTAGGACAAGTCTACCTAAGAGGGACATAATTTAACGGAGCCAATTGCTCCACCCAGCCAAGTAACCCAGTGACTTAGGTGAAACAGCATCCAACGGAAACATGTGCTCCTGTGGCCAAGCGGATATCATACGGAGCAGCCGTAGTAAGACTCCCCCAAATATCTAGTGAGAGAAATTCATACTCAATTGAGTTTCTGAGCTAAGGAACCTCCTTCAAATATTCAAAGATATAAATTTATCAGGCCTTCTTTAACACCTTAAAAATACCTGGTTGGATTTAAAAATGCCCCCGACAAAACCACAAAAGTGCTGATTCTATTGAAAGAAGTAATTGAATTCTTCTGTGATTGTAAATAATCAAACACAGCACCCAGGTGACATTTCGATCATTACTTTCTGGAATGTATAGGTATCATACAGCAGGCTCACAAATTGGAACAGCTATTGGATACATATGGGGTAGCTATCTCTCTCAATTGTGAGATGCTCTTAAAATCAACAAAACGTTTGACATTTTAAGAGTACAATATATACAGGACTGATAGATCTACCGGTAGGGGCGGGGGTACTGCCATCCAAGTTATAAAAAATCTGAATCACTGACACATAGATATTCCGAGTACGGTGAACATTGAAACAACTTCAATAATAGTTCTCATAACAAGGGTGAGATAATGTTTAGTGCTTTGTGTAGGAGCCCTTCGGCACCGATCACAGCCCAGAATTTAAATACACTTACGGCCAAGAAAGATTTATTCGCTGCTGGTGACCTTAATTGTGAACATATCTGCTCGAACAGTCACCTATCTAATCAAGCTAGCCGTACCCTGGCAGAACATGCGAACTTGATAAACTATGTAGTTTTGGCACCAGAGGAACCCACATGCTACCCCTCCATTTACAGAAATCTACCAGATGTGCTCGATGTGATACTAACAGATTTCAACCAACAGCCTGGAGACCTGCACACTTTAAATGAATTGGATTATGACCACTCCAGGATTTCTGTCAGCTCCCAATAAATATTAATCCTCGTAACTCTTTTCTTAGAAGAAATATTCCAAGCCCCGACTGGCACAAATATCAGGAACTTTAATTAGGGTTGTACCACTAAAATGAAAGGTTGAATTGACATAAGAGCTCGACAACTAAGTCTTCTTCTTGACATCAACGCTGCTTGAGGCTCATAGGTCTTCAACGACCTATGAAGCCCTGATAGTCATCCTAAAGAGGGAACACTCATACCTGAGCTTCTTGATATCCCAGACGAGGGAAGCGCACCATGAATTTCGGACATCCTGAATGCCAAGACATCGAGAAGAATATAACAGATTAATAGTCCAAGTTCGCCGTATAGTGAAACATTTGAAACTAATCCACTAGAACGAGTAGATTTCTGAAACCGTCAACAGTGGTGATAGTGTGTGGAAGATTACTAAACAACTTAAAGGGGACAACTCAAAAATTTGAACACCGGCTATTCACGGACGTCATTGGAGGACTTCTACAGCCGCGGCCAAAGCTCATGCTATAGCTGATTTATTGGAAGAGCAATGTAGACCATGGTAACAGGCATCTAAAAAAGAAGAAAGCCCCGGGTGTGGACCGAATATCAAATGAGAGGCTGTGCCATGCTCCTGATAGAATTATTATACTCCTGACTTCCATATTTTCTGCCGCATTGATGTGGGGCTACTTTCCGGAAGTTTGGAAGATGGCGGACGTAATATCTATCTGAAAGCCAGTCAAAGATTTCAAATTTTGGCAGAACAGGAGATCTATCATCTTAGTCAGGTGTCTTGGTAAGGGTTAAAAAAAAATTCTTGATAGGGTAAAATAGTTTGCCCAGAAAAACCGAATACTTCCTGATATTTAATTTGGTTTCCGGAACCGCCACTCCACAGTACACCCGATCACCAGTTTTGTGGAAGAGACAACAGATAGTGTTAACAAGAAGGAAATTACATTAGCGGTTCTTATGGATGTTGAAAAGGCGTTTGATAAGGTCTGGCCTGCTGGCCTCCTACGAAAGATGATTGACTTAAATTTCTCTTGGACATACATCCACATGTTAAGAAGCTTCCTCACCAGTCATTACTTTAAGGTAAAAATGGACGGAAAGAGATCATCCATACACAACATCAGAGCGGGAGTGCCAGAGGGATCTGCTCTATTACCGTTTATGAACGTATGTATTTTCCCAACATCCCTACAGGTCCATAATTCAGCGCCCAGCTATTTACGGATGACACATTGCTTTTCACATCACACAGGATTATAAGGTACGGGTTTAAACCCCTGAAAAGATTCTTGAACCAGTTCGGAAACTTGATAGAAAAGAGGAGAATAAAGGTAAATCCTGCGAAATATAAGGCCATCAAATAGATAAAAGGAGGAGCCATCCTCCGGATCATTTTAGTGTCCGAGTGAAGTTATTCCCTTCTGTAATTAATTCAGATATTTTGGTGTTATAATGGACTCCCACCTCAACTGGAAGCCTCACGTAGAGAGCTCGAGGAAAGGGCTTTTAGGTCTTTGTCAGGAATTACGGACTGTTCGGGAGCCAGGTGCTGAATACTGGAAAATATTATCATCTATAAGAGTCTAGTCCTTCCTCTACTCTTCTACACCTTTGAAGCGTGGAGATATATGGCTCCAAATGTTTTGAGCCAACTTCAAGTGGTCCAAAACGAGTTACTCAGGTGCATACTGGAAGTCACCACCAAAACAAATAATACATTTATCCACTCCCATACTGGAAGCAAGATGCTAAGGGAAATCTACAAGAAAAAAAAACAGAAGTTTCTACATTAGAACCCAAGAGATGAAGTAAAGTGTAATAATTAGAAACCTAAGGAATTACAATCCCCGAGAACCAAGGATGTACAAAAACCGAGATTGAATTAAGATGTTTCTTATTCACCTCAATAAATTACAAACCAGTCTGTCCTTGTGACCTTTCTTTATTTCTTTGTTTACCCCATCCACTTGACCTAATTTGACGCCCGTCAATAAATAATATTTCACAAGCTCACAATCCTTTATTCATCCTTCATTCAGTGTTTAATATGAATCTTTGTATTTCTTTCAGGTCATCTAGACATCACACACTCACCTCAACCTGCACATCGAGCCTGACTGCACTTGTGTCTACTATCACAGTGTACTAGGGCTCGATCTAAATACTTCACAACATAATACTATCAACTGATTCACAACTGCTTCTTCCAACTCCATTTGCCTTCCACAATCAATAAACACGTTCACAAAAAGAGTTATGTGACAAAAGATCGGTACTCTTAGGTATTAATAAGCCAAACTACCTTCTCTGAGGTTCACTTCTGACAGTCATAGCTAGTAGACAGGCAAACAATGGGATAGAGAGATTCTATATTCCTTCATTTTTAGAATACTGGGCTAGAATAGAATTAACCCAGACACTTCCAGACATATCCATTTTATTACAGTTACGTTCCCCTCTTCCCCATCTAGTCCCCAAGATATGAGAGTGGATGCATACCTTTTAAACAAGGAAGGAGATAGAGACAACAGACAGCGCAATTAGGGTAAACAACGAGAAGTTTTCCGGTTCCACTATCAGAAACTAGTCTTGTTATATTATTATTTGGCTACACATATAATATAAATACTTAATTTCTCTCTACCCTGGAAGACAGATATATTGTGATCGTCAATAAAGTTGAACTAGATATTTTGTTAAATATTGATGCTTCATGACACACTGAACTCTAAAATGTGTTTCTCACTATGAGTCTGCCTCACTTTGACTGGCTCAGCTATCTTTGTGAAAATTGCGTATATTAAGACATAACCGGTATTTAAATAAGATACGGCATTGTTTTTCTTTTGAAATTCTAATACCTTTTGATACGCACTTATGCCTAGCAGTCATTTCGATATAGTTTCATTGTTATGGAGCTCAGATTTATCAAAAAGAGGTATTAGTGTGTTTGCGAGTGAGTATCGAGTAATCCTGTGGCAACTGGCTACTTGCAAGTTTTACAACCAGAAGCTTAAGGTGGATGGAAGAAGACGTGAAAAAAGGCCAATATTTATGCAGATTTTTTTGGAAAAACAGAGTTTAATTTTCTCCACTTGCTGATATCAACAGTTGTTGAATATATGTCATGAAAATCACCAGTTGTTAAACATCTGTCATGAGAATCGAGGCATTAGATGAGAAACATTTTAAATGAAGAGAAAATGTCACTAAATTCCAGGATACCCTTGACAGATATTCAAGAAATGTTTAAGTCACCCAGCGAAGAAAATCAAACTATATTTCTACTGGAGTAATAATTTAGTTATTTTAGTCAATAAATGTTTTGCCATATAAACTGCGTAAACACTGGCCTTTTCTCGGGTCCCCTTCCATACCACCTTAAGAGCAGAAAGTAGACATTGTGACTTGCTCCTTTCTTCTGTGTCAACGACACTTTTCAAATGACCTTCCGTTACAAAGAGTGTTCTAAGGTGCAATGTGAAACATAAATAAGAATGTTAAGGGAGTAGGATAAAGTTAATATATATAAAATAATATTCTGAAAATTGAAAAAGAACAGCTGAACACGGGATTAGAACCCGGGACCTTTGGCTTCGGTAAAGTTTCCTTCACCTCGTGTTCATCGTCTAAGCCAAAGGTCCCGGGTTCGATTCCCGTGTCCAGGTGTCATTTTTCAATTTTCAGAATATGATATCTAAGGTGGAGTAATCCTCACTAAAAGCATAATAATAGCTTTGGCTATTTAATTCATTATATCTAATAAAATAAAATTAACTATTATTTACGCTAATTTAATTTTTCATAAATATATTTAACCTATCATTAAAAATATTATATAATGTGCATAAAAAAGTAAGGTTAAATCTGTTCGAAATGGACACAAGCTTTTCTACTAGAAACCTAAAACAATCCCTTCATCTATTGGTATGACATGATTTTATAACGACATAATTTCTCAGGTTTCTCTAATGGTCAATCAGAGTTTGTGTAGAAAGAGAAATAGAGTTTGAGATTGATTACAAAATTAAAATATTATTTATAGTAAGGTCTACATACTGAAAGTGAACCATAAACTATAAAACTTACTACTCACACATATTTAATGTCCCTCTGGCTTAGATCTATCAAACTCACACTAAGTGCAAAATAAATAACAATCCGCCGACTTTTTACGATCTCTTAAGTTACCCATAATATTGTTATGTGTGACAAGATTACACTTTCTATGTTTTTTTGACTTTTGAGGCACAGCAGTAAAATACATTTAAGAACACCTGTAACATATTATATATAGTATATATGTATATATTTATATTATGTAAATAATATATAGTATACCTTACCTGAGCTACTAACATATTTTTAAAACATCAAATAATGTGGAAAAAGCATACGCTTGTACAATTAACTGTACGTGACCAGCGTTGCTTGAGAGATCAAAACCATATCTATATTACGGATATAGACATATCAAATATCATATCTGGGTTTATTCCCACGACCAGGTGTCATTATTTAAAATTTACGTATTAATCAATGTACTATTAATTCAGAGAAATAAATTCTTAAATATATGGGTAATTTAAATATTTGCTGTTGTTAAGCTTACTAATTTAATACAATCAACGTTAAAACGAGTTTATTAATAAGACCACAATACAATATATTAATTTACAACAAAACTTTTATTGTCTGTAGTCTTATAGCTATAAAATTAAGTGAAATTTTACTAAGATATATTATATGATATTTGCTCAAAATTAGATTTTTTTATATGTTTTGAATTCTATGTATCCTCATTTATTTAAAATCAAATAATAAATTATAAATGCAGTTATTTCAAAAACCTTTGATAATATCAAAATCAGATACATATATCTAAATATAATAATACATTCATACTTACAATATTGAAACAAATAAAGTTCCACACAAAAGCAATGTTGCGAAACGAGTCCCCAAAAGATTATTCATTTTGATGTCACTGAAGCGTTATTGGACAGCTATTATTTATTTTAAGTATTTATATCACACTAGAGTTTATGAAATTGTGTTTGAACTATCAGTTCATACAAGTATGATAAGATAGCAATCTTTCTTTGCTTTATTTAAATAGCAATACCCTATTATATCGTAGTATTTCAATTAGCAAATTATTATTTTTACAGTTTTATCATTTTTAAAAATATTTAAATTATTTATCCGTGGGATATTTACTTTCTTATTAAAAAAAAATTAAGATTTTGAAAATGTTTGAGCTTGAAATTATTCATGATTTTGACGTTAAATATTCCACTATTCAAAAGTGAATTTTTTTAAAATTATTTATTCTTTTCCTCCCATACCATTGACCTACACCTGAAGAAATATAGTGGAATTCGTTCAAACTTTATATTAATAAATTAAATGAAGTACATCAAGGATAATTACTAATTCTATGTCCAGCTTTACATTCAATAGTACAAAAGACAGTGAAATAGTTATCAATCCTTTGATAATAATTATAAGCATGAATTTTGGAAAAATTTTGGAGCACACCCCAGAGAAAAATTCTGGATGTGAGGCCATCTCAGATCTTTCCAGTAACAAAATTCTGGATGTGAGGCCATCTCAGATCTTTCCAGTAACAAAATTCTGGATGTGAGGCCATCTCGGAACTTTCCAGTAACAAAATTCTGGATGTGTGGCCATCTCAGATCTTTCCAGTAACAAAATTCTGGATGTGAGGCCATCTCAGATCTTTCCAGTAACAAAAAGTACCAGCCTGATTGTAAATGGCGATTAGTTGTGATTTATATTTATTTGTTTGTATATATTAATGGTTAAATAATTTATTTGTACTCATGTCATTACTTCTGTATGCAAATGATGCCCAGTAGTAGATAAAAATATTGATTTTTCTTAGTTAATGTCAGAATATCTAATTTTATTGATTTAGTTAAAGGAAGACCAAAAAAACTAATAACAATTTACTGGTGTTTGTTTATTTAGAGTGTTTTATGTAACAGATTTAAATTTACTATTTATTATTGAGAGAATAGTGATACAATGCCTCAAAGAGATTATTGGTTTCCTCCTATTTCTGTCAGTACAAAGAATGCCGAAGGTACAAAGAATAGTATATTTTTGGGCAAACTTCCTACACTGGCACTTAGCTGTGGTGTTGCGACAAACAACTGTACCCATCAGTAACAACCCTGGTAGATCGATAGCTCTTTTTGTATTATGTTTTAGTGCATCTTACGTTTGGATTTATATTATCAGCTTATTTACTTTTCTGATTTTCTTTTGCCTCATTAAAATGTCTGTCTTAAATCAAATATTAAAATATCTCCAATAGATCAAACATTATACTGACTTGTAACTAGCTCATTAGCCATATATAAAGTCTGGTGATATCTTCAATCATTCAATTTGCGTGAGTTTATCGGCTTCTTTTTAAAAAGTTCAACGTGTTGCACCCAGTATTAAATTACCTCATTAGATAGAGAAACGATTAGATCTAACATAGGAACGGCTAAAATAGGAATCTTTCAAATCCAGTGATATTCAAGACCCTCATATTTAAGTCGCATGATTTTGGCTAGAACCACACTATCGTTGTTTACAGGCGTATTTAATTTGTTCTGTCCATGCATTACAGCATCACTTCGACACTTGTCCTTTACGCATGTACACTCTCAATATCAGCCCTCTCATTCACAATGATATCTAGCTTGTTACATAAATACAAAGATTTGATGTAAGGTATGAACAATTACTGGCAGTAGCTTAAGTGTTTTTCAATCCTGTTGTAGCGTGTAGACAGTGCAGCGTCATGACGGATGGACCATTTAGACGGTTGGCTTATTTTTTTTAATGCAGCTAAATCCTAATAACTAGTACAGTTGTGCATATATATATTTTGATATTATTAATAACCAACAATGAATACATGCTGTTGACTCATACATTCTACAAATTGATGTTTATAAAAATTGAATAACATTTTGATAAATTAATGTAATTATTAAATGTATTAAATATCATAGTCTACTTAACGTGCGTATAATATGTACAGCCTACATATTAAACATTTTCTTATGATTTTTATTTTTTTAAAACAATCTTTAATAGGTTTTTATGCGTATTATTTCATTTACAATAAATTCAGTTTTTAATTAATATTAAATGTAGAAAGGGAATGAATATAAAACTAATTTTGAAACATTACATTTGTGTCACGTTAGCGTGCATTTAAAGTTTTCATTAATTCCATATTACAGTTGACCCGTGTCCTTCATTGAATTGTAAGCAACGAGTACTTATTTCTTACTTGCCTGGATTTTGGGTGCTCCATTTAGTTGGTTGCATAATGTTTTCTCAGCTGAACGTAAAAGAGTACTAATGTTATTATAAAAACATCATAAGCTTACATAGAAGACTAACTTTACCCCACCTAACATACATTACATACCCCAACAATTAACTAAATTGTACAACAAAATCTAACTAATCAAGCCTAACTATGTAATAAAGCATTTTTATACACCATAGCGTCATTACCGTTATAGTCTTCCTGGCAACTGACGTGGCCAATTAAGCTATGCGATAATCGCTAATAGGTTATCTACTGCGCAACTACCTATGGCTCAACTTATCACCAAATTTTAACATATAGAGGATGTTTAAGGATTATGTTTATTATAAGTAAAGTGATCTATAATTGTATATGTAATTTCAGTCATTATATTATACGCACATTATTTGTATATTATTCCGATTATTTCTTGCTAAATAATTACATACAAACATTTAGTAATTATTTTTATTTTATTTTAATGGAGGGTTGTAATAAAATATTACCTTTTATTTTTATTACAGTAAAGCTTATTAATTTTATATATTATTTCTGTACGATACAAGTTGAAAAGCGTAAATTTAATTAATCTATTGATTTTAATAAGCTTTATTAAAGTTTACAATAAGGTTGGGATAAAGACAGTATCTAAAGCTTTTTAATATTGTAACCATTTCATATCACAGTGTATTGTAATTGTGGTTAAACACTAGTGTGTTAAATTTAAAGATTTTCAGATGAATACATGATGTGTTTGGATATTATTGAAGAATTCATGGCTGGTAGATATTTATTGACATATTTATCATTGTCATCATATGTGTCTTCTGAAAGAACAAATATAATATTTATATATTTTTCATCACTTAAAAGAGACAATGTGTATGGGTAGCTATGGGATCTCTTGATTTTCTATTTTTCACTACCATTTAAGAAAGAATATACGCTGATAAATCAGAGTAATTCTCGTTTAAAACTTTCATACCTCTAATTAAGCTGAAATTTTAAATAATAGTGATATTTATTTAAGTTAATTGGTTGGATATTTATTTATTTAACACTTCGTCTTACTAGCCGTTCCTGCTATACACTTACCCTAATGTGTTAGAAATTGGGAAGTTTGAATATAAGGAAGTGAACCCAAATTTTCGTGGATAAATGTTTAAAACCAATTAGTGCCCCCCCCCCCCCCTCCCCCCCGCTCTCCTCAGTTCACCCAAGCGAGATTTGAACTTAGATATCCCCATCATTGGATGTCGGCTAACTCAACATGCAACTAGCGCATTAGTTAACTACGCCACAGAGGCGGATAATTGGTTGGTTTGTAAAATTATTAATACTTGTTTAATTTTAAAAATCGTATTTAAGAAAAAAGTTTATCTAATGTTTTATTATAGAGAACCCATAGTTTTTTCTAGTTATTTTAAAATAAGGTTAATGAGATATATATGATTAGTTAAATATTAGGCAATTTTCTTTTGGTACTTTAACCTTTTACTTTTCTTTTGTGACGTAGATATTTCTATTTATAAAAGGATTAGCCAAATAAACCATACATAGTTGTAAAATGTGAGGAGGAAACAATTAGACGCTATATCCTGAGGAAAGTGATGGACAACGTGTTGAGGATTGTCTGTTGTCCGGTGGAACTCTCATCAGTGACATTATCTTCAAATAGTGGTATTTAATTTACTTTTATTTAGCTTGTGAATATTGACTCTTCATTAAAGTGTTAATTTTCATGCAAACAATCGTTTAATTGATTCACCTCCACCCATTTATTAAGTATTAAAAAATATATATACAATAGTTTTATTATAACAGTTAAAGTGTAAGTATAACAAGATGTGATAAAAATATGGTTTATGCACAGTAATAAAAAATTATCATAAAAATTCTCACGTTTTATAAATAAATATAATATAGTTTTATCTCAACTTATGAAAAAGGGGGGTATTAAAACAAACCCATTGCATAGATTCCCGAAAGTCTTACAATCGCTGGATTACAGTACTGATCATGTTTATGTAAATAACAATTTCACTGAGCTTACATGATTGTCATAAAAACTTACGCTGTTAGTTGGACAGCCACAAAATTGAGGGAAACACATAGATTAAACATAAATTAACACTTATATAAATGGATTAGATATTTGGGCATATACATGAGCTAAATAAAAAATTTACATTATATCATTTGTCGGATCGTTCATGTAATCTTAAGTAAGGACAACATAATTTGCCTTTGGAGATCGATAATAAACTTCTGAGGTAACATATTCGAAATTTAAAAATATAAATATAATAAATTATTTTATATTAAATTCTAGATCTGGAAATAACTATCTATAATTGTTAAGAAAAATTTATTTAAAAGATTAAATGTAAATAATAATAAAAAGGATTTTCAAGGAAACCAACATTTACTTTGCTCTTAATATTAAAATTGAATTATTTAAATGAAATCATTGAGACTAAAAAAAATTTTTTTAGACATTAATTTAAAAATTTAATATGAGTTTAACAATGAATAAAATCATGACAATGAAAGTTGACAAAATTGAAAGAGTTAAAAATGTAATCTGTTTAATATCATTTTGTAGACAAATATATTTGATGATGTTAGTTCAGTTTTAGTAGAATAATTTAGAGTTGAAGATGTTCTTAGATGGCTTGACATGTGGAGAGTACGTCTAAGATCCAATGAAAAAAAATTGGAAATTTATTGGAAAATGAAATTCTTCATTATACAGTTAGTATTTGAGAAAATAAACATTCTCTGACCTATTTGGGGTCCAGTATTTATTTTGTCACATTAACTTTAAACTTCAGTACAATTTTGTTAATATTTATTTTTGTTGAAAAAGTTACAACCTCAGATTTACGATATCTTTTAAATTATTCCAATAAAATGAAACCTTGTTCAAAACTCGATCTTGACCAGCTTACTTCCGCCGGGGACGATACAAAACGTTCCACAATGGAGATGAAGAGGTGCTCTCTTAATAAAATTATACAATTCCAAAAAATGTTGATCTAAACTTATGGTATTAAATTAGAGATACAATAAATAGTAATGAAAATTGAAAACAATCTGAAAATTCTATATAATAGATATAAGCATAAATTGACATATCACGAAATTCAATGTGAAAATTAAATGTCAAAATTCATTCTCTCTTGTCTAGATCTACCTTTATCGCACGATAGTTCCCTGATTGCTACGAGGGGAACCAGCTTCAACAAAACAAAAACAATGGTCCCCGTACGAGAAGAAACACTATTTGTAGATATTTTCCATCTTGGAGAAGATTTAAATGATTTATTAACCCACACTAGTAAGAGTCTAGTTTATCACCTCTCATTGCTTATTTAAATAATTTCACGTCTTCTAAAGATTCGTAGAACGTACATATGTCGGGTTTGTTTTTATAGAATAGACGTAATGGAAATACAGATACATGGCTAGCTTTCCCAGCTTTATGGGCGCATATTTAATCATATTTACACTTTAAAAAAATTCAAAGGATATTAAATAACCATGAGTAAGGCCTGATATCACAAAGTAGATTCAAGGGCGGTGAGTCTAAAAATTGTTTGTTTAACGGTTTGAGACATCAAGTTAGATAATTATAATGACAGTATCATTTTATCTAATGAAACTTATCCCTTGGTTTAACTAATCATTTCAAGTTATTATTTGTTATTTCAAACAAATTATCATAATTTAATTAAGCTGAAGCCATTTACTTTGACTTAACTTTGAAATTTAAGTTTTTTTAAATATAAATATGTCTTCATTTGGTAAATATCTTCCTTCGCTGGCGTAAGAGATTATATAAATACGCCAATAAAAGAACAAGTAGATGAGTTTCATAAAATTGGAATTTTTGGAATCTATAGTAACATTAATGGATTCATTTAAATCTAAATTTTAAAAGGATTTGTAATTTTAAAGGTAATGTGATTATACCATCTCTATATGAACAAAATACCTGTAAATTTCCAAGCTGATGAGATTAGATCACCTTAACTATCAAATGATACTGTGATTGTAATTTACATATTGACGTTATTGTAACAAGACCATTTTCACTCTGGACTCGATTTGATTGGATCTGATTTATGAATATAGATTTGAATATATCTTGACCATTTTTGCTTTGGATTAAAATAAATCTTGAAGCAAATAAAGTGGTGGGACTAAAGCTTTTTAAATATAGATCAAATTAGTAGTTGCAATTTTGCATTAAATCAATTAATATCATGGACATTTTGGTATCTATAAGTATAGTAAATATAGGCATTTTTGTAACGGACAATTTGTGTTTGAAATTGTGAATGATAGTCAATACACTAGGTCTTGGTGTTTCAATAGTGGCATGACTAGATCTTTTTCATTTTGGATTAATAATGAACCTTTTTATCTTGTTGTTCATATGGAAACCTGATAAGAATATCACCTTTTTTAATTGATATAGCTTTTGTAATTTCAATGGTGACGTAAATATATAACTTTTCTTAGGGTTGACATGATGTTTGAAGTTTCCGTATCAACGGTAAGAGACGAAACTATCTATTGACGTAGATCTTGGTTTTTCCATAGTAACATTAATACAGATTTTTTATATGGATTCATACTGATTCATATACTATAGAAATATTAATAACTTGAATGGTACCTGTAAGCAAGGCTATTGCCACAGTATAATATATTTAGAGACAACTTAGCAACAATTTTAACAACATATTAGGACAAAGGTAGCAGATTACGCCAGATTCCAACAACACACTAATGGTGTTTTAAGTGTTTATTCTAGCTCTCTATGATTTGTGATTATTATCAATAAGCACTAAGTGACCAGATAACATTTTAATACATTCGATGATAGTAATAATATTTAAAGACATTAATATTGATAGACACTTAAAACATAATATTATCACTAACAATCCCAACTAAGTTTAAATCTTGAATTTTCAAATATTAGGTTTTTAATAAATGTAAAATAGTTTGTATTATTTGAAATATTAATAATGACCATATATGTTGGTTACGATAGCTTTGAATTTGTTTACAGATTTAAGTCTAAATATTCATTATTACTAACATATATAAATCTATATGCAGTGTATATACAGTGTATATACATATATATATACACGGTGTTTTGAAAATCAATGCCCAGACAGCACATGTAGCTTGTTTGAAGCAAAATTAATAGCAAACCCCTATACTTACATCCGGAAACCTGTGTTAATACCATTAAATTGTGTTCAATGTTTCGTCAGACTTCGCCGGGATAGCAAAGCTGTCAAGCATGCGTGTGAAGCATATTGCATTGGAGATAGGGGCACGGCACTGTACATATAATAATATCAAACACTTTCTGTGATGTAGGACCGTTAATGATGATCCTAATAACGTATTCGCAATTATAGATTGGCTGGTGTGTTGCTTACTATTATTTGTGGTATGTTCTGCTTCCGTGCTCCAAGATGTCAAGGCGTTTAGTGCCACACTCCTAACTCATATGCAAATTGTTGTACATGCATACTTGAACAGCTTTGTTCTCCTGGCGGTGTAACCTGCAAATTTGGAAACAATTTAAAGGTATTGGCATAGCTTTTCTGATGTAAGTGTATAGGGATTATGTATTTATTTTGGTTCAAAAATGTTATATATGCAGTTTGGTTGATGTGTTTACAATCAACTCGCATTTACTGATACGATTGGCAAAATATAATGTGTATTAACGCCAACATTGTTTTATGGATGTGAAGCATGGAATTGTCAGGAGGAACACAAGAGAAATAAGTATGCGTTCCGAATGAGATAGCTAAGATATATATATATGGATAAACTCGTATGAACATAAATGGTATGGAGTGGATGTTGTAGGAGTCAGATTTGAAAGGAAATCTAACAGGGCAATGTGAAATAAGCGTCTCACGTTGGTTTGAGAATGTTGAGAGGATGAGTGTAGTATGATTGATGGGGCGAATATATGATGGAAGAGTGTGCAGATCAAAAGGAGGAAGTATGCCATATAAGACTTGGTTAAATGTTGTAAGTCATTGTGTTAAAAGGCGAAAAATTAGGAGTTTCAAGAATAAAAGATTAATTACGAATCGTGTATGGATATTGTTGAAGAGAAGGGAGTATGCAAAGATAGAGAAGTGAGGATAAATTTAGTGAGGATAGAATAAATATGGAGTTGTTTCTTGAGATAAGTACAGTTTCTTGGGTAACCAGTAAAAGGTCGATGGGAGTAGGTATATATGTATGTATGTCTATAAGAATATGTGTGTGTATGTATGTATGTATGTATGTATTATGTATTTATGTATATATGTATGTAAGTATGTATGTATGTATGTATGTATGTATGTATGTATGTATGTATGTATGTATGTATGTATGTATGTATGTATGTATGAATGTATGTATGTATGTATGTATATATGTGTGTATGTATGTATGTATGTATGTATGTATGTTTTTTTTTGTTTTAATTTTTTTAGGGGGGAAAAATGCTTTTACGCACAGTGTGTCGGACTCGGTTTGGATGTTAACCAAAACCATACCGACTAAAAAACCTGACCCTCTTCTCCTCGCCACTGTTACTCCCCCACGGAATCACCGTTAGTTATTACTTTGCGAGGGGAGGCATTAGCTGTTGTTCTGCTCTTCCTTCTATGATTCGGCCTCTCCTACTTCCCCTTTCCCACCTAGGTTCTGGCGGCGGGGTTAGGGATGTCCTAGGCTCCTTCCCTCCTCTCCTGCTCTTCGTGACGTAGTCCCTTGAGGACTTCCGTTGCGAACGTGCTTGTTGCCTCCCACGCTGCCTCTGACGACAGCATCATATCCCCTAAGTTTTCTGGCGTAATCATTCCCTCTACTATGACCTCCAGGTTTTCACGCTGGGTATCATACCGAGGACACGTGAAGATCACGTGCTCTGCATTCTCCTCTGCTCCACGACAGGTGGGGCACTCCGAGGAATCCTCAGACTTAAACTTGTATAGGTATGCCCGGAAGCACCCGTGTCCCGAGATCATCTGTGTCAAGTAGTAATTGATAGCTCCGTGGCTGCGGTTGTACCACCTATCCACTTCGGGAATTAAACGGTAAGTCCATCTCCCTTGGTGTAGGCATCCCACAGCCGCTGACCTCGTTGGAGACTGCTACGCCGCTCCTGCCTCTTCAACTCCTCTGCACTCATCGATGTTAGCCTTTGCGACGATACAGGGCCTTCCGCTCTTCCGCCGAAATCCCAATTGGCAGCACTCCGGCGATAACGCACACCGCATCTTCTGATACAGTGCGTAACGCACTTGCTATTTGTATAGCGCTCAGCCGGTAGACTGGTGCCACTTTACGACGGGACTCCTGGAGTGTCAGTACATTGGCCCAGATGGAAATGCCATACGTGAGGACTGACGTAACGAATGATGACAGTAGTGCTCTCCTTCTCTGTTTGGGGCCTCCCACATTGGGCATGAACCGTGATAGAACAGCCCCAACCACAGATGCCTTGGCACTAGCATGCTCGGCCTGCTGCTTAAATTTGAGTCTCGAGTCGAGCATCACCCCCAAATACCGAATGCATGGCTGCGACGTGATCTCATGCTTACCTGCTTGCAGTGAGATCGTCTCAAGCTTATTCCTGCTGGTGATCAATACTGCCTCAGTTTTATGCTCTGCCAGCTTCAGGCCAACAGAATCCATCCAACGGTGAATCCTCGTGAATGCGATCTCAAAGAGGTTGATGATGTCCTCCAGGTATTTTCCTACAATGACAAGAGGGACATCATCAGCGAAGGCCACGAGTGTCACTGATCTTGGTAGCACGAGCTTTAGAAGTCCATCATGCATGATGTTCCAAAAGACAGGCCCAAGAACCGAGCCCTGAGGTACTCCCACAGTTACCCGATACTCTTGTTGACCGTACTCCATGTCGTACTTGAGGACCCCGTCGGTGAAGTAGCTAGCTACCATCTTCTGCAGGTATCCTGGAACATCCATCTCTACTATTGCCCCCATGGCGCAGCCCCACCTGGCTGCATTGAAGACGTTCTTGATATCGAGCGTCGCTACTAGACAGTACTGCTTCTCACCGTTCTTCCACCTGTCCCCGGAGATCACCTCCCTTGCAAGTTTCACCACCAGGTCAATAGCGTTGAGCGTGGAGTGCACTTTGCGGAAACCATACTGCTTATCTGATAGTTTTTTCTCAGTTACATTCTCAATTCTCCCTTGAATTATTCGTTCCAGGACTTTGCCAGCTTTATCAAGCATGCAGAGTTGACGGTAGGATGAAGGTTCATCCGGTTGTTTCTTCCCCTTGGGGAGGAGCACCGGTCTCTGCTGCTTCCACTTTTGAGGGAAGGTGCCCTCCTGGAGACATATGTTGTACATGTCCAGGAATATTCCTTGCACTGCGTTAATGGCTGCCTTGAGCGCGACGTTGGGGATACCGTCCAGCCCTGGGGCCTTCGTGTTTCCCACTTTTGCGCACGCTCTCTTCAGCTTTTCAGCAGTCACCAGCGGGATAATATCCTCCTTATCCTGCTCAATATGGTGGACGAATTCAAGCTGCTGTGGAAAAAGCACTGAGACGATCTTACTCAGTAAGTCTGGGCACGTTGGCGGGGGCATCGGCTGGCTCTTCAGCCGGGTCATGACCACCTTATATGGCCTCTCCCATGGATCACCTTCCACCTCTACCAGGAGCTCATCCCAGCACTGTCTCTTACTGCACTTGATGGCTTTGGCAAGTCGCTGCCGTGCCACCTTGTGTTCCGCCTTCAGTTGATCGGAATTAGGTTTCCCACGACCACGATGGGATAGTCTCCTTGCGCGAATACACGCCTGGCGGAGCGAAGCAACAGTGTGGTTCCACAAATACATCGGGGGACGCTGGTTTGTGGAGTGCTTTAAAGCATCGTGGCATCGCGGTGCTCAGTGACCAGCCTCATAACCTCCTCTACCCTTTGCGTGGCACTACCCTCTTCGTTTGATCCATCATCCAGTGCTGCGCGGAACAGGTTCGGGTCAAACATGCTGGTCTTCC
>JBCFYV010000100.1:790889-795889 GCA_039000515.1 Timema cristinae
CCAACATGGGTAACTATCAGGCTGATCCTTCACTCTCTTCTTCATTCTTAGGTACCATTTGTCCTTGGCAGGGACATCTTGAAGTGCTGCCACTAAGGATTCAGGCTCGACAGCTCTCCATAAGGCATCAGGAACCATGTGTAGTTCTCCTTTTCAATGAACAAGCTTGTAGTCGAACCGCTGCATTCTCACAGCCCATCTGGCCAGTCTTCCTGTAGGGTCCTTCATACGGTTTAGCCACAACAAGGAATAGTGGTCAGTGATGACGGTGAAGTGATACCCTTCTAAGTACGGACGAAATTTTTCCATAGCCCAAATAACACTTAGGCACTCCTTCTCGGTGGTAGAATACTTGCGTTCAGCACTACTTAACGTTCGCGATGCATAGGCAATCACATGCTCGCCATCATCAAACTCTTGTGTTAAAACCGCCCCTATACCTCTGTTTGAAGCATCTGTCTGTAGAGTGAACTCCCTCGAAAAATCCGGGCATGATAGAACCGGTGCCTTGACTAAGTCTTCCTTCAATTGGATAAAGGCTTCCTCACACTCTCGTGTCCAGCTCCACTTGGATTTCTTTTTCGTCAATTCGGTCAAAATTGAACTCTTACTCGAAAAGTCACTCACAAATCTCCTATACCATGACGCTAAACCCCAAAAGCTCCTTATTTCCTTGGCGTTCTTCGGAGTGGGAAAGTCCACGATGGCTGCGACTTTCTCCGGATCGACTCTTAACCCTTCCTGATCTACCAAGTAACCCAAATACTTCAACCGTGGCTTACAGAGCTGGGATTTCTCGGGATTGATACTGAGATTCGCCTCCTTCAGGCGTCTTATCACTTCCTTAAGCAAGCTGATATGGCTCTCAAAGTCAGATGTTACAATGATTAAGTCGTCCAAATAAACTAATACATTGGGTTCCAATTCTGGTCCGATGATTCTGTCCATTAATCTTTGAAAACTAGCGGGGGCGTTCGTAAGGCCGTACGCCATACGCGTAAATTGAAAAAGTCCTCTTCCCGGCACTGAAAACGCGGTGAGAGACTTACTCTCTTCAGATAGCTTTATCTGCCAAAATGCAGTTTTCAAATATATGGAAGAGATGTATTTCGCTCCACGGAGTTTGTCTAAGGTAGATGTGATGAAAGGAATTGGTTACGAGTCTTTTACGGTGAGCGAGTTTAGCTTCCGGCAGTCCAAACATAGCCTGTTTTTCCCATTTGGCTTCCGGACCAATATTATCGGGGATGACCAAGGACTGGAAGACTTCTCCACTACGCCTAGCTTAAGCATAGCGTACAATTCTTCACCTTCTACCTTAAGCACGGCTGGAGAACACGGGTAGTGCCTCTGCTTCAAAGGTTTCTCGTTCCCGACATTTATCACGTGCTCGATTTCAGTGGTCGCTTTTAGAGTTCCGTCGGGATTCAGCTCACTACATCTTGCCAATTCGTGCTTAATTTCCTCCAGTTGTTGTTGCATTGCATCTAAGGAGTCGAAACTTTCTACCATAGCCAAGTGGGGTTCATGTTCGTGTTCCTCATCGCCAAAAGTCCAAGTCCCATCTGCCACTCGAGGAACAATATTAAATATTTTCCAGCATTCAACTCCCAAAATTAAGGTCTAGTCTAAGGATGGCACAAACAAACAATCAATAGTTTTCGTCTTCTTTTCCAGCGTTACGGGCAATTTCACCACTCCCTTAGCTTGATGAAGTGTTCCGTCTGCGGTTCTTATGTGGCATATGCCTGAAGGCTCCACCTTGATTCCAAATTTTGACAAAGTTCTCATGCCCTCTCCACCTAAACAAGAGCGAGAAGCGCCTGAGTCTAACAAAACGAAAATTTTCTTGCCTAAAATTTCAACTTCGACATGAGGCCTCCCGTCTCTCTCATTTTGTAATAAAATGTACGAGGTTTGTGGAATTTGTCTCTTAAAAAAAAGTGAGACGTTCTCGCACCACCTTTTCCACTCAGGTAGGCCAGTCGGGCTTTTCTGTAGGGGATCACGTCGGTGGTCTATGATTCCCCTCCCCGTTTTTTGGAGGTATGCATCTCTTGCAATCCCTTCGAATGACTCCTGGATTCCCGCATCCAGAGCAAAATAGCCCCTTCCTAGGTTGTTTACATACCGAAAAAAAAATGACCTTGTTTTCCGCAGTTGTGGCACTTCCTTGGGTCAACTGGTTGTCTCCTTTTGTCAGCCTGAGAAGTTGAAGGCACGCTCAAGTCTCTTGATTTTAATACCCGGGGCTCAGGTCTTTCGACATCTAGGGCCAACACTTTGACCTCTCGCTGATATTTCTTCTTGCTATCGTGGCTGGGTGCGTAGGCCAGGTCAGGCTCCATAACGGTGGTCGATCCTGGATGGGAAGTTCTCGTTGCTGCTCGCTCTCGGCCTAGCTCAGCCCTTCTTCCCAAACGTCTAAGGTCCTCCAATGTGTTAATGTCGTACATGCACAACTTGTCCTGAAGGTAGCCGTTAAGGTTCTTCAGCACTCGACTCAAAATCTCATATTTAGTAGGTCTGTTTGTTAGTCGAGAGAAGAGGTTGTCCATAACTGCCAAAAACATTTCAAGGCTCTCATCGACGCCTTGCGTCCTAGCGATGATTTCTTGAAGAAGTTGGTTATCATAATCCGGTCGCTGGAATGTTAGTTTCAATTCTTCTTTAAGCTGGTCCCACCGAGTCACCCTTCGCTTCGCAGATCGGTACCATATCAACGCCTTTCCCTCAAAGAGATCTACCGCCTGTTCGTGAAGTTCAGTCTCCGAAAGGCCTCTTGCTATCCTTAGCTCTTCAGCTCTCTCCAAAAATGCATTAAGGCTCGTCTTCGCATCTTCACCGGTGAACTTAAGTCCCCACTTGGTCACGGGAACACCCTAGATCGTTCTTCCCTCCGGTAAGGTTGGTTGACAGGGATTGCCGCTCCTCGGGTAGGCTCTCCATCTTGATGTTGTGCCGGTGCGTTCAGATGCAGGCGTTCGGGGTCATGTGGGTCGTCATCATTATCCGACTCGCCCCTTCATCTTCTTCTAGGCCATCCACCTTACCTTCTAACTTCGCTAAAAGTGAGTTGCATCTTTCCTGTAGTGCTTCCTTCCTTGCCAATAGTGAATCATCAACGAGTTTTATGTTCAAGCGACTAACTCTCCCGACCACATGCCAGAGGCCAGTGTCCAGTCGTCGGCACTGGGGACCTCTCCTGGTGCCTTCAAATGCTTCTAATAATTTCTCTAGGTCATCGCATTTTCTCTCACAGAAGTCCAATTCATTCCGTGGCGTGAATTCGGGGAAGCGACTGGAGAATTCCTCGGGACCCAGTAGCGGTCTATTTGTAGCGAAGGCCCTTTGCATACGCTTTCTTAATTCTGGCACTGGCCCCTCCACTGGAAGTCCACGTAACGCAAGCTCATAAACTAACTCCTCCTTCTTTAGCTCTTTAGCCGGTAGACATCCATCACAACACTGACTAAGCGATGACCCGCTTAGATCCCTGGGACTCCGATTCCAGCAACTAGACCTCCGTTTACAAGAGCTAGGAAGGGCAGACAAGGCAAGCAACTCTAACGACCAGAATCTTCACAACTTAAATCTAGACTTACAATAATCACACTTATGCCTAACCTGTATAAAAATTATGTAGTTCATAATTAGAAGTCACCATAAGGGAAAGCAAACTTGAGAGTTACCGTATACAGGCAATAAAGCACCAATCGGATTCACAAAATCTAAGGAGAATTTAATGGGCTTAATCCACAGCACTGAATAAACTCCCACAAAACAAAGCTTTACCAAAGCATCCTACGGATCATTAACAAAAGGAACCAAGTTCCGTTTCCCTTATAGCCCATGTTCAGCCTCCTGAGGCTCACCCTTCGCCAACCAAGCCCAACCGTACCAACTCAGAAGGACCGGGCCCACTTTAACCAAAGGCCCCACGTTGGGCGCCAAAATTGTAACGTGATTTCCCAGAAATAACGCTACAAGGTACCCGGCCGGCTACAGTATGAGTTGGGGGGTGGGTTGAGGCTGGTGTAACTGACGGGATGCGGCGAAGGGCTGGACATAAGTACACTACTCATCAGGGAAGCATCCTGATACGAATGGGCGCCACTTGGTCTTAGACACGGGGAACCAAGACCCGACAAACTAAATCTTAAGTTAACCTTCAGGCTGCCACCGTACGCGGTGACCGCGAGGAAAGTTCAGTTCTGCCCCTCCCCGCAACCCGTTAGTTGACTAGTGAATCATCGAATAACAACATGAGTTTCAATTAGATGTAATTTAAGTAAACTTGGTACATGAGAACAGTCAATGCGTATACAAATCATAACAAAATTATATAGTATCTATGAATCATAGGTAAACCATGCACCTTTTAAAAATCAGCATGGATTTATTTACACATAATCAAATGATAAAGTGCCTATGCACTCCTAGAAAAGTTATAGAGTGTCTATAAATCATAGGTGACTATGCACCTTTTAAAAATCAACAAGTGTCTATGTACACATAACCAAATGACAAAGTGCCTATGCACTCCTAGAAAAGTTATAGAGTGTCTATAAATCATAGGTGACTATGCAGTGAAAAAGACAGGTCCGTCTAGGACGGCCCTGGCGACTTGCGTGGCTCGCACTCGGTCTGTCCGTCCAAAACTGGGACTAGGGGTCCTGGACTCCTCCCGTGAAATCCAGAGGGGGGGGGGGGGAGAAGAAGACCCTGGATAACATCGCACATGTTACAACATAATACACACATATACATTTCCTTCCTCCTCCATGTGCAATACAATGTCCTCCTAACCTAGTTCTCCTAGTACAATTTTCACTTATACATCTCCTTCCTCCTCCATGTGCAATGCAATGTCCTCCTAACCTAGTTCTCCTAGTACAATTTTCACTTATACATCTCCTTCTTCCTCCATGTGCAATACAATGTCCTCCTAACCTAGTTCTCCTAGTACAATTTTCACTTATACATCTCCTTCCTCCTCC
>JBCFYV010000100.1:798389-845875 GCA_039000515.1 Timema cristinae
AGATATAAGTGTATAAAGAAGTGTTGAACATAATACCCTAATTTACATGTTTGCTAAGAAATGTTAGTATCCACCCACATATACTAGTGCAGTGGCACTTATGCAATATTTTATTAGTAGAAGAATAGAAGTAAAAATAAAGCTGGTCTACTTAATTAATTATTACTGTACCTTTTTCCTTGAGTGATATCTAATGCAACTATAATATTGAGCATGAATCTTCTTGACCACAGTATGTCACTCAGCCTATAGACATGCTGGCAATAAGACGAATGAACAATGAAAGTCAACCCTCACCTATGGCGGTAGCATCCTTTCCCTATTTGACCAATATATCGCCACAGCGAGAGAGTCATACAAAATGGAATGTTTTAATAAATCATCAGGGACCATTAATGACCACCACTCGACCCAACCAAACCCAGGTGTCAGCACCTACCATTGTTTATTTTTATCAGGGAATTAGAGTTGTAGTTAAATAAAATCAGGAGTAGTAACAATAAGGGCCTTTCAGCAAGTTTATTTATAACAGGAAATATATGAATTTATAACTTTATAAGATGAAATAAGGTTGAGACTTATACGCAACATATTATACATTTAAACATAACTTAAATTCTCTCTAATTAATCAAAATTATAATCTGAGTTTATTTAGAACTGGTAAATATCTAAGTTTATAACTTTATATGATGACAAAAGGGTGCGAGCTCTACGCTATATTAGACATTTAAACATAACATAAATTCTCTCCAATTTAATATAATTATAATCAGTTTACGTATTATAAATTATAGGACGAGCAGTAAGGTCAGTTTACAACTTTAAAATATTGCTCTAATTATGTCCGTAATATAAAATCTCACAATAGGGATTCTACAAGAAACATATAAGAATTTGAATTTAAATTTAAAAAGACTGGCTTGTCAATAAAGTACATACAAAAGGGAGTTACAGAAATCTAGGCTGTTCCATGCCTTTAATTCTCACTCTAGCTGCACGAATAACGAATAACGAATAACATAAGTTATACGCCAGTGCGTGAAGGCCTATTCCTCTGACCAAACTTTAATAACGAGTTTTAACGTGATCACAAAAAAAAAGGTAATCTAATACTTTTAATATCAGCACAACAATATTAGCCGTAATAAATAGATATTATAAGACAATTTCCGGGACTTCGAAATTATATAGAAACGCGCAAAAAAACTAATATAAATTAAAGGCAACTTATTCCAGTGCACAAAGAGGCGGCTACATATTTAAATATTTGTACGCGAACCTTCTTACTAACGTAATATTTACAAAAAAAAAAAATATTATATGAATCCCCAACATTACAACTACTTACATCCTAATATGTTCCTTAGAACTATTGTCGTCAAAGAGTATCGCTGAGCACTTGCTTATATCCTGCTTGTAACAGCGGGGGAAATGAGGATGGATTACATGACGTAAGGTGATGTCATTCACAGCAAATTAGATTTTTAGATTACCTCATCAGCGCCTGCGCACAACGCTGTGAGGTAGTAGAAGATGGGAGGGGGGCACAGTTAGCACTACAGCGCCAATAACCTCCACAAGGCCGCGCTTGCGCGTCAACCACTACGTGGGTTTATTCCAGTGGTAACAACTGCGCGTTCCGAGAGGCCTCAGATACTGTTAACTCTTAGTGGCGGTCACAGTCGTCGGATGGCCTGTCTTCATGCTCCGTATAGCCGTTAAATGGGGTAAGTGCTGGATGTAGACTCGGTGGAGGAGGTTTGCTGGTTATAGTTTGTAGCCAGGGTACATAAGAGTGTAAGAAATCTTCCTTAAGTCACGTCCAATATCATTCCTTTAAAAAGTAATGTCGCAATGTAACCATTTTCGATAATATAAACAATTCTTCTTCTAAGAAAGTTATATTCATTTTCTTTTAGCACCATGTCTTACTACCCTTTCAGGTCACTCATATTTAATAACTACGCTTGTTAACTAAGGATAGGACGGTTTAATTCAGAGAAAGTGTAACCACATTTAAGTGGAAGAAGAACATCCAACTGGGATTATAACCCCGATTTCCCTGTCATCGGCAGTCTAGTCTATTACAAGAGTGATACCTTAGATCATGTGGAGACCGAAAAACGTGAATCTCAATATCATTCCAATTTGTTCTTGTCTTAAATCTAATTATAAAATTATGGGCAACATGTCACAGACACTCTGACTTGCATTTTTGTATAATTTAATAAAATGAAAACAGTTTGTTCCTAAAACGTTTCAACCAAATAGTTTACTATTAATATTACAATTAAAATTAAGGACAGTTAATCTAGTGAGTAAATTTTTTTATAAAATAAATATTTTTGTTTATATATTCACCGATACATGAGTAAAAAATTTAGAATATAAAACAGATTTTACAAGTATGTGTCTTCTCACGACAATTATCAGGTCTCATGGATTTGACATTTCTAGTTGTAAGGATTTATCTAATTTTTAGTATTACATCTGTTGACATGTTTTAAAACTTACCAAAATTATGGTGTATTTGCTTCCACAAGTAAATGTACTACTTGAATAACTGTGAGTGTATAACTAGAGCGGTTAGTACAATGAGTTGCTAAAATAATTCAGTACATGCTATGATTCCGGCTTTCAAGCTCAGTAGAAACACACGCGCTAAATTAGCTCAGTCATTTATTGGGATATGTTATATAATATGTGTTCAATATTTAGCTTATTTCCTTATAATATAACATGTTTTCCAATAAGTTGACATTAATTACATCTAATATTAAAATATTATATTATATTTATAAGGAGGGTTTAATGTAAGTTTATGTTGTTAGTATTTGAATAGTACACTAAATAATAAATAAATAATCAAAATATCGCAATAAAACACTTTAATAATAATTATATAGCTACAACTATTTAAAGACGTTAAATCATACTTTTACTAAAACAAACTTAATTTTCTCTTATATTTGTTCACTAAAAATCTCCCATGTTGTTTTATACATTATAATTTAAGTATTTATAAAACTATTCGTTTATGAAACAAAAATATAGTCGTTAATATCAATATCTCCATCTCGTGGCCTTGAGTATATGTAATCGTTAAACCAAAACGCCATTGTATCTGCGTCCCCAAAATTATTCCTGTAACTTTCTTTTATTAATCTTTTAATGAGTTGCCGTACTTCCTCCGGAACGTCATCGCCATTCACAAACACCGAGTCCGCTCTGTGGAAAAAAAATTATCAGTCATTTGAGAATCAACGCGTTGCTAAGTTGTTTGTATAAATGGGTTTCTGGCGTCAGGGTAGGTTGGATGAGCGCAGCTAACCCAAAAGGTTTGGAAAAAGGTGAAAAAAACAATCATTTTCACAAAACAGATGTAAAAATAACTTTAATATTATTATTACTATTTGTCTAACAGTACTGCATTATAAACATTCTACATGTTAAATGTGTCCTTTTAGAAGTATTGATAACTCAACTTACCCAAAAATTATCTTCACGTTTCACCATTGAATATTGAGAGTGCTCAGTTATATATTTTATTAGTGTAATCTTACTTTATGTAGTCATGATTATGTATTGACGGAGCTTTGTTATATATTTTTCGAACGTGTTTCTACATTTTGGATAAATTAGAGAGACCTCAATACTATCTTTTGTCCTAATATTCACCTTTGCTTCACATAATTCCCAAACATTTAATTGGTGGTATAAAAACATTAAAAGTATTTTAAAATCTGGTTTGTATAATTAATATATAATACAACAAATGCTAAAAGGAAAAGGCTTACTTGGTGCTGCAGGTACAATAATATCACTGATATCCAAACTGTCATAAGAATAAGAGAACAAGTTATTAATGCATATTAGGCATATCGTTTAAAAGTTGTGGTTATGATAATTCTCAAGTCACAATAACTCGATTCTAACCTACCTTTCAAATGAAACACTTTTAAACCAAATTGTTATATGGTTAATTTATTTAGGAAAGGGAAGGTAATTTGCCATTGTGAGGTTTATATTACCATCTACATTTGTGGGAAAGCAATAATTAAAAATATTTAACTAATATTACACAATTATATATTTTTTATCGTTTTAAAAATAAATAAAATTATAAATTAAAAATAGTGGAAATAAATATATATATTTCCAAACATATAATAGTACATTCACTCATAAATAAATAATTAAATAATACTAAGTAATCTATTGTGTTTAAGGGGCATCCTAAAAATGTTTATAAAAGACTTATTCACATACAATTAAAATTATAAAAAGAACATTTATAAAATTATTTTAATACAAATTGGCCTACTACTTATTTGGAGATTGTCATTATATCTTATATTTTAACAACAGAAGATGAGTAGAACTTACCCGTAAGTTCTCAATGGAAATCTTTCACTTATAGGTAAATAGTTATATTCGACTAAATGAGTCCACCTTTCATAAAGAAAGTTAAAGTTTCTCACGATAACAGAAACGGATCCTCTACTGCTTTCATTAGTGAGTCTATTTGTTACACTAAAATCGTAATCCATCTGAAAAATAATATTTAAATTAATAACTAGATGGAATAAGAATTATTTTTCACTAGTTCATTTAATCTGAAATTAGAAATATTTCACCCAATACGTCTTATATCAATATTTTTCGCTGAATTGAACTTAACTGCCAAGCCCGTGTGCAAATTAGGTAAAAGGTTTAGGGAGGTAGAGTTTGCTTTGACTGCGTGGGGGGGATTTATCTGGAAAAATTTCAAGGGGTACCCTCACCCGAAAATGGATACCATAGCCTCAGAAATTCCAGAGATGCATTTATAGGGGTAAGATGCTAAAGGGGAAGATTTTTTTGACTTTCGTTAAAAAATATTGTGGTTTAAATAATAGTTTCAAAAGATCAGGTTAACACATATCTATTAAAGGCCTCATTTGTTAACTTAGTCCCATAAAATAGGTCAATATTGGGTCTGACATAAATATACAAGCTTATATTAAAGAGATAGACAAATTCTACATTACTCTATATATATATATAATAGTAAATTTATACGTCTGTAAATATGTTAGATTATGTCTAGTTTTTTTAAGTAATTCAAAAGGTACTCATCAGATTGAGATGAGATTTCTTCTTCTGTAATCCTTGAATTTAAGAATGACGGGTCATATACATACAATCAACCTATATCATCAGTGAGCTAGGCATGAGTGTTATTGTGCTTATATACACGCTTAAAATTTTTAATAATCCAATTATTTTTGTTTAAAAATTACATTATATTTTGTATGTTTTTTTATGTTAAAAAATACTGACACATCTTTTATAAATATCTTAGAAATAAATGTTTTTATAATGATTTATTGTCATTATATTCATCCACAAATAAAAAATACACAGCTTATAGTGTAACCTGTTGGTTAATCTGTGTGTACATGGATAATGTAAGGTTAATGTTCATACATATCGCTTATTTTTAATAACCAATATATAAAGAACAGTCCAAAATTCAGAAATAGTTGTACAAACGTATGAGTGTTGTGAAGAATGAACAGAATTTAAGAGGTTGTGAGACTTTTTAAAAATTAAGAAGATGATGTAAGGAGAGAAAGGCAATAATCAGAGTAAAAGAAAGAGAAAAAATGCAGACTGATTATGACGAAAATAAAAACAAAATCTGGAAGTGAGCTGAGAGATATAATCAAATAGTAAAGGTGAGAACCATTACCTTCAGAATGAACATGATGAGCTAATCTAGAACGAAAGTAGTATAAAAGGGTGATGTAAGAAGTATTTTGAGCAATTATTCGGTGAGAACGTGGTGAGGTTAGTAGAAAATAGGGAACATATGGTTTATGATGAGTGAGCTACTAAACGATGCTGAGGTGTTTAAAGCTACTAGTGTTAAAGAATGACAAAGCTGCGAGTGTTGATGGAATCAAAAGTGAAATAATTAGGTGTAGGAGCCAATAACATAGCCAGATTATGGGGAGATATTCAATATGTGATGGTTTAAAATGTTCTTATTGACTATAATAATGCTGTTCATTTTATCATTTGGGACAAGATAAAGCATAATTGTGTATCTAAGTACTATAGGGCATTTGGTTTTTTGGGTATTTCAGAAAGAATTTTTCTGTACGTATTATTGAGAGGATTCCTGAAAATCTGGCTAAAAGATTGGGATGTGCAATTGTTCTTTTGTGTCAGATAGAGGCTAATGGATAAGTATTTGTATTTTAATAAATGATTGAGAAATTAAAAAGGCACTATGGAATAAATTGTATTGTTAATTTGTTGATCTGTAGAAAGTATACGATCAGATAAATTGGAATATGTTATAGAAGGATTTTAAGAGTGTGGTGTGCACGCATTGTTAGTAAATGCAGTTATGGCAGTGTATCAGGGAAGTAAGGCTTGCGTTAGGTTGAATGGAGCTTTGATAAATAGTTCAACATTGAACAGTTGTTAGAAAAAGTTGTGCTATGTATTCATGATAGTTCAATGAACTCAGTGAAGTGGTTTTATCGTTTCAACTTGCGAGCGCTTGTTTTTTCACGTTCCCACAGTCTTGTCAGGTATTTGCTCCAACAGCTGGCGAGTCTGCGATCCTTGTGGCATGGACTATTGAAGCTCGTCTTACGGACCATGGGAGGAAACTCGTTGGCAGCGTCTCTTGGACTGAGTTTGTGGAAGGCCTCCGGAGTGGAAGTTTGGGGAGAAAACCCCTTCTAATCGCTGGACTAGTCACACTTTTGTATGGACGTGATTGTTCTGGGGACCTAGTGTCGGGCGCTCAGATTGGGTCAATGTGTGGCCCCCCTTGGAACTAGGTGGAGTCCAGTTTACCGGATTGTGCCAGAAGACCAAACGTCACCTCCAGTATAATCCCAAGAAAAGAAAATCTACCATCCCTAATTCTCATATCTTGACTTGGCCAAACAGTTACCCCAAAAAATTCACCCACAAGCACCAATTATAACCTTAAAAAAAAAAAACAACACCTTTCTAAGTCTCAATAAAAAAGCCTACATATAACCGAGACCCATCGCTATCATTAACCTCATTAAACTATCTCTTTCAACAACTGTAAGTTACTTACAGTCACAATCTACTTGTTTAAACCCCAAGGTAATATTATTAATGATAAAATGATTTCAAGTGTCACGACTTTGACTCGGTACCCGGCACATAAAATTAGCCCCGTATTCCTTAACAGGCCAGGGGGATCAATGCCCCTAGTTGGTTTGGAATGGGCAAACAACCGAACGGGCAAGTGTTAACGACAACAAGAAATTTTGAGTGGGGAGCACGGCAAGTGGTCGAGATCAGAAATAAACTTTGTAACGTTGGGCCATATTGGATCGCACGTTTTATACTGTGGGAACTGAGTATATAATATATATACCAATAAGACAGTGTAGTGATTGACCCTCTTCCTTTTTAATACCGACAAAAGATCTTTTTGATGGCATTAGTGGATGCACTTTTATCACATCATCGACCTCATGTAAGCATCGAACTTTGGGCTTATTCCTCTTCATCTTTCGTCGCCGGTCGTTGTTATGGCCGTTATTGTCAAGTCGATATTGTGTTGGCCGTATGAAATTTCACGATGATAACCTTTCCAATTAACTTTTCGACATTTAGGGATTTGCATTAAAATAATAGTTTCCATGCTTCTCCTTTTAAATGGTTTTTCAAAACTAAGGTGAATGTTATTGATAAAGAAACATTGTTACTTGTTTTGCGTAGTATAAATTGAAAACTGTAAGATTTTGTGTAACTGACAGAATATTTGGTCAAACTGCAAGGATTATTATTGAAATCAATAGCCATGTGAATGCATCTCAGAAAGTATTTGGATGTAAGGGGACTATTGAAAACAATGATGTAGTACTGAAAAAGGCAAATATATCATCATATAAAACAATGCTAATACCAACATTGTTTATATGGATGAAAAAACGTAGCTCTGTCAGGAGAAGTAGAATAACAAGGGGAAGGAGTATGGGGAGAACTTAGATAAAACTTAAGATTAGCAATATAATGTGAAAGGATATAATATACTGATAAATCGATAAAATGTTAAAAATTATTAAAAATTTGAGATTGATTTACTTTAATATTAAAAAAACATGGTTAAACTGATTTAAACAAGCATAAATATGTCACATTAAGTTTAAAATATATCAATAAGATCATCAACAACAATTATTAGACCAGAAGTTGACGACAAGTAAAAAAATAACATTATCAACATATCAAAATATAATTAAATTATCTAGAACAATAATTGAAGATAACACATAGTTTACATTACAATACTGATGTTTAACAGTTAAATACAATTAACATCGTTGACAAAGCGTCTCTCAAAGTGATAATAAAAGAAATTTGATTGTAAGCTCTTTGACTGTGTTATTATTATTATTATTTTACACCACGTCTTACTACCCATTTCGGGTTATACGCAACTTACGCTAAAGTGTAATGGTAGGGTGATTGTGAGATGAAATGAAGGACCTACAGTTTAACGTGGAATCCGAACCACGGTGGAGGCCTGGAATTCCCTACATTCACAAGATGTCTTGTCAGAGGTGAAGGAAGGGTTTGGTATCAGATTAAATCGTGCCAGGACCGAGATTGAACCCCGGCCGCCAGCACAGAAGTCTGACACCTTACCCCTAGACCACCAGGTCACCTCTTTGACTGTGGTTAAACTTTAGGTAATTAATATGAGTCTAAGTATAGAATCTAAGTGTCATTCTTGTTTATTGCCATTATCTTTTATCAGGTAATCGGTGTTTAAAAGATGGCCGATTCAATTCCTGTCGATTGTTTATGTTTACGATTATACCATAATCATGGGCAACTGTAAAATGAAATTAAAGACTATTAGGAAGACTGCAGAGAGAAAAAAACTAAAAACTTGAAAAAAACCAAAGAGGTAAACCAAAAAAACTTACCAAAGTCGATGTTTGCGGGAACACAAGGTGATGTTACGACTGATAGATTGAGACTAATCAGGGGTGTGGTTTAAACAGACGGTATGTGGGAAAACAAAATACAAAACGAAATACCGCCATGGCAACGAGAGTTTACATGATCACGGTGTAATTTATGGTAGAGAAAAAGCTGTGAAAGAATGAATGTGAAATAAGAGTAAAACCAGGATGGATATAATAATGGAATGACAAAAATTGAGGGGACTGGTAAACTAATCTTTTGGGACTCCGGCTCGATTGGGTCAATGACTACGCTGGAGGATAGCGGATAACAAAGGTTACAGATTTTAACATTTTTAGGTAGATGGTTTAATGATTTTAAAAGAATTGGTTGGATTGTTGTAATTGTTCACTAATGATTGATTTATTTTGGACTAAAAGCTGCTTGTTTGAAAAGATTTTTGGCAGTATTTAATTTTGTGACTTTGTGAGAAATATGAAGGTGTACCATGAATTGATCTATTTGTTTAGGTTGAGGGTTTGGAATTTTTTAGATGATCTGCAAATTTTGACTTGATCCTGTTATGTATGGAATCGGGAAAAATGTTCTTTATAGCGACTCAAAAATGTTATCAGTTTATTCAATGTAGATACTTATATATTCACACGAGAGTTTGTAAATCCAATTTTTATTATATTTATCATTTTCGTCTAGATTGCTATGGCTGAGATTTTTATTTATTGGTTTTTTGTTGGAAAAGAATGTTGGGATGTCTTTTTTAATAATGTTTATGATGCTATGGGTTTCGGGACCATGTAAGTGAATTTGACCCATTTAACTTTTTCCTAGAAACAGTTTATGGCTATCATTAATAATGGTGGTAGAGAGTTTGTGCGAACTTATATATAAAATGATTTTGTAGATAAGGGAGGGAGTGAGAGTATCCATTGTTTAGTGGCTATTAACTTAATAGTGTTGAGCTAGTTCTATAGTTGGATTTACTGAGGGAGATATTTAATAACAGGTGAACTAGATAGACCATTTAAGGCGGCAAGTTTGTAGGAGATGGGTGATTAGAATCTTTAGGGATGATGGCATTGTTATGGGCAGTTTCCTATATATTTGTAAACTAATTGGCTATTCAAATTTTTAAGATATTGAGGTCGAGATAATTGATAATGCCATTGTTTTCATTCTCGATAGTTAAAGAGAGGTTCGGTGAATGTTGTTGATCATTGTGGAAATTCATATAGATTGAGGTTGTTGTAGTATAAAATTAAATATCGTCCACTTATCTACAATAGAATGTAATGTTTAATAAATTGTTTAGGTTATTAAATATGATGGTATCATATTTTTGTAGAATATTTCTGACATAAGACATGAAATAGGCGAACTCATTGCAAGTCCATCGTTTTGAGAATAAAACTTATTATTGGATTGGAAATAGTTTTGATCTGTAATTATTTGAAGTAGATTATAGAGTTGATCAATGTATTCTTTATTGAAATCCAAACAAGTTAGAATAATCTTTGCTGATGTTTGATGGTTTCAAAAATTGAAAACGTTGGTGTCAAGGTTATAAATATCAAGTGACATAAATTTAGTGTTTTATTGATGGAAATAGAATTGAGTCTTTTAGTTAAGGGAATAGAGCTTTCAATACTTAATTTTTAGGGAGTTTGAGGTTATCAGATAAAACTTTTGTTACCTTATTGGCAAGTTTGTATGCTGACGGCATTTTGGTAGCCAACCAAAAGTCGGATTGGAATGTTAAACCGTACCGAAATATGTCGGTAAGAATTGAAACAGCCTACTTTTAAACACCGATTACCTGCTAAAGAAGCAATAGTAATAAGCAAGAATAAGACTTTGATTCTATACTTAAACTCATATTAATTACCAAAGTTTAATCAGAGTCCAAAGAACTTAGATTCACATTATTTTATATCACTTTGAAATAAGCTTTACCTACGAGGTTAATTGTAATTAACTATTCAACATCAATGTTGGAATGTAAACATGTATTATCCTCAATTTTTCTTCTAGATAATTTAATTATATTTTAATATATTGTATAGTTTATATTTTGACTTGTCGCCAACTTATGGTTTAATAATTGTTGTTGATGATGTTATTGATACGTTTTTAAACTTATCATTACCTATTTATGCTTGTTAAAAGCACAGTTAAATTTTTATGAACATTAAAGTATATCAATTTCAACCTTTTAATAATTTTTAATATTTTGTAGCATTTTAGCTATAATGAGTGTACAAATAAGATAAATTAAACATACACCATCATACTGCAGCCGATGTCAACAAGGAACACTAACGTGAGTTACAATCAAACACACCTACTCTGCCGCACGTTGGATATAATACTGATTCTTGATTGTGTAATTGGCCTGTGCCAAAGATCTTTTGTTTGTGAAGATATTCTACTCACCCCTAGTTTAGGAGGATCTTTGGACTGTAAAGAAATTTCTCGATGTATATTCTCATGTGCGCGCCGGTTCCAGAATATTCCATGTGTGTCCCCCACCCCTTTTTCAGTCGTTCTTTTTCTGGGTTGCGTTGAATATAATGGCGTCTGAGCGATCAGACGTCACTCTTGGACTTGATGGAGTTGGGAGCAGGAGAAGCTCTAGCTTCGATTAATATAAAATGTAGGGTCAAAATTTCTATTCGACTTCATTATATTTCTTATTTAAATCATCTAAATTACATAGTCAAAATTCCTTTTGGTAATTATATTTTAAATTTATAATAATTGAAAATATGCTTGACTTCACTTCTAAGTCAATTAGTTACACGATCGAGACATACTATATCGATGATCGACTTTTGTTTATTCGTCGATAATAAAAAAATCGACTTAAACATTAGGATGTTTACGATATGTTACCATTGACAAAAGAGTTGATCTTGAATCTCATGAATATTGTATTATTTGGTATTTCGATTATAAATTTAAATATGTTCATGGATTCAGTAATGCTTCTAAAATTAAATGATAGTTCTTTTATCCATGACGTCTCAACATTAACTTTTGCAATTTATTGTTAATATGGTAAAATTGTATAATTGTTAAAAAAAAAAAAATGGAAAGTAAATATTTGGATAGAATTCTAGATAAATATTATTGTGGCTTGTTAAATTGTTGTCTTGGTCTATATTATAAATTTTTAGGAGAAATATTAACGGATATTAAAGGATAACTTATTTGATAATATGGTATAGAACTCGTCACTAATTTTCTTGATATTTTTTTTTT
Organism: Timema cristinae; assembly: GCA_039000515.1. NCBI lineage: Eukaryota > Metazoa > Arthropoda > Insecta > Phasmatodea > Timematidae > Timema > Timema cristinae. Next base: position 810,626 of record JBCFYV010000100.1, read on the forward strand.
TATGTGATCAATGCCATTTTACAGAAATGAGTTAATTTTATGATAATGGCAATCTAACTAAAAGATTAATATTTTTTTGAATAATATAAACCCTGTAGGTTCTCTCTCCTCTCTCTCTCTATTTATATATATATATATATATTTTTTATATATATATATATTATTGCTCGCATACGTTGATAATGTCCCAGATATTTCGTATATCTCTTTTGTTGCATTATATTAATTATATATTTTCTCAAAGGATTTATTGCCTGTCAAATAAATACCAACAAATAAAACTATATTTCATATTCTTATTAATAACATTTAATCCACCATATCCTAGGTATTTTATTATATGTTTTACAGATTGAGAGCTTATTTTGGTGTGCCCTTTATTTTGAGATTAATTATCATTCTTTTATCTATCTCTGGAGATAGCCCCTTTTCATATTACACTCCGTAACGGGTGGGAGTTGCGGGGTCTGAGTTTTGAATGTTTGGCTTAAGACAATCAAAACAAAGAACCCAAGTACTCGCTCCTATTGCCCTTTTTTGCTCTATTATATTTTGTTATATTTTTTGGACCTCCAGTATTCCCCTTAATCTTGTTAAGGACGTTACAATTTTAAAATTCATCAGTGTATTATATCCTTTCACTTTATATTACTAATCTTAAGATTTTATCTAAGTCTTAACCATAATTATTATTGCTCCTTACTTTATTATTATTATTTAAAAATTATTATAAAATAATAAGGTGAAAGAGGTTTAAATGAGAGATCTAAGAAATGTAATGTTTTAACAAAATATGTAAAGAGTCAGTAATAAATTGATGCTGATGGAGTGAAGTTTGAAAAAGGATCCAATAGGTATGTGTAAAGAAGCGTCTTATGTTGGTTTGGGATTGTTTAGAGGATGTGTATGAATTGTTGTGTTAATATGGAGAGTGGAAGGACGTAGTGGTCCCAAGTAAACAAATCGAGTGTAGAAGGGGGATGCCATATCAACTACGACTATATATTGGTAATGGGAATGGCCATAAATGAAGTGGCATAATATCTGGGGAGGAAATAATGAAAATCCTGATGTTTGCTGATGACTTTATAATATGGTAGAAGAGGTAATAGCAAGTACAGGAGAAGCAACAAGAATCTGATAAGTCAGTGAAAGATTGTAAATATAAATTTAGCATAGCCCAGTAAAGCCTTAAAGTGGGATGGAGTAGAGGTGGAAAAGTACAGAGCGTAAAATTTATTTGGAAGTGAGATTGAGGCAACTGGTTGAAGTAGAGAGGATATTATGAGAACAGGAGAGCAAAGAGGGTTGTTTATTAGGTTTAAAGAGAGCTCTTATGGATAAGAGACTTCCCTTGAATTCTAAGGAAGTGTTGTACAGAGCGTGCATTATACATAAGCAGCAGAAACATGAACATTGATTGAAAGATAAACTAGAAAAGTAGATGCTTAAGGAATGAAGTTTATATGGAAAATTTTAGCTTTAATCAGGGGAAACATTATAAGGAATAAAGTTATCAGGGAAAGAGTTGGAGTAGAAGAAATACATAATATAACAGGAAAAATAAGACAGAGATGGTTATGGGTATTAATTGAGGATGGAGGAGAAGATGCTAGATAAATTTATGAAATGAATTATGTAAAGAAAGAATGCAATGGAGGCTAAAAAGAGATGTAAGTAGTAAATAACGTTAAATTGTGCAAGTAAGCGAAGAAATATTGAAGTAAATAAAAGATAAACTAATGGAAGGCTATAGGATTTGATAAACTAACCGACCACAGGCGGGAAACAGTGGATTATTATGATGCAATAGGTTGTTTTATTTTTTTACTTGGTCCTACTACCTATAAAGGTTCTACGCTCATTGAAAGATAGTTATAAATATATATTTATAATTAGTAACTTTAAATGTAGCATAACCTATTTTATTTATAAATATAAAAAATCTTACCGTTAATCTTGGGTAAACAAAATTTACAAACAACTTAAGAAGTGCACTGTCACTTTCATTATAAGAATAAGATCCAAGGCCTAAAATTTCCAAGGATGAAGTATCAACAACTGTACGTCCAGTGATCTCCAAATAATATGTCTCATTTTCAGCCTGAAACCAGATTGATTTGAAATGTTTACATATATTCACAGTTGATTTGATTCTATAAACTTTATTTATAGATTCTGATTCCAAACTAGAGGAGTTAAATTATTAACTAATTAATAATATACAATTATAAATAGATTTGTGTTATTATTTTGATCATAATCTTAATATTAGCCAAACATTTGGTAATCGATAATATTGATAATATCGGTGATATTTTATCTAATAATTAATCACCTATATACTTTGTGATATTATACATTTTGTAACACTAATTTAATATTAGAAAAATCAAGGATGACCCTATTGGTTAAACTAACTTTTGTTTCTTAAATAAAATCTTTCATAAAAATTATTTTAGTTCTATATAGATTTTAAGAAAATTGGAAATAATATTGAAATAAAGACAAGCAATTAAAATTAATAAATTATTTACATAAAAAAGTGATCTGAATATTAAAATATTGATTTATTACTATAATATTTGTATTGCCATTATGAGAGCAATCATACTTCCAATCCTACTAGAAGATATACATTATATTATCGGTACGTATCTAATAGTCAATGTAAGTACTGTACAAGATGCTAAAAAGGTTTAAAATATAATAAATGCAATTTTTATGTTTACCGTGGTTATATCCTTTAGAATATCATTGAGACGTACAACTCCATTGAAATCGTTCTTAATGAAACGTTGTCTATCCTCAAGAAGATCTCTGGAATAGCTTTGAATATCAATGACAGTATTCTCCAGCAAATGATACCTAACAAATGAACACATTATTCATAAATAGAATGTACCACCAAGATACTTGCATCATGTATATATGTATGTTCATGAAATGTTAGTCATGTTTAAGATTTGATGTAAGTATTTAGACCATTATACAGTTGATGGAAAAGAGATATAAGATTGTCAAGGATAGATTGATGGCATTTATGGATGTAGAACAAACCTTTAATAGTGTGGATAGAAAGAATGGTAAGCAATTGAGGAGGTTGGAGTAAAAAGAGGAGTGGCAATGAGAGTAAAGAATATGTGTGATAAAAATGTGAGTTATTTAAACATGGAGAGAGGGTGAATGGAATGGTTCCAATAAAAAAATTGAGTCGAGCAGGGAAGTTTTTTCGCACCATTACTATTTTTATTGATGATGGAAAGAATAATGAATATAGTTGCAGGGAAACTTAGTGAGGAGAAAATGAAAGCAATGATGTTTGCAGATAGATTAATGGAATGGGGGTAGAGATAAGAGGATGTACAGGAACAATTTCGGGAATGGAATGATGAGGTGAAAGATGTGGAAATGTTATATAACTGACTAGAATAGATTTAAAACAAGCAAAGAATGTGAAGTATCTGGTTAATGGGATTGAGGCAAAAAGGAGCACCAGAGAATATATAGTGAGACGAGGGAAGCAGAGAGAGGTATATTGAATATACCTACAGGTGTGTAAGAGACCTACTATAGAAAAGAGAAATGCCCCTAAAGTGTAAGGGAGTGCTGTATAGAGCATACCTCATACCCATGGTAAAGTATGCAGCGAAAACGTGGACTTTGGATAAAAGAGAAACAAGGAAAGGGAAGACCATGAGTATAATAAGTTTTTCGAGTAGCGTGCTAGCTTCCACCAGAAGAGATAGGATTAGGAATGAAGTTTTAAGGGCTGGAGTTGGGGTATAGGGGATATTTTCGATAATAGATAGAGCTAGGATGAGATTGTATGGACAAGTAATGAGGATGGAAGGAGAAAAAATGTCAATAAGATTAATGAATATGAAGTATGTAGGGGAAGAGACATCAAGGGGATACCAAGGAAAAGATAGGAAGAACAGATAGCAGCAAGTTTGCAAGTGAGAGGAGAGGAATAGTGTGGAATATAGTGCAGGAGGAAGAATGGTGGAAGGGCAAAGGTATATGAAAGCATTTTCTAAAAAGTAACAGGCTAGAAACAGTTCATGATGATGATGATGATTTAGAGCATTTGTTATATATTTTGACCTTAAATAAATAATATTTTTGAAGAAATCTTAACCATATATGGTTAATTTCCGCATTGTCTAGTAACGTATATTGAAATAATTAGACTAAATTATAACTATGTTAGCTCATAAACTATATGTTAAATCTATTTCAGTGTTTATTTCCGTTATGCTATGCATGAAACATAAACATCATTAATTGAAAAACCGCGCTTTATAATATAATTAAATCAAATATTTTAATATATTAACTTTGTGTTTTAATTTATTGATTACAAAATGAAGAATGCTTTTTATATAGAATTTGAAGTGCATAAGAAAAGTGTTAAATTGATCGCGCTTTTTTAATTCGGGATATATTTACCACACAATTCAAACAATATATAGTCTAGCCTGTCTAAGCGAGAAAACTCTATAAGTGAGGCTAATTTCCAGGCCTCGTTATTTTTACCTCCTTAAACCCCTTTTTCAAGCCTGGACTTCTATAAGAGAGAGAGTCTTCCAGGAAATGTAACGCGATTGTGCATGTTTTGGCAGATCACAAGGATCTGCAAGGAATCAAGTCTGCAATATTAAATAAAGACAAATTAGTTGATAAGAGTCAATCACTTAGGTGCGTCACGTTTTCAGGATGTCTAAGCGAAATTTTATAGTGCTTTCTTTGAGTGATAAAATCAAAATTGTGAATGCGTTTAAGGGCGGGAAGCTATGAAGTGAGATACTAAGTGGGTTTGGCTTGCCGCAGTCCACCTATTATTAGATCATAAAAGACCAAGATTCCATAAATTGGCAGTGGACTGAGGGACAAGGAGATATTAAGAGGAACCAAGCTGTTAAATTTCCTGACGTTGAAAAGTGACTTGTGGGATGGATCAAAACACTCTCGATAAAAAACATTTCCGTATATGGACAGTTGTTGAAGGAAAAAACTTATGACTTCGCTAAAAATAAACAAGGAATACCGAACTTTCCATTTAACAATGGCTTGTCAGAGGGTTTTAAAAAACTACAGGACATTGTTTTCAAGAAAGCGGACCAGGAAAGCAAATCTGGGGATCAAGGTGTATGTTATCAATGGACTGAAGATCTGCCAACTCTTTTAAAAGGGTATGATACAGATGATACAATGCCGACAAACCAGTCTTGTTTCTTGTGTGATTAGAATAGCCGGATAAGAGGAAAAACTGTGTTTAAGAAAAGATATGGCCACGTAGGGATGTTTTAGAAACAGGAAGCAAAAATGTAGTACGGAAGTCTTTAGTTATTATTATTAGCACCACGTCTTACTACCCGTTCGGGTTATACGCACTTACGCTAATGTGTAATGGTAGGGTGATAGTGAATGAAATGGAGGACCTACAGTTTAAGGAAGAACCCGAACCACGGTGGAGGCCTGGCATTCCCCACATTCACAAGTTGTGATTAATATACGTCTTGTCAGAGGTGAAGGAAGGGTTTGGTAATCAGATAAATCTGTGCCAAGACCGAGGATTGAAACCCGGACCCTCAGCATAGAAGTCCGACACCTTACCCTTACACCACCACGTCATCCAAGTCTTTAGTTGATCAAAGAAAAGTGCTGCCTCCACTTCATATTAAGCTTGGTTTGATGAAGCAATTTGTAAAATCTGTAAAAATATGGATGGTTTTAAATACTTGAATAACAAGTTTACGGGACTGTCGGAAGCGAAAATGAAAGGTGTTATTTTCGGTCCAGATAATTGAAAACTTCTGAAAGACGTAGTCTTTGAAACAAAAATATATATTTGGAAAAATAAGCTTGTAAAGCTTTCAAAGAAGTTGTAACAAAATTTCTTGGAAACAATAAGGAACCCAACTTTAATTGTAGTGGGGAAACTATGCTCATGCAATTCACGGAGTGGGGTTGTTCGATGAGCTTGAAAGTGCACTTCCTGAATTTCTATTTGGAGAACATTTCCAAAAATCTTGGAACTATGAGTTAAGATCACGGGGAAAGATTCCATCAAGACATAAAGGAGATGGAATGCATATAACAGGGTAAATGGAACAAGGACATGATGGTGAGCTACTGTTGAAGGCTGCACAAAGAATTGCCGAAAGATCTATACAAGAGAATAAGTTCTTAAATCCCAATAAGCGTTGAATGGTTTTCCATCAATAATTTTTTAAATAAAACCATTACTAATTTTTTTAAATAAATAAGTTTTAACCAGTATACTATTAATAAGTGCTTTTCCAGATCTACTTTGTGAGAAATTATTACGTGGTAGAGAAAAATGGAGGCTATATTTGAGATCAGCACACCACAAAGCATAAGAATCACTATATACATTGCAGACAATTTTCAATAACCCAAATTTTGCAGGCCTGTGTAAGTATTAAAGTCTAAGTGGTAATTAGAGAAATTGGTTTGATATGGGTAGCAAGGGATTAAAAGTTATAAAACTAATAGATTAAAATACTTCTCTATTCGGTGTAGAATTTAAATTGGTCAACCATGTATTGGAACCATTACAAATAACTATAAACATATAAACATATCAAATTTACAAATGGAACTCCAGGAAATAGCGAAGGAAGTGAAGGGTTAGCGTTTGGTCATATAAACAGATATTTAGGTGAGGTAGAAAATTACAATTAGCAAGGTATGTAAAGGTATAATTCACATAACCAAATTAATCTAAAAATCATCGTTTATTATGTGGCTGGTGGATTTTTTTTATGTTCATATCTAAGGAATGAACTATTTTCAAAGTATTAGATGGTTAACATGTTTATATGGGTTTAAGGACCACCTTAAACAGTATAAGGGTGTATATTTTTTATATCTTAGATACAATATCGTAAAATGGAGAGGCCATGTCAACTAAAAATTTCCAAAGTTAATATAAAAAATTACTTTTTGTGAAAATAGGTAATTTAAATTCCGGAATGTTGAAGGGCATCTGAACTTTTAGAATTTCAATATTGGAACTAAGAAATGAAAGCGATTGATATTATATACCTATATAGAAAACTATTTCCAATATTGTAGAGGCAAAATTTATAGTCTTGTAGGAGAAGTACTTAACATAGCCAAATAACTCTTAATAATTCAATTGAGAGTATGGAGAAATATGGACATATCTTCCAAATAATAAGAAAAGTGACTTTTCATCACCGAAGAAAATTTAAATTCAACAAGTTGGTAAAAGTACCAGCCCAATAACCTTGAAAGTTGTGAATTTTGGAAATTAAAATTCAATTTTAATAATTAGGAAGGGGCTGGGGGAGGAATAAATTTTCCTTAATTGATAAGTAAAACCTTCTCATTATGTTGGAAACCGCTAATATTGCTAACGGAGATTTAAAACATTTGAAAATAAAATCAATATAAAAACCAAGTACTATCTTAAAGCAAACTTATTTTTATTGCGAGCACATTACTAAAATTCAAAATATAAACTAGCGCCTATATAGGAGCAGCACAACAATTCAAATAAACCAATTATATCAATATAGCTTGGGGACCATGATTATCTTCGTAAATTTATGATGCTCTATTTTTAAGATGTTTCTGTATCAGATTATATTTCATCATCCAAGCCCTTTGTTTAAATTTCCAAAATGTTTCTATAACTTTATAACATTGTACATTACTTCGTATAGTTTATAAAATGATCGTGTTTAAGCTAAATATTGCGTTGTCAAGTGTTGGAGTCTGTTTGTTCACTCAATTTCTGGATTAGTCAAAATTTTATTTCTAAAATTCATTGAAATTTGTTAATTGGTATAATTTGTTTGTGATGGCCATATTTAGTTCAGGATTGCATACGTAAGAACAATCAAAATTATGTAAGTCAGTTTATGAATGTTATAATTTGATAATGTTTAATGCGGTTTATCTGTGTTTAAGAGGGGTAAAATATTAGTCCTGAATACATATAAGACCATCTCAATGTTAATGATTGTAATATAGTTTCTATTTTAAAGTGCATTACTCCTATGATATACCTTAAATTAATTGTTAGGTCAACATCTTGTATGCAAATTCAGCAAAATTGGTTATTCCCTTCTCAATATCTACAGCAGTATTGGTGTTATAGTCGTTAGAAACAACTGCTAAAATACTTTCATTAATGTCTCATCAACTTCACCTTCTTCAACCACAACATTCTGAGTTAGGGATCTGTAAAGAGTAAAGTAATAAACAAATTAATTAAGACATCAATCTATTGTATATCTACTGTACATATAAATTATATTCAAACACGTATATTCTATGTTATATATACGATTTATAATATATAATAAATAATATATATTATATTTATTAAATATTTTGTATATTTACATATATTATATATATTTAGATACTTATGTATTTTTATAAAAACAATAATTTAGTGTTTAATTTTATAGATAATAAGAAACTTCCTAAATGTAATCAATGAAGGATGGAATTTTTCTTCATTTAAATAAATTTTTTAAGAGTATAAGTAGAAAGGAACTTATTTCTAAATATTTATTTACCGTTCTCTTATGCCCATATAATTGATCTATGGATTTAAATATTCCTATCCTAAATATTCAACACGTTATCAAATAGTTACACAAATGTATGTATATAAATAATTACAATATATATATATATATATATATATATTAGTAAATATATAATTACAAATATATATGTATATATTTCTAATTATATTGTATATTTAAAAATATACATAATATTTAAATATGTATATATATATATAAAACTATGCACTGTGCATAAATAAATATATGTATATATAATATATAATCACAATTATGCATGTAGTCAAATTTTTAATTATCTTATATATATGTAATTATCTGTTTTATATATATTATAAATATTATGACATATTTCATATTATACATGGATAGTGTGATAACACACCACCACATCGTAAGTTAAGTGATAGGAAACTAAAATAGAATTTTATATTATTCTAATTTTATTTTTTTGAATATAAATAATTTTCATAGTTAAAAATAAAATTAAGATTAAAAATTAAAATTTTGCAGTTATATAATATTGTGTAGAGATAAATTAAGACTTTCAGTGTTACCAGGTAAGGGTTGCCATATTGATACTATGAATTATATAGAAACGTATCACTCCTTGGTGCTAGTGGTGTGAGCGCACTAGGGTCCACAAAAGAAGGAAAATGTATAGTAATTTTTTTCCAATTTGCTATATACCATAAATTATATGGAATTAAATAAATTTGTTTAAATTTTTGGCCATGTATAAGTAATATCATAATAATTATATCAACTTTAATCCGATGGAAATTTTCAATATATAATACAATACAAATTTATTTTCATTATATTTGACACCACATATAATCAAAAGTATCAACTTAGTTCAGTAGCTTTGTGGTTCACAAGAGCTTAAAATTGATTTTAGTGGGAAGAATTCCAAACATTCTAGAGATAATTTTAATCTGTATTAGTGGGTGTCAAAAACCAATTTAGAAACAAATGGCCAAAAATAAATATTTTAAAATACATACTAATATCAAAGCTAGTATCAACTTTAGAGCAAAATATGTGGCTACCGTTATGATGAGTCAATTCTATCATAAATGTGTTGTATATTTATTAATAATTGAGACGTTTGGTACTTTGTTTAATATAGCCATTATCTAAACCATGAACTTTATTTTATAAAGTGCCCATTAAAATTTCTATATTAGATAAACAGAAGAAAAGTTCAGAGACACCACTTAAAAGAGAAAAATAGTTCTGAAGTGTTTTGGATTTATATGTATGAAAATTAAAATTCACTCTACTCAAACCAACACTAATGTATACATTTAAAAAAAAATCTTATAACCAACTATTATTGTGTGTCAGGTCAGTTGTTCACTAAGATGGGCGGATTAACTTTGTTCACTGTTCGCCCAACACAAGCTCTTCCAATTAACCTTACTTTGCACTTCAAAGCAATATTTTCTCAAGAAATCCTAGATACAATTAGAAGAGTACTTCGAATACGAAATAGCACCATATCCCATGTCACTCTTTGATGATATAAGAATGCGAGAAGTAGAAAAATCAGCCCTGTACGACACGTTTGCATCCTTTCAAAAACAAATAGATCATGAAATACTGTTCATGTAGTAGACAAAGTATATTTGTTCCACAAATTAGTCGGGCAGTAACAAGAAGCTTATCCTCCGTTTTTAGATAAATACGTGAATAGTGTAGAAATACATTTTTCACCAAATATAATAATAAATATTGATGAATACTCGGAGAATACCACAGAAAAAAAAACTAAAACAGTTGTGAATTTGCATCACTGTTTGGATATTGTTTCATCTACAGATGTTAATTTTGTTGATAAAATAATAGTAACAGTATCCCAAGGAAATTTCTTCTCAAACAATAGGAATAAAAGTATAATTATTTGGAAGCTGTTCACATTATTAATATTTGAAGGCTGCACAGTTAAGTGAGCTGCTAAAGATTCAAATACATTAATTGGTCCGATTGAAGCATCAAATCGCTACATATTGGTAATATTCTAAAGCAAGGGCATTAATTTATAGACCATTCCCATTACGCTATGTGAATTCTGCTCTAACATTGTTTTTTAGTGCTGTAACATAAAAGTGTCAGAGCAGAATGTATGCACCCCACAACAACAATTTGAACGCGTCAGTTAGGCACCGTCTCTTTTGGTTTTATATTCATTTAGTGTCTGCAATAAATGTTCCGCATTATACAGGCAAGGAAAAACTAATACATGAAGTGTGTTAAGCTTATAAAAAAAGTTTTAAGTCGTCCAGAGGGTTGTTAATGTTTTCAAGGACCCAATTTCGTCTCAAGAGGTCATCGAAAAAATAGAGGAACAACTCTTGCTTCTTCTATATGGAGAAAAAAAATGTTATTAATTAAATAAATATAGATATTAGTTGTTTGCACAGAATATTGACAAAATGTATCAAACAAATCAGCACTACCAACAACTAAAGATGCAGACCACCTACATTCCTTCCATACCCACAATAAAATCCAGCAATGGTAGGGTAGTGAAAAATAAACTTTAGACTGGGGATGGAAGCATTCAAAGAATGGGTTGATAGCGATCCTCACTCAACAAGAATAGCCATTCTGTAGTCACTGATAGTCATGTCTTGTAAATGTGTATAACGGGGCAATGCATCTTGTAGTTGTCCCAAAGGTGGTTTGTACTGCTCTGTAATGGATGGTTTTTGCCAAGACAAACATTGTTCAAATAGTGTGGACATGGGTGAAGTAGATGACAATTAGGAGATGTATATTTAAATATAAAACGCTTTTGAATATTGCAATGATAATTATCAATCTCTGGAAAGTGAGAAAAATGTTATTGACAGTCAAGTTTATATCGAGGCATATAATAATCAAATATCAAAATTTAAAATTTAAAATTCATTTTCAATATACATACATACCAAAGAACGCCGTGCCCTTAAATGATATGCAAGAAATTGTGCATATAGCTCAAAAAAATAACAAACCCGTACCTAATCCATCCTAACTAACTTTCTCCAAACCTCACTACCCTTGAATACTTCCTTAGCTTCAACGAAATATATACACCAAACGGTGCATGTTCTTTTATTCTTAAAACTCTTATAATGGTGACAGCCTGACGTTTTGGTCGCTGTGACACAAACGCCGCGACCAGGTCACTCTAGTGTTTTGCAGTGTTTCATTATGACAGAGCCCTAGGCCCAAGAAACGCTTACATCAAAGTTTTCAATTCTGTCGCGGCTTTCGTGTCGCTCATCTGGCAATGCAATACACTAGAACGAATAGTCACGTCTATTGTGTCGCAGCGACCAAAACATCAGTCTGTCACTGTCCTTAATGTGACCCCTGATCAGCAGGTATTTCTGGTGCTGATAGCCAGTAGTAAGGAGTGGCTAGTAGATCAACCTTCAGTCTGGTAAGCTATTAATGTTTTTTGCGCATTACACTACAGGGATTGTTAAATTTACATATTCACTAAAATATTGTCATCTTTGAAAAATCCTTCATGACCCCTAGCCTTAATCTATATTAAACGTTTAATAAACAGAAATCTTGTGAAAGTTAAACATTCAAGTATTAAATCGCATATTTTTATAGAAAAATTATTTTAAGTTTAATCATTAAAACTGAGTAATTTTAAAATCAAATCAAATTAATTTTATAATGTTATAGTAGTTATTTTAATCAGATAATATGACCCTAGTTATTTAGGGGTTGAGAACTACGAAATAATTATTTTAACTTGCCTTATTGTTCAAAGCCGCCTTAAAAAGAATTTTGACAATAATCAAACAAAGATGTACCTTTAAACATATTACACAAATACTGAGCCTCTTTTAATATAATTAAAATAGCTAGCGCAAACTTTACTTTATGAATGATTTTATTTATAGAGTGTGTATAGTCAACTAATAACCATCTGTAATTATTTTAATTCATCAATTAGAATAAACTTCAAGTTTTAAAAATTAGATTAAAGTTCTTGATGTCTTAAGGTCATCAACTACAGCTCATTTCAAACATTCCATCACTTACATTTTAACTACTTTTACAGCAGTAGAAATATACTGTTTATATTTCCTAAGATAATTGTTAATTCAAATCCAAATAAAAAAAATCACTAGCGTTTGCTGATATGGTGACCCTTTTATAGTAGAGCTGTCTAGTAATTCCTTGTTTATGGTATTGAATACATAATTTTCTCTTGTTTAAAATTTATTTAGTTTTTAATTCAATATTGAACATAAAATAATATTAAAGCTTCTAGTATATTTCTAAGTAAGTTTTTAAAACTTACACCAAAATAATTACTTACTTTATATATTGTGATCAAAACTAAGAGAATTTTATAGGTGTATATATATTTGTATAAAAGTTTTTATAACTGATATATTATTTTAAGATATTTTATATATTCCAATACCCTTGGAAGTTCCCGTTTTATATAGATATAAAGCTAAATACATAAGCTTTTTAAAGCTTATACAAATATATTATTTGTGGAATTATTGAAATAATATTTAACAAAATAGATTAACACACCTCCTCGATAAAATGTAATTACTCACCCTGTATTTTGGATAGATAGTTGAACTAAATCAGAATCCAGAACCCCGTCACTCCTAATTTTGGTATAAAGTTCAAATTGGAAAGTATAGTTCGTGACTACAGTAATAATTTGCCCATTCGCTATGTTTTCTCCATCTTGAGAGGACAATGTGAAATTGTTATATATCTGTAATTAAATAATGATTAATGAGATAATAGCAATTTTCAAATCCATCCCCATCATGATTTTGTTATGACTTAAGTATATTATTATTGGACACGAAGCAAACTGCTTGTTTCTATGGCCGTGTGGTCTAAGGTGGTGTGTCTCAAACATTTTCCTATAACGGACCACTTGATAAACATTTAACATAAAACATAAACATAAAACCCTTTAAAAAACCACTGACCTACCACTTTTTGAAACATGATATTTGATAATTAGGTAGTTCATCAAGCAGTAAATATATTATATTTATTTAACTTTGTTTCACATTATATAGTAAAATATCCATAGGAAGAACCTTTTCTGACAGATAAAAACAATATTATATCTACTTTCAAATCAAATGATCTTCCACTTTTAATATAATTACATTTAAAATAATATACACGTCATCTCTTTTTATACAAATTTGGCTGTTTTTGTAGAGTAAAACATATTTGGTTCTTGGTGTTATCTCGCCAAAATTTCACTCTTTTGATCTATTTTACTCTTTAATTTCTAAAAAAAAAAAAAACTATCTTAACTTACAAAAATTTAGAACTCAAGTTTTTGATTATTATTTATGTTTAATGTGTCCCATAATCCAAAAACAGTTCTTTATGTCCTTTGGGAGTTGATTTTATTTTTATTGAAGCCTTCAAATAAAGATGGCTTAATGTTTGGGTAGAACAAATACTGACATAATGATTTTGTTTAAAATCGATATCCTTTAAGGCATTACATGATATAATGCTAAAGATAATTTGAGGTTAAGTTACTAAATACATATCATCGAAAACTTAGTCTCAAAGCATAAGAGACACGTTGAGAAATAATTACTACTATGACTTATCATATATTTATTTATTGTTCAGTGTGTGGGTACCTTGGTAGATTATCATGGACCACAGTTTGAAGAACACTGGTCCTTGGCACCCTGGTGACCGGGAGATAGATGTTCGTGTTCCAGTCATGTTTACTGAGGGTTGCATTTAATAAATGGTTTTCCTTCATTTTTCCACGTTAAAGCACTTACGCTTACTCTAAAGTAAATCTTAAGACAATGCTAAGACAATTTTTTTTAAAAATTGTGTTTTAAATCCATCGAGTTTTGATTTCAAAACTATATATGTAAATGGGAGCCTAGAAAACCTCTAATTATTAATAAAAAGTCATATTTAATAATATATTTGTATAATATTTTCCTAACATTAAGTAGTTTTAAGTCACGAGGCTTTTATATTTGATAGTTTCATTCTAGATTATGTTTAATACATGCTTATAGAAGAAAGCATTTATAAGTCAATAGCTCTCTTGTATTGTACGTAGTCAATTTAATAATACACAGAAACTTGTAACATTCGTAAAAATGAGTTAAAATCAAATACTGACAAACGATTACATTATATTATCTTTAATATATTCAATTTGGAGAGAATCAGCAGTGAATTTATTTGACCAATATTTCTAATTGGGTATATATGATAATTACAACCGGATCACAAGGATTCCAGGAGCTTTGTCATTTCAAGCAGCCCTCGAGATTTTAAAGAATCTTTTAATTTTATAAAACAAATGTCATAAATATAATTTCAAATTTAAGTTTAATTAATTGTTACATATCACCTTTTTTAATTTTGATCCGAATAACCTTGGAGAATTATCTATTTTAAAAACCAATTATTCCTATTCATGACATTCAAATTACCATCTAATATGGGTAAGGTAAGAAAGATAATATCTTATAAGAGTCAAATAAATTATTTACATTTTAAATATAAAATTATATATATTATTTAGCGCTTAATATAATAATATTTATAAACTATATATACCTGTACAAATATTTGTTCCATGTTCTTCAAATCGTGTACTATAAACTAGACCCAAATATCAAAACAAATGGATGATTCTCTTAATATCGGACTTGGCGTGATAAAAATATGTTTTACTGGTTACCTCATATATATTATAACTAGGTATCATTTTCATAAAAATAGAAACGGGTTAAAATATCTTTATGTTATATTAAAATGTCAAGTTAATGAAGGCTTATATATTTTGATTTATCAGTTAATGCTTAATATAATAATTATATCTTCAACTCAATAGCACTGCTTAACAATTACAGCAAGCTGATTGATAATTTAGATTATTGTATTTAATTTAATAAGTCCATCAACATAATAGTATTAGTTATTTTAGTTCATTATTTCATGAAAAATTTGTGTCTAGTAAGAAAATTTACTTAAATTATAAATAAGTTATTTTAGTGATTGCATTAATAAAATAGCTATCTATATTTAGTACTTTTTTTAACAGAAATTTTATTAGAAAATTATTTATATTTGTAAAAATATACCAAATATTTTAAATTAATTTAAGAACTACTATGTACTTAAGTCACACACTCACCGTTAGCTTAGGATATTGAAACTGTATAAGTATAACCGGGTTTTGTGACGTTTCATCCACAAACTGAGTAGCTTCGCCATATACTTGAAAAGCAGTTATATCTTCCACGTACCGATTGTTTAGATTCAGCAAATAGCCACCTGCCTATAAACAAAAATGTAATTTATAAATCAATCTTAGACCAAGCAAATACAAATTAATTTTAGTGATTAAACTCTATATATATATATATATATATATATATATACATATATATAGTTATTCATATATATAGCTATATATATATATTACATATATATATATATATATAGCTCTATATATATATATATTTACATATATATAGTTATATATATATATATATATATATAGTTATATATATATATATATAGTTATATATATATATATATAGTTATATATATAAAACTATATACATATATATATACAACTATATACATATATGCCACTATATACATAACTATATAACTATATTTATAACTATTTATATATAACTATATATATGTATATATATATATAACTATATATATACATAATATAGTTATATATAACTATATACATATATAACTATATATATATAACTATTTATATATAACTATATATATATAACTATTTATATATGTATATATAACTATATATATAGTTATATAACAATAGAAATAACAACAAAAATAATTATAATGTATGTCATATTTGTATACCTAAAATATACCTCTATTTATATATAAAAACATACTTTTATTATTATTAAATGATATTGAAAACTAATATAGATACTTATACTTATCTGTAGATATTGGAATAAGCCAAAAATCAGAGCTCTAATAATTAATTTATGTGGATCACAAAACCATTCGTGATGAATGTCCCCAAGCCAAATTCAATTAAATTAAAAATGGCATTCTGTATACGGAATACGAAAACAGTATTTTTGTGTGGTAGTTTCGTAAACAGGGGTATTTTCCCTGGTGGCTACGAAACAAATCAGAATGGATCAATGATATATTTTGACACGAAATAAAATATCTTGGGATTGCTACCCGTGTCCAAGTTGTCATTTTTCTACCTAAAGCGACATTAATAGGAGCATTGTTTTAGTAAGACTTGAATTGTACACACCTATCATCAGCTTGCTGAACTCACGGTATAAATATATGGATATAATAGTGAGTTTTAAATACATATTTAACCAAAAATACTGTAGGTTAAAATATATTATTATTTATAAGACAGCTACAACCCTATGATCTTATTTTATAAACTTCTAGCAAGCTATAGATGCCAAACTAAATATTTAAATTATGTAATATCAGTTTAAGTATTTGTTTACATCCATTATTGTTTCCAGCCTGTGGTCTGGGTCAGTATTTATTCAAGGCATATATTTTCTACTACCGGCCTTCTAGGCCTATCATAGCATCATATACCTTATAATATAACTTAAGCCAAGACGGGCACAACATCCACTCCCCAGACGTCTATTTATCACTTTGAAAGGGTAAACCCACAGTTCACTAATTATAAATGTTTCGGCCATGCCAGGAATCGATACCGGAACACTTATCTCAGTGAGAAGACAATCTGCTGACTGATCTAAGGTGTAGGACTTAGTTTACGTTTCCTATATTAGTTCAGATCTCTTTTTTTAACCTATTCTCGTAAAATCATAACTTTTTAATCAAACATATGTTTCATATTCAATGGCCCTCTATTAACATTTAGATCATTTTTCCATGATAAATTAAATACCTGTATTATTAAACTTACGTAATAATATTAATATATTTAATAATCGAATATAATAGTACCATACCAAATCAATCTCTGTGTTGTTTAAAGAAACTCGACCATTTCCCACAGCAGCCACGGCTCTTTGTATCAGGCTTGTATACATTTCCTCTGCATAGCTCTGGACGTCAATGGTGAAGTTGTTCGACACAGTTAACCTACCAATAGTCATAAGTAGATTAATAAATAAGATCTATAAGGGATTATTATAACGGAGCGGTCAAGTTTCGTGGGTTTAAATAACAAAATAACAGACAAGGTTAGTCTTGGGAATCTGCACAATAGGCTGGTATGTTATACTCAATAACAAACAAAAGAGCAGTTTTTATTTGGTTTTTGAATTTTGAAATATGACATTTGGATATAGTAATAAAACCTAGGATATTTGGTTTACCACTCCAATGCTTCACAATTGGGCTATCTATGGCTGGTCCCATGCTGTGGGTCAGTCTTCATTCATAGTTCCCACACGTCCATCACTGACTCTGCCTCAAACTATAAGTAAGGTATGAACCTGAACATGGTATGAATCCTGGATAACTGTTATTAACTGTTATTAAGTTACGTAGAGCTCTATTTCAACATTATCGGTAATTTTTGAGTTTAAGAACTATCATAAAGATATGACTAATGAATGTTGACATTTATATATAATAAAAATCAAAATATAAATTGGATCTAAGAATAAATGATCAAATGTAATTTAGTAGTCAGAGCTCCTAGCTACAGATCTAGAGATCCTGGGATCGATCCTTAGAGATTCCTAAAGTTATCTGTGAAGCAGTGGTGTCTGGGACCAATCAAACTCAGCCTCGTAAGAACCTATGAAGAGCTACTTCAATAAATAGGTAGCAGTTCCAGCAAAAAAAAAAAACTGAAATTAATGTCTGCATTGATTGCTATGCTGACAACATGACGCCCTCTATTTGCATATGTTGGCACTATCTTCGCTAATGGTGGCGGCCACTCGGTTGGTATAGCTCGTTTGCAGGCTCAAACCATAGAGTTATTTTATTTAAAATAATTATTCATATATTTTTTATAAAATAATTAATAAAAATTGAAATAGTGATTTTAACTTTTAAGTTTATATTTTGTTAATACCATCTCTGCTAGTATTATCATGGCATAACTAACATGTTTTCATATTTTTGTTGAAATTTAATATCTAAATTTTCTATGCATAGAAATACAAATAAAATACAAATGATATACAAATAAGATTTTGTTTATTCATCACACTAACCAAATTATATATTTTAGGTCTAAAATAAATGACTAAAGATTAAAGAATATTAATTTGATAATTGTAATATTAAAAATTTATTTAAAATATAAACCTAATGTGATAGTGATTAATAATATAAACATACCCCTTTGTTTGAGAAAATACTAAAATAACACAAAACAAAATAAACTTCATTTTTCTTCTCACTGAATTAATAAAAGTAAATATATATTTCTTTTTCTCTTTGGATAAAATCACTTAACATTATCTGATAATATGTTTTTTTGTGATGTTTGTTCTCGTCACAAATGTTACATAACAGAGAGACATTACAATGTAATCTTAAATTCTATAGACTTCATCAATCAATGTTAAACAACTTTTATCTTTTATTTTAACAATAATGTAAGATTTTCAGAAGCATTTACTCTATCACTGGTTGCCTGATTGTTTTGGTAATAGCAAGGCAGATAATATGAAGTACTTTACATACACTTTGTTATAACAATAGTAACCCGTAATTTTATTACCGTCGCCGCTTTTCGCCACAGGTTCGTGTTATACACTAACACATTATATAAGTTTCAAAGCTCTTGATAATAATTACTATTTACTATATTAAGTTGACGTTATATATTATTTTTTCCCTAAGATATGAAAATAAGTTATCATGAAAAATCAGAGGCTTACTTAATATTTTTCCCCGATTTGTTTAATTGAAGTCAAACTACATTGTAGGATAATTATTCCATTCTAAACATACACAAATATCAACATTTAGGTAAATCATATTTATTCCATATTAAATTATTTAATATCAATTGAAAAAATAATAATAATAAGACCAAGCTTGAATTTTATAATTACTTAGTCATTTTGTATACTATTATATCACGTCTTATCAACACCCCCAAAATATTCATCCAATTTTAATTTGTTGAATAATTTTAATAATATATAATCACTGATTCAACTAAAATATTAACCATGTTAATTTATTCAATTTTATTTATGTATTTATTTAGCACTGTGTCTTACTACCCGTTCGGAAATACGCTTAAGTACCAATTACGCTAATGAATTAGTAATAGGGAGGGTTGAATTTAGAGGAAGTGAACCCGCATTTGCGTAGAGGGAGAGTGGAAAACCATTTAGGAACAAACACCCCCAGTTCACCTGACCGAGATTCAATCCTCAATCTCCCTGTCCTTGTAAGTCTAGCTCAACACGAAACTAGCACGTTAGCCAACTAAACCACCGTATCGGGTCATATTAATTTAAATACTAATCTAAATATTAACTGTCAAATAAATTATTATTTACAGCTATATTTAAAAATCTGAGGCAAAATTTTACTTTTGTAAAGTAATTGACTGATATTATTGAACTTTTGATAAGATTTTGATAAAATCTCTTATCTCATTTTATATATATAGTCACTGCTTTAAGTCCAGATGACGCTTAGGTTTTCATAATCAAAAAATTTAACTATTTAAAGATTTGAATATCATATAAATAATAATTTTGTTGATATATTCAGGGAAGCCTTTATCCCGCCTATGTTTATTTGTAGGATTCTGTCGGAAGCATTTTATCAATTAATAGCAGATATAATCAAAGGTTCTAACAATTTTAGTATAAAGCTATAATTTTATATATATCTCTCTCAGATAACGTAACCACCTTCAACTAGGTCTATTGCAATCCCTTACAATTATAATAACTGTACATGTGGCAACATTAAGTCAACTACCGAGTCATGGGTAGTTGCGTTATCTGATAGCTCGTGATTTTAATAAATCACACATTTGTAGCCGACGATTTCCGCACGTCCATCATAGACTCGGCCTTAAAATATGAGTGAAGAATGACCCTGAGCAAGGGACTAATCCTGGATAACTCAGTGGTAAGAGCATTGGCGTACTAAGCCAAAGGTCTCAGGTTGAATTCTCGTGTCCAGATGTCCTTTTTCAATTTTCAGAATATTATCTAGAAGTTACATCCACACTACTGTGCGCTTTACTAGCATCATACACCGCCATAATCTGGATTTACTAACCATTCTTCCACAACATACTGTTTTAGAATATTCCATAACATCCTCCTATTCACATGTTCGTATACTTTCTCAATATCAACGAATTCACAAACTTTCTTCATTACTGTAATACTTTACTCAATTATTTGTTGCAATGCACAGTACATATAATCCTGTCCCTGCTAACATTTATCAAAGTTTATAAAATATAAACCTTTTATAATTTTGAATACCTAAATCAACCTTTATGCAGATCGTGCCTATCTAATCTAGTTATTTTTATTATATAATAGTATTCATAGTAATATTTATTTTCGTTGTTTTTCACTGCTTAGCATTATCAGATATCTTACCTTAATTTGATAACACTTTTTGCATTGTTTCCATAGGAACAAGATTATAATTACCAAATATTATTATAGTTAGTAGCTGGCGAAATTGTCCGAGGGTCATTGAGACCAGTACACTGTGAGCTTGGAACTATACTCTCTTTGTTGCGATGACGTCACAGCATCATCTTGTACAGAACTACACAATGGATCCTGTAGTATAGCAACCCACGAGTAATTACAACACAACTTTGTCAAAAGTGAATTTTAAATTAAGATGGCACAGTAATTTGTGGCCACTTTGTAAGGTGAAGAGCACCATTAGATTTCAACATGTCTATGCAACTACCCATACCACCAAAAACTACACGGTCTATCAAACATAGAGTTCCTCATTGGTTGTGCTACTTTCTGAACATTTTTGTATTAACTTAGCCAATGATTTCAATTATTCATTTGTCACTTTTTTAAATGATTACCTTATTTCTCTGATTGCTTCTATTTTCTTACTACAAAACTATCTGGTTTTGTTAAGGTTTTACAGAGGAAATTTGTAAATTAACTAAGACACTGTAGAGAGTAATGACATTAAAAATTATAATTATATTTTGTGAAGTTATGTAATTGGTGTTTAGTTCAAGATGATTTTATCTTTATTGATAAATCTCTGCAGTTGTTACGTGAGCTAGTGTTAAAGGGAGAAACAAAAGGACAGGGAAAGTTTATATATGTTTTTGAATCGCCGTATTATTTAAACAGTTCAATATTTCTTCGAAGTCAGGGCTAACTATTCAAAGCCAAACTACCCAAATTGACAAATATGCAAACATAAATTTCTGGAATTCCTTGCGTTTCTTCTGTTTTCAGGTTCATATAAAAACTTGCTCCTGGTTATTAATCCAAAATATATCATATTTGAATACTCAAAGTAATAGAAAAATTTAGTAGCAACTAAAGATCTTTATTTTTATGAAACGTTTAATGTTGACGTCGACCCCATTGAATGTTGTTATGTTTTTCATACAGGTATACAGTAATTGGACGCATAAAATAAAATATTTATTCTACTTTTCACTTATATATTTCAACTGAAAGAGATAACAATATAAAATGTCCCTAGTTGTCATCAAATACTTTACTATTTTTGATATAAAGTGCCTAGAATAATGACAGAGACTTTTATTGATACACTCTCTTTGTACACTTTGTGTAAAACGCTTCTTTTGGGAGGTATGAAAGCCCGTATGGACGTTCTCCTGGAAGTAAAGAAGGTTTTTCCACTATAAATATCAAAATATAAATTTTAATTTTACGATGTGGAAAAAAATTATGAAATAAATTAAACTGGGGGTATATTTGTTTGGAAATATACTTATTAAAATAAGAAGAAGAAAAACATATGAGCTTACAACATAAACAATGCGTCAGCATTTCTTACAATAAGCCAGGCCAGACTACAGGTTAATAAATAAGTATTTGTCATTGGTTGTAAACTGATTACATGTTGTGGTGTTAATTAATAATTTCCCAGTGACACATATCATTGTTAAAGTATACCAGATACACCTTCAAATATTTTGATGATCAATAACAGAATGTTAAGGTCGTATAAAACTAGGCTCCCCATCCATAACACTTCATTATCGTTAATTGTTTTCAGGCTGTGGCCAGGTCAGTTTAGTAAAATGCTGTCCTATTTCTCTAGTCTTCCACTACTCTTCCTACTTTATTATCTTCTGTTTTCTATTTTCATTTCAACATTTTCTGCTGTATAATTTTCCTATCTCTTTCTTGACCTCCCTTGAGGTACTTTAGCTACATACTTCATTTCCAAACTTTTCTTCGGCATTCTCTATTTTTTGATTCTCATTACATGCCCAACCCATCTTATTCTTGCTACCTATACTAACTCATGTACTCTCTGTACAACTACTCTTTCCTGGAAAACTTCATTCCTAATCTTTTAGTCATTTAATCCAAACCTGGTGCTTTCCTTTATTTAATTCTATTTAATGAGTTCTCCTTCTATTTACAGGTTGGAACTCTTTGCTCTTCTTCTGCTATTTTTTCCAACTTCTTTGTTTCATTCTCATTCCTTTGCTCTTCCATGTTGAACATATTCTCAAAATATTTAATTTATAGTTCTTTTCTTACTGTCCTGTCTTCAACGTTATTTCTTCTTCTTCCATCATTCTAACTTATTGTCTTTTTCTCACCTCCTGCTTCTTATTTGGAGCTTCCTACTTCCTTCCTTGTACCATTCCAGCATTTTCAACCATTTTTGCATCTAATCCTTCCTGGCTTCCTGTACAACTCGCTTAACTCTTTTATTCTTTTCATCATAGTTCCTCTTTTTTCCTCATGCCAAATCCCAAAATTCCTTATGCGTTCTTAATTCTTCTACTATGATGCTTCCTTCAGTCTTTCTTTCCACCAATGTGTTTCCTTCCACTTCCTTTTACTTCATTTCCACCCACATACCTCATCTGCCACCAGGCTGTTCTTAAACCATTCCCAGTCGACCTCTACACTTTGCGTCTCGTCTTTGAGTAATAATCTTTTTGTCTTACTTAGCTACACCTTTCATTTCCATCTGTATCTGACCTAGCTAGCTCTTAAATGAAAATTTTAGATAAACTGATTTCCGCCATAAAGAGATCCTAAATATATACATATTGCTTAGGGAGTAATTATTATTACCTAATATATAAAACTATGTCTTAAGGACTTAGACAAAGAATTCAGACAGTGACATAGCAATTTAAGACGTATGGTCCATGATAAGTAGAGCATTAAAGCCTTCATTCTAAACTACGCCACATGGGCATAGGAAAACATGTAACTTAGACATACAACTATATGACTTATGGACATAGATAGAAAGCCTTAGGACTGACATACAAAACTATGCATTATGGGCCTATAAAATTAAGTCAGATATACTGACAAAAAACTTATGTCTTATGGACATAGAAAAAGAGGGGTTTAGAATTAAACTCAGATTATAAATTGTAGATACTTAAAGTCTCAGAAGAGGCTTCCTCTTTGTCATGGTGGTGAGACTGACGCCTGACACATCGAAGTGACTCGTAGATACTTCGGCAATGTAGGTTTACGTCCTAGTTCTTCCTCCATCGATTTGATACAATAGAATATTATATGATCATCACATCACATTATCATTCTCTGATGCTCCCTGAAGAGGAGCACGAAAGAAAGTTCCAACACGTACCGACCAATTGGTCACACCATGTGGTTTGCAAGTAAAAATTCGGCTTGTCACGTTTCGCGAAGTTCTGGAACAGAAAAAAACATTTTATTAATAATAGTGGGGGGAAAGATACTTGGGAAACCGAATAAGGGTTTTTAGAGTTACGTGTGGAGACACTACTCTACGAGGGGCTGGGTGAGAACCTCCCAAAACACCATTGTCACATCTCGCTTATCCGAGCAGGGCTTTGGGATGTCGATGGCACCCACCAGGGTCGATTACGTAGTCCCCAGGCCCCTGGATAAGAGGATTGGTGGCACCGGGAAGTCTGGTGTAGAAGGACCGCGCCTGTTTCCGGAAGTGGTCCTTGATGGTAGGCATATCCAGGTTGCGATGCAGAGTCTCATTCCGGACATACCAAGGTGCGCCCACAATGACCCTCAGACACACGCTCTGGAACGCCTGCATCCTCCTCATATACGTGTCCGCCAGGTAACCCTAAGCGGGACACGCATAGTCGAGGATCGGTCAGAGCAGCTGCTTGTACAGCGTCAGACCGTTCCTTGTAGACAGGGCGCTACGCCTGTTAAGCAGTGGGCCTAGGACTCCCAGCCTTTGCCTCGCATTGTTGAGTCTTTCGTTACAGTGTAGTTGTCAGGTCAGTTTGGTGCCCAGCGTAGGTCCCAGGTTCTTAACACTGTTCGCCCATCTGAGCTGGAGTAGCCCCACTGTATCACTTTCTTTTACATATTATGTGAAGTGAGGGATGACGATTATATAGTTATGGACCTGACGAACTCGAGGACAGGTTAGAGTCTGGACATCTAAAGGGGGGAGTTTCGAAATTTCTCTGGGTGACCATTAGCGCTCTTTGCTGATGTGGTGCCCATAAAAAATTATCGTCCTTTTCTTGGAAGCGTGACTTGAGAGTAAGACGTCGGTATAGTCAGCTGGGGCAGCTTTTCTGGAGCTTTGGTTTTTCGCGGCAAAATAAATCCACAGTGATTTAACACCTGCGACATATTATTTGAATATATTAGCACTTGTAATCACAGTGTTAATTATATTTTAGTATTTTATGTTTACATGTAAATCCGGTGCTTTTACATGCTACAATTATAATAAGCCATAAGACGTGCAGATTTAATGAATGAGGAATTGCTGTGTAGTTAGTCCCTTGTAATATAAGACGACACAGGAACAAAGTTTTAAAAGCAATTCAACTCAGAGTCAAACCCGGTATAACAATTACAAAATCTTTAAGCTTAAAGAATTTAAAATTTGATTTTAATAATGTTTATCTTGTTTGCAATTAAAGGTATACAAATATAATTAAGGGAAATAATAATCTTACTAATCAAAATAAATAATTTGATTTTTATAAAATTATACTTTAAAATATTAATGCTGGGGAAGTTAAAAGTGAACTATGTCCAATATTGTGAGTAAATTTAAATGATTATACAAAGAAAATGAACTTAAACTAGATATAACTAAAAAGTAAAAGACTAGAGAAGTTAAACTTGAGAGCTCAGCTTATGAACATTACAATGTCGATAAGACTAAAAGTGGTTAATCCCCCCAAGTTTGAATCACCAAAAGGTAAAGAAACTAGGTTAAGCCCATGTTTAAGATTTGATTTTATTATCAATAAATAAATATACCCTAAAGATGTATAGATTTTAATTAAGAATGAATAATTGATTTTGAATTGTATATAAAAGTTTTAACATTGTATGTAAAAATTCGCATTATGAATATTTAAAAAGTACATGTAACTTTAATTAAAAAATAATTAATATAGTTTATTGAATACAATAACAATTAATTTTAGAATAATTTATACAAAAATAATATACTTATTAAGTGATGTTACTAGACTAGATAATAAGGCAACTATATATATATATATATATATATATATATATATATATATATATATATATATATATATATATATATATATACATATATACATACACACACACGTATCTCACAGTATGAGGAAACTTTAATAAACAAATAAAAGAAAAGGGGCAATTCATGATAGGTAATATGAAGTTATAAAATAGTATAAAAGACATTCAGAATGAATTTAAGAACTTATACATTCTCTCTGGTCAATCTGATATAAATATATATAGGACTATTAGCGTATGTTCAATCTTGAATGATTAATGTAGGCTAAACCAAAAATATCGATTAGTGGAACGTGTAGGAGATAGTCAAGTAACAGCATGAATTAAAAGATAGTTTAATATAAAGTGGATATTTAAAGATTTTGTTAGTAAAAATTAATCTAAAGTTGGACATAAGGTATATTTAGTGGAATACCCAACTATCTATCGCGATTAGGGGACAATAAAAATTGACATAAGTCATAATAAGTTAAAACTCTTGTTACACATCGTAGTAAAGAAACTCTCAATATCGTTGACACGCTAACGCTTCATAGCCGAATCACATAGTGGAAATTATACTGAATGAGCTTGCTACTCAACTAGTACTGAATATTCAGCCTATTTTAATTATTTTTGTCTAACTCAACAGGAAATTCTGCAAGTTGACGATGATTCTTGGGCGATGTGTTGTATAAAGATACAGTCTATCCATAGATGATTGAAAATAATTTATACCAGCTACTTTTTCTACAGAGTCTGCAACCTATAATTTATGCAATGCCAAATAATTATGTTTAGATATAAAGTTAAAAATCTTTATCTTACTCCAGACTTTTTTCTAAGAATTACACTAACCCTATCACTTGTAAAAGACACTATATATTGCTTCAAATATTCATGGTTATACCATGCTTCTAAAGGCATTAGACAACAGCGTTAAATATTGTTTCAGATTTTTGATTTTCAAGGTCAACCAAATCTAAAAATAAATGGTTTAGTAAATGTTCCTCACTGATTTCACATCTTAATTAAATAATTACAACAGATATTGTTATTAGGCTAGTAGATTAATCAATAATATAGAAAATTTTCCTTGATTTTCCTTATTTTTTTACAATTATTAACATGCTCTATGATCATATTGCACTAAATCTAGAATGGAGGCTGGTTTCAACATCCATCGCATTTAGTCTTTTAAGTTCTAGCAAACCAAAGTGGTCAAAGTAAGGTCGGTAATTTTTGCTAGATTATATTTCGATCTAAAAACAGCTTTAGTTGATTCCTAATAAGATTTATTAACAGTATATCATACCCCTTAATTGATTATTTTTTCGACATATTTTAGGTATTCTGGGTCGTTGCATGAGCAATTGAATTCTTGTGCAGAGTTTATTTTATGCATGAATTAAACTTATGTGAATTATTTGAACCATAAAATGTCAACTGGTAAGAACTCCATTCAGTAGACAAAGAAATACGTACTCTTTTGAAAGCTCCCAAACTTATCAGTTCAAAACAAGTCTTATATCCTAATTTACAGTTTTTGCAGTCAATCCAAGGAAATTATTCTTTTTTACGTTCCGAATTATCAGCCGTCCATATACTTGCTCACCCGCCTTGTGTTTAATCTACCTTGCAAAAATTTTCTGATCCTTCATTTTTATCAGTATCCACAACAACATCAATAACACTTTCATTATAGATAGCATCAGTTGATATACTTGTTAGCAATATAAAATGTTCACCTGATTTGCTAATGTATCCACTTGACGCATCGAGTCTAATTTATCAACAAATTGCGAAAAGATAGAAGTTAAGATTTTGATGGACACCTACCATATAAGTACGATAATGTTGTACAGCCTATTTCTTAGAAATTATGCATACCAACAGCATGTAGTTTTTGTATTATATTTAACGTGTATATGTTAAATTGAATTATATTAATACAAAATTAACAATCTAAAATTTACTTTTTTACAACAAGATGTAATTTCAATTAAATTAAAATTAAATAACACATTAAATAAAAGATTATATTTTTGAAGTTATCATATTATTATTATAGAGAATAAGATGATGTTCTGTCATACACGACGAATATTTATAATACAATATTTTTTACAAAATTTAGTATTTTCAAATTAAATCATATCTTAACTGTTAAAAAAAAGTTCAGTATTTTCCTGCTAGATGGGTCTGTCATCGGAAGCTGCTCTCTCTTTCCTCCCCAACTCCATTTTGGCATAATCTATCTTACTATATATTTTGTAAGCCCCACTACTCCCCCTCCTCTTAACCCATTTTTATCCTGTTCGGGTAGAACCCTTGACTTGGCTCTAATTATCTGTCACCTCCAAACTTGAGCTATTGAAAACTGTCCCTGTAATGTATTTGCATGATCTATGCCAGCAGTTTTTTTATAGTGTAGGCTTGATTCTGTCTAGCTTATAAATAATGTGATTGGATACAATATATTTATATAGCAACGGCTTTGTAAGACGAGATGAAAATGCTTTCACTAAATAGTTTTATTCATGTTTTATAGACGTACAAGACCTTATTGTATTTATAGCGGTATTAATATTTTTGAAGATATTAAGAATCAGCGGTGCATCCAGAAAATTACTTTAAGGAGGGCGGGCATGTGGGTCAAAGTTATTATTTTTGTCCCGTAAAATATCACATTATTTTAGTTTAAGGCTTAATTTTTTTTTAAACAGAAATGACACACACATGTATAGTATACAGTTTGTTTAAAAAAAGTGTATAGAACTTATTGATCTTATTATACACATTAACATATGTAAAATAATTCTAGTGTTGTTACATAACCTCTAATTGTATCGTTGTTAAACTCTAATAATAATTATTATTATTATTATGATATAGGTAAACTCTAGTAATAATAATAATAATAATAATAATAATAATAATACAAATACTTCCAAAAACCATAGAGATGAACGCAATTTTGAATATTAGTAGTAAAAAATAAATAGTACGGTGCACCAAACAGACTTTCTCTTGCTTTTATCTTGAAATATACATTTACTGAGAACTCGTAAGATTTGTGAAATGAAATAATAAGTATATACATTGTTGTAGAAACACTACTCCAATAATCATAAATGAAATAATATACACTGTTACTTACTCTATGACATCATGAACTAGAAACACTGTTCCCAAAATTTGAGAAAAGAGAAACATCTTTTTAAACCAAAGAACATAAGAATCAAATTAATTTTCAAAGCCTGTATTTTAATACAGTATATATATATGTCTATATCTCAGAACTTATTTGACAATAATAAATTGGGGAAGATGATCACGGTTTAAAACATACATAAAATCAAATATTAATAAGAAATTATTAATTGGTTTGAAACAGAAATTTAACATTGTAAAAGGCTATGCTATTTATAATTATGACCCCCCAATGAAAATTATCTGTATCCAACCATGACCATGTGTAAAGTATCCTCAATGTCGTGTTCACGAGAAAATTAAAATTTCCATCGTGTTTATAATGATAAACATTGTTTGGATATAAGATATAGGCCTAATAAAAAAATTATCATAGTGAATTTCAAGAAAATAGATTTATTATTTTTTTGTCTTTCAAGTTAACAGTAGGGCCTTTCTGTAAATTGATGTAGGCGTACAGTGTGTACATTCTATTTAATTGAAATAATATTTAAAATATGACAATTTTTTACCAACTTTGGCCATCTTTATCTGATTATTTAATTTTTTTAAATTATTTCCAATTTTTTTAACAGACTATCATCTCTAATATCTATTGTACCAAATATTGTGATGCACTTATTTAATTATAACCTCCTTTTACCATGTATTTAAATATTTTGAGCAAATAGTGACTGTAAAAACTATGTCACTGAAAAAAACAAAAAGAAATAGCAATATTTCTTTAAATATAAGAAATAAAACATGTTTTTATATATTTCTACATTTATAGATAAACTAAATTAAAATGTATCATTTCACTGTAAATAATGATTTACTAAAGTAACTAAGAAAAATTGCACTTTGACAGAGATTCGAGATCGTGTCCTTTGACTTTGGACGTTATTCTATAAAACACCTAAATCGCAGCTCAAAAGTCGGCATCGCTGCTTGGAGAGTACATTGTTGATAGCTTGTCTTTGTTGAGTAGTACGCAGCACAGTTGAAAGGATTAAGGGAATTATCTGTGAAATGTAAGAACACTCTGAAAGGGGTGAAGTAAAGAAGGGGTGAAAGGTGTCTGTGTGGTGACAGCCACAGTAGCTACAGTAGCGCACCTCTAGTGAGGAGATAATACATAGTACTACTTGGAAGAGAGATTTGCAAAACCTCAAGATGTCCATTCGAATCTTAATGTTTTATGTTTGTAATTAATAGTTTCCATTATTATATTTAAACATTTTACTGATGGATATACAAGAACACCGAACACATTTGAAAACACTCAAATAACATTATTGTAAGAGAAACTTGTAATAACTTGACAAAAGTATAAACACCAATCAAGATTAGCGCTCACGTTGACTTGATGATGACTGGACCAAAGTGACTCTCATAGGTGCAATGGAGGTGTTAAGGGTGCATCACAGCCAGGCCACTCCCTCCCTCTCACTGTCACTTGATGATGACTGGACCAAAGTGACTCTCGTAGGTGCAATGGAGGTGTTAAGGGCGCCTTACAGCCAGGCCACTCCCTCCCTCTCACTGTCACTTGATGATGACTGGACCAAAGTGACTCTCATAGGTGCAATGGAGGTGTTAAGGGTGCATCACAGCCAGGCCACTCCCTCCCTCTCACTGTCACTTGATGATGACTGGACCAAAGTGACTCTCATAGGTGCAATGGAGGTGTTAAGGGTGCATCACAGCCAGGCCACTCCCTCCCTCTCACTGTCACTTGATGATGACTGGACCAAAGTGACTCTCGTAGGTGCAATGGAGGTGTTAAGGGCGCCTTACAGCCAGGCCACTCCCTCCCTCTCACTGTCACTTGATGATGACTGGACCAAAGTGACTCTCATAGGTGCAATGGAGGTGTTAAGGGTGCATCACAGCCAGGCCACTCCCTCCCTCTCACTGTCACTTGATGATGACTGGACCAAAGTGACTCTCGTAGGTGCAATGGAGGTGTTAAGGGCGCCTTACAGCCAGGCCACTCCCTCCCTCTCACTGTCACTTGATGATGACTGGACCAAAGTGACTCTCATAGGTGCAATGGAGGTGTTAAGGGTGCATCACAGCCAGGCCACTCCCTCCCTCTCACTGTCACTTGATGATGACTGGACCAAAGTGACTCTCATAGGTGCAATGGAGGTGTTAAGGGCGCCTTACAGCAAGGCCACTTCCTACCCATCACTGTCAAAACAAAACCTAGCGTTCCTATGTCTGTTTCGCAAAACTATGTAGGCCAGCTTTAGTTGAAAATAAATCTAATTTGTACTATAATGTTTCGTTTTTACTGCTATAGTACAGTATTATAATACTAATGAATTAAGGAAGTGATCAAAAAATATTTGCGATTCTGAGCATAAAACCCAAGTTTAAAGACTGATATTTCTAAATTAGAACAGTATTTATTTTGCAAATAAAACAGAATTTTCAAACAAGTGTGGGAGTGCCACTCCACCATTGAGAGCAATGTAGGAGCGTCACTCCCACCTCCTCCCGCTCCACTACAGTCCTGCCACTCCACCATTGAGAGTATTGTAGGGGCGCAACTCCCACCTCCTCCCGCTCCACTACATTCCTGCCACTCCACCATTGAGAGTATTGTAGGGGCGTCACTCCCACTTCCTCCCGCTCCACTACAGTCCTGCCGCTCCACTATTGTAAATAGGGGAAATCCGTGTAATTTGGACCACTTAACTTTTACCTAAGATAAATATCATCAGTTTGGATCTATAATTTTTTTTAGGTAAGAGAGTAAATAATATACTTACATTACCAGTAGAAAATATTATTAATTTTTAGAGACACACTTATTTAAATAATATCAAGTAAAAATCTAAATATGTGTAATTTGGACCATATGTGTGTAATTTGGACCAGTTGGTCATGTAATTTGTACTTCAATAAAAAAATAGTTCCTCAAATGTATCAATATTTATAAAACACTTAGGGTTTACAGAACAACATTTGTAAAACATGTGAGAAAATTATTGTGAAAAATCGTTGCAAAAATAGTAAAAGCCATTTGTTAATTTGGCACAGTTTTCATGTAACCAACATTTGCACTTTTCACATTGAGTCCAGTCTTCCTCATAACCTTCACCACACACAAGATATTGAGTTTCGTTACGCCTGACATCTCAGCAATAACTGTTGTTTTCCTTTCCAGCTTCTTTAGCTTTTGTTTGGGTGAAACAAAATTGGACGTTTCCTGCGTTTTCTTGTGAGAGATTCTAGTCAAGATTACTCCAGATGCTGCACCACGCTTTTCAACTTTTCTCCTTGAGCCATCTGCACTGGATGAAGGTAAGGGTATAATTATTTGAGCTGGAACATAATCTGAACTCCCATGTTGGGTCGCATTTAAATGATATTGAGTTGATATTGTAGCTGTAGCAAATTATGTGTCCTGATCTTGACGAGCTTCAGGCTGATCCGTTACAGCTGATGGAGCAAAGTCAGTATCAGTAAAAACATGTCGGTCCACCGGCCACAATCCACCAGCTCGGAATCCATTGATAGCAATTTACATAGTTGCTGCTCTTGGGAATGCAATACCCAGGATTTTCCTTAGTTTTGTCTCAATTGATGATCCCATTTATGTATTTAGTAGATTGAAGAAGGACACATCTAAAGGCTGCATCCAATGGGATGGCAATGACAACATGATGATTCCATGCTTTCAGGCAACTTCGATGACAGCAAGACTTTTGATGTGGGTTCAGTGCCCACCCAGGATCAACCAAACCTTTGCTTCAGATGAAGGTTTCATGACTGCCACAAAGTGTTGAATCCAATGACAGAGTATTTCGGCGTTCATCCACCCTTTATCCTGACAGCAGAAGATTGTGCACGGTGGAGCTCCAAATGAAATAGATTCTTTCATCCTCTTCCTGGTGTAGATCAACATTGGTGGGATGTAGAAACATGTTGCGCTGACAGCGTAAAGACCTGTCACATTCTGTCCTCGTTCACAATAAGTAATAGCTCCTACCTGGTTTTTGCCCTTCTGCGCCACGAATTTTTCAGGACGTTGCACAACTGTATGAGAAGTTTAATCCATATTGAATATTCGTTCAGCAGTAAATTTATGTTCATAAACAATATTCTCTAGTACATCAAATAAATTATAAACTACAACCTTGTTGAAACTAGAAGCCCTAGCCTGAGAGGTTAGCTCTTGTTGTCTTAAGCTCAGCTCAGGGTGACGCTTCATAAAGCCTTCAAACCATTCCTTGCCAACTGATTGCTTGTCCTTGTTTAAACGCGTCTGCAATTTATTTGCCTCTGCTATTTCAAACGCAAGTTTCATCACGCCCTTTCTAGTCAGGCCGGAAAAAAGAACAATGGCTGTACACTATTATAGACAGATAAAGATATATATGTATATATGCATACCAGATTATTGTTGAGTAAAGTAAAATGTTGGGAATTTTATAAAAGTTATCGTACTTCAATTTCATTAAGCAGAAAAACTAATAAAATAGCTATTTAGCAAATAATAAAATTAAAATGCTTACCGATAAAGCATATTTTCAAAAAGTAGCAGATGATGGACAAGATCAACTTCTTCTGCAGTAGACAAGTCCATTGGATGACCAAATCTAACTTCGGGGGAGAATTCTTGACTACGGATCTATCTTTTTAGCGTCGTTTTCGGTATGTTGTACCACCTGGCTGACTAATTAACAACGACATAATCCTACACAGTTGTCAAATACCATTTCTGATCGTCATATTTCCATTTACCATATATACCTTTTGCTTTTCTAGCTTCGATAGTTGTCATCTAGAAAAACAGAGCGATTTATTAAACTTCGTATAATTTGAACTTCTGGTCCAAATTACACACTCTCATACGGTCCAAATTACACACTCTCATATGGTCCAAATTACACGATATGGTATAAAATTATTTGGTTTAGAGTTAAGTTAAAGTATCTGAAAATACTTAAATATAATTATGAAATATCTTACCTTAGGGTTTTATTGAAAAACAAATCAAGTTTCGATTCAATTTTAACTGTGAAAGTAAACAATAAACTATCCTTAAACTGAACACAAATAATAAGATAAATCAAGCCGTGCTAGATAATCACCATACCAGCATAGATGATCGATTTCGAGTGAACAAAAATGGTGTTAGCAGGTTCTTGACACCCAATGATCACTTCCCCATCCAAGAGGTAAAAACGGGTTAAAACTTACCATCAACTACTAGGTGTATTTGCCTACACAAATAGATATAATAATTAAATAGCTTTTAACGTACAACCCGATTGGTTAATTATATGTGGTGAAAAAAGAAACTAAAAGCCGTTATTACAGATTTCATGATCAGCCGAAACACACTAGCGCTAAATTTTCTCAGTCGTTCATCGAGATTAACTTTAAAACTAGTGTTTATATATTTAGATTATTTTTTGTAATATTACATATTTCCAATAAGTTTACATTAATTACATACAAAATTCCAATATTATATTATATTTATAAAGGAGTGTTGGATGGAAGTTTTTGTTGTTAGTATTCTATAAGTATACTAAATAATAAATAAATAATCAAAACATCACAAGTAAGCCCTTTAATAATTATATAACTACAACATTTTAAAGACGATAAATAATTTTACTTCTATAAATTAACATAAATTTCTTTTATATTTGTTAAGTAACCATCTCCCGTATAGTTTTATACATAACTAGCCCCCTTCCCCGTAAAAAATTATTGTAAAGAATCCTGTAAAACAAAGTTTCAAATCA
>JBCFYV010000100.1:855939-893439 GCA_039000515.1 Timema cristinae
CGGCTTTCACACAGTCCTTGGCAATGTGTGTGGTTTCTCCGCACTTGGTGCACTGTTTCGACCGATCCGGGCCTTTGCACATCCTGGCCAAGTGACCAAACTCTAGGCATCTAAAGCATTTCAGGGGAGAGACTCTCTCTCTTACTCTGCAAACAACCCATCCTATCTTCATTTTATCCTTTTGTAGGACGAGTTTCGCATGGTTAGCAGTAAGGACAAGTAGCGCGATCTGCGTTCCCCCATACGCATGTCGAAGGGATTTTATAGCATCGGGTTTGACGTCAGTCCCCTCTACTTGTTGACGGATAGCATCACATATCTCGTCTCTTGTCGTGAATTCGTCGAGGTCCTTTATTTCAATGGACTTCATGTCTGTCCTGCTAGTGACCTCAGCTGAGTTCACCAGTTGCTCCTGGATCACCTGATGAATATCTCCGGTTCCTTGTTTAGCTTTGCGGTTCAAGACCAGCAGGAGATTCCCCGCAGCATCTCTCCGCATCTTGCTAACGTTTTCCTTGAGGTCCTGTAGTTTAGGGTCACTCTTCAGGGACTTCACGATGTCAGCATAGGATTTTCCCTCCTTAGCTTTGACAATCACCACATCTGGGCGCAACATTTTCTCTTGTTTGCGTCTTTCTTGTCGCTTCTCCACCGTTTTAACAGGTGCCTTTTCTTTCTCTACTGACTCCGGTTGTTTCACCCCATTTTCCTGAAGCCTATGGTCCACTCTGTCCACCTTCGTCTTCTCTCGTCCTTCTGATGTTT
Source organism: Timema cristinae (assembly GCA_039000515.1). Lineage (NCBI taxonomy): Eukaryota > Metazoa > Arthropoda > Insecta > Phasmatodea > Timematidae > Timema > Timema cristinae. Next base: position 856,705 of record JBCFYV010000100.1, read on the forward strand.
CTGGGATGGACCCTGTCGGTGCCACCCACAACACGTGTCGTGGGGATTCCAGGGGCCTCTCCTTATTTCTCGCAGGGGACTGAACTTCTGCACCCTTCTGAGTCTGTGGTTCAGAGGGTTCCCTGCGTTCGCTCCCAACGGACTGCTCACGACTTTGAGCCTTTTGGATCTCAGCCTCCACGCCATTTTGCTGGTCAAACATCGCTTGAACATCACTTGTAACTAGTTTCGCCAGCTCAAAAGTGCTAATAACCCTGCTCATTTTTGCACGAATCTCCTTGGCGATGTTAGTCCTTGGCTTGACGTCCTGGTATAGGTCATTCAGTTCCTTCTCTAGTCGGAAGAGAGCCTTCAGTCCTCGTTCTGTCTCCTTGCTTGGGACTGTATCCACTTCCATTGGATCGCCCCATGGATTCATTCTATCTAGTTGGTTTTTAAAAAATCCTGCTAACTTTCAATCTTCACCAGCGCTTCGTACGCATGTATGTATATATGTGTGCATGTATGTATGTATGTATGTATGTATGTATAATTATATATATATGTATGTATCTATATATATATGTGTGCATGTATGTATGTATGTATATATGTGTGTGGTATGTATGTATGTATGTACGTATGTATGTATGTAAGTATGTATGTATATATGTGTGCATGTATGTATGTATATATGTGTGCATGTATGTATGTATATATGTATGTATGTATGTATGTATATATGTGTGCATGTATGTATGTATGTATGTATGTATGTATGTATGTATGTATGTATGTATGTATATATGTGTGCATGTATGTATGTATGTATATATGTGTGTGTATGTATGTATGTATATATATGTATGTATTTATGTATATATGTATAAATGTATGTATATATGTATGTATGTATGTATGTATGTATGTATGTATATATGTGTGCATGTATGTATGTATGTATGTATGTATGTATGTATATATGTGTGCATGTATGTATGTATGTATGTATGTATGTATGTATGTATATATATATATATATATGTATGTATGTATTTATGTATATATGTATAAATGTATGTATGTATGTATGTATATATGTGTGCATGTATGTATGTATGTATTTATATGTATGTATGTATTTATGTATATATGTATAAATGTATGTATGTATGTATGTATGTATATATTTATATATATGTATGTATTTATGTATATATCTATATATGTATGTATGTATGTATGTATATATGTGTGCATGTATGTATGTATATATATATGTATGTATGTATTTATGTATATATGTAAAAATGTATGTATGTATGTATGTATGTATGTATATATGTATGTATGTATGTATGTATGTATGTATGTATTTATGTATATATGTATATATGTATGTATGTATGTTTGTATGTATGTATGTATGTATGTATGTAATTTTGATTGTGAAACAATTTTTTTATCAGATTGCTTATAACTGAGTAATATATTATTTAATATCAATTAATCTTCACTAACCAGAATATTGAAACCGGTTATCATTTATAGTAAATTGGCTCATTAGTACAAATATCTTGCGCTAGCTTCATTTTATGTCAAACACATCAAATTAATTTGTTTGTATTGAATGCATAGGATAGTCAAATAAATTTTGATCATATCCGGAAAAATAATTTATCAAACTTTTGTTCTTAAGAGATATAAATTAATCCAGCAAATCTGGAGATATAAGTGTATAAAGAAGTGTTGAACATAATACCCTAATTTACTTGTTTGCTAATAAATGTTAGTATCCTCCCACATATACTAGTGTAGTGGCATTTATGCAATATTTTATTAGTAGAAGAATAGAAGTAAAAATAAAGCTCGTCTACTTAATTAATTATTACTATAGCTTTTTCCTTGAGTAATATCTAATTCAACTATAATATTGAGCATGAATCTTCTTGACCACAGTATGTCACTGAGCCTATAGACATGCTGGCAATAAGACGAATGAACAATGAAAGTCAACCCTCACCTATGGCGGTAGCATCCTTTCCCTATCTGACCAATATATCACCACAGCGAGAGTGTCATACAAAAAGAAATATGCTAATAAATCATCAAGGACCTTTAATGACCACCACTCGACCCAACCAAACCCAGGTGTCAGCACCTACCATTGTTTATTGTTATCAGGAATTAGAGTTGTAGTTAAATAAAATCAGGAGTAGTAACAATAAGGGCCTTTCAGCAAGTTTATTTATAACAGGAAAATATTTGAATTTATAACTTTATAAGATGAAATAAGGTTGAGACTTATACGCAACATATTATACATTTAAACATAACATAAATTCTCTCTAATTAATCAAAATTATAATCTGAATTTATTTAGAACTGGTAAATATCTCAGTTTATAACTTTATATGATGACAAAAGGGTGCGAGCTCTACGCTATATTAGACATTTAAACATAACATAAATTCTCTCCAATTTAATATAATTATAATCAGTTTACGTATTATAAATTATAGGACGAGCAGTAAGGTCAGTTTACAACTTTAAAATATTGCTCTAATAATGTCCGTAATATACAATCTCACAATAGGGATTCTACAAGAAACATATAAGAGCTACCTTGAATTTAAATATAAAAAGACTGGCTTGTCAATAAAGTACATACAAAAGGGAGTTACAGAAATCTAGGCTGTTCCATGCCTTTAATTCTCACTCTAACTGCACGAATAACGAATAACATAAGTTATACGCCAGTGCGTGAAGGCCTATTCCTCTGACCAAACTTTAATAACGAGTTTTAACGTGATCGCAAAGAAAAAGGTAATCTAATACTTTAATATCAGCACCACAATATTAGCCGTAATAAATAGATATTATAAGACAATTTCCGGGACTTCGAAATTATATAGAAACGCGCAAAAAAACTAATATAAATTAAAGGCAACTTATTCCAGTGCACAAAGAGGCGGCTACATATTTAAATATTTGTACGCGAACCCTTCTTACTAACGTAATATTTACAAAAAAAAAAATATTATATGAATCCCCAACATTACAACTACTTACATCCTAATATGTTCCTTAGAACTATTGTCGTCAAAGAGTATCGCTGAGCACTTGCTTAAATCCTGCTTGTACCAGCGGGGGAAATGTGGATGGATTACATGACGTAAGGTGATGTCATTCACAGCAAATGAGATCTTAGATTACCTCATCAGCGCCTGCGCACAACGCTGTGAGGTAGTAGAAGATGGGAGGGGGGCACAGTTAGCACTACAGCGCCAATAACCTCCACAAGGCCGCGCTTGCGCGTCAACCACTACGTGGGTTTATTCCAGTGGTAACAACTGCGCGTTCCCGAGAGGCCTCAGATAATGTTAACTCTTAGTGGCGGTCACAGTCGTTGGCTGGCATGTCTTCATGCTCCGTATAGCCGTTAAATGGGGTAAGTGCTGGATGTAGACTCGGTGGAGGAGGTTTGCTGGTTATAGTTTGTAGCCACGGTACATAAGAGTGTAAGAAATCTTCCTTAAGTCACGTCCAATATCATTCCCTTAAAAAGTAATGTCGCAATGTAACCCTTTTCGATAATATAAACAATTATTCTTCTAAGAAAGTTATATTAATTTTCTTTTAGCACCATGTCTTACTACCCTTTCAGGTCACTCATATTTAATAACTACGCTTGTTAACTAAGGATAGGACGGTTTAATTCAGAGAAAGTGTAACCACATTTACGTGGAAGAAGAGTAGAAAACCATTTTGAATAACCCTCGGTACATCCAACTGGGATTATAACCCCGATTTCCCTGTCATCGGCAGTCTAGTCTATTACAAGAGTGATACCTTGGATCATGTGGAGACCGAAAAACGTGAATCTCAATATCATTCCAATTTGTTCTTGTCTTAAATCTAATATAAAATTATGGGCAACATGTCACAGACACTCTGACTTGCATTTTTGTATAATTTAATAAAATGAAACACGTTTGTTCCTAAAACGTTTCAACCAAATAGTTTACTATTAATATTACAATTAAAATTAAGGACAGTATAATCTAGTGAGTAAATTTTTTTATAAAATAAATATTTTTGTTTATATATTCACCGATACATGAGTAAAAAATTTAGAATATAAAACAGATTTTACAAGTATGTGTCTTCTCACGACAATTATCAGGTCTCATGGATTTGACATTTCTAGTTGTAAGGATTTATCTAATTTTTAGTATTACATCTGTTGACATGTTTTAAAACATACCAAAATTATGGTATATTTGCTTCCACAAGTAAATGTACTACTTGAATAACTGTGAGTGTATAACTAGAGTGGTTAGTACAATGAGTTGCTAAAATAATTCAGTACATGCTATGATTCCGGCTCTTCAAGCTCAGTAGAAACACACGCGCTAAATTAGCTCAGTCATTTATTGGGATATGTTATATAATATGTGTTCACATATTTAGCTTATTTCCTTATAATATAACATGTTTCCAATAAGTTGACATTAATTACATCTAATATTAAAATATTATATTATATTTATAAGGAGGGTTTAATGTAAGTTTATGTTGTTAGTATTTGAATAGTACACTAAATAATAAATAAATAATCAAAATATCGCAATAAAACACTTTAATAATAATTATATAGCTACAACAATTTAAAGACGTTAAATCATACTTTTACTAAAACAAACTTAATTTTCTCTTATATTTGTTCACTAAAAATCTCCCATGTTGTTTTATACATTATAATTTAAGCATTTATAAAACTATTCGTTTATGAAACAAAAATATAGTCGTTAATATCAATATCACCATCTCGTGGCCTTGAGTATATGTAATCGTTAAACCAAAACGCCATTGTATCTGCGTCCCCAAAATTATTCCTGTAACTTTCTTTTATTAATCTTTTAATGAGTTGCCTTACTTCCTCCAGAACGTCATCGCCATTCACAAACACCGAGTCCGCTCTGTGGAAAAAAAAATTATCAGTCATTTGAGAATCAACGCATTGCTAAGTTGTTTGTATAAATGGGTTTCTGGCGTCAGGGTAGGTTGGATGAGCGCAGCTAACCCAAAAGGTTTGGAAAAAGGTGAAAAAACAACCATTTTCACAAAACAGATGTAAAAATAAACTTTAATATTATTATTACTATTTGTCTAACAGTACTGCATTATAAACATTCTACATGTTAAGTGTGTCCTTTTAGAAGTATTGATAACTCAACTTACCCAAAAATTATCTTCACGTTTCACCATTGAATAATTGAGAGTGCTCAGTTATATATTTTATTAGTGTAATCTTACTTTATGTAGTCATGATTATGTATTGACGGAGCTTTGTTATATATTTTTTGAACGTGTTTCTACATTTTGGATAAATTGAGAGACCTCAATACTATCTTTTGTCCTAATATTCACCTTTGCTTCACATAATTCCCAAACATTTAATTGGTGGTATAAAAACATTAAAAGTTTTTTAATATCTGGTTTGTATAATTAATATATAATACAACAAATGCTAAAAGGAAAAGGCTTACTTGGTGCTGCAGGTACAATAATATCAACTGATATTCAAACTGTCATAAGAATAAGAGAAAAAGATATTAATGCATATTAGGTATACCGTTTAAAAGTTGTGGTTATGATAATTTTCAAGTCACAATAGCTCGATTCTAACCTACCTTTCAAATGAAACACTTTTAAACCAAATTGTTATATGGTTAATTTATTTAGGAAAAGGAAGGTAATGTGCCATTGTGAGGTTATATTACCATCTACATTTGTGGGAAAGCAATAATTAAAAATATTTAACTATATTTTACACAATTATATATTTTTTATCGTTTTAAAAATAAATAAAATAGTAAATTAAAAATAGTGGAAATAAATATATATTTCCAAACATATAATAGTACATTCACTCATAAATAAATAATTAAATAATACTAAGTAATCTATTGTGTTTAAGGGGCATCCTAAAAATGTTTATAAAAGACTTATTCACATACAATTAAAATTATAAAAAGAACATTTAAAAAAATATTTTAATACAAATTGGCCTACTACTTATTTGGAAATTGTCATTATATCTTATATTTTAACAACAGAAGATGAGTAGAACTTACCCGTATGTTCTCAATGGAAATCTTTCACTTATAGGTAAATAGTTATATTCGACTAAATGAGTCCACCTTTCATAAAGAAAGTTAAAGTTTCTCACGATAACAGAAACGGATCCTCTACTGCTTTCATTAGTGAGTCTATTTGTTACACTAAAATCGTAATCCATCTGAAAAATAATATTTAAATTAATAACTAGATGGAATAAGAATTATTTTTAACTAGTCATTTAATCTGAAATTAGAAATATTTCACCCAATACGTCTTATATCAATATTTTTCACTGAATTGAACTTAACTGCCAAGCCCGTGTGCAAATTAGGTAAAAGTTTTAGGGAGGAAGAGTTGCTTTGACTGCGTTGGGGGGATTTATCTGGAAGGATTTCAAGGGGTACCCTCACCCGAAAATGGATACCATAGCCTCAGAAATTCCAGAGATGCATTTATAGGGGTAAGATGCTAAAGGGGAAGATTTTTTTGACTTTCGTTAAAAAATATTGTGGTTTAAATAATAGTTTCAAAAGATCAGGTTAACACATCTCTATTAAAGGCCTCATTTGTTAACTTAGTCCCATAAAATAGGTCAATATTGGGTCTGACATAAATATACAAGCTTATATTAAAGAGATAGACAAATTCTACATTACTCTATATATATAGTAAATTTCTACGTCTGTATGTATGTTAGATTATGTCTAGTTTTTTTAAGTAAATTCAAAAGGTACTCATCAGATTGAGATGAGATTTCTTCTTCTGTAATCCTTGAATTTAAGAATGAAGGGTCATATACATACAATCAACCTATATCATCAGTGAGCTAGGCAGTGAGTGTTATTGTGCTTATATACACGGTTAAAATTTTTAACAATCCAATTATTTTGCGTTAAAAACTACATTATATTTTGTATGTTTTTTTATGTTAAAAAATACTGACACATCTTTTATAAATATCATAGAAATAAATGTTTTTATAATGATTTATTGTCATTATATTCATCCACAAATAAAAAATACACAGCTTATAGTGTAACCTGTTGGTTAATCTGTGGTGTACATGGATAATGTAAGGTTAATGTTCATACATATCGCTTATTTTTTAATAACCAATTTATAAAGAACAGTCCAAATTTCAGAAATAGTTGTACAAACGTATGAGTGTTGTGAAGAATGAACAGAATTTAAGAGGTTGTGAGACTTATACAAAATTAAGAAGATGATGTAAGGAGAGAAAGGCAATAATCAGAGTAAAAGAAAGAGAAAAAATGCAGACTGATTATGACGAAAATAAAAACAAAATCTGGAAGTGAGCTGAGAGATATAATCAAATAGTAAAGGAGAGAATCATTACCTTCAGAATGAACATGATGAGCTAATCTAGAACGAAAGTAGTATAAAAGGGTGATGTAAGAAGTATTTTGAGCAATTATTCTGTGAGAACGTGGTGAGGTTAGGAGAAAATAGGGAACATATGGTTATGATGAGTGAGCTACAAAACGAGGCTGAGGTGTTTAAAGCTACTAGTGTTAAAGAATGACAAAGCTGCGAGTGTTGATGGAATCAAAAGTGAAATAATTAGATGTAGGAGCCAATAACATATGCCAGATTATGTGAGATATTCAATATGTGCATCTGGGTTTAAAATGTTCTTATTGACTATAATAATGCTGTCATTGATCATTTGGACAATGATAAAGCAGTAATTGTGTATCTAAGTACTATAGGGCATTTGGTTTTTTGGGTATTTCAGAAAGAATTTTTCTGTACGTATTAATTGAGAGGATTCCTGAAAATCTGGCTAAAAGATGTGGGGTGTGCAATGTTCTTTTGTGTCAGATAGAGGCTAAGTGGATAAGTATTTGTATTTTAATAAATGATTGAGAAATTAATGGCACTATGGAATAGATTGTATTGTTAATATGTTGATCTGTAGAAAGTATACGATCAGATAAATTGGAATATGTTATAGAATGATTTTAAGAGTGTGTGTGACGCATTGTTAGTAAATGCAGTTATGGCAGTGTATCAGGGAAGTGAGGCTTGCGTTAGGTTGAATGGAGCTTAGATAATATAGTTCAACATTGAACAGGTTGTTAGAAAAGGTTGTGCTATGTATTCATGATAGTTCAATGAATTCAGTGAAGTGGTTTTATCGTTTCAACTTGAGAGCGCTTGATTTTTCACGTTCCCACAGTCTTGTCAGGTATTTGCTCTAACAGCTGGCGAGTCTGCGATCCTTGTGGCATGGACTATTGAAGCTCGTCTTACGGACCATGGGGAGGAACTCGTTGGCAGCGTCTCTTGGAATGAGTTTGTGGAGGGCCTCAGGAGTGGAAGATTGGAGAAAACCCCTTCTAAATCGCTGGACTAGTCACACGTTGTATGGACGTGATTGGTTCTGAGACCTAGTGTCGGGCGCTCAGATTGGGTCAATGTGTGGCCTCCCTTGGAATTAGGTGGACGTCCAGTTTACCGGCTTTTGTGCCAGAAGACCAAACGTCACCTCCAGCTATAATCCCAAGAAAAGAAAATCCTACCATCCCTAATCTCATATCTTGACTTGGCCAAACAGTCATAATTCACCCACAAGCACCATTTACCTTAAACACACCTTTCTAAGTCTCAATAAAAAAGTCCTACATATATCCGAGACCCATCGCTATCATTAACCTCATTAAACTATCACTTTGAACAACTGTAAGTTACTTACAGTCACAATCTACTTGTTTAACCCCAAGGTAATATTATTAATGATAAAATGATTTCAAGTGTCACGACTTTGACTCGGTACCGGCACATAAAATTATACCCGTATTCCTTAACAGGCCAGGTGACTCAATGTCCCTAGTTGGTTTGGAATGGGCAACAACCGAACGGCAAGTGTTAACGACAACAAGAAATTTTGAGTGGGGAGCATGGCACGTGGCCGAGATCAGAAATAAACTTTGTAACGTTGGGCCATATTGGATCGCACGTTTTATACTGTGGGAACTGAGTATATATATATATATATATATATACCAATAAGATCAGTGTAGTGATTGACCCTCTTCCTTTTTAACTACCGACAAAAGATCTTTTTTGATGGCATTAGTGGACTGCACTTTTATCACATCATCGACCTCATGTAAGAATCGAACTTTGGGCTTATTCCTCTTCATCTTTCGTCGCCGGTCGTTGTTATGGCCGTTATTGTCAAGTCGATATTGTGTTGGCCGTATGAACATTTCACGATGATAACCTTTCCAATTAACTTTTCAGACATGAGGGATTTGCATTAAAATAATAGTTTCCATGCTTCTCCTTTTAAATGGTTTGTCAAACTAAGGTGAATGTTATTGATAAAGAAACATTGTTACTTGTTAGCGTAGTATAAATTGAAAACTGTAAGATTTTGTGTAACTGACAGAATATTTGGTCAAACTGCAAGGATTATTATTGAAATCAATAGCCATGTGAATGCATCTCAGAAAGTATATGGATGTAAGGGGACTATTGAAAACAATGATGTAGTACTGAAAAAGGCAAATATATCATCATATAAAACAATGCTAATACCAACATTGTTATATGGATGAAAAACTTAGCTCTGTCAGGAGAAGTAGAATAACAAGGGGAAGGAGTATGGGTGAGACTTAGATAAAAACTTAAGATTAGCAATATAATGTGAAAGGATATAATATACTGATAAATCGATAAAATGTTAAAAATTATTAAAAATTTGAGATTGATTTACTTTAATATTAAAAAAACACGGTTAAACTGATTTAAACAAGCATAAATATGTCACATTAAGTTTAAAATATATCAATAAGATCATCAACAACAATTATTAGACCATAAGTTGACGACAAGTAAAAAAATAACATTATCAACATATCAAAATATAATTAAACTATCTAGAACAAAAATTGAAGATAACACATAGTTTACATTACAATACTGATGTTTAACAGTTAAATACAATTAACATCGTTGACATAGCGTCTCTCAAAGTGATATAAAAGAATTTGATTGTAAGCTCTTTGAATGTGTTATTACTATTATTATTTTAGCACCACGTCTTACTACCCATTCGGGTTATACGCACTTACGCTAAAGTGTAATGGTAGGGTGATTGTGATATGAAATGAAGGACCTACAGTTTAACGTGGAATCCGAACCACGGTGGAGGCCTGGAATTCCCTACATTCACAAGATGTCTTGTCAGAGGTGAAGGAAGGGTTTGGTAATCAGATAAATCTGTGCCAGGACCGAGGATTGAACCCCGGCCGCCAGCACAGAAGTCTGACACCTTACCCCTAGACCACCAGGTCACCTCTTTGACTGTGATTAAACTTTAGTAATTAATATGAGTCTAAGTATAGAATCTAAGTGTCATTCTTGTTTATTGCCATTACTCTTTTATCAGGTAATCGGTGTTTAAAAGATGGCCGATTCAATTCCTGTCGATATGTTTAGTTACGATTATACCATAATCATAGCAACTATAAAATGAAATTAAAGACTATTAGGAAGACTGCCGAGAGAGAAAAACTAAACGATAACGTTATCCTAAAACTTGAAAAAACCAAAGAGGTAAACCAACAAACTTACCAAAGTCGATGTTTGCGGGAACACAAGGTGATGTTAACGACTGATAGATTGAGACTAATCAGGGTGTGGTTTAAACAGACGGATATGTGGAAAACAAAATACTAACGAAATACCGCCATAGCAACGAGAGTTTACACGATCACGGTGTAAATTTATGGTAGAGAAAAAGCTATTGAAAGAATGAATGTGAAATAATGAGTAAAACCCGGATGGATATAATAATGGAAGGACAAAAATTGAGGGACTGGTAAACTAATCTTTTCGACTCCGGCTCGATTGGGTCAATGACTACGCTGGAGGGAATAGCGGGATAACAAAGGTTACAGGATTTTAACATTTTTAGGTAGATGGTTTAATGAGTTTACAAGAATTTGGTTGGATTGTTGTAATTGTTCACTAATGATTGATTTATTTTGGACTAAAGCTGCTTGTTTGAAAAGATTTTTGGCAGTATTTAATTTTGTGACTTTGTGAGAAATGTGAAGGTGTACCATGAATTGATCTATTTGTTTTTGGTTGATGGTTGGAATTTTTTAGATGATCTGCAAATTTTGACTTGATCCTGTTATGTATGGAATCTGAAAAATGCTCTTTATAGCAAACTCAAATATTTTATCAGTTTATTCAATGTAGATACTTATATATTCACACGAGAGTTTGTAAATCCAATTTTTATTATATTTATCATTTTCGTTTAGATTGCTATGGCTGAGATTTTTATTTATTGGTTTTTTGTTGGAAAAAGTAATGTTGGGATTGTCTTTTTTAATAATGTTTATGATGCTATGGGTTCCGGGACCAGTGTAAGTGAATTTGACCCATTTATACTTTTTCCTAGAACAGTTATGGCTATCATTAATAATGGTGGTAGAGAGTTTGTGCGAACTTATATATAAAATGATTTTGTAGATGAGGGAGGGAGTGAGAGTACCCATTGTTAGTGGCTATTAACTTAATAGTGTTGAGCTAGTTCTATAGTTGGATTTACTGAGTGAGATATTTAATAACAGGTGAACTAGATAGACCATTTAAGGCGGCGAGTTTGTAGGAGATGGGTTGATTAGAATCTTTAGGGATGATGGCATTGGTATGGGCAGGTTTCCTATATATTTTGTAAACTAATTGGCTATTCAAATTTTTAAAGATATTGAGGTCGAGATAATTGATAATGCCATTGTTTTCATTCTCGATAGTTAAAGAGAGGTTCAGATGAATGTTGTTGATCATTGTGGAAATATCATATAGATTGAGGTTGTTGTAGTATAAAATTAAGATATCGTCCACTTATCTACAATAGAATGTAATGTTTAATAAATTGTTTAGGTTATTAAATATGATGGTATCATATTTTTGTAGAATATTTCTGACATAAGACATGAAATAGGCGAACTCATTGCAAGTCCATCGTTTTGAGAATAAAACTTATTATTGGATTGGAAATAGTTTTGATCTCTAATTATTTGAAGTAGATTATAGAGTTGATCAATGTATTCTTTATTGAAATCTAAACAAGTTAGATAATCTTTGCTGATGTTGATGGTTTCAAAAATTGGAACGTTGGTGTCAAGGTTATAAATATCAAGTGACATAAATTTAGTGTTTTATTGATGGAAATAGAATTGAGTCTTTTAGTTAAGGGAATAGAGCTTTCAATACTTAATTTTTAGGGAGTTTGAGGTTATCAGATAAAACTTTTGTTACCTTATTGGCAAGTTTGTATGCTGACGCATTTTGGTAGCCAACCAAAAGTCGGATTGGAATGTTAAACCGTACCGAAATATGTCGGTAAGAATTGAAACAGCCTACTTTTAAACACCGATTACCTGCTAAAGAAGCAATAGTAATAAGCAAGAATAAGACTTTTATTCTATATTTAAACTCATATTAATTACCAAAGTTTAATCAGAGTCCAAGAACTTAGATTCACATTATTTTATATCACTTTGAAATAAGCTTTACCTACGAGGTTAATTGTAATTAACTATTCAACATCAATGTTGGAATGTAAACTATGTGTTATCCTCAATTTTTGTTCTAGATAATTTAATTATATTTTAATATATTGTATAGGTTATATTTTGACTTGTCGCCAACTTATGGTCTAATAATTGTTGTTGATGATGTTATTGATACGTTTTTAAACTTATCATTACCTATTTATGCTTGTTAAAAGCACAGTTTAAATGGTTTATGAACATTAAAGTATATCAATTTCAACCTTTTAATAATTTTTAATATTTTGTAGCATTTAGCTATAATGAGTGCACAAATAGAATAAATTAAACATACACCATAATACTGCAGCCGATGTCAACAAGGAACACTAACGTGAGTTACAATCAAACACACCTACTCTGCCGCACGTTGGATATAATACTGATTCTTGATTGTGTAATTGGCCTGTGCCAAAGATCTTTTGTTGTGAAGATGTTCTACTCACCCCTAGTTTAGGAGGATCTTTGGACTGTAAAGAAACTTCTCGACGTATATTCTCATGTGCGCGCGCGGTTCCAGAATATTCCATGTGTGTCCCCCACCCCTTTTTCAGTCGTTCTTTTTCTGGGTTGCGTTGAATATATAATGGCGTCTGAGCGATCAGACGTCACTCTTGGACTTGATGGAGTTGGGAGCAGGAGAAGCTCTAGCTTCGATTAATATAAAATGTAGGGTCAAAATTTCTATTCGACTTCATTAATATTTCTTATTTAAATCATCTAAATTACATAGTCAAAATTCCTTTTGGTAATTATATTTTAAATTTATAATAATTGAAAATATGCTTGACTTCACTTCTAAGTCAATTAGTTACACGATCGAGACATATATATCGATGATCGACTTTTGTTTATTCGTCGATAATAAAAAAATCGACTATAAACATTAGGATGTTTACGATATGTTACCATTGACAAAAGAGTTGATCTTGAATCTCATGAATATTGTATTATTTGGTATTTCGATTATAAATTTAAATATGTTCATGGATTCAGTAATGCTTCTAAAATTAAATGATAGTTTTTTATCCATGACGTCTCAACATTAACTTTTGCAATTTATTGTTAATATGGTAAAATTGTATAATTGTTAAAAAAAAAAAAATGGAAAGTAAATATTTGGATAGAATTCTAGATAAATATTATTGTGGCTTGTTAAATTGTTGTCTTGGTCTATATTATAAATTTTTAGGAGAAATATTAACGGATATTAAAGGATAACTTATTTGATAATATGTATGAACTCGTCACTAATTTTCTTGATATTTTTTTTTATGTGATCAATGCCATTTTACAGAAATGAGTTAATTTATGATAATGGCAATCTAACTAAAAGATTAATATTTTTTGAATAATATAAACCCTGTAGGTTCTCTCTCTCTCTCTCTCTATTTATATATATATATATATATATATATATATATATATATATATATTATTGCTCGCATACGTTGATAATGTCCCAGATATTTCGTATATCTCAATTTGTTGCATTATATTAATTATATATTTTCTCAAAGGATTTATTGCCTGTCAAATAAATACCAACAAATAAAACTATATTTCATATTCTTATTAATAACATTTAATCCACCATATCCTAGGTATTTTATTATATGTTTTACAGATTGAGAGCTTATTTTGGTGTACCCTTTTATTTTGAGATTAATTATCATTCTTTTATCTATCTCTGGAGATAGACCCTTTTTCATATTACACTCCGTAACGGGTGGGAGTTGCGGGGTCTGAGTTTTGAATGTTTGGCTTAAGACAATCAAAACAAAGAACTCCAAGTACTCGCTCCTATTGCCCCTTTTTGCTCTATTATATTTTGTTATATTTTTTGGACCTCCAGTATTCCCCTTAATCTTGTTAAGGACGTTACAATTTTATAAATTCATCAGTGTATTATATCCTTTCACTTTATATTACTAATCTTAAGATTTTATCTAAGTCTTAACCATAATTATTATTGCTCCTTACTTTATTATTATTATTTAAAAATTATTATAAAATAATAAGGTGAAAGAGGTTTAAATGAGAGATCTAAGAAATGTAATGTTTTAACAAATATGTAAAGAGTCAGTAATAAATTGATGCTGATGGAGTGAAGTTTGAAAAAGGATCCAATAGGTATGTGTAAAGAAGCGTCTTATGTTGGTTTGGGATTGTTTAGAGGATGTGTATGAATAGTTGTGTTAATATGGAGAGTGGAAGGACGTAGTGGTCCCAAGTAAACAAATCGAGTGTAGAAGGGGGATGCCATATCAATACGACTATATATTGGTAATGGGAATGGCCATAAATGAAGTGGCATAATATCTCGGGGAGGAAATAATGAAAATCATGATGTTTGCTGATGACTTTATAATATGGTAGAAGAGGTAATAGCAAGTACAGGAGAAGCAACAAGAATCTGATAAGTCAGTGAAAGATTGTAAATGTAAATTTAGCATAGCCCAGTAAAGCCTTAAAGTGGGATGGAGTAGAGGTGAGAAAAGTACAGAGCGTAAAATTTATTTGGAAGTGAGATTGAGGCAACTGGTTGAAGTAGATAGGATATTATGAGAACAGGAGAGCAAAGTGGGTTGTTTATTAGGTTTAAAGAGAGCTCTTATGGATAAGAGACTTCCCTTGAATTCTAAGGAAGTGTTGTACAGAGCGTGCATTATACATAAGCAGCAGAAACATGAACATTGATTGAAAGATAAACTAGAAAAGTAGATGCTTAAGGAATGAAGTTTATATGGAATATTTTAGCTTTAATCAGGGGAAACATTATAAGGAATAAAGTTATCAGGGAAAGAGTTGGAGTAGAAGAAATACATAATATAACAGGAAAAATAAGACAGAGATGGTATGGGTATTAATTGAGGATGGAGGAGAAGATGCAAGATAAATTTATGAAATGAATTATGTAGAAGAAAGAATGCAATGGAGGCTAAAAAGAGATGTAAGTAGTAAATAACGTAAATTGTGCAAGTAAGCGAAGAAATATTGAAGTAAATAAAGATAAACTAATGGAAGGCTATAGGATTTGATAAACTAACCCGACCACAGGCGGGAAACAGTGGATTATGATGATGCAATAGGTTGTTTTATTTTGTTACTTGGTCCTACTACCTATAAAGGTTCTACGCTCATTGAAAGAGTAGTTATAAATATATATTTATAATTAGTAACTTTAAATGTAGCATAACCTATTTTATTTATAAATATAAAAAATCTTACCGTTAATCTTGGGTAAACAAAATTTACAAACAACTTAAGAAGTGCACTGTCACTTTCATTATAAGAATAAGATCCAAGGCCTAAAATTTCCAAGGATGAAGTATCAACAACTGTACGTCCAGTGATCTCCAAATAATATGTCTCATTTTCAGCCTGAAACCAGATTGATTTGAAATGTTTACATATATTCACAGTTGATTTGATTCTATAAACTTTATTTATAGATTCTGATTCCAAACTAGAGGAGTTAAATTATTAACTAATTAATAATATACAATTATAAATAGATTTGTGTTATTATTTTGATCATAATCTTAATATTAGCCAAACATTTGGTAATCGATAATATTGATAATATCGGTGATATTTTATCTAATAATTAATCACCTATATACTTTGTGATATTATACATTTTGTAACACTAATTTAATATTAGAAAAATCAAGGATGACCCTATTGGTTAAACTAACTTTTGTTTCTTAAATAAAATCTTTCATAAAAATTATTTTAGTTCTATATAGATTTTAAGAAAATTGGAAATAATATTGAAATAAAGACAAGCAATTAAAATTAATAAATTATTTACATAAAAAAGTGATCTGAATATTAAAATATTGATTTATTACTATAATATTTGTATTGCCATTATGAGAGCAATCATACTTCCAATCCTACTAGAAGATATACATTATTATCGGTACGTATCTAATAGTCAATGTAAGTACTGTACAAGATGCTAAAAAGGTTTAAAATATAATAAATGCAATTTTTATGTTTACCGTGGTTATATCCTTTAGAATATCATTGAGACGTACAACTCCATTGAAATCGTTCTTAATGAAACGTTGTCTATCCTCAAGAAGATCTCTGGAATAGCTTTGAATATCAATGACAGTATTCTCCAGCAAATGATACCTAACAAATGAACACATTATTCATAAATAGAATGTACCACCAAGATACTTGCATCATGTATATATGTATGTTCATGAAATGTTAGTCATGTTTAAGATTTGATGTAAGTATTTAGACCATTATACAGTTGATGGAAAAGAGATATAAGATTGTCAAGGATAGATTGATGGCATTTATGGATGTAGAACAAACCTTTAATAGTGTGGATAGAAAGAATGGTAAGCAATTGAGGAGGTTGGAGTAAAAAGAGGAGTGGCAATGAGAGTAAAGAATATGTGTGATAAAAATGTGAGTTATTTAAAATGGAGAGAGGGTGAATGGAATGGTTCCAATAAAAAAATTGAGTCGAGCAGGAAGTTTTTTCGCACCATTACTATTTTTATTGATGATGGAAAGAATAATGAATATAGTTGCAGGGAAACTTAGTGAGGAGAAAATGAAAGCAGTGATGTTTGCAGATAGATTAATGGAATGGGGGTAGAGATAAGAGGATGTACAGGAACAATTTCGGGAATGGAATATGAGGTGAAAGATGCGGAAATGTTATATAACTGACTAGATAGATTTAAAACAAGCAAAGAATGTGAAGTATCTTGTTAATGGGATTGAGGCAAAAAGGAGCACCAGAGAATATATAGTGAGACGAGGGAAGCAGAGAGAGGTATATTGAATATACCTACAGGTGTGTAAGAGACCTACTATGGAAAAGAGAAATGCCCCTAAAGTGTAAGGGAGTGCTGTATAGAGCATACTCATACCCATAGTAACATATACAGCAGAAATTTGGACTTGGATAAAAGAAAAACAAGGAAATGGAAGGCCATGATATAATAAGTTTTTCGAGTAGCGTGCTAGCTTCCACCAGAAGAGATAGGATTAGGAATGAAGTTTTAAGGGCTGGAGTTGGGGTATAGGGGATATTTTCGATAATAGATAGAGCTAGGATGAGATTGTATGGACAAGTAATGAGGATGGAAGGAGAAAAAATGTCAATAAATTAATGAATATGAAGTATGTAGGGGAAGAGACATCAAGGGGATACCAAGGAAAAGATAGGAAGAACAGATAGCAGCAAGTTTGCAAGTGAGAGGAGAGGAATAGTGTGGAATATAGTGCAGGAGGAAGAATGGTGGAATGGCAAAGGTATTGAAAGATTTTTACTAAAAAGTAACAGGCTAGAAACAGTTCATGATGATGATGATGATGATGATTTAGAGCATTTGTTATATATTTTGACCTTAAATAAATAATATTTTTGAAGAAATCTTAACCATATATGGTTAATTTCCGCATTGTCTAGTAACGTATATTGAAATAATTAGACTAAATTATAACTATGTTAGCTCATAAACTATATGTTAAATCTATTTCAGTGTTTATTTCCGTTATGCTATGCATGAAACATAAACATCATTAATTGAAAAACTGCGCTTTATAATATAATTAAATCAAATATTTTAATATATTAACTTTGTGTTTTAATTTATTGATTACAAAATGAAGAATGCTTTTTATATAGAATTTGAAGTGCAAAGAAAAGTGTTAAATTGATCGCGCTTTTTTAATTCGGGATATATTTACCACACAATTCAAACAATATACAGTCGAGCCTGTCTAAGCGAGAAAACTCTATAAGTGAGGCTAATTTCCAGGCCTCGTTATTTTTACCTCCTTAAACCCGTTTTTCAAGCCTGGACTTCTATAAGAGAGAGAGTCTTCCAGGAAATGTAACGCGATTGTGCATGTTTTGGCAGATCACAAGGATCTGCAAGGAATCAATTCTGCATTATTAAATAAAGACAAAATAGTTGATAAGATCAATCACTTAGGTGCGTCACGTTTTCAGGATGTCTAAGCGAAATTTTATAGTGCTTTCTTTGAGTGATAAAATCAAAATTGTGAATGCGTTCAAGGGCGGGAAGCTGTGAAGTGAGATACTAAGTGGGTTTGGCTTGCCGCAGTCCACCTATCATTAGATCATAAAAGACCAAGATTCCATAAATTGGCAGTGGACTGAGGGACAAGGAGATATTAAGAGGAACCAAGCTGTTGAATTTCCTGACGTTGAAAAGTGATTGTGGGATGGATCAAAACACTATCGATAAAAAACATTTCCGTATATGGACGATGTTGAAGGAAAAAACTTAAGACTTCGCTAAAAATAAACAAGGAATACCGAACTTTCCATTTAACAATGGCTTGTCAGAGGGTTTTAAAAAACTACAGGACATTGTTTTCAAGAAAGCGGACCAGGAAAGCAAATCTGGGGATCAAGGTGCATGTTATCAATGGACTGAAGATCTGCCAACTCTTTTAAAGGGTATGATACAGATGATACAATGCCGACAAACCAGTCTTGTTTCTTGTGTGATTAGAATAGCCGGATAAGAGGAAAAACTGTGTTTAAGAAAAGATATGGCCACGTAGGGATGTTTTAGAAACAGGAAGCAAAAATGTAGTACGGAAGTCTTTAATTATTATTATTATTACCACGTCTTACTACCCGTTCGGGTTATACGCACTTACGCTAATGTGTAATGGTAGGGTGATTGTGAGAGGAAATGAAGGACCTACAGTTTAAGGAAGAACCCGAACCACATGGAGGCCTGGTATTCCCCACATTCACAAGTTGTGATTAATACACGCCTTGTCAGAGGTGAAGGAAGGGTTTGGTAATCAGATAAATCTGTGCCAAGACCGAGGATTGAAACCCGGACCCTCAGCATAGAAGTCCGACACCTTACCCTTACACCACCAGGTCACCAAGTCTTTAGTTGATCAAAGAAAAGTTCTGCCTCCACTTCATATTAAGCTTGGTTTGATGAAGCAATTTGTAAAATCTTTAAAAATATGGATCGTTTTAAATACTTGAATAACAAGTTTACGGGACTGTCGGAAGCGAAAATGAAAGGTGTTATTTTCGGTCAAGATAATTGAAAACTTTGAAAGACGTAGTCTTTGAAACAAAAATATATATTTGGAAAAATAAGCTTGTAAAGCTTTCAAAGAAGTTGTAACAAAATTTCTTGGAAACAATAAGGAACCCAACTTTAATTGTAGTGGGGAAACTATGCTCATGCAATTCACGGAGTGGGGTTGTTCGATGAGCTTGAAAGTGCACTTCCTGAATTTCTATTTGGAGAACATTTCCAAAAATCTTGGAACTAGGAGTTAAGATCACGGGGAAAGATTCCATCAAGACATAAAGGAGATGGAATGCATATAACAGGGCAAATGGAACAAGGACATGATGGTGAGCTACTGTTGATGGCTGCACAAAGAATTGCCGAAAGGTCTATACAAGAGAATAAGTTCTTAAATCCCAATAAGCGTTGAATGGTTTTCCATCAATAATTTTCTAAATAAAACCATTACTAATTTTTTTAATAAATAAGTTTTAACCAGTATACGTATTAATAAGTGCTTTTCCAGATCTACTTTGTGAGAAATTTTACGTGGTAGAGAAAAATGGAGGTATATTTGAGATCAGCACACCACAAAGCATAAGAATCACTATACACATTGCAGACAATTTTCAATAACCCAAATTTTGCAGGCCTGTGTAAGTATTAAAGTCTAAGTGGTAATTAGAGAAACTGGTTTGATATGGGTAGCAAGGGATTAAAAGTGATAAAACTAATAGATAAAAATACTTCTCTATTCGGTGTAGAATTGAAATTGGTCAACTATGTATTGGAACCATTACAAATAACTATAAACATATAAACATATCAAATTTACAAATGGAACTCCAGGAAATAGCGAAGGAAGTGAAGGGTTAGCGTTTGGTCATATAAACAGGATATTTAGGTGAGGTAGAAAATTACAATTAGCAAGGTATGTAAAGGTATAATTCACATAACGAAATTAATCTAAAAATCATCGTTTATTATGTGGCTGGTGGATTTTTTTATGTTCATATCTAAGGAATGAACTATTTTCAAAGTATTAGATGGTTAACATGTTTATATGAGTTTAAGGACCACCTTAAACAGTATAAGGGTGTATATTTTTTATATCTTAGATACAATATCGTAAAATGGAGAGGCCATGTCAACTAAAAATTTCCAAAGTTAATATAAAAAATTACTTTTTGTGAAAAGAGGTAATTTAAATTCCGGAATGTTGAAGGGCATCTGAATTTTTAGAATATCAATATTGGAACTAAGAAATGAAAGCGATTTATATTATATACCTAGTATAAAAACTATTTCCAATATTGTAGAGGCAAAATTTATAGTCTTGTAGGAGAAGTACTTAACATAGCCAAATAACTCTTAATAATTCAATTGAGAGTATGGAGAAATATGTACATATCTTCCAAATAATAAGAAAAGTGACTTTTCATCACGGAAGAAAATTTAAATTCAACAAGCTGGTAAAAGTACCAGCCCAATAACCTTGAAAGTTGTGAATTTTGGAAATTAAAATTCAATTTTAATAATTAGGATAGGGCTGGGGGAGGAATAAATTTTCCTTAATTGATAAGTAAAACCTTCTCATTATGTTGGAAACCGCTAATATTGCTAACGGAGATTTAAAACATTTGAAAATAAAATCAATATAAAAACCAAGTACTATCTTAAAGCAAACTTATTTTTATTGCGAGCACATTACTAAAATTCAAATATAAAACTAGCGCCTATATAGGAGCAGCACAACAATTCAAATAAACCAATTATATCAATATAGCTTGGGGACCATGATTATCTTCGTAAATTTATGATGCTCTATTTTTAAGATGTTTCTGTATCAGATTATATTTCATCATCCAAGCCCTTTGTTTAAATTTCCAAAATGTTTCTATAACTTTATAACATTGTACATTACTTCGTATAGTTTATAAAATGATCGTGTTTAAGCTAAATATTGCGTTGTCAAGTGTTGGAGTCTGTTTGTTCACTCAATTTCTGGATTAGTCAAAATTTTATTTCTAAAATTCATTGAAATTTGTTAATTGGTATAATTTGTTTGTGATGGCCATATTTAGTTCAGGATTGCATACGTAAGAACAATCAAAATTATGTAAGTCAGTTTATGAATGTTATAATTTGATAATGTTTAATGCGGTTTATCTGTGTTTAAGAGGGGTAAAATATTAGTCCTGAATACATAATAAGACCATCTCAATGTTAATGATTGTAATATAGTTTCTATTTTTAAAGTGCATTACTCCTATGATATACCTTAAATTATTTGTTAGGTCAACATCTTGGTATGCAAATTCAGCAAAATTGGTTATTCCCTTCTCAATATCTACAGCAGTATTGGTGTTATAGTCGTTAGAAACAACTGCTAAAATACTTTCATTAATGTCTTCATCAACTTCACCTTCTTCAACCACAACATTCTGAGTTAGGGATCTGTAAAGAGTAAAGTAATAAACAAATTAATTAAGACATCAATCTATTGTATATCTACTGTACATATAAATTATATTCAAACACGTATATTCTATGTTATATATACGATTTATAATATATATAATAAATAATAATATAGTCTTTATACTTTATATAATATATTTTGTACTATTTTAACATATAATTTTATATTATATTTAGGATATACTATATGTATATATTTTCATTGAACAAACCAAAATATTTCTTAATCTTAAGAAATAGTTTTAATTTTTAAATAGATTAACACTATAACGAAACAGTATTTTTGGTAGAACTCCTAAATGTAATCAATGAAGGATGGAATTTTTCTTCATTTAAATAATTTTTTAAGAGTATAAGTAGAAAGGAACTTATTTCTAAATATTTATTTACCGTTCTCTTATGCCCATATAATTGATCTATGGATTTAAATATTCCTATCCTAAATATTCAACACGTTATCAAATAGTTACACAAATGTATGTATATAAATAATTACATATATATATTATATATATATAATATTAGTAAATATATAATTACAAATATATATGTATATATTTCTAATTATATTGTATATTTAAAAATATACATAATATTTAAATATGTATATATATATATATAAACTATAGGCCTACTGTGCATAAATAAATATATGTATATATAATATATAATCACAATTATGCATGTAGTCAAATTTTTAATTATCTTATATATATGTAATTATCTGTTATATATATACATTTATTTATATATATATATATGACTAAATACTTATACATATTCATATACATGGATAGTGTGATAACACACCACCACATCGTAAGTTAAGTGATAGGAAACTAAAATAGAATTTTATATTATTCTAATTTTATTTTTTGAATATAAATAATTTTCATAGTTAAAAATAAAATTAAGATTAAAAATTAAAATTTTCCAGTTATATAATATTGTGTAGAGATAAATTAAGACTTTCAGTGTTACCAGGTAAGGGTTGGCCATATTGATACTTATGAATTATATAGAAACGTATCACTCCTTGGTGCTAGTGGTGTGAGCGCACTAGGGTCCACAAAAGAAGGAAAATGTATAGTAATTTTTTTCCAATTTGCTATATACCATAAATTATATGGAATTAAATAAATTTGTTTAAATTTTTGGCCATGTATAAGTAATATCATAATAATTATATCAACTTTAATCCGATGGAAATTTTCAATACTATAATACAATACAAATTTATTTTCATTATATTTGACACCACATATAATCAAAAGTATCAACTTAGTTCAGTAGCTTTGTGGTTCACAAGTAGCTTAAAATTGATTTTAGTGGGAAGAATTCCAAACATTCTAGAGATAATTTTAATCTGTATTAGTGGGTGTCAAAAACCAATTTAGAAACAAATGGCCAAAAATAAATATTTTAAAATACATACTAATGTCAAAGCTAGTATCAACTTTAGAGCAAAATATGTGGCTACCGTTATGATGAGTCAATTCTATCATAAATGTGTTGTATATTTATTAATGATTGAGACGTTTGGTACTTTGTTTAATATAGCCATTATCTAAACCATGAACTTTATTTTATAAAGTGCCCATTAAAATTTCTATATTAGATAATCAGAAGAAAAGTTCAGAGACACCACTTAAAAAGAGAAAAATAGTTCTGAAGTGTTTTGGATTTATATGTATAAAAATTAAAATTCACTCTACTCAAACCAACACTAATGTACACATTTAAAAAAAATCTTATAACCAACTATTATTGTGTGTCAGGTCAGTTGTTCACTAAGATGGGCGGATTAACTTTGTTCACTGTTCGCCCAACACAAGCTCTTCCAATTAACCTTACTTTGCACTTCCAAGCAATATCTTTCTCAAGAAATCCTAGATACAATTAGAAGAGTACTTCGAATATGAAATAGCACCATATCCCATGTCACTCTTTGATGATATAAGAATGCGAGAAGTAGAAAAATCAGCCTTGTACGACACGTTTGCATCCTTTCAAAAACAAATAGATCATGAAATACTGTTCATGTAGTAGACAGAGTATTTTTGTTCCATAAATTAGTCGGGCAGTAACAAGAAGCTTATCCTCCGTTTTTAGATAAATACGTGAATAGTGTAGAAATACATTTTTCACCAAATATAATAATAAATATTGATAAATACTCGGAGAATACCACAGAAAAAAAAACTAAAACTGTTGTGAATTTGCATCACTGTTTGGATATTGTTTCATCTACAGATGTTAATTTTGTTGATAAAATAATAGTAACAGTATCCCAAGGAAATTTATTCTCAAACAATAGGAATAAAAGTATAATTATTTGGAAGCTGTTCACATTATTAATATTTGAAGGCTGCACAGTTAAGTGAGCTGCTAAAGATTCAAATACATTAATTGGTCCGATTGAAGCATCAAATCGCTACATATTGGTGATATTCTAAAGCAAGGGCATTAATTTATAGACCATTCCCATTACGCTATGTGAATTCTGCTCTAACATTGTTTTTTAGTGCTGTAACATAAAAGTCTCAGAGCAGAATGTATGCACCCCACAACAACAATTTGAACGCGTCAATTAGGCACCGTCTCTTTTGGTTTTTATATTCATTTAGTGTCTGCAATAAATCTTCCGCATTATACAGGCAAGGAAAAACAAATACATGAAGTGTGTTAAGCTTATAAAAAAAGTTTTAAGTCGTCCAGAGGGTTTAATGTTTTCAAGGACCCAATTTCGTCTCAAGAGGTCATCGAAAAAATGAGGAACAACTCTTGCTTCTTCTATATGGAGAAAAAAAATGTTATTAATTAAATAAATATAGATATTAGTTGTTTGCACAGAATATTGACAAAATGTATCAAACAAATCAGCACTACCAACAACTAAAGATGCAGACCACCTACATTCCTTCCATACCCACAATAAAATCCAGCAATGGTAGGGTAGTGAAAAATAAACTTTAGACTGGGGATGGAAGCATTCAAAGAATGGGTTGATAGCGATCCTCACTCAACAAGAATAGCCATTCTGTAGTCACTGATAGTCATGTCTTGTAAATGTGTATAACGGGGCAATGCATCTTGTAGTTGTCCCAAAGGTGGTTTGTACTGCTCTGTAATGGATGGTTTTTGCCAAGACAAACATTGTTCAAATAGTGTGGACATGGGTGAAGTAGATGACAATTAGGAGATGTATATTTAAATATAAAACGCTTTTGAATATTCAATGATAATTATCATCTCTGGAAAGTGAGAAAAATGTTATTGACAGTCAAGTTTATATCGAGGCATATAATAATCAAATATCAAAATTTAAAATTTAAAATTCATTTTCAATATACATACATACCAAAGAACGCCGTGCCCTTAAATGATATGCAAGAAATTGTGCATATAGCTCAAAAAAATAACAAACCCGTACCTAATCCATCCTAACTAACTTTCTCCAAACCTCACTACCCTTGAATACTTCCTTAGCTTCAACGAAATATATACACCAAACGGTGCATGTTCTTTTATTCTTAAAACTCTTATAATGGTGACAGCCTGACGTTTTGGTCGCTGTGACACAAACGCCGCGACCAGGTCACTCTAGTGTTTTGCAGTGTTTCATTATGACAGAGCCCTAGGCCCAAGAAACGTTACATCAAAGTTTTCAATTCTGTCGCGGCTTTCGTGTCGCTCATCTGGCAATGCAATACACTAGAACGAATAGTCACGTCTATTGTGTCGCAGCGACCAAAACATCAGTCTGTCACTGTCCTTAATGTGACCCCTGATCAGCAGGTATTTCTGGTGCTGATAGCCAGTAGTAAGGAGTGGCTAGTAGATCAACCTTCAGTCTGGTAAGCTATTAATGTTTTTTGCGCATTACACTACAGGGATTGTTAAATTTACATATTCACTAAAATATTGTCATCTTTGAAAAATCCTTCATGACCCCTAGCCTTAATCTATATTAAACGTTTAATAAACAGAAATCTTGTGAAAGTTAAACATTCAAGTATTAAATCGCATATTTTTATAGAAAAATTATTTTAAGTTTAATCATTAAAACTGAGTAATTTTAAAATCAAATCAAATTAATTTTATAATGTTATAGTAGTTATTTTAATCAGATAATATACCCTAGTTATTTAGGGGTTGAGAACTACGAAATAATTATTTTAACTTGCCTTATTGTTCAAAGCCGCCTTAAAAAGAATTTTGACAATAATCAAACAAAGATGTACCTTTAAACATATTACACAAATACTGAGCCTCTTTTAATATAATTAAAATAGCTAGCGCAAACTTTACTTTATGAATGATTTTATTTATAGAGTGTGTATAGTCAACTAATAACCATCTGTAATTATTTTAATTCATCAATTAGAATAAACTTCAAGTTTTAAAAATTAGATTAAAGTTCTTGATGTCTTAAGGTCATCAACTACAGCTCATTTCAAACATTCCATCACTTACATTTTAACTACTTTTACAGCAGTAGAAATATACTGTTTATATTTCCTAAGATAATTGTTAATTCAAATCCAAATAAAAAAAAATCACTAGCGTTTGCTGATATGGTGACCCTTTTATAGTAGAGCTGTCTAGTAATTCCTTGTTTATGGTATTGAATACATAATTTTCTCTTGTTTAAAATTTATTTAGTTTTTAATTCAATATTGAACATAAAATAATATTAAAGCTTCTAGTATATTTCTAAGTAAGTTTTTAAAACTTACACCAAAATAATTACTTACTTTATATATTGTGATCAAAACTAAGAGAATTTTATAGGTGTATATATATTTGTATAAAAGTTTTTATAACTGATATATTATTTTAAGATATTTTATATATTCCAATACCCTTGGAAGTTCCCGTTTTATATAGATATAAAGCTAAATACATAAGCTTTTTAAAGCTTATACAAATATATTATTTGTGGAATTATTGAAATAATATTTAACAAAATAGATTAACACACCTCCTCGATAAAATGTAATTACTCACCCTGTATTTTGGATAGATAGTTGAACTAAATCAGAATCCAGAACCCCGTCACTCCTAATTTTGGTATAAAGTTCAAATTGGAAAGTATAGTTCGTGACTACAGTAATAATTTGCCCATTCGCTATGTTTTCTCCATCTTGAGAGGACAATGTGAAATTGTTATATATCTGTAATTAAATAATGATTAATGAGATAATAGCAATTTTCAAATCCATCCCCATCATGATTTTGTTATGACTTAAGTATATTATTATTGGACACGAAGCA
This sequence comes from Timema cristinae, assembly GCA_039000515.1. Classification (NCBI taxonomy): domain Eukaryota; kingdom Metazoa; phylum Arthropoda; class Insecta; order Phasmatodea; family Timematidae; genus Timema; species Timema cristinae. The sequence continues at coordinate 884,216 of JBCFYV010000100.1, forward strand.
AACTGCTTGTTTCTATGGCCGTGTGGTCTAAGGTGGTGTGTTCTCAAACATTTTCCTATAACGGACCACTTGATAAACATTTAACATAAACATAAACATAAACCCTTTAAAAAACCACTGACCTACCACTTTTGAAACATGATATTTGATAATTAGGTAGTTCATCAAGCAGTAAATATATATATTTATTTAACTTTGTTCACATTATATAGTAAAATATCCATAGGAAGAACCTTTTCTGACAGATAAAAACAATATTATATCTACTTTCAATCAAATGATCTTCCACTTTTAATATAATTACATTTAAAATAATATACACGTCATCTCTTTTTATACAAATTTGGCTGTTTTTGTAGAGTAAAACATATTTGGTTCTTGGTGTTATCTCGCCAAAATTTCACTCTTTTGATCTATTTTACTCTTTAATTTCTAAAAAAAAAAAAAAACTATCTTAACTTACAAAAATTTAGAACTCAAGTTTTTGATTATTATTTATGTTTAATGTGTCCCATAATCCAAAAACAGTTCTTTATGTCCTTTGGGAGTTGATTTTATTTTTATTGAAGCCTTCAAATAAAGATGGCTTAATGTTTGGGTAGAACAAATACTGACATAATGATTTTGTTTAAAATCGATATCCTTTAAGGCATTACATGATATAATGCTAAAGATAATTTGAGGTTAAGTTACTAAATACATATCATCGAAAACTTAGTCTCAAAGCATAAGAGACACGTTGAGAAATAATTACTACTATGACTTATCATATATTTATTTATTGTTCAGTGTGTGGGTACCTTGGTAGATTATCATGGACCACAGTTTGAAGAACACGGTCCTTGGCACCCTGGTGACCGGGAGATAGATGTTCGGTGTTCCAGTCATGTTTACTGAGGGTTGCATTTAATAAATGGTTTTCCTTCATTTTTCCACGTTAAAGCACTTACGCTTACTCTAAAGTAAATCTTAAGACAATGCTAAGACAATTTTTTTTAAAAAATTGTGTTTTAAATCCATCGAGTTTTGATTTCAAAACTATATATGTAAATGGGAGCCTAGAAAACCTCTAATTATTAATAAAAAGTCATATTTAATAATATATTTGTATAATATTTTCCTAACATTAAGTAGTTTTAAGTCACGAGGCTTTTATATTTGATAGTTTCATTCTAGATTATGTTTAATACATGCTTATAGAAGAAAGCATTTATAAGTCAATAGCTCTCTTGTATTGTACGTAGTCAATTTAATAATACACAGAAACTTGTAACATTCGTAAAAATGAGTTAAAATCAAATACTGACAAACGATTACATTATATTATCTTTAATATATTCAATTTGGAGAGAATCAGCAGTGAATTTATTTGACCAATATTTCTAATTGGGTATATATGATAATACAACCGGATCACAAGGATTCCAGGAGCTTTGTCATTTCAAGCAGCCCTCGAGATTTTAAAGAATCTTTTAATTTTATAAAACAAATGTCATAAATATAATTTCAAATTTAAGTTTAATTAATTGTTACATATCACCTTTTTTAATTTTGATCCGAATAACCTTGGAGAATTATCTATTTTAAAAACCAATTATTCCTATTCATGACATTCAAATTACCATCTAATATGGTAAGGTAAGAAAGATAATATCTTATAAGAGTCAAATAAATTATTTACATTTTAAATATAAAATTATATATATTATTTAGCGCTTAATATAATAATATTTATAAACTATATATACCTGTACAAATATTTGTTCCATGTTCTTCAAATCGTGTACTATAAACTAGACCCAAATATCAAAACAAATGGATGATTCTCTTAATATCGGACTTGGCGTGATAAAAATATGTTTTACTGGTTACCTCATATATATTATAACTAGGTATCATTTTCATAAAAATAGAAACGGGTTAAAATATCTTTATGTTATATTAAAATGTCAAGTTAATGAAGGCTTATATATTTTGATTTATCAGTTATGCTTAATATAATAATTATATCTTCAACTCAATAGCACTGCTTAACAATTACAGCAAGCTGATTGATAATTTAGATTATTGTATTTAATTTAATAAGTCCATCAACATAATAGTATTAGTTATTTTAGTTCATTATTTCATGAAAAATTTGTGTCTAGTAAGAAAATTTACTTAAATTATAAATAAGTTATTTTAGTGATTGCATTAATAAAATAGCTATCTATATTTAGTACTTTTTTAACAGAAATTTTATTAGAAAATTATTTATATTTGTAAAAATATACCAAATATTTTAAATTAATTTAAGAACTACTATGTACTTAAGTCACACACTCACCGTTAGCTTAGGATATTGAAACTGTATAAGTATAACCGGGTTTTGTGACGTTTCATCCACAAACTGAGTAGCTTCGCCATATACTTGAAAAGCAGTTATATCTTCCACGTACCGATTGTTTAGATTCAGCAAATAGCCACCTGCCTATAAACAAAAATGTAATTTATAAATCAATCTTAGACCAAGCAAATACAAATTAATTTTAGTGATTAAACTCTATATATATATTATATATATATATATATACATATATATAGTTTTATATATATAGCTATATATATATATTTACATATATATATATATATAGCTTAATATTATATATTACATATATATAGTTATATATATATATATATTATAGTTATATATATAAATATATATATATATATATATATAAAATATATATATAAAACTATATACATATATATATACAACTATATACATATATGCACTATATACATACATATATAACTATATTTATAACTATTATATATAACTATATAATGTATATATATATATAACTATATATATACAATATATAGTTATATATAACTATATCATATATAACTATATAATATATAACTTTATATATAACTATATATATATAACTATTTATATATGTATATATAACTATATATATAGTTATATAACAATAGAAATAACAACAAAAATAATTATAATGTATGTCATATTTGTATACCTAAAATATACCTCTATTATATATAAAAAACATACTTTTATTATTATTAAATGATATTGAAAACTAATATAGATACTTATACTTATCTGTAGATATTGGAATAAGCCAAAAATCAGAGCTCTAATAATTAATTTATGTGGATCACAAAACCATTCGTGATGAATGTCCCCAAGCCAAATTCAATTAAATTAAAAATGGCATTCTGTATACGGAATACGAAAACAGTATTTTTGTGTGGTAGTTTCGTAAACAGGGGTATTTCCCTGGTGGCTACGAAACAAATCAGAATGGATCAATGATATATTTTGACACGAAATAAAATATCTTGGGATTGCTACCCGTGTCCAAGTTGTCATTTTTCTACCTAAAGCGACATTAATAGGAGCATTGTTTTAGTAAGACTTGAATTGTACACACCTATCATCAGCTTGCTGAACTCACGGTATAAATATATGGATATAATAGTGAGTTTTAAATACATATTTAACCAAAAATACTGTAGGTTAAAATATATTATTATTTATAAGACAGCTACAACCCTATGATCTTATTTTATAAACTTCTAGCAAGCTATAGATGCCAAACTAAATATTTAAATTATGTAATATCAGTTTTAAGTATTTGTTTACATCCATTATTGTTTCCAGCCTGTGGTCTGGGTCAGTATTTATTCAAGGCATATATTTTCTACTACCGGCCTTCTAGGCCTATCATAGCATCATATACCTTATAATATAACTTAAGCCAAGACGGGCACAACATCCACTCCCCAGACGTCTATTTATCACTTTGAAAGGGTAAACCCACAGTTCACTAATTATAAATGTTTCGGCCATGCCAGGAATCGATACCGGAACACTTATCTCAGTGAGAAGACAATCTGCTGACTGATCTAAGGTGTAGGACTTAGTTTACGTTTCCTATATTAGTTCAGATCTCTTTTTTTAACCTATTCTCGTAAAATCATAACTTTTTAATCAAACATATGTTTCATATTCAATGGCCCTCTATTAACATTTAGATCATTTTTCCATGATAAATTAAATACCTGTATTATTAAACTTACGTAATAATATTATATATTTAATAATCGAATATAATAGTACCATACCAAATCAATCTCTGTGTTGTTTAAAGAAACTCGACCATTTCCCACAGCAGCCACGGCTCTTTGTATCAGGCTTGTATACATTTCCTCTGCATAGCTCTGGACGTCAATGGTGAAGTTGTTCGACACAGTTAACCTACCAATAGTCATAAGTAGATTAATAAATAAGATCTATAAGGGATTATTATAACGGAGCGTCAAGTTTCGTGGGTTTAAATAACAAAATAACAGACAAGGTTAGTCTTGGAATCTGCACAATAGGCTGGTATGTTATACTCAATAACAAACAAAAGAGCAGTTTTTATTTGGTTTTTGAATTTTGAAATATGACATTTGGATATAGTAATAAAACCTAGGATATTTGGTTTACCACTCCAATGCTTCACAATTGGGCTATCTATGGCTGGTCCCATGCTGTGGGTCAGTCTTCATTCATAGTTCCCACACGTCCATCACTGACTCTGCCTCAAACTATAAGTAAGGTATGAACCTGAACATGGTATGAATCCTGGATAACTGTTATTAATGTTATTAAGTTACGTAGAGCTCTATTTCAACATTATCGGTAATTTTTGAGTTTAAGAACTATCATAAAGATATGACTAATGAATGTTGACATTTATATATAAAAAAAATCAAAATATAAATTGGATCTAAGAATAAATGATCAAATGTAATTTAGTAGTCAGAGCTCCTAGCTACAGATCTAGAGATCCTGGGATCGATCCTTAGAGATTCCCAAAGTTATCTGTGAAGCAGTGGTGTCTGGGACCAATCAAACTCAGCCTCGTAAGAACCTATGAAGAGCTACTTCAATAAATAGGTAGCAGTTCCAGCAAAAAAAAAAAACTGAAATTAATGTCTGCATTGATTGCTATGCTGACAACATGACGCCCTCTATTTGCATATGTTGGCACTATCTTCGCTAATGGTGGCGGCCACTCGGTTGGTATAGCTCGTTTGCAGGCTCAAACCATAGAGTTATTTTATTTAAAATAATTATTCATATATTTTTTATAAAATAATTAATAAAAATTGAAATAGTGATTTTAACTTTTAAGTTTATATTTTGTTAATACCATCTCTGCTAGTATTATCATGGCATAACTAACATGTTTTCATATTTTTGTTGAAATTTAATATCTAAATTTTCTATGCATAGAAATACAAATAAAATACAAATGAATACAAATAAGATTTTGTTTATTCATCACACTAACCAAATTATATATTTTAGGTCTAAAATAAATGACTAAAGATTAAAGAATATTAATTTGATAATTGTAATATTAAAAATTTATTTAAAATATAAAAACCCAATGTGATAGTGATTAATAATATAAACATACCCCTTTGTTTGAGAAAATACTAAAATAACACAAAACAAAATAAACTTCATTTTTCTTCTCACTGAATTAATAAAAGTAAATATATATTTCTTTTTCTCTTTGGATAAAATCACTTAACATTATCTGATAATATGTTTTTTTGTGATGTTTGTTCTCGTCACAAATGTTACATAACAGAGAGACATTACAATGTAATCTTAAATTCTATAGACTTCATCAATCAATGTTAAACAACTTTTATCTTTTATTTTAACAATAATGTAAGATTTTCAGAAGCATTTACTCTATACTGGTTGCCTGATTGTTCTTGGTAATAGCAAGGCAGATAATAGGGAAGTATTTACATACACTTTGTTATAACAATAGTAACCCGTAATTTTATTACCGTCGCCGCTTTTCGCCACAGGTTCGTGTTATACACTAACACATTATATAATTTTCAAAGCTCTTGATAATAATTACTATTTACTATATTAAGTTGACGTTATATATTATTTTTTCCCTAAGATATGAAAATAAGTTATCATGAAAAATCAAAGGCTTACTTAATATTTTTTCCAGATTTTTTAATTGAAGTCAAACTACATTGTAGGATAATTATTCCATTCTAAACATACACAAATATCAACATTTAGTAAATCATATTTATTCCATATTAAATTATTTAAATATCAATTGAAAAAATAATAATAATAAGACCAAGCTTGAATTTTATAATTACTTAGTCATTTTGTATACTATTATATCACGTCTCATCAACACCCCCAAAATATTCATCCAATTTTAATTTGTTGAATAATTTTAATAATATATAATCACTGATTCAACTAAAATATTAACCATGTTAATTTATTCAATTTTATTTATGTATTTATTTAGCACTGTGTCTTACTACCCGTTCGGAAATACGCTTAAGTACCAATTACGCTAATGAATTAGTAATAGGGAGGGTTGAATTTAGAGGAAGTGAACCCGCATTTGCGTAGACGGAGAGTGGAAAACCATTTAGGAACCAAACACCCCCAGTTCACCTGACCGAGATTCAAACCTCAATCTCCCGTCCTTGTAAGTCTAGCTCAACACGAAACTAGCACGTTAGCCAACTAAACCACCGTATCGGGTCATATTAATTTAAATACTAATCTAAATATTAACTGTCAAATAAATTATTATTTACAGCTATATTTAAAAATCTGAGGCAAAATTTTACTTTTGTAAAGTAATTGACTGATATATTGAACTTTTGATAAGATTTTGATAAAATCTCTTATCTCATTTTATATATATAGTCACTGCTTTAAGTCCAGATGACGCTTAGGTTTTCATAATCAAAAATTTAACTATTTAAAGATTTGAATATCATATAAATAATAATTTTGTTGATATATTCAGGGAAGCCTTTATCCCGCCTATGTTTATTTGTAGGATTCTGTCGGAAGCATTTTATCAATTAAAAGCAGATATAATCAAAGGTTCTAACAAATTTAGTATAAAGCTATATTTTATATATATCTCTCTCAGATAACGTAACCACCTTCAACTAGGTCTATTGCAATCCCTTACAATTATAATAACTGTACATGTGGCAACATTAAGTCAACTACCGAGTCATGGGTAGTTGCGTTATCTGATAGCTCGTGATTTAATAAATCACACATTTGTAGCCGACGATTTCCGCACGTCCATCATAGACTCGGCCTTAAAATATGAGTGAAGAATGACCCTGAGCAAGGGACTAATCCTGGATAACTCAGTGGTAAGAGCATTGGCGTACTAAGCCAAAGGTCTCAAGGTTGAATTCCGTGTCCAGATGTCCTTTTTCAATTTTCAGAATATTATCTAGAAGTTACATCCACACTACTGTGCGCTTTACTAGCATCATACACCGCCATAATCTGGATTTACTAACCATTCTTCCACAACATACTGTTTTAGAACATTCCATAACATCCTCCTATTCACATGTTCGTATACTTTCTCAATATCAACGAATTCACAAACTTTCTTCATTACTGTAATACTTTACTCAATTATTTGTTGCAATGCACAGTACATATAATCCTGTCCTGCTAACATTTATCAAAGTTTATAAAATATAAACTTTTATAATTTTGAATACCTAAATCAACCTTTATGCAGATCGTGCCTATCTAATCTAGTTATTTTTATTATATAATAGTATTCATAGTAATATTTATTTTCGTTGTTTTTCACTGCTTAGCATTATCAGATATCTTACCTTAATTTGATAACACTTTTTGCATTGTTTCCATAGGAACAAGATTATAATTACCAAATATTATTATAGTTAGTAGCTGGTGAAATTGTCCGAGGGTCATTGAGACCAGTACACTGTGAGCTTGGAACTATACTCTCTTTGTTGCGATGACGTCACAGCATCATCTTGTACAGAACTACACAATGGACCTGTAGTATAGCAACCCACGAGTAATTACAACACAACTTTGTCAAAAGTGAATTTTAATTAAGATGGCACAGTAATTTGTGGCCACTTTGTAAGGTGAAGAGCACCATTAGATTTCAACATGTCTATGCAACTACCCATACCACCAAAAACTACACGGTCTATCAAACATAGAGTTCCTCATTGGTTGTGCTACTTTCTGAACATTTTTGTATTAACTTAGCCAATGATTTCAATTATTCATTTGTCACTTTTTTAAATGATTACCTTATTTCTCTGATTGCTTCTATTTTCTTACTACAAAACTATCTGGTTTTGTTAAGGTTTTACAGAGGAAATTTGTAAATTAACTAAGACACTGTAGAGAGTAATGACATTAAAAATTATAATTATATTTTGTGAAGTTATGTAATTGGTGTTTAGTTCAAGATGATTTTATCTTTATTGATAAATCTCTGCAGTTGTTACGTGAGCTAGTGTTAAAGGAGAAACAAAAGGACAGGGAAAGTTTATATATGTTTTTGAATCGCCGTATTATTTAAACAGTTCAATATTTCTTCGAAGTCAGGCTAACTATTCAAAGCCAAACTACCCAAATTGACAAATATGCAAACATAAATTTCTGGAATTCCTTGCGTTTCTTCTGTTTTCAGGGTTCATATAAAAACTTGCTCCTGGTTATTAATCCAAAATATATCATATTTGAATACTCAAAGTAATAGAAAAATTTAGTAGCAACTAAAGATCTTTATTTTTATGAAACGTTTAATGTTGACGTCGACCCCATTGAATGTTGTTATGTTTTTCATACAGGTATACAGTAATTGGACGCATAAAATAAAATATTTATTCTACTTTTCACTTATATATTTCAACTGAAAGAGATAACAATATAAAATGTCCCCTAGTTGTCATCAAATACTTTACTATTTTTGATATAAAGTGCCTAGAATAATGACAGAGACTTTTATTGATACACTCTCTTTGTACACTTTGTGTAAAACGCTTCTTTTGGGAGGTATGAAAGCCCGTATGGACGTTCTCCTGGAAGTAAAGAAGGTTTTTCCACTATAAATATCAAAATATAAATTTTAATTTTACGATGTGGAAAAAAATTATGAAATAAATTAAACTGGGGGTATATTTGTTTGGAAATATACTTATTAAAATAAGAAGAAGAAAAACATATGAGCTTACAACATAAACAATGCGTCAGCATTTCTTACAATAAGCCAGGCCAGACTACAGGTTAATAAATAAGTATTTGTCATTGGTTGTAAACTGATTACATGTTGTGGTGTTAATTAATAATTTCCCAG
>JBCFYV010000100.1:898439-938324 GCA_039000515.1 Timema cristinae
AATTGCTGTGTAGTTAGTCCCTTGTAATATAAGACGACACAGGAACAAAGTTTTAAAAGCAATTCAACTCAGAGTCAAACCCGGTATAACAATTACAAAATCTTTAAGCTTAAAGAATTTAAAATTTGATTTTAATAATGTTTATCTTGTTTGCAATTAAAGGTATACAAATATAATTAAGGGAAATAATAATCTTACTAATCAAAATAAATAATTTGATTTTTATAAAATTATACTTTAAAATATTAATGCTGGGGAAGTTAAAAGTGAACTATGTCCAATATTGTGAGTAAATTTAAATGATTATACAAAGAAAATGAACTTAAACTAGATATAACTAAAAAGTAAAAGACTAGAGAAGTTAAACTTGAGAGCTCAGCTTATGAACATTACAATGTCGATAAGACTAAAAGTGGTTAATCCCCCCAAGTTTGAATCACCAAAAGGTAAAGAAACTAGGTTAAGCCCATGTTTAAGATTTGATTTTATTATCAATAAATAAATATACCCTAAAGATGTATAGATTTTAATTAAGAATGAATAATTGATTTTGAATTGTATATAAAAGTTTTAACATTGTATGTAAAAATTCGCATTATGAATATTTAAAAAGTACATGTAACTTTAATTAAAAAATAATTAATATAGTTTATTGAATACAATAACAATTAATTTTAGAATAATTTATACAAAAATAATATACTTATTAAGTGATGTTACTAGACTAGATAATAAGGCAACTATATATATATATATATATATATATATATATATATATATATATATATATATATATATATATATATATATATATATACATATATACATACACACACACGTATCTCACAGTATGAGGAAACTTTAATAAACAAATAAAAGAAAAGGGGCAATTCATGATAGGTAATATGAAGTTATAAAATAGTATAAAAGACATTCAGAATGAATTTAAGAACTTATACATTCTCTCTGGTCAATCTGATATAAATATATATAGGACTATTAGCGTATGTTCAATCTTGAATGATTAATGTAGGCTAAACCAAAAATATCGATTAGTGGAACGTGTAGGAGATAGTCAAGTAACAGCATGAATTAAAAGATAGTTTAATATAAAGTGGATATTTAAAGATTTTGTTAGTAAAAATTAATCTAAAGTTGGACATAAGGTATATTTAGTGGAATACCCAACTATCTATCGCGATTAGGGGACAATAAAAATTGACATAAGTCATAATAAGTTAAAACTCTTGTTACACATCGTAGTAAAGAAACTCTCAATATCGTTGACACGCTAACGCTTCATAGCCGAATCACATAGTGGAAATTATACTGAATGAGCTTGCTACTCAACTAGTACTGAATATTCAGCCTATTTTAATTATTTTTGTCTAACTCAACAGGAAATTCTGCAAGTTGACGATGATTCTTGGGCGATGTGTTGTATAAAGATACAGTCTATCCATAGATGATTGAAAATAATTTATACCAGCTACTTTTTCTACAGAGTCTGCAACCTATAATTTATGCAATGCCAAATAATTATGTTTAGATATAAAGTTAAAAATCTTTATCTTACTCCAGACTTTTTTCTAAGAATTACACTAACCCTATCACTTGTAAAAGACACTATATATTGCTTCAAATATTCATGGTTATACCATGCTTCTAAAGGCATTAGACAACAGCGTTAAATATTGTTTCAGATTTTTGATTTTCAAGGTCAACCAAATCTAAAAATAAATGGTTTAGTAAATGTTCCTCACTGATTTCACATCTTAATTAAATAATTACAACAGATATTGTTATTAGGCTAGTAGATTAATCAATAATATAGAAAATTTTCCTTGATTTTCCTTATTTTTTTACAATTATTAACATGCTCTATGATCATATTGCACTAAATCTAGAATGGAGGCTGGTTTCAACATCCATCGCATTTAGTCTTTTAAGTTCTAGCAAACCAAAGTGGTCAAAGTAAGGTCGGTAATTTTTGCTAGATTATATTTCGATCTAAAAACAGCTTTAGTTGATTCCTAATAAGATTTATTAACAGTATATCATACCCCCTTAATTGATTATTTTTTCGACATATTTTAGGTATTCTGGGTCGTTGCATGAGCAATTGAATTCTTGTGCAGAGTTTATTTTATGCATGAATTAAACTTATGTGAATTATTTGAACCATAAAATGTCAACTGGTAAGAACTCCATTCAGTAGACAAAGAAATACGTACTCTTTTGAAAGCTCCCAAACTTATCAGTTCAAAACAAGTCTTATATCCTAATTTACAGTTTTTGCAGTCAATCCAAGGAAATTATTCTTTTTTACGTTCCGAATTATCAGCCGTCCATATACTTGCTCACCCGCCTTGTGTTTAATCTACCTTGCAAAAATTTTCTGATCCTTCATTTTTATCAGTATCCACAACAACATCAATAACACTTTCATTATAGATAGCATCAGTTGATATACTTGTTAGCAATATAAAATGTTCACCTGATTTGCTAATGTATCCACTTGACGCATCGAGTCTAATTTATCAACAAATTGCGAAAAGATAGAAGTTAAGATTTTGATGGACACCTACCATATAAGTACGATAATGTTGTACAGCCTATTTCTTAGAAATTATGCATACCAACAGCATGTAGTTTTTGTATTATATTTAACGTGTATATGTTAAATTGAATTATATTAATACAAAATTAACAATCTAAAATTTACTTTTTTACAACAAGATGTAATTTCAATTAAATTAAAATTAAATAACACATTAAATAAAAGATTATATTTTTGAAGTTATCATATTATTATTATAGAGAATAAGATGATGTTCTGTCATACACGACGAATATTTATAATACAATATTTTTTACAAAATTTAGTATTTTCAAATTAAATCATATCTTAACTGTTAAAAAAAAGTTCAGTATTTTCCTGCTAGATGGGTCTGTCATCGGAAGCTGCTCTCTCTTTCCTCCCCAACTCCATTTTGGCATAATCTATCTTACTATATATTTTGTAAGCCCCACTACTCCCCCTCCTCTTAACCCATTTTTATCCTGTTCGGGTAGAACCCTTGACTTGGCTCTAATTATCTGTCACCTCCAAACTTGAGCTATTGAAAACTGTCCCTGTAATGTATTTGCATGATCTATGCCAGCAGTTTTTTTATAGTGTAGGCTTGATTCTGTCTAGCTTATAAATAATGTGATTGGATACAATATATTTATATAGCAACGGCTTTGTAAGACGAGATGAAAATGCTTTCACTAAATAGTTTTATTCATGTTTTATAGACGTACAAGACCTTATTGTATTTATAGCGGTATTAATATTTTTGAAGATATTAAGAATCAGCGGTGCATCCAGAAAATTACTTTAAGGAGGGCGGGCATGTGGGTCAAAGTTATTATTTTTGTCCCGTAAAATATCACATTATTTTAGTTTAAGGCTTAATTTTTTTTAAACAGAAATGACACACACATGTATAGTATACAGTTTGTTTAAAAAAAGTGTATAGAACTTATTGATCTTATTATACACATTAACATATGTAAAATAATTCTAGTGTTGTTACATAACCTCTAATTGTATCGTTGTTAAACTCTAATAATAATTATTATTATTATTATGATATAGGTAAACTCTAGTAATAATAATAATAATAATAATAATAATAATAATACAAATACTTCCAAAAACCATAGAGATGAACGCAATTTTGAATATTAGTAGTAAAAAATAAATAGTACGGTGCACCAAACAGACTTTCTCTTGCTTTTATCTTGAAATATACATTTACTGAGAACTCGTAAGATTTGTGAAATGAAATAATAAGTATATACATTGTTGTAGAAACACTACTCCAATAATCATAAATGAAATAATATACACTGTTACTTACTCTATGACATCATGAACTAGAAACACTGTTCCCAAAATTTGAGAAAAGAGAAACATCTTTTTAAACCAAAGAACATAAGAATCAAATTAATTTTCAAAGCCTGTATTTTAATACAGTATATATATATGTCTATATCTCAGAACTTATTTGACAATAATAAATTGGGGAAGATGATCACGGTTTAAAACATACATAAAATCAAATATTAATAAGAAATTATTAATTGGTTTGAAACAGAAATTTAACATTGTAAAAGGCTATGCTATTTATAATTATGACCCCCCAATGAAAATTATCTGTATCCAACCATGACCATGTGTAAAGTATCCTCAATGTCGTGTTCACGAGAAAATTAAAATTTCCATCGTGTTTATAATGATAAACATTGTTTGGATATAAGATATAGGCCTAATAAAAAAATTATCATAGTGAATTTCAAGAAAATAGATTTATTATTTTTTTGTCTTTCAAGTTAACAGTAGGGCCTTTCTGTAAATTGATGTAGGCGTACAGTGTGTACATTCTATTTAATTGAAATAATATTTAAAATATGACAATTTTTTACCAACTTTGGCCATCTTTATCTGATTATTTAATTTTTTTAAATTATTTCCAATTTTTTTAACAGACTATCATCTCTAATATCTATTGTACCAAATATTGTGATGCACTTATTTAATTATAACCTCCTTTTACCATGTATTTAAATATTTTGAGCAAATAGTGACTGTAAAAACTATGTCACTGAAAAAAACAAAAAGAAATAGCAATATTTCTTTAAATATAAGAAATAAAACATGTTTTTATATATTTCTACATTTATAGATAAACTAAATTAAAATGTATCATTTCACTGTAAATAATGATTTACTAAAGTAACTAAGAAAAATTGCACTTTGACAGAGATTCGAGATCGTGTCCTTTGACTTTGGACGTTATTCTATAAAACACCTAAATCGCAGCTCAAAAGTCGGCATCGCTGCTTGGAGAGTACATTGTTGATAGCTTGTCTTTGTTGAGTAGTACGCAGCACAGTTGAAAGGATTAAGGGAATTATCTGTGAAATGTAAGAACACTCTGAAAGGGGTGAAGTAAAGAAGGGGTGAAAGGTGTCTGTGTGGTGACAGCCACAGTAGCTACAGTAGCGCACCTCTAGTGAGGAGATAATACATAGTACTACTTGGAAGAGAGATTTGCAAAACCTCAAGATGTCCATTCGAATCTTAATGTTTTATGTTTGTAATTAATAGTTTCCATTATTATATTTAAACATTTTACTGATGGATATACAAGAACACCGAACACATTTGAAAACACTCAAATAACATTATTGTAAGAGAAACTTGTAATAACTTGACAAAAGTATAAACACCAATCAAGATTAGCGCTCACGTTGACTTGATGATGACTGGACCAAAGTGACTCTCATAGGTGCAATGGAGGTGTTAAGGGTGCATCACAGCCAGGCCACTCCCTCCCTCTCACTGTCACTTGATGATGACTGGACCAAAGTGACTCTCGTAGGTGCAATGGAGGTGTTAAGGGCGCCTTACAGCCAGGCCACTCCCTCCCTCTCACTGTCACTTGATGATGACTGGACCAAAGTGACTCTCATAGGTGCAATGGAGGTGTTAAGGGTGCATCACAGCCAGGCCACTCCCTCCCTCTCACTGTCACTTGATGATGACTGGACCAAAGTGACTCTCATAGGTGCAATGGAGGTGTTAAGGGTGCATCACAGCCAGGCCACTCCCTCCCTCTCACTGTCACTTGATGATGACTGGACCAAAGTGACTCTCGTAGGTGCAATGGAGGTGTTAAGGGCGCCTTACAGCCAGGCCACTCCCTCCCTCTCACTGTCACTTGATGATGACTGGACCAAAGTGACTCTCATAGGTGCAATGGAGGTGTTAAGGGTGCATCACAGCCAGGCCACTCCCTCCCTCTCACTGTCACTTGATGATGACTGGACCAAAGTGACTCTCGTAGGTGCAATGGAGGTGTTAAGGGCGCCTTACAGCCAGGCCACTCCCTCCCTCTCACTGTCACTTGATGATGACTGGACCAAAGTGACTCTCATAGGTGCAATGGAGGTGTTAAGGGTGCATCACAGCCAGGCCACTCCCTCCCTCTCACTGTCACTTGATGATGACTGGACCAAAGTGACTCTCATAGGTGCAATGGAGGTGTTAAGGGCGCCTTACAGCAAGGCCACTTCCTACCCATCACTGTCAAAACAAAACCTAGCGTTCCTATGTCTGTTTCGCAAAACTATGTAGGCCAGCTTTAGTTGAAAATAAATCTAATTTGTACTATAATGTTTCGTTTTTACTGCTATAGTACAGTATTATAATACTAA
Source organism: Timema cristinae (assembly GCA_039000515.1). Lineage (NCBI taxonomy): Eukaryota > Metazoa > Arthropoda > Insecta > Phasmatodea > Timematidae > Timema > Timema cristinae. Next base: position 904,707 of record JBCFYV010000100.1, read on the forward strand.
TGAATTAAGGAAGTGATCAAAAAATATTTGCGATTCTGAGCATAAAACCCAAGTTTAAAGACTGATATTTCTAAATTAGAACAGTATTTATTTTGCAAATAAAACAGAATTTTCAAACAAGTGTGGGAGTGCCACTCCACCATTGAGAGCAATGTAGGAGCGTCACTCCCACCTCCTCCCGCTCCACTACAGTCCTGCCACTCCACCATTGAGAGTATTGTAGGGGCGCAACTCCCACCTCCTCCCGCTCCACTACATTCCTGCCACTCCACCATTGAGAGTATTGTAGGGGCGTCACTCCCACTTCCTCCCGCTCCACTACAGTCCTGCCGCTCCACTATTGTAAATAGGGGAAATCCGTGTAATTTGGACCACTTAACTTTTACCTAAGATAAATATCATCAGTTTGGATCTATAATTTTTTTTAGGTAAGAGAGTAAATAATATACTTACATTACCAGTAGAAAATATTATTAATTTTTAGAGACACACTTATTTAAATAATATCAAGTAAAAATCTAAATATGTGTAATTTGGACCATATGTGTGTAATTTGGACCAGTTGGTCATGTAATTTGTACTTCAATAAAAAATAGTTCCTCAAATGTATCAATATTTATAAAACACTTAGGGTTTACAGAACAACATTTGTAAAACATGTGAGAAAATTATTGTGAAAAATCGTTGCAAAAATAGTAAAAGCCATTTGTTAATTTGGCACAGTTTTCATGTAACCAACATTTGCACTTTTCACATTGAGTCCAGTCTTCCTCATAACCTTCACCACACACAAGATATTGAGTTTCGTTACGCCTGACATCTCAGCAATAACTGTTGTTTTCCTTTCCAGCTTCTTTAGCTTTTGTTTGGGTGAAACAAAATTGGACGTTTCCTGCGTTTTCTTGTGAGAGATTCTAGTCAAGATTACTCCAGATGCTGCACCACGCTTTTCAACTTTTCTCCTTGAGCCATCTGCACTGGATGAAGGTAAGGGTATAATTATTTGAGCTGGAACATAATCTGAACTCCCATGTTGGGTCGCATTTAAATGATATTGAGTTGATATTGTAGCTGTAGCAAATTATGTGTCCTGATCTTGACGAGCTTCAGGCTGATCCGTTACAGCTGATGGAGCAAAGTCAGTATCAGTAAAAACATGTCGGTCCACCGGCCACAATCCACCAGCTCGGAATCCATTGATAGCAATTTACATAGTTGCTGCTCTTGGGAATGCAATACCCAGGATTTTCCTTAGTTTTGTCTCAATTGATGATCCCATTTATGTATTTAGTAGATTGAAGAAGGACACATCTAAAGGCTGCATCCAATGGGATGGCAATGACAACATGATGATTCCATGCTTTCAGGCAACTTCGATGACAGCAAGACTTTTGATGTGGGTTCAGTGCCCACCCAGGATCAACCAAACCTTTGCTTCAGATGAAGGTTTCATGACTGCCACAAAGTGTTGAATCCAATGACAGAGTATTTCGGCGTTCATCCACCCTTTATCCTGACAGCAGAAGATTGTGCACGGTGGAGCTCCAAATGAAATAGATTCTTTCATCCTCTTCCTGGTGTAGATCAACATTGGTGGGATGTAGAAACATGTTGCGCTGACAGCGTAAAGACCTGTCACATTCTGTCCTCGTTCACAATAAGTAATAGCTCCTACCTGGTTTTTGCCCTTCTGCGCCACGAATTTTTCAGGACGTTGCACAACTGTATGAGAAGTTTAATCCATATTGAATATTCGTTCAGCAGTAAATTTATGTTCATAAACAATATTCTCTAGTACATCAAATAAATTATAAACTACAACCTTGTTGAAACTAGAAGCCCTAGCCTGAGAGGTTAGCTCTTGTTGTCTTAAGCTCAGCTCAGGGTGACGCTTCATAAAGCCTTCAAACCATTCCTTGCCAACTGATTGCTTGTCCTTGTTTAAACGCGTCTGCAATTTATTTGCCTCTGCTATTTCAAACGCAAGTTTCATCACGCCTTTCTAGTCAGGCCGGAAAAAAGAACAATGGCTGTACACTATTATAGACAGATAAAGATATATATGTATATATGCATACCAGATTATTGTTGAGTAAAGTAAAATGTTGGGAATTTTATAAAAGTTATCGTACTTCAATTTCATTAAGCAGAAAAACTAATAAAATAGCTATTTAGCAAATAATAAAATTAAAATGCTTACCGATAAAGCATATTTTCAAAAAGTAGCAGATGATGGACAAGATCAACTTCTTCTGCAGTAGACAAGTCCATTGGATGACCAAATCTAACTTCGGGGAGAATTCTTGACTACGGATCTATCTTTTTAGCGTCGTTTTCGGTATGTTGTACCACCTGGCTGACTAATTAACAACGACATAATCCTACACAGTTGTCAAATACCATTTCTGATCGTCATATTTCCATTTACCATATATACCTTTTGCTTTTCTAGCTTCGATAGTTGTCATCTAGAAAAACAGAGCGATTTATTAAACTTCGTATAATTTGAACTTCTGGTCCAAATTACACACTCTCATACGGTCCAAATTACACACTCTCATATGGTCCAAATTACACGATATGGTATAAAATTATTTGGTTTAGAGTTAAGTTAAAGTATCTGAAAATACTTAAATATAATTATGAAATATCTTACCTTAGGGTTTATTGAAAAACAAATCAAGTTTCGATTCAATTTTAACTGTGAAAGTAAACAATAAACTATCCTTAAACTGAACACAAATAATAAGATAAATCAAGCCGTGCTAGATAATCACCATACCAGCATAGATGATCGATTTCGAGTGAACAAAAATGGTGTTAGCAGGTTCTTGACACCCAATGATCACTTCCCCATCCAAGAGGTAAAAAACGGGTTAAAACTTACCATCAACTACTAGGTGTATTTGCCTACACAAATAGATATAATAATTAAATAGCTTTTAACGTACAACCCGATTGGTTAATTATATGTGGTGAAAAAAGAAACTAAAAGCCGTTATTACAGATTTCATGATCAGCCGAAACACACTAGCGCTAAATTTTCTCAGTCGTTCATCGAGATTAACTTTAAAACTAGTGTTTATATATTTAGATTATTTTTTGTAATATTACATATTTCCAATAAGTTTACATTAATTACATACAAAATTCCAATATTATATTATATTTATAAAGGAGTGTTGGATGGAAGTTTTTGTTGTTAGTATTCTATAAGTATACTAAATAATAAATAAATAATCAAAACATCACAAGTAAGCCCTTTAATAATTATATAACTACAACATTTTAAAGACGATAAATAATTTTACTTCTATAAATTAACATAAATTTCTTTTATATTTGTTAAGTAACCATCTCCCGTATAGTGTTATACATAACTAGCCCCCTTCCCTGTAAAAAATATTGTAAAGAATCCTGTAAAACAAAGTTTCAAATCATCCATCATGTCAATATATAAAAAAAACCTTTTTACTATATTTTTTTTGAAAATACAGTTCTACCACCACTGTATAGCCACTTCCCTCTTTTTATCCTCCCTCCTATTTCCATCACATTCTTCTTTCCTCACCCCTACACCCTCATTCTCTTCACACACCCCACTTTGCCTTCAACCACTTTTTTTTACCAACGACTCTATAATATACTATCGACATTTTTACGAGGAATAAATTAAATTTTCAAAATAAAATTAGCCTATGCTACTGCTGATAATGTAGCTTTATATTGGTGTTGTCAAGTAATTACAAACAAAAAACAAAAACAAAAATCAAATTCTTTCCTCTTTATAATATTAGTATAGATAATTTAATGATTTATAAAACTATTCATTTATGTAACAAAATATAGTCGTTAATATCAATATCACCATCTCGTGGCCTTGAGTATATGTAATTGTAAAACCGACCAGCCATTGAATCTCCATCTCCAAAATCTTTCTTGTAATTTTCTTTGAGTAATGTTCTATGAGTTGCCTTACTTCCTCCGGAACGTCATCGCCATTCACAAACACCGAGTCAGCTCTGTGGAAAATAAAAATTATCATTAATTTGAGAATCGACTCATTGGTAGTTGTTGCAATACTGTTGTATTAAATGTTTCAGTATATAAGATTATCAGGGTAGGCGTCAGGGTAGGTTGGATAAGCTCAGCTACCCAAAAGGATTTTAAAAGGATAGAAAACATTTCTTTGAATAAAACAGATGTAAAATTGAAATGTTAATGGTCATTTTTTAAAGCATAGTGACATGTTAGCGTGTAAAGCATATATGTCACTTCTTTTGTAAATATAAGCTGATACCTTTCCGCCTAACACACCCGTAGAATCAGGCATGTGTGGAGCTATGGAAGGTAATGCGCGTTCAACTTTTCATCACAGCACTGAAGACAACCAGTAAGCCGGCTATCCCTGACTCTTGAGTGTTACATTCTCAGCATACAGATTGTGTTTCAAAGGTTTATTTTGGTGTAAGTTAGTCTAGTATGGTGTTGGTGACCTGAATTTTATCATCCTATTGAGTTTTCTAAATTGTGTTTAGTAATATTTTATCATTAATGTTTAAAGATTAGTGGATTTACCATTGAAAATTGGGACCCGTTGTAATGATCAAAAATGAGTTTTTCTATTATTATTATTATTATTATTATTATTATTATTATTATTTATTATTATTATTCCTGTGTTACATTATAAAACTTCATAATTATCCCATTTTCGAAATCGTTTAGTGTGCTCATTAATGCATGTTAATGTCCCGGCTCAGCCAAAAATTACCATCACGCTTCACCACTGAGTATTGAGATCCTCAGTTACATCTTTTATTAATTAAGTAATCGGTGACCTGGTGGTATAGGGGTGAGGTTGTCGGACTTCTGTGCTGGGGTTCATGGTTCAATCCTCGGTCCCGGCACAGATTTATCTGATTATAAACCCTTCCTTCACCTCTGACAAGACAAGTATTAATCACAATTTGTGAATGTGTGGAATGCCAGGTCTTCACTTGGTTTGGATCCCATGTTAACTTGTAGTCCTCCATTTCATCTCACAATCACCCTACCATTACACATTAGCGTAAGTGCGTATGACCCGAACGGGTAGTAAGACGCTGTGCTATAATAATAAAATAATAATAATATATAATAATATAATATATATATAATAATGTATTACATGTTTTATATACTGAGAGTACTCAATTCTATATTTTGTCATAATACAAATCTTTTCCTCACATACTTCCCAAACATTTAATTGGTAACTAAAAAATTATATAGTATTTTAAAATCTGGTTCGAATAACTATGTTATAATACAAAGAATGCTAAAATAATAAGGCCAGTGTTAGTCAATTAAAAATTCAACTGGTATTCAACATGTCACAAGAACAAGTTGAGACAGTTATTAGGGCATATTAGGCATATCGATTAAAATGAATGTTTTGAGCATTCTCAGATCACAATAACTGGCTTCTAACCTCCCAATCAAATGGAACACTTTTAAACTAAGGGGTGATAAGGTTATCATCATTAAGATCATGAGCTATCAGTTAACGCAATCACCTTCTACTCGGTAGTTGGCTTAATGCTGCCTGCCAATTTACAATTATTATAATTGTAAGCGATTGCATATTAAGAATCAAATAGCCAAACACTATTATTTATGCTTTTTAATGAGGAAATCCCCATCTGATATCATATTCTGAAAATTAATAAATGTTCCTGAAAATAGAATCGAACCTTGGACCTTTGATTTAGTACGGCAATGCTCTATCACTGAGCTACCCAGGAATTCAGGAATTACCTTGTGATCCGAATAAAATCAGATTTTGTCGCCGATGATTTCCACACGTCCATCATAGACTTTGCCTTAAAATATGACGAAAAAGGACTTTGGGAAAGGGATGAGATCTTATAGCCCAGTGTAGAGCATTGGCGTACTAAGCCAAAGTGACCGAGTTCGATTCCTGTGAAACAAGTGTCATTTTTCAATTTAATAATATAATATTAGAATGTTTAAAAGAACTATTAAATCAATATATTAATACAAAATACTACTTATTTCCAAATTGTAACTATATCTTATATTTTAATAAGATAAGTAAGAACTTACCCGTATGTTCTCAGTGGAAATCGTGAAATTAATGTTCGATAGTTATAATCGACTACATGAGTCCACTTTTCATAAAGAAAGTTATAATTTCTCACAATCATAGAAACGGAACCGATACTACTTTCATTAGTTCGTAGATATGTTATACTAAAATTGTAGTTCATCTGAAAAATAATATTTAACATTATTAACTAAATGTAATAAGAATAATTTTTCATTATTTTATCTCACCTGAAATTAAAAATATTTACTCCAAACATTAACTTATATCAATACGTTTGACGGAATTCAACATAGCTGCAAGCCGGTGTGCTAATTAGGTAAGAGGGTAGGGGAGGGATGTCATTGGGGGGGATTTCTATGGTAAGCCTTAAAGGGGTACACTCACCTAAAAATGGATCCCGTAGACTAAGCAATTCCAGATATGCGGCTAAAGGGGTAAAGTGTTAGAGGGGGTGAATTTTTCGACTTCTGTTAAAAAGTAATGGTTTCACTACATAATGTTAAAACATTTATATTAAAGTCCTCATTTGTAAATTTATAGAAACATAAAATATGTCAATATTGAGTCTGACACAAATACATAATTTTCTATTAAAGAGATTGATAGAATATTCACTAGGCAGTACATAGTAAAACTCAATATCTATCTGTTAGTTAAATTCGTCTATTTGTTTATTTCCAGAACATTAAAAAGTATTCATCGGATTAAAACGAGATTTCTTCTGTTGTACTCCTTATGTTTAAGAATACAGGATAAACTACATACCACTACACAATATCATCAGCGAGCTAAACAATGTTGAAAGACCGGCTGCTATTGTGCTTACTTATGTGTTTTTAATTTAAAGCAATTCATATATATTTACTTGCAATTTACACAATTTGTATGTAAGTATATTTGTCTAAGAGATGTTTGCAAATATCTACAAATATTTTGGCCAAAAATATCTTTCTAGGTTTATATTCAGTCATTTTATTGATTTACAAATAAAATAAATACACAAAGTATTGTGTAGCCTGTCGTTTTATCTGTGATTTGAATGAATAATGCACGATTAATATTCATGCATATCGCTCAACTTATAATAAATAATGTTTAAAATTCTGTGCAAAATTCAGAAAGTATTATATAAAAAAATTATTGCTGAGAATAATGAAACAGAATGTAAGATGTTTTGGGACTTAAACAAAGAGTAGAAGATGATTGCAAAGAAAGTAATAAGGTAGAGGAAGGCAACAATGAGTTTAAAAGAAGGAAAAATAATTCAGATTGTTTTTAAGAAAATAAATATATGTCCTGGAAGTGAGTTAAAGAATGAATCAAGGAATGCAAGGAGAGACCCATGGCATTTATAATGGACGTAGTGGAATGATCTAGGCTTAAAGCAGCATAAGAGAGCAACGAAAGAAGTATTTCGAGCAATTATTTGGTGAGAATGTGGAAAAGGTAGCAGAAAAGAGGGAAGAATCAACTAATATACACGGGTGATGTGTTAAAGATAATAGTACTAAGGAATGACAAAGCTGTGGGTGGGCGTAGATGCGATCAAAAGTGAAATAAATAAGTGTGGGGCAAAAACCATTTGTCAAAGTGTGTGAGTTATTCGTTGAGTGTGTTTGGATTTAAGGCGTTCTTAGTGACTAGAAGAATGCTGTATTGTTATTTGTACAAAGATAAAGCAGTAATGGGAATTTAAGAACTATATGACAGTTAGTTTTTTGAGTATTCCAGGCAGAGTTTTTGGTTGCTTTTTAATTGAGAGGGTTCCAAAAAAACTTCTTACAAGATGTGGGATGTGCACTGGGGAATGTTTTTTTATAACGGATATAGAGAAATATGGAGATAATAAGTGAGGTTGGATTAAGTACGAACTTTTTTTTTGTATTATATTCAGAGTTTCTTGACCACCACTTAGGAATTGTGATAGTTAGGTATTATTATATGTAGAATGTATGTATTATGTATGTATGTATGTATGTATGTATGTATGTATGTATGTATGTATATATGTATTATGTATGTTTATGTATGTATTATGTATGTATGATTATGTAGTATTATATGTATGATTACGTATGTAGTACGTATGTATGTACGTTGTATGTAGTGTATGTAGTAGTAATAGTAGTATGTAATGTATGTATAGTATGATAGTATGTAGAAGTATGTATGCTATTATGATGTTGTTGTAATTATTATGTTATTATGTTGATGTAAGGAATAGTAGTATGGCAAAGGTAATGTAGGATAGTGGGGAGGAAGGGAGGTATAGCAAGGAGGTGAGGAGGAGGCAGAGGTAGGCAGGGCAAGGCAAGGTAGGAGGCAGCAGGGATGGACGGCAGGGTAAGCGGTAGGTAGGCAGTATGTACGTATCCATTTATATTGGAAAAGTTTTTTTTTGCGATGCCGTCAGTCTTTGTGTCTCCATCTTGGTCTAGATCATAACGTTTAGGATTGAAGCCTGGTATTTAGGTTTTCATAAGAATCTCCATAATGCTTTTTGTAATAAGACGTAAAAATAAAGTTAGATTACCGAAGTAAGAAAAACTTTCTAGTATCACTACAACGATTTTGATCAAAATTAGTATACAGTCATAATTTAATATTACAAACAGAATGCAGGTTCTCATTTTCTCGTAGAAGGGTCTTTTCGGATAGTACTTATGTTAGAATAGTCCTCAATAGTCGATAATATCTTGAACTACTATATATACTAAATAGTTTATTTTAATTATAGGATATGGTGCTATTAAAACTAGAAAACCTTTATATTAAATACACTTTTTTGAGTTTTGGTCAATATATTTTTTAAATCGGTGTTTCGGAAATCAAAAGTGGATTGTTATGATCTTAGTTAAATAAAATGTGAATTTATTCTCAATATATTTTATTAAGTTTTATATTATTATTATATTATTATTATATTTTTATTTTTGTTGTAATGTTATGCTATTTTTTGACATTATATTTATTCAAAAATATCAATTTTTTTCTTTACTAATCCTGCGAGTTTTAAGTACAGGTACAATTTTTTTTATCTACTAGAACCCCTTTCCACTTATTTTTAGTACTATATCTAATTTAAAATGATTTAATAACAGTTTGAACGCAAGTACTAAAAACAAATGTCTACAATAATAGATAAAACCTTATAAAATAATTTTTACTAAGGCCAACATATGCTACATAAATGATTCGTTGATCCAGATTTCTCTATTTAGTGTAACAATTTATCTTGAGGTACTTGACAGTTTAAAACAATTTTTTTATATTTTAATCCAAATGCATATAAGAGAGTTTAAACAGCTTGGAATAAATGTTTTCAGATCAGAAACATACTTTCTGGAAAAGCACCCACTGAATGTGTAAATGATAAGAGATGAAATATTGGTAATCCAAAATTTGATCGTAGTTTTGAAGTAAAACTAAAACCAGAAGACTGAAACACAGGAGATATAATACCTATTTTCAAGAAAGGAGAGAGGAGAGGTGTATAAGATAAGGTATGTAAACGCTGATGTGCCAATATACAAAAAATAATATATATCAGAAGATGCAGGAAAAGAGAATAGGAAATAAAACGAAAGCAAGGTGGATTTAGGGAACAGAGGTATACTATAGATTTATTTAACTTTGTATACGACAAATAATGGAATAAAGGAAGGTATGAATATGGGAAATATTTGATAATAATGTTATTTATGGATTTGGAGAAGCCATATGATTCCACAGATGAAAATAAAGTTGGAAAGTAATAGAGGAGAAATAAATAGATAGACGAAATGAGACTGAAAAGCATTTATGAGGACATCAAGAGTTGTGTTAAGTTGGAGAATGGAAGTACTTAGTGGTTCCAGATAAAATTAATCAAGTGCAGAAAGGGAGTGCAATATCACTACTACTTTATGTTATGCTAATGGAAATTGCCATAAATATGTTTGTTTAAAATCTCGGGAAGGAAAGAATAAAAGTCATGATGTTTGCTAATATTTTGATGATATGAGAAGAAAGGAAGAGGAAGTACAGGAGAAGACACAGGAATCGAATGAGGAAAGAAATACTGTAGAAAGAAATTTAGCATGGCGAAGTGTGAATTGGTGGTAGTGACATCGAAGAGAATAAGGCCCTGTGAGGTTTTAAAGTTGAATGGAGAAGAAGTGAGAATAGTATATAATATAAAATATTTTGGAAGCGTGATTGAGGAAAATGTTGGAGGTATATAGAATCTAATGAGAAGAGAACATCAGAAAGGGTTCTATAGTTGTAAAAGAGACCTGCTATGGAGAATATAAATGCCCTGAAAGTGTAAGGAATTGTTCTACGGGGCGTACTTAATACATAAGAAGAAGATACATGGATATTTAATGAAAGATAGACAAGAAAAGTGAAGGCTATGGAAATGAAGTTTGTGTTGAGTATGTTAGCCTTCATGAGGATAAACAAGATAGGGAATGAATCTCTCTGGGAAAGATTTGTAGTAAAGGAAACACATTAGATCACAGGGAAAGTAAGACTGAGATGGTATTGTCATTTTATGAAGATGGTGAAGGATAGGATACAAATGAGGTACGTAATAAAAAGGTGGCAAGGGAGGCAAAAATGAAATGAGAGGAGTAGATAACAAAAATTGTACAAGTAAGAGAAAACTAAAGGAGCAATTAAATGAGAAAAGTGTTGGAAGGATAAAGCTATTGAAGGCATTTTACTAAACTGATCTAGCCACAGACTGGAAGCAGTTAATTATGATGAAGCAATAGATTTTTGATTATATCACTGTGACTGCCATTAAGGTGGTACGCTCAATGCAGGTGTTATTATTAATACTTACTTAAAATTAGTACTTTTAAATGTAGCATAACCTATTTTAACTACAATATTAAAAATAACTTACCGTTAATCTTGGGTAAACAAAATTGATAAACAATTTAAGAACTGCAGTGTCACTTTCATTATAAGTGTAAGATCCCAGACCCAATATTTCAATGGATGAAGTATTAACAACAGTACGTCCAGTGATGTTCAAAAAATATGTGTCATTTTCAGCCTGAAAAATGAAAAAAACAGAAGAACTCTCCAAGTTTCAAAAAGACTAAAGGTGTTCGATGTGAACACCATTGGTTACATGGTAGCCGTCTAAACGGTAGTCCAGCTCGGCCCAGATGGCTCCCAGGATATCCTCAGATATCATTTCCATCGCAGCAGAGATGCGTTTTTTAAGGTCGTTCAGAGGCTGTGGGAATGAGGACACGTACATGGTTTCCTTCATGCATCCCAACAAAAATTAGTCTCAGTGTGCTAAGTCAGGCGATCATGTAGGCCAGAACAACATTGGCATATCCTCTTGTCCGTCATGGCTGATCCAGAGTCCTAGTCAGTTGGTATTCAGGTATCGCAGAAAATCCCGTTGAAAATACTGAGGTGTGCCCTTCTGTTAAAAGAGTGTGCCGGGAAGATATACCTCCAGCTGAGAAATTATCCATTCTTTTGTCATGTCCAGTCACTCTTGACTCAGCGAAAAAGAAGGGACCCTACACATTGCGCCAGCTCATTGCAGGAAAGACGTTCACTTTTGGTAAGTTTCTCGAATATTCCACAATGGCATGTGGGTTATCTGTGCCTCAGAGCCTGATATTATGGCAATTGACGTTCCCATTGAGGTGGAAGGTAGCCTCGTCGTTGAATAATAAGCTGTCAGCGAACCTATCCTCCGCTAACTGGCCCTGCATCTCAATTTAAAGTTTCGGTGCTTCAGTTCGTCCAATGGTTTAGTGCATGAACGAGCTGAAGTTTGTACTACTTACAGGACAGACGCTTCCAGAAGATACGCCATTCTATGGCTTTGGTTACCTACAGTTCCAGACTAGCACTTACTGTCGATTTTATTGGACTCTTTGAGTACATGGCTTGGATCACGTCACCTTTCTCGTCATAAGTCCGTGAGCAACCCGTACGTTTTTTTTTGCACATAAACAACCACTGTATTTGAACTGCGTCATCCAACGCGCAATGCAGTTTATAAGCGGTATAGGCTTGCCGAGTTTTGTCTGAAAATATCATGCTCTGTAACAACAGCCTTTGTTGGTGAAAATTTTCTAACGATAAATGCCTTCTCCTATTTGGAAATAGCCATCTTGTAAACTAAGTGTCACTAGCTACAATAGCAGCGGCAGTAGCTATTATGCCAGGCAAAATTTTGATGCCGTTCTCCTTCCTTTAAATCCGTTACTGCTCGGTTACCGTTGACACCACTCTCATTACAAGCCTTCAGTTTTTCACTATTACTTTTGAATATCCATTAAATATAAACAGCTTTGATTTATCATTTATTATCAGAGTCTAAATATCATCCATGCATTTGATAATAAATAGTATTGTTGATATATTTACATAATAATAATTAATCACCTAAAAACGTTGTGTTATTGTAAACTTTGTAGATAATATATTAGAAAACTTATGGATGACCTTGGTTAAACTAGTTTTTGTTTCTTAAATTAAAAGCTTTAATAAATCTGATTTTAATTTTATATTCATAGTAATAAGACCAGAAATTATAATCTATTGAAGTAAAAAGGAGGGATTAAAATTAATAAAATATCTATATAAAATGTAATTCTTATAATAAACAAAATATTAATTAATTATTATTACATTTGTATTACCATTTGGAGAGCAGTTTTATTTGTTATACCTACTATTAATCCTACATTATAATTGGTACGTTTATAAATATTCAATGTAATTACTATATATGATGCCGATAAGTTTTAAAATATAGCAAATGCAATTTTTAAGTTTACCGTGGTTATATCCCTTCGAATATCATTGAGACGTACAACTCCATTGAAATCATTCTTAATGTAACGTCGTCTATCCTCAAGAAGATCTCTGGAATAGCTTTGAATATCAATGACAGTATTCTCCAGCAAATGATACCTAACAAATAAACACATTATTCTTAAATAAAATGTACTCCAAGATTCTTGCATCATGTATATATGTATGTTCATGAAATGGTAGTCATGTTTAAGAATTGAATATTAATATGTAGACCATTTGTTTAATAATTTGACTTTGAATAAATAATTTTAGCTTGAAGAATTTTTAACCATATTTGAATAAATTCCGCATGTTTAGTTACGTATATAAAAATTAGAGCAGGTCATATTTAAATTTGCTTATAATTTATACAAAAAATGTTTAAAGACCTATTTTTTATATTATGCAGGAAACATAAAACAACTCAATAACGTTTATACATTTAATTGAAAAATTTGTGTTTTAGAATATTATTAAATAAATTATTTTAATCTATAAATATTATGTTATGAAACATTGATTACATAATGAAGAATGTCTCTTAGATATAATTAACATTCTTCAAAAAAGTGTTAAATATATTGCGTTTTTTTGTTTGTTGGTGTGCTCATTTATTCAACGGAAACAATAAGTAGCTTTGATTATTTATGGAATATAAATATATTCAGAGGTAATTAACACCAAATCTTTAATTATTTTAAAATATATATCTATAAATCTTATAAATAATTTGATTAAAAGTGAAAAATTGGCTGGTTGACTAAAACGTAATGTAAACACAAGAATACAATATAAATTTGTGCCTAAAAGCTATCATAATATAAGTAAAACGAGGTAAAGGTCTGTTATTGATACATACTGGGCCCTGAAATTACCGGCCACATTTAAATATTCCACCACTCAAATTTATTTTTAAAAACAGTGTGTGACAGTGTTGACACTCCTGCCCCTTATTTCTTGGAAATAATTGTCTACTTTTTATTATTAAGATGAATAAAATTCTAATATTTTGTTGTAGTCCTTATACACGTAAGTAGATTTTTCAATTATTGACCATACAGAAAGTGTTCTATTATAATATTGTATTAGGTTTGAAAATGTATGGGTAAGATGCACTTCTTCCCATTTTCAAATTATTCAATTTGAAATTAATTTTAGTTTTCAGAGTTTATGATACCTTCCCAAATTTTTAAATCCTCTACCATAGTAATAAGTTTGTTATTTAGTCAAAAAAAAAAATTCAAAACTTGCACTTCCCTGCTTTAATTTCCAATTTCAAAGAACAGAATTATAGATTTCAAACATAAAGTTTCTTATATAAGTTATTCAAATTTCTAAATGACCCCCCATATTTAACAAAGAATCACTTAAAAAATTCAAATATTTAAATCTTATTAGGGTATTTGGAGATATACCATGATGATCCTGGCAATTTTTTTATAAACACAAACTAATAGTTTTGCTTTCTTTAAACACCAACTTATTTTTCGAAGATCCATTTTTATAATAAAAAATATCTCAAATTTAATGGTTATTTAGAGTGGTAAATTTAACTTTCGGCTGAATTATATTTAGTGACACACAGGAAGTAGCTGTTTCAATTAAATTTGAAAATGTTGAATCCATCCCCCCACATTTCACTAACTCAAAATATAAAATGTCATATTTTAATACGTAATTGATTATATACCTTTACCTGAATGCCAAAATCAATTTTCTACCTCACCTAATAGTATTTGTATATTTGCGAGCTTGGTTTGACAAGGTTCTAACTGCATAAAACATACTTTTGTGAAAAACGATATTAAAGTTTGAATTTACTATAAAAAAAATTAAGAATATTTTTCAAAATGAGTTTTTAGGCCCTCTAAGGCCCCTTTTTCTGCTATTATTCTTTTAAAAAATAATTTTTATTTGCTGAAGCTGAGGTAATGGAAAATGCAGTTTGAGCCTTGTAACTATGATTTTGACTCGTGGAGAAAGTTACTATGTTCTAACTGCACATACAACTCTGTCAAACTAATTTTAATAAGTAATCAAATAAGTATTCTCAGTTATAACTATGAATTATATTTCAATTTTGTACAAAATAAGACATACATTAAAATTCGATGTATTTGTTTTTTTAATTTGGCTCTTTTGATGTTCATTTTTAATATATCTGAAACCTCAATATTCTTCCTTAGAACATTTGGTTTGGTAATTAAAACACAAATCCTCAGGCTTGCTCACAAAACTCCTACTCAGAGTCAAATTAAATTTGATATTGGCAATTTTTTCATTTTATTTTACTTCATGGCTGAATTTAATATTTTAAAATGTCAGAATTTGATTTGGTTAAATGTATCATTGCTACCTGATAAAATGGATCAGTTGTGTAATTTAATAATTTGGCAGTTCCTGAGTAGTCCTTGAAATCATCGGGTCTCATTTGTATTACTCGATATGAGTTGCGGCGGTTCATCAGCATCAATATTCTTATCAGACCCGGTGGAGAGTAGAAATCAGTGTGGTTCATGTCTTTTTCGATAATACTATCCGCATTATCCACCTCTTGGATACTAGAGTGCCCCGGCACAGATAACTTCATAGTGGCAGACGATATATTTGAACTGTCCCTCAGGAAATCTAGGATTGCGCTGACATAGTCGACCTCGATTTTGGGGCACACATGAGTCATACCATGTAATTAAGTCATTGACATCAATTTCTTTAATTAATACATCAAAAATTCTTCAAAGTGTACTCACAATATAATTTACAGTTTAGCCTGCCATTACTTCTGGCCATATTGCACGGTGTACTTTCCTAGTAACTGAATAGAATGCAGTTAAATTAAATACTTTTAATATTATTTTTTTTTGTAGAAAAAGGAGCTGATGTTTGCATGTGGATACAAAATTACATTTTGCATTATCAAACATTAAGACATGAGTGTCACTTTGCTTATATTTTTTATTTTCTTCCCACGTTGCATTATTTAATGTTTGATGCCAATCGTATTCCACTTTTAATTCTTCTGTTAATGTATTTGTATATTTTAATACTTCATACTTTTCACACAACTCATACCTATCACTCTTGGGGATATGGAGATCGAGATTAAGTTCATTGACAAATATTTTTTGGTAAAGAGATTTTTTACTGGGGGATTAGTTTCTTCAGCACATTTATCCTTAAACAAACCATACATCTGAGAAATAATCAAGTCAGAGCCTAAATATTTATTTTTTGTGGGAGCAGGCAAAGTGATAGACAACAAAGTGGTCGACACGAGAGGACAAAGTGGTAGACAGCAAACTGCTAGACACGAAGAAACGACACGGACCAAGTGATCGACACAAGCTGGACCATGTGATAGACAACCAACCGGTAGACAAAATGAAAACAATTATTTGGAAGGCTGGGTGGGTCAAGTGGCCGACACGACTTGGACCAACTGCTAGACAAGCTCATGTATAGGAGTACAAAGTGATAGACAACCAAGCGGTCGACATGAGAGAACAAATCTGTAAAAAGACCAACTGCTAGACAAGCAGAAACGACATGGACCAAGTGATAGACAAGCTCCCATATAAGAGGACAAAGTGATAGACAGCCAAGCGGTCGACACGAGAGGACCAACTTCTCGACAAACATCGAGATGAATCCAGTTAAGAGTGACTCAAGTGACAGACTAGTTATTTCAAAACTAACAAAGTGATAAACATGGGCTTAGAAAGTTGGGTATAAGGATGGTCTGGATCCTCCTAGAAATTGCTGTCCTCCCGACACCCTAGATTTAACCAGCCCAAAACGGGTGAGGTCCCCTTATATGTGTATAAACTTAAACCATCGTGTTATTAATTTTAATAATTTACTTACACATTGCACTCTTTAAAATATATTTTTTAACACTAGTTTAGTTATCATTTCGAATAAATAATAGGTTTTGATACATACAATATGGTATCTTAAAATAAAGAATGTTTCTCTGAATGAAAGGAGTTATCGGATCTGAGGAAAGGAGACAAACTTTTGTTATAAATGGTAAAATCATACTTTAAGAGCTAACAAGACGAAATAAAATCTTATATAAAAGAGCAACTGCCAGAAACTAAGTTGGTAGCTTATGATCAGGGTTCGATTCCGGTCAGTTACAGTGAGGGTGATTTTTCTTAAAAGGTTTTCCACTCTGCCACCACGCAAATTCAGGTGCACTATAAATAAATTTAATCTTCCTCATTCTCAACACATTAACGTAATTAGTAAATAAGCGTATAACCCGAACAGGTGGTAAAGACACAGTGATACAAAAAAATATCTAATGGCACTAATGGATTAAAGAAGAAAATGTTGTTATTATAAGATGTGTACTCTCATTTGCATTTAGGGAGAATGTAAACCATTAATGAAATATCACCCTCCGTACACCCGGATGGATGTGAAGCCTGATATCCCCGTCAGTTTTATTTAGGAGGTAAAACAATACTTACACCTAGCAGAGTGTTATTTAGGAGGTCAGACAATACTTAGACCTAGCAAACAGTGTTATTTAGCAGGTCAGACAATACTTAGACCTAGCATAGTTTTATTTAGGAGGTCAAACAATACTTACACCTAGCAAAAAGTGTTATTTAGGAGGTCAAACAATACTTACACCTAGCATACAGTGTTATTTAGGCAAACCATACCTCTACTCCATTCACGATAGGAATTACTCTCTGAAAGGTCTCTTTTACTACCAATATCCTACTATATAATAGATTTCTGATAGGGAAAAGGGGCTTTCAGAAAACAATTCCTACGGTGAACGGACTCTACATATACATTTTAAGCAAAATCTGTAGATCCGTTAGAAAACCTAGGAATTAAAAACAATCACTCATTGATAGACTATCCTTAATTTGAGAGGTAGGGTAAAAATAAAAAAATAAAATATTGAAGAATATCCTTATAAATATAAATATCAAGTTTGGAAAAAATCCATTCAATCGTTTTGAATCTGCGGCCAGGGATACAAACAGACCGACAGACATGGGAACAGACATAATTGTAAAATCTTGGCACAAAAAGCTCAAGAAATCACACTACGGGGCAATAAAACTTATAGCTTACACTTGGTAACGTGCTCTACTTTGTATTTTACAAATTATTTCAAAAATAATCCAAAATTTCAGTGACTTTATATTATTTATCTGTCTCTTTGACTTTTCCATGTAGCACCCAATTACTTTACACTATTTTTGATGAGCGTAGGAAGTCTTTGGTTATTATTCTTGGGCGTGGTGAGGGGGGGTCCAAATTGTATGCTTCTGGCATGATATTAGGACTACTGAGAGTAAGAAAATTATTTTAAAAAGTGGCGGCGGAACCTTATTTGTGTGAAGGGTATCAAAAAGAGTTTTTTGGGAACTTTTCTATCTCTACTCTTTCCCCCAGTTAATATTTCAAAAGTAGATGCTTAGAAGCTAGTGCTCCTCAAGTGGAGAGTTTTTTTTAGAACCATACGCTTTTTTTCTATATATTTAGTGTAGACTTCTCCGAGTTTTTTAAAAAAAATTGGATAATCCAATTTGGGGTAGTGCTCCTTCTGTAAATTTTTGAAAATGGATGCTTCTAAAATCTATTCTAATAATGCTCAACCATCATTTTTTATAAATTAGATTACCTAGAATCTATTTAAACCTCCCCCAGAATTCTTTTGAAACTTGGATGCCCGTAAAGTAATTTTAGGGGGATCTTTGCCAGATATTTTTTATAGAATTTTTTTTAATATCAGATGCAGCTATACGCTATTTGAAGTATTTGAAGAATTTTTGAAAATTCGATGCTTTTAGATGATATACTACCTATGAAGATTGAAAAACAGAATAAAATCAAGATAATTAGTTTCTCAAACTGACTTATTTTAAGACTCTTTAGCTATCAACATTAAAAACTTTGGTGGGAAGTGGGATTTTGGAACATCCTAACCCTCCCCCCCCTCCTTTCCCCCCACACACACTTCCCTCTCGCTACGTTCTTGCTATGTTCCTATCTTTTTAGCCTGCTTCTCTTTAGGATAAACAAAAGTTCGTATCAACCCTGTCAAGGTTAATATTGTGAAAGGCATATTAAAAAAACATTTAAACTAGGGTTGATTAAAAATTACTGAGTATACATACATCTACCTAGCCCAACTTTTAGGGTTCGGCCAGACTGACAAGCGTGCGAGCGAGCGAGCGAGCGCGCAAGCGACTGGGTGGCCAAACTGGCGAGCGCGCGAGCGAGCGCGTAATTAGCGGACCCTAGTTAGATTATTATTAGCACCGCGTCTTACTACCCGTTCGGGTTATACGCACTTACGCTAATGTGTAATGGTAGGGTTATTGTGAGATGAAATGAAGGACCTACAGTTTAACGTGGAATCCGAACCACGGTGGCGGCCTGGCATTCCCCACATTCACGAGATGTCTTGTCAGAGGTGAAGGAAGGGTTTGGAAATAAGATAAATCTGTGCCGGGACCGAGGATTGAACCCCGGCTGCCAGCACAGAAGTCTGACACCTTACCCCTAGACCACTAGGTCACCGCCTAGTTAGAGAAGATGTATCTGTCAAACACACTTAGTACATCTCTGCTCCTCGAAAATTCTTACAGAAAATATTGTGTATTTATAAAAAAGAAAAAAGTAGGAGTGCATCCAATTAATAAATTGAGAAATGTGTATGGTACTGTACTGAAGTGTTTTAAAATCAGATTAGCCGCACCAGTGGCGGAATGGTACGTTGCACTCGATAGCTTTTGACTAGGAGGCAAAGGTTCGAATCTTGGCTCAGTGAACTGAAGGTGATTTTTAAAACTTATTTATTGTTGTGGTTTTTTCATACTCTCTCCAAACTAATGGTGATTCTTATTTGTAAAGGCCTACTTTGATTATAATATTGAAATATTTTAACATATCGGGTTTACATATATACATTATATTATTTATGGTCTTACCAATTAAATTAGGCCATTATTATTATTATTATTATTATTATTATTATTATTATTATTATTATTATTATTATCATCATCACCGCGTCTTACTACCCATTCGGGTTATACACACTTACGCTAATGTGTAATGGTAGGGTGATTGTGAGATGAAATGAAGGACCTACAGTTTAACATGGAATCCGAACCACGGTGGAGGCCTGGCTTTCCCCACATTCACAAGATGTCTTGCCAGAGGTGAAGGAAGGGTTTGGTAATCAGATAAATCTGTGCTGGGACCGAGGATTGAACCCCGGCTGCCAGCACAGAAGTCTGACACCTTACCCTTAGACCACCAGGTCACCGGGCCATTAATAGCAAGTGTGTTAAACCTATCACTGATAGAAAAAAGTCAAATATCATGTCAAAATGAGAAGTTTCCCCAGAACTCAATGAACCAACATACAATAATATTGCCTAGCGCCTGTAAACTAGACTGTACCGGGTCGAGCGCGCGCGCTTGAAAAATAGAACCAGTTCTATCTTTCATGCGCGCGCGCTCGCTCGCTCGCTCGCTCCAGTGTGGCCACCCCCCATTACAACCAATGTGTTCTATTTTATATTTTAGTCGCTCGCGCGCTCAGTCTGGCCGTACCCTTATAGTGTGTGCGTGTATATATACACACAATATATGCCTGCTTAGTCAACCAGAAGAAAATTATTTTTAAACAGATATCCTGCAATAACAATGCAATATATTTGTTAAAAATCGACCAACACTTCTTTGTCAAATGTTCTTCACAAGGCCTAAATAGACTGCATTTTACAGTAACGCTTCTAATAATAGCGTACATGCAATAAAATTTAACCCATAAAATACATCCCTAACTAGTGAGTTATGACTTGTGATAGTAACAGAAGTACCTATATAATATTTTTACGTACGATTCCAACATAGAATTGTACAAGGTAAATAATAATATGAAAATATAATAAATACATTAACTGCTGGGTTCAAATCAATGTTATAGTTTATTCCTTGTGACGTTTGTTTGGGGTTATAATTTCCTGACACTGACACGTGCACACACTCAGATAAAAATTGACTTGCTGTTAGGTTTCAAAGAGATGCCGCTCTTATCAGTTCTTGCAGGTGCTGTACTCGTGACCTTGTTATATTTAGGGGCAAGATGATACTACAGCAAGACTTTCTGCCTTTATAGAGACCTTTGACCTAGTACAACAAAGCTCTATAGCAGGCATGTCAAACTTGCGGCTCGCGGTCCGCATGTGGCCCGATCCATGATTCTGTGCGGCCCACGGACCTTTTTAAGAACCATATACAAATGTGGCCAGGTCCATTTTATTATATACATTGTAGAAATACACCATTTTATATTATGACATTTAGCTATTAGGCATTATTTGGAGAAATATTGCACTTGAGGACCTAATTTTTACTTTTTACTCACCAGAGATCGATTAACAAAAATTGTAAAATTTACACGCCCGTGTCCCATGTTTGACACCGTATAATTGTGTGTAGAGTTGTTTTATCTTATGATAAGGAACAAACACCCGAAAGGTCACGGCTTACGCAACACACATTTTTCAACATTAAAAAGTGACTAAAACACAAGAGTTTGGAATAATCATACTGCTGGGGGGACGGGGGGGGGGGGGGGAAGAAAAAAGAATCAAGTCTTAAATTAATTTCGTAATAATTAGTAGGGACTTTGAATTAATTTTTTCTTAATATGGTAATAATAAAGAATTTTCTGAAATGTGGCACCCTAAGCATTATCAATATTAAATGTGGCCTTTTTGATCAAACGAGTTTGACACGTCTGTTCTACAACTAGCTATCATCCGGTGCGGTAAGCGAGAAATTGGCCACGCAGACGTTTAGCTCTAACACAATATTTAGCTATTACTTACTTATTCTATGGCATTAGGAAAGCTAAAGTTCATTTCCGCACTTAAAAAGTACGCCACCTATCCCTCTTTAGTTAGTTGTATCCAGTCCACCTCATTACACCCTATTTCTTTCAGGATGCATTCTAATGCTATCCTCTACTATGTGTTATTTCAAAATATGGTTCACGCCATAATAAAGTCAAAAGATTCAGACATGGCTCTTTTTTCTTAACAATCTTATATCTTAAGTTTCATTAATAGAATAAATGTGTGAAAATGTAACATTATTCTATTTCCAACGACATTTTAATCATATTCACGGAGCTATGAGACCAGGCTTGATGGAAAAGGGTTTTTGATTTAGTCTTCCTCTAACAAATACAGTAATTATTTGATAGGCTCACAACATAACATTATAAGTTATTAGAGAACTAACAGCGAGATTTCCTTTTTGCCTCGAAATAAGAAATTTCATAGTTTTTTTCCCCTCTTTCTTATTTAAATGATTTAGGGTGGCTATAAGTGAAGGTTGAAAGAGAGTATAAGCTTATACATAATAGAGAAGTAGTTCCAGAAAACGTTGAATTGAGAATATTATTTTAAAAGTAGGCCTATTTATCATATCTATCATAAGTGAAATATAAAGATCACATTACTTAATGTATGAATTCCTTAAAATGGTTTTAGTAACTTTTAACTGTTAAATACTGTTATCACTACCAGAATTTATGGCTAGAATGTACCTAAAACTTCTTTTACTTTTGAGTTCATCAGTATGACTGTATTATATATCTTTTCTGGCCCCAAACCTAACAATATAAAATCACTACCTATACTTTGATATTTTCTTAAAAAAACATATGCATGCTGTCCAAAATATTCACGCTGGTCCTCTAACTTAGGTAAGTACACTATTCAAATGTATTTAATGAATAATACATTTACATTAAATTAGGGAATATTATCATTTATAGCTAAGATACAAGTCAGGTAGAATCATTTATTGCTACAACCAGAGCCTGGATAAGCTATAATATGTAAAACATAATTTAGATAGTTTAGCTTCATGTTTAGACGATTACTTAACTATGCGATTAATACATTAATTCTGCACGTATTGACACATATATATTTGAATGTTTTAACAATAACTTGACACAGTGGCGCCAACATATATTAACGTCGGCGAGAGTTGAGGGGTTGGGAGCAAACCCTACGCAGCCAGAACTAAATATCAGTTTTTAGGGGGACATAAGGAAAATGTTTAATTCCCCTAGAAGCGTAGAATTATTTTTACATGGTAGCTTATGGAAATTATTTACAAACATAAGTTCCAAAGTTAATCTTTCTTAATTTTAATATTGGTCCAGTGCGTGCTAGAGAAATTTCTCCAACTGGTATTATTATTACTATTATTATTATTATTATTATTATTATTAGCACCGCGTCTTACTACCCGTTCGGGTTATACGCTCTTACGCTAATGTGTAATGGTAGGGTGATTATGAAATGAAATGAAGGACCTACAGTTTAACGTGGAATCCGAACCACGGTGGCGGCCTGGCATTCCCCACATTCACAAGACATCTTGTCAGAGGTGAAGGAAGGGTTTGGTTATCAGATAAATATGTACCGGGACCGAGGATTGAACCCCGGCCGCCCGCATAGAAGTCTGACACCTTACCCCTAGACCACCAGGTCACCTCCAACTGGTAATATATCTGACTGTTAGATTCATGACAACCTAGTCTTAAAATATATTTTAGCTTTGTGGGGTGCAGAGAGAGTAAATCCGGTGCATGTGATGCGGACCATTGGACGCTTTTACCTTTTTTTTAGGGTGTAACTTTCGCAATAGACTGGATTGTCGATGACGATGAGATCGGGGTTCAATTCCTGGCCAGGTGTACTGATAATTCTTTTTCCTAAATGTTTTCCCATTTTCCCTCCATGCATGTGTGGGTTCACTTTGTCTAAATAAATTATCATCATAAATCCATAAGCGTAATTAGTTCATATGCTTATAATCCGAGTGTGTAGAAAAACACGATGGAAAAACAACTAAATAATAAAGCACGTAGTTAAAATAAATAAATCTACTCCCTTATTAGTAAAAAAAAAAACCTGTAGATACACTGAATTAATATCAAAATGTACCCATATTTTCGTATCATCACTATCGCAATGGTGTAGTGAACTTGTTAATGTGTCAGTATACCTAACCGGGATTTGAACCCGGTCTCTTTGCTACCGGCAATTCAATGTAATACGCGAGCGAAGCTTTATGATCATACGACCACCGACGCGGGTAACACTGCAGTGAATTAGGGAAGAAAGCTATGATCATGGTTAAATGCTTGCATTTTATAAGTTTATTTTTAAGGTATATGGTATTAGCGGGAGCTAATTACTTAATCATTATATATTATGGTAACTATATTTATAAGCGTAACCTAGGTGATATGATATAATCCTTAAGAAAATATATCATTTAATTGAATGATATAATTTAACAAGTCAAGGAACCTTATCAAGAAATAGATTTGAACATTCTGTTAAATTAACTTTTTACCCTTCATATAGAGGAATTTTGGTGAAATTTCTTAAATATAGATAAAAACTTGCCCCTATTCCCTATATCCTTGGTTGCATATTTAGAGAAATCGTGAATGCTCTTAACGGTCAGTGAGTTAAATAGCCTCTTCTTCGGTGGCCGCAAGGTCTAACGCGCAACTCGCAACATTGACTTGACTGCTGATAAATGAAGATCGGGGCTCGATCCCAGTCGGGTGGACTGAAGGTTAATTTTCCTAAATAGTTTTCCACTCTCTCTTTCCCAAAAAACGGGTGCAATTCCTCTAAATTCAACCTTATTCATCCCTAAACACACTAACGTAGTTAATATATACATATATATTCGTATAATTCGAACTGTTAGTAACTCTAGTATAACGCGGTGCTAAAAAAATTAGAATTTGTAGCACTAAATATACAGGCTACATTTTAAAATTATCTGTTTAAAAACAATAATCCTTTATACTGTCGTTTATTGCCGGTTACTAATTTTACATAATATTTTAAAACTGTTGTTAAATTACAATTTTTAATAAAGGCCACTAAGAATTTTTTACTTAATGATTTTCAACTCTTTCTTCATGAAAAGCGAGTATATTTTCTCTAAATTATACCCTCTTCACCTCTAATCTATTAATATAAAAATAAAATAGTTCATACGTGTAGACCGGCGCTCACTGTCCTTTAATGTTGCATCCAGCGTTGCGGAATTATTTGAGACGGTTCAATTCGTGATATTCTTTTATAAGGTTATCATTATTTCACGTTATTTTCACCTACATTCTCACTTTAGCAAACCCCACAAAAATATGTCAAGTAGTGTGAGGTTAATCTGACGGGTTGGGGAAAAAAAATTATTTGAGTGTAAACAAGGACAAGCGTGTATTGAATTAACTATTCTCTCACTTAGCCCACTCTTAACTGGATGATATCAAAGTTTGTCGAGCAGTTGGTCCTCTCGTGTCGACCGCTTGGTTGTCTATCACTTTGTACTCCTATACTTGAGCTTGTCTAGCAGTTGGTCCAAGTAGTGTCGGCCACTTGACCCACCCAGCCTTCCAAATATTTTTTTATAGCTTGTCGAGCAGTTTGTTGTCTAGCAGTTTGTATGGTGCCATTTTTTGTATCTGCCCGACAATAATGGGACTCGAAATTCAGGAGATTTGAAGTGTTTTCTTGCAATGGGGCAGCCATCTTGCTGTGAATCTAGTGAAATTACACAAATGTCCTTATTACAGATTCAATTTTACTCATTGGTGACCTGGTGGTCTAGGAGTATGGTGTCAGACTTCTGTGCTGGCGGCCAGGGTTCAATCCTCGGTACCGGCACAGATTTATCTGAGTACCAAACCCTTCCTTCACCTCTGACAAGACATCTTGTGAATGTGGGGAATGCCAGGCCTCCACCGTGGCTTGAATTCCACGTTAAACTATGGAGGACCTACTGTTTAACGTGGAATCCGAACCACGGTGGAGACCTGGCATTCCCCACATTCACAAGATATTCTCAATAAACATAAAAGTTTGTTACATTCATGAATAAATAAAATATAACTCCTGATCACAACTTTCACAGGACAATAACAGTCTTTTTCTTTAACGTGGTTTGCGCGCCAAGATAGACAGCGCTATAAGCGTAACAAGCAGTTAGAACCTTATCACTTTTTTTTTCGACAAATGTATTGTAGTTAGAACTATGTCAAACCAAGCCCCCGTATTTATAACAACCACTCCAAATTACTGGAGACATATTCAAAAACTTTAGGGGGTATTATACTATTCCAAAGATTTGAAATTGAATAATATTTTTGTGTGCTTGGGGTGGCTCCTAAACCTTGTTGACATATAGTATATTAAGCTATATATGTATCTATACATATTAGTATATTATTATTATTATTATTATTATTATTATTATTATTATTATTATTATTATTAGCACCACGTCTTACTACCCGTTCGGGTTATATGCATAGTATATATAATATTATATAATTACACGTATATTTATACTATGTATATACTCCTATCTTTATATATATTATGTATATACTCCTATTTTTATATATATTTTATATATATATATATATATAATCGTAAATATTTATATTGTATTAAAAAAACACTCGTAAATATTATATATGCACACTTACATATTATATATAGAGATACACTGCTATATATTTATTTTATGTATAATTTGATAAACACGTTTCTAGTTATAGAAATTACCAGTAAATAACTGAACTGAGTTTGTCAAAAGACCTCTCATTTTAAAGTGTAGGTGTCCGGGATGTCGGGAAAAATAGTGATTGTTTCCAACGAAAATCTAATATTCCCAGAGAATTTTAATATGTTCGTCCTTTTCTTACCTCACTATGGAAACCCTGATATGTTCATGAGTGTAATGATGTAAATAAACTATATCTCACTACTATAAATAATATCAACTCAACTCTTACTTTAATGTTATGTTAAATCAAATAAAAATATTACGGTAATTATTTTAATGTTTTACAAACAATCCGATGATTTTAGGCTAAAAGTATAAATTTTCTCTTTTGCATTTTTAATTTTTATTCTTCTTCTTATTTTTCTTTAAACATTTACCTATGCTATTATAAGTAATTTGACTAGCCCTTCTAGTTGATGAAATTGTGAAAAAATGACAGAAGATTTTGAAAAAAAACACACACTTTTAAAGTTAGAAGCTCGAATATAAATCTTTTGCTAATAAAAATTTAGAATACATTTTAGTGGAATAGTCAGCCGCCATCAATGTATTTATCCTATAGTGTAATGTATAATTTATGAGACAATTTGCTTTATTAGAGACTAGCTTTTACCCGTCACAGCTTCGCCGAAATAATTGATAAAAATCTTTTAATTTTTAACTAAACTGTTTTGGTCATAAATCAAACTTTATTTTTTTCAAATATCTATGAGTTTTTCTCAGTTCTAGCTGTAAATAATTTTGCCGTATTTTAATTCTCACTTTTAAATAATTCATAATAAAAGAAATATATATTATTTAAGTTATCAATAATAATTTTTTTTATTTTTATTTTTACCTTAATAATTAGTAATATAAATAAATAAATAAATTAAATAATATTTTTTTCGAAATATATAGCTAAAAAGATCACATATTTATTATTTAGTAGTATGAAACTACGTCACACTAATTACTATTTACTTTAATTACAAAATATTAAATCACAAATTCTTAAATAACATCGTTTCAATCACATTATAATCATATATTTATTATTAATGAAAAATCAAAGGTTAAGAATAGCCCTATATGTTATTCCAGGACATATCTTCCAACGTACAAAGTTTCATTCGAATCCGTTCAGCAGTTTTTGGCGTGATTGAGCAACAAACATCCAAACACACAAACTTTCGCATTTATAATATTAGTAAGATTGCGAGAAAAGGTTTTTATCAAATTTTAATAAACAAACGCTCATATTAAAGATTAAAAGAGATATAAGAAATAGGGAAATTCGTAGCCTAAGATTAAAAACAAATTTTCCTATCGATTTATCCTAATTTAATTTTTTTTTGTACAGTGGCTTATCTGCTGTACATACATTATTTGTTTACATCACCATGGAAACCTTTATTGAGTATCGTTGTATATTAATAATTGAAATATTTATATTTGTTTGAAAATAATAAAAACTAAACTGTTTTTTGAGTGGTAAAGTACGTTACGGTTGAAAATATAAGTTTTTATTTCTCGGAATTTTCCCGATAAAAAGTTTGGAATAGATTTGGATTCAATAAACTGTGCCATCGCTGCACTACTCCATTAGTATAATGTATAAAATTACATACACACATTCATACCTAATCATGCATTTCCCTTACGTAGTAGGCGAGAAACTGTGAATATACCTTATAAAACATCTTAATACTTAATGCCGGGATCACGATCAACTTAACGTTAACTTAACGTAACGTTCACTAAAAGTTAACTAAACTTATGTGTGATCACGATTCACTTGACTTAACGTAACAACTCGAGCAAAACATATGAATTCTCAAGTATGATCTGTGGTTTTGTACTATTTGTAAAGTGATGATCTGTGAATGTTTACAGTTTTCAATCAATATAATAAATATATGTTAATACACTTTTTTGATAAATTTAATTCCCTATTTTAGTTTAATTATTTTGTTTCAATGTTCTGATCATTAAAACTTACGCTAAAGAGGAAACATTGGTCATAATACCAACAAATGTATTACTAAATAGCCCTGTTGACGTCACTCGCATAATGATTGGCTGGCTAGATCACGTGATACCCTTCAAGTAACGTAAAGTAAAGTAAAAGACCTCCCAAGACATCTCTTACTTTAAGTTAACTGCAAGTCAACGTTACGTTGAGTGCATCGTGATCGCTTCCATTTAAACACACGAGGAGGTATTTTACGATAAGTTACGTTAAGTTACGTTACATTAACGTTTAGTTGATCATGATCCCGGCATAACTCAGCATCATAATTATCCCCACACTTCCTATCCTTGCATACTTCCTTCACTTCAACAACATCCATACATCAAGATATACATGATCTTTTTTCTCTAAACTTTTAATATTTCCTCTTTTTCACATATTCATATATATTTAGTGAGGTCTTTATGGCCTACACCTTCCTTTGAACCATATATTTAACTTTCATATATCTGTTTCGATGCTTGATCCATATTCATCCTCTCAATGTGTCCAGACCACCGTAAGACACTTCCTTCAAATTTAACTATTGGATTCAAACCATACTCATTGAGCACACATTCATTACTGACGTGGTCCATGCAAGTTTCTACATATATATTATTAAATATCTTATTCCAACTGGAGTCAACATGCCCTTGTGTTATCCTAACAAACCCCGCTTCACATCCGTAAAACAACGTTGGCGTTAAAACATTATTATATACTGCCATCTTTAACTCTTTTGATACTACCTCAATCTTTGCAATAGTCCACATACATCCAACTACTCTCAAGGATACCTTCAATCGTCTGTTTATTTCACCACGAATCCTTCCATTTTTACAGAACATTCTGCTCAGATACACAAAATCATTCACTTTTTCTAACATTTTTACATTTATGCTTATTTTTAAATCATTTCAGGAACCGTTCTTATCAAAAACCGATACCTCAGTTTTGGAGACATTTATACTAAGATCCATTCTCTCTGTCGTCACACTTAAACGATTTAAATTCATTCTGCAAGTAACTTCCTTCTCGACCATTAATAAGGCATAATCTGCATATAATAGCAGTATCACATTCACACTGTCCAATTGTACACCAACTGCGTCTTCACAAGAATCCCTTATATACTTATCCATAAAAACATTTAACAAACATGAAGACATCACACCTCTTTCCTAACACTCAGTTCAATGTCAAACCATTTGCTCTATTCACCCTAACGCACGCTTTACCTCCATCATACATAGCCTTAAATAACTTTGTTAGATATGCATCAACATCATACTCGCTAAGAACATTCCATCACAAACTCCTATTCTCCTGATCGGACGCTTTCTACATATAAACACATGAACAATAAACTTTCTTTCTTACTGACATACACTTCTCAAATTATTTGTTGCAATGCATATGTCTGTTCCATACAAACACTACCTGATATGAAACCATATTGCACAATCTAAATCTTTTCCGAAGTACTTTCACGTATTCTCTTAATTTTACATTCTCCCAAAAACTTTGCCTGGAATACTCAACAAACTAATTGCCCTACAATCCTTACATTCACTCTTACTCACTGTCTTTGCCTTTATACAAAGGAACAATGATGGCATTCTTCAAGTCATTAGAACGCTCGCAATCCCAGAACACACATTGAACAACTCACACAATCTGGGATGTTATACCGTGCCTCTACACTTAAGAATTTCAAGTTTGATTCCATATATGGCCGAATATTAGCCATTCTTTAACATTTTCATAGCTTTTAAACACCTCAGTCTCATTAATTATTTCACTTCTTATAGAATCTTCACTATTTTTTGCTACTTTCTCCATATTTTTTGGAATAAAATTGCTCAAAATAATTTCTTCATGGCTTTCTTATACCGTTTTCATCCCAGATCAGCTCACCATGATCATTCTGAATGTCATATGTATTTACTTGAACTCCTTGTTTCATTCTCTTTACCCACTTACAGAACATCTATTATTATCATCATAGTGCATCTACATTATTTACCCTTTTTTGATCTAATTTGCCCATTACTCTCCTTTAATATTTTCTTTAAATTATTATTTTTCTCTTTGTACATGTTCCCACAGTATTTATGTTATGTTTCACACATCTAAGTAAGCATTCGTTTGTATATTCCTTTCTTTTTTCTTACAGCTTCTTTCTGCTGTTTATTCCACCCTGCATCTCTTCATAATTTCCCACCACGGCATATCAACATACAACTTTCGCGCATTCAACTACATACTCTCTTATTCTATTCCATGCTCTTTCAATAGAATTAATATTTATTTCTGCATTCCATTCCTACTCTTGTAACGTTAATTTTTCACCCAGATATTTTAAAATTTTCACCTCAACTTTTATCATGCATCATCATATTACATTTAAAGTTGGGAATACAGAAATAGTGAAGGAAGAGAAAAGTAGGGTGTGTACATGTCAACATGCTTTTTAGGTGAGGAACAAAATATAGATTTACAAGTTATTTAAAGGGATCATTTCAATAACCAAATGAATTGTTTATTAGATGGCTGGCTAATCTTTTAATATTCCTAACTAAAGGAATGAATTAATTTTCCAAGATAAGAAGATTACAAATTTTAGGTTGTTGTAAGGTTACCTTAAACAGTATTGGAGTGTTAAATGAAGAGGATGGTTCACCTAAAATTTTCTAAAGAAAATATAAAATAATACACTTTGGGAATATAGATAATTTAAATTTTGGATAGCCGAATAACATCTCATTGTATAGAATTTCAATATTGAAACTAAGAAATAGAAGTGACTTAAATGTATATATCTAATGTAGAAAACTATTTCCAATATGGTATAGGGGAAATTTATAGGCACGTAAGAGTACCACATATCATAGCCAAATAGGTATTTAAAAATGCAAACTAAGAATGTGGGGCATGAAGCTGGGAAAGGTGCGTGAATTGACATATCTCAAAAAGAATTAGAAAATCCACATTTATGCATGGCAAAAATTTAAACTATCTGATTTGGTAAAAGTATCACTTCATTTAAACATGAAAGTTGTATATTTTGGAATTTAAAAACCAGGTTGTAAATAAATAGGTATTAGGTTGGAGGAGGAAAACCAAATTCCTAAACTTATAATTAAAACTTTCTTATTATATTGTAAAAAAATAATATTGTAAAGTCAGAATAAAAACATATAAAAATAAATGATTATAAAAAATCTATGATTATCTACAAATAAACATATTAATATGCGAATACATAACTAAATTTAAACTAGTGCCTATATATGAGCAACTTAACTATTCAAATAAACATATTCTAACGACATATCTTTGTAACCATGATTCTATTTTTAAATTTTATGATGCGCAGTTTTTAATATGTTTATGTATAAGAGTATATTACACCATCTAATCCCTTTGTAGAAATTTCAAAAGTTTTTATAAACTTATTAAAATGTGTGATTCTTCGTTTCACTTATATTTTGATAGTGATCAGTTATGGATAAATGGATTACATCCGTTTGTGGAATGGTTAATATCTTCTTTCTAAACTTTATGTTAAATTTATTAACTGCTATAATTGTATTATTGGTTTGAGATTGTCATATTTAGCTCATAGTTGCACAAGAAAGAGCCATCAAACTGATAAAATCAAGTTGTAGAATGTTTTTTTGATAAATTTTATGTTGACTTCCCTTGTTAAGAAGGGGTAAAATGCTGGTTCTAAATATGGTATAACCATAACCTTTTTTAAAGGGTTTAGTTATATTTAACACACTTGGATGAAGCTTTAATTCAATTATATACTTAAATAATCCGTTAAGTCAACATCTTGGTATGCAAATTCAGCAAAATTTGTGATTCCCTTCTCAATATTACAGCAGTATTGGTGTTATAGTCGTTAGAAACCACTGCTAAAATACTTTCATTAATGTCATCACCTCACCTTCTTCAACCACAACATTCTGAGTTAGGGATCTGTGAATAGAATATAAAATTGTAAATTAAGATAACAATGCTATTATTATATATATCTAAATTATATCCAAATATATATTTATTTATACTATGTTATAATATACGTAATCTATATATATATATATATTATCTATATATATATATATATATATATATATATATATTATACTAGATAGCGCTGCCTGCGGCTTTGCTCGCGTGGAAGTTGATTATTACAAATACGAAAATATACATATGTATTTACAGATTAATTTAAAATATTACGTTACGTTGATGACCATAACTTGACCTCAGATCAAAAATAATGCAAGTCCGATAGAAACTTTCACCCCCTTTTTCATCCCTTATTAAATAAAATTTTCTAAAATTCCTGAAACACGTATTTATTTGTTTTACGTCAATAACCGAAATACAAAATTTTGTTTATGTAACTTTCAAAATGACGGACTTTCATACATATTATCATCCCTATTTAGACCCCTTTGGGGTGGAATTTTTTTTAAAATCCTTTCTTAGTGGTGCCTACATAACAAAATGAATATACGTCCGAATTTCATGCTTGTAGCCTTGATAGTTTGCGCTCGGCGATGATGAATCAGTCAGTCAGTCAGTCAGGACATGTTATTTTATAAGTATAGATATACGTTTATAGTATATAAGATAATAAATATATATACATACTATAGGCCTATATATAGAACATAATTTATATCCTATATATAATTATAAGTTATATTTTAATAACATAATATCATATATATAAGATTATGTGTATATATTTTCATTGAAAAACCAACATAAAAATTATAAATCTATAGAAAATATTTTTAATTTTTAAAGATATTGACACCATAAATAGACGAACTTTCTGGTAGAATTCATAAAAATTTTATTATGAATGCTGAAATTTGTATTAATTTAAATACACTTTTTAAGACTATTGGAAGAAAGACATTATTTATAAATATTCATTTGCACTTTCTTATGCCCATTAATTTAAGACCAATGAATTGTAATCTGCGTGGCCCTAAATATTAACAAT
>JBCFYV010000100.1:938424-969385 GCA_039000515.1 Timema cristinae
TATTCCATGCTCTTTCAATAAAAATTAATATTTATTTCTGCATTCCATTCCTACTCTTGTAACTTTTAAATTTTTTTCACCCCCAGATATTTTAAAATTCCCACACCACACTTTTATCATGCATCATCATATTACTTTTTAAAATTTGGGGAATACAAGAAATAGGAAGGAAGAGAAAAGTGGGGTGTTACATGTCAACATGTTTTTTTAGGTGAGGAACAAAATTTTAAGATTTCAACTAACACAATCTGGGATGTTATACCGTGCCTCTACACTTAAGAATTTCAAGTGTGATTCCATATATGGCCGAATATTAGCCATTCTTTAACATTTTCATAGCTTTAAACACCTCAGTCTCATTAATTATTTAACTTCTTATAGAATCTTCACTATTTTTTGCTACTTTCTCCATATTTTTTGGAATAAAATTGCTCAAAATAATTTCTTCATGGCTTTCTTATACCGTTTTCATCCCATATCAGCTCACCATAATCATTCTGAATGTCATATGTATTTACTTGAACTCCTTGTTTCATTCTCTTTACCCACTTACAGAACATCTTATTATTATCATCATAGTGCATCTACATTATTTACCCTTTTTGATCTAATTTGCCCATTACTCTACTTTAATATTTTCTTTAAATTATTATTTTTCTCTTTGTACATGTCCCACAGTATTTATGTTATGTTTCACACATCTAAGTGTGCATTCGTTTGTATATTCCTTTCTTTTTTCTTACAGCTTCTTTCTGCTGTTTATTCCACCCTGCATCTCTTCATAATTTTCCCACCACGGCATATCAACATACAACTTTCGCGCATTCAACTACATACTCTCTTATTCTATTCCATGCTCTTTCAATAGAATTAATATTTATTTCGACATTCCATTCCTACTCTTGTAACGTTAATTTTTCACCCAGATATTTTAAAATTACACACTCACACTTTTATCATACATCATTATATTACATTTAAAGTTGGGAATACAAGAAATAGTGAAGGAAGAGAAAAGTAGGGTGTGTACATGTCAACATGCTTTTTAGGTGAGGAACAAAATATAGATTTACAAGTTATTTAAAGGGATCATTTCAAATAACCAAATGAATTGTTTATTAGATGGCTGGCTAATCTTTTAAAATTCCTAACTAAAGGAATGAATTAATTTTCCAAGATAAGAAGATTACAAATTTTAGGTTGTTGTAAGGTCTACCTTAAACAGTATTGGAGTGTTAAATGAAGAGGATGGTTCACCTAAAATTTTCTAAAGAAAATATAAAATTATACATTTTGGGAATATAGATAATTTAAATTTTGGATAGCCGAATAACATCTCATTGTATAGAATTTCAATATTGAAACTAAGAAATAGAAGTGACTTAAATGTATATATCTAATATAGAAAACTATTTCCAATATGGTATAGAGGAAATTTATAGGCACGTAAGAGTACCACATATCATAGCCAAATAGGTATTTAAAATGCAAACTAAGAATGTGGGGCATGAAGCTGGGAAAGGTGCGTGAATTGACATATCTCAAAAAGAATTAGAAAATCCACATTTATGCATGGCAAAAAATTTAAACTATCTGATTTGGTAAAAGTATCACTTCATTTAAACATGAATGTTGTATAATTTGGAATTTAAAAACCAGGTGTAAATAAATAGGTATTAGATTGGAGGAGGAAAACCAAATTCCTAAACTTATAATTAAAACATTCTTATTATATTGGAAAAAACTAATATTGTAAAGTCAGAATAAAAAACATATAAAAATAAAATGATTATAAAAATCTATGATTATCTACAAATAAACATATTAATATTGCGAATACATAACTAAATTTAAACTAGTGCCCATATAGGAGCAACTTAACTATTCAAATAAACATATTCTAACGACATATCTTTGTAACCATGATTCTATTTTTAAATTTATGATGCGCAGTTTTTAATATGTTTATGTATCAGAGTATATTACACCATCTAATCCCTTTGTAGAAATTTCAAAAGTTTTTATAAACTTATAGAAATGTGTGATTCTTCGTTTCACTTATATTTTGATAGTGATCAGTTATGGATAAATGGATTACATCCGTTTGTGCACTCAGTTTGTGGAATGGTTAATATCTTCTTTCTAAACTTTATGTTAAATTTATTAACTGCTATAATTGCTATTATTGGTTTGAGATTGTCATATTTAGCTCATAGTTGCACAAGAAAGAGCCATCAAACTGATAAAATCAAGTTGTAGAATGTTTTATTTGATAAATTTTATGTTGACTTCCCTTGTTAAGAAGGGGTAAAATGCTGGTTCTAAATATATGGTATAACCATAACCTTTTTAAAGGGTTTAGTATATTTAACACACTAGGATGAAGCGTTAATTCAATTATATACCTTAAATAATCCGTTAAGTCAACATCTTGGTATGCAAATTCAGCAAAATTTGTGATTCCCTTCTCAATATCTACAGCAGTATTGGTGTTATAGTCGTTAGAAACCACTGATAAAATACTTTCATTAATGTCATCAACCTCACCTTCTTCAACCACAACATTCTGAGTTAGGGATCTGTGAATAGAATATAAAATTGTAAATTAAGATAACAATGCTATTTATATATATCTAAATTATATCCAAATATATATTAATTTATACTATGTATAATATACGTAATCTATATATATATATATATATTATACTAGATAGCTGCTGCCCGCGGCTTTGCTCGCGTGGAAGTTGATTATATACAAATACGAAAATATACATATGTATTTACAGATTAATTTAAAATATTACGTTACGTTGATGACGATAACTTGACCTCAGATCAAAAATAATGCAAGTCCGATAGAAACTTTCACCCCCTTTTTCATCCCTTATTAAATAAAATCTCCAAAATTCCTGAAACACGAATTTATTTGTTTTACGTCAATAACCGAAATACAAAATTTTGTTTATGTAACTTTCAAAATGACGGACTTTCATTCATATTATCATACATATTATCATCCCCTATTTTGACCCCTTTGGGGTGGAATTTTCTAAAATCCTTTCTTAGTGGGCGCCTACATAACAAAATGAATATACAGTCCGAATTTCATGCTTGTAGCCTTGATAGTTTGCGCTCGGCGATGATGAATCAGTCAGTCAGTCAGTCACTCAGTCAGGACATGTTATTTTATAAGTATAGATATACGTTATAGTATATAAGATATAATAATATATATACATACTATAGGCCTATATATAGAACATAATTTATATCCTATATATTATATATAATGTTATATTTTAATACATAATATCATATATATAAGATATGTGTATATGTTTTCATTGAACAAACCAACATAAAAATTATAAATCTACAGAAAATATTTTTAATTTTTAAAGATATTGACACCATAAATAGACGAACTTTCTGGTAGAATTCATAAAATTTTATTTATGAATGCTGAAATTTGTATTAATTTAAATACTCTTTTTAAGACTATTGGAAGAAAGAACATTATTTATAAATATTCATTTGCACTTTCTTATGCCCATTTAATTAAGACCAATGAATTGTAATCTGCGTGGCCCTAAATATTCAACAATTTAAAAGATAAAAAAATATATATCTGTAATTATTTTGTAATGTGTTTAAATTAATATAGACATACATACGTACTTATTATTAGTATTAGGTATTCTTTCTTAAGACATGTTCATTCCCTTTTAGTGTTAGGTGTTGTGTCTTAGACAGGTTCATTCCCTTTGTCAGTAAAACTTCAATCTCCAATGTGCCCTGTCTTCTGCATTTTCCTCCAGCTCCCAAAAATTTCTTCCTTCCTTCAAGTCATCTAATATTTGAGAGCTCCTTTTTCCTGAGCTGCTTTTTCCCTCCACCTTTCCTTCTATAACATCGTGCAGAAGTTAACTCCTCTTAAGGATGTGTCCAATCCAGTTTGCTTATTACCATAGAATCATATAGGTCTACAACATAGTTCTCTTCTCATCTATTCTTCTTAGGACTGCTTCATTTGTCACTTTGTTTGTCCACCTGATCTTCTCAAGTCTTCTCCAGCACTACATTTAAAAGCTCCCCATGTATATCTTTTCCATCTTCTTGAAAATCCAAGTCTCTTCTCCGTGCAGCGTAATGTTCCAAATGTAGCATTTAATCAGTTTCTTCCTCAGTTCCAAAATCAAATTACTGGTAAGCAGTAAAATCTACTTGTTGAAATCTTCATTTGCCATGGCGATCATCGAACTAATTTCCTTTGTCAGAAGACTTACCATGTTTTTGAAATTGTCCACGTTTTCCAACTCCTGTATTTCAATTTGGATTTTAAGTGGTTCTTCATTTTATAAATCTCCATTATTATTGACATTTCAATGTTGATCTCCTTACCAAATCTTCTTCCTATCTCCACTAGCTGTAAATCTTCAGCAGTTCTAGATCATCTATATATTTAATTGTGTGGATAACGCGTAATTCTATCTGGTTATTGCTACGTCCCTAGGGAGCTTTGCTGACCAGCCACTCTCCATACAATATGAACAGACTAGGTGACAAACATAATTCCTCTCAACTTGTGCAAACATATATATACGAATATATGTATATACATATGTTTTGTGTGGTGTCACACTATCATATTGTAAGCTAAGTCATAGGAAAGGCTGTCTAACCAACATATACATATATATGCATATATATGTGTATATATGTATATATACATATATATGTATATATACATATATACATATATATAAGCATATATATATTTATATGTATATATACATATATACACATATATATATGCATATATATATTTAAATATATACTTTTCATAATCATAAATATTTAAAATTAAAATTAAGATTCAACATTGAAATGTTGCAGTTATATAATACTGTGGAAATATTAACTTATATTTTCAGTGTTTCCTGATAACAGTTTCAATGTTGATATTAATGACTCGAAGGTATTATTCAGAATCGTACCACTCCTTGGTGCTAGTGGTGTGACCGCCCCAGGGTTCATAAGGGAATACAAGTTAATAATTAACTTTTCTAATTGGCTATAGCTCATATTTTTAGTAAATAGTTATAGTTAAATTAATGAACAAGTATAAATAATATATTATAAATTATTATATTGAGTATAATACGATGGAACTTGCCAATACTATAAGAAAAGCAAAAAGTTAAAAAAAATCCATTATCTTTGGCACCATTCAAGATAAAATAAAAAATATCAAATCTGATCAGAAGTTTTGTGGTTCACAGGTAGTTTTATTATTAATTTTTGTGGGAGTAATAATTCCAAATAGCTGGCATTAATTTTAATATGTATGAATGGGTGTCAGAAAACATATTTGGAAAGAAGTGCAACGAAATAAATAATTTAAAATACATATTAATATTTCGGCTAGTATCAACCTTAGTGCCAAATATGTGGCTACTATTATGATGAGTAAATTCTATCATGGATGTTTGATTTATTTATTAAAGAGTGGAACGTTTAGTAATTTGTTTAGTATTGATATTATAATAAAATGTAGTGTGGTTATTTAGTGTGAATTAAAATTTATATGTAAGGTTAACAGAATAAATGTTCAGGGACGTTATTTAAAATAGCAGAAAGATGGTCCTTATATTTTTTGGATTTATATGTTTAAAAAGTAAATTTCACTCTACTTGCACCAACACTAATGTACATTTTTTTTAAATCCAAATATCATTGTGTTTCAGGTCAGTTGTTCACTAAGATGGGCGGATTAACTTTGTTCACTGTTAGCTCAACACCAGCTCTTCCAATTAACCTTACTTTGCTTTTACAAACAATGTTATTCTCAAAAAATCCTAGGAAAGATTAGAAGAGTATACTGTTCATGTAATAGATGAAGGATTTCTGCTCCACAAATTGGTTAGGCAGCAACAAGAAGCTTATTTTGCTATTTTTGAAAATTACGTAGAGCGTGTAGAATAAATTTACCACCGAATATATTCATAGGTTTTGATAAATACCCGGAAGATACTACATAAAAAAAAACTAAAACTGCTGTGCGTTTGCATTCATAGACCATCCATTTTTCCATCCACAGAGGTTCGTTTTGTTATAAAAATATAATCAACCGTATTCCAAGAAAAGTTTTTGTCAAACGAGAGCAATTAAAGTAGAAATATATCGATACTGTTCACACAATTAATGTTTGAAGGTTGCACAGTCATCCAAGATGTAGATCATGATGGTACATTCTTTGTTGCAACTAAAGCATCAAGTATTTACAATTGTGTAATTGTAAGGGTGAAGGATATTAATTTATTGATCATTTTAACTTCTCTATGTGATTTTGTTCTAACAAAATTTTTTTAATGCTTAAAAAGAAAATTCTTAGAGCAAGATGTATACACCCACAGTACCAATTTGAATGACTCTTTTAGGGACCATTTTTTTTTCTACTCACATTTAGTGGCTACAACAAATATTCTACCACATATAAGCGCAAGTAAAAATGAAGTGCATTTAGCTTATAAGGAAGAAGAAAGACTTATAGATAGATGGCAGGTCAATTTGTCAATGACTTAAATGCATATCCAGAGGCCATCGGAAAGGAGGAGAATAATTGTCGTTTCTTATTTATGGAGAAAGAATGTTATTCACTAAACAAATATAAATATGTTCTTTTCACACTGTATTAACAAATGTTTATAAACAAATCATCATTACCTGCAACAAAATATGCAGCTCGCTTGAACTCGTTTCAAACTTATAGTTAAAACAACAATGATGTGGTAATGAAAAATAAACTTTCTACTGGGGATGAAAGAATTCAAAGAGTGGGTTGATAGCTTTCCTCCCACATTTCTAGTAAATGTGTGAAACGTTACAACGCAGCCTTAGCTGGTTTTCATAGCTTTATAATATGTGGCTTATGCCGAGGTAAATATTGTTCGATTAGTTTGGACATGGATGAAGTTTATGACAACGAGGAGAAAAAAAATTAAATAAAAAACTGTTTGTAATATTCCGATGATCATAAAATAATTTCAAAATATGAGAGAAGGGTAGTATGAAGTAAAAATGATATCTAGGCATATAATGAACATATAACAACAAAAAGTAAAATAAATAGAAAGTAAACTTCAACGCACGCCATTTACTTGCAGGGCAGGTAAGAAATTTTCATTTTTCTAAAAAAACAACAACCTTCTATTTAATCCATACTCACTTTCTCCACACTTCCCTATCCTTGCATACTCCCTTAGCTCCAACGATATTCGCGCACCGAGTCAAAGATGTTCTTTTATTCTTAAACCTCTTTATGCGACCCCTGATCAGTCGAAACTTGCAGTTTCTGTTACCAGCCAGTAGTAAGCAGCGGCTGATAGATAGACCTAGTCTTACCATGCCTTTCTTTATACTGGAAGATTATTGAGATTTTTTTTTTTTGCAAAAGTGTGGATGCTGGGATTGTTAAATGTACACATTCACTAAGATATCTAGTATTTAAAATAAAAACCATTATGACCCCTTGCCCTCATGTATATTTAAAGTTTAATAAACAAAAATGTCATGAAATTGAAACATTCTAGTATTTGGTAGCATATTATAAACGAAAATTTATTTTATGTTGAATCATAAAAACTGAAGAATTTTAAAATAAAATAAAATAATATCCTAGTTATCGAGGGGTTGATAACTGCAAGGTATTTTTTGGAATTTTATATTTATTTTGATCCATCTTTAAAAGGATTATGAAAATGATTGTATATTTAAACAAAGCTGCGTGTGTACCTTTAAAGCAAAATACAAATACTGAGCATTTCGTAAAATAGTTCAAATGATAATAACAATTAATAATTGACTAATTATTATTCTTTTAAAGAAAGTTTATATTCATCTAATCAATATTTATGAATAATTTTAATCTCTCAATTAAAATTAACTTGGGATTTAAAAAAAAAAATTATTTCTTTGAAAGTTGAAGACCATATAAAACCTCAAATTGAAAATGAAATTACAAACACTGTATCAATTATATTTAAACTACTTGGACAGCGATTGTAGGATACAGTACTGTTTATATTTCCTTGGATAGTTTTAGATAAGAAAATAATTGTTAATTGAAGGGAAAAAATGCACTTGTGTGTGCTGATCTTGCGTAAGTAGTTACTTGTTTATAGTATTGAATTAATCTTTATCTCATTTACGAAATAATAGGTATATATTATATATCAATAATTATCGAACATAAAATAGTATGAATGTTTCTAGATATTAGTATTTCTAAGAAAGTTTTAAAGACTTGGACCAAAACAATCACATATTTGTACTCGTATAATGTGACCAAAATTACGATATTTTTAGAGGTGTGTATATTTAACTACTATAAATAAATTTTTCTGTTGGAGATTTTATTTTAAGATAATTTATATATTTAGAAGGGCCTGGGCGCTCCCATTTTATATAGATACAAGGTTGAATTATTGTAAAAGATAATTATAGGCCCTATAGGCTATTATTGTTTATATAACTATATTATTTTTCGAATTATTGCAATGAATCACAAAAAAGTAGATTAACACACCTCCTCGATAAAATGTAATTACTCACCCTGTATTTTCGATAGATATTTGAATAAAATCAGAATCTAGAACCCCGTCATTTCTTATTCTGGTATGAAGTCCAAATTGGAAGGTATAGTTCGTGACTACAATATTAATTCGCCCATTCGCCATGTTTTCTCCATCTTGAGTGATCAGTGTGAAATTGTTATAAACCTGTAATTAATTAATGATGATTTAGATAGTAATAGTTTATCTGTTCATCCCCATCAGGTTTTTGTATGTTAGTATTGGACACTAGATTTAAACTTCTCGTTTCTGTGGCCACATGGTCTAAGCTGTTGTTTCTCAAATATTTCCATATAATGGACTACTTTATAAACGTTCCATGCACATGCAGGCCACAAACCTTAATATATTACCTAACATTCTTGTAGAAGCAGGAAACAGTCTTATTAGAGTGTTCATAAAGTAGCAACTACAGCATATTTTTGAAACTTTGGTTCACATAATAAAGTCTTTCCAAAGTAAGATCTTTTTCTGACAGCTAGAAATAATAATAAATCTACTTCAAGTCAAATTATCTGTCACTCTTCATATATAATTACATATAAAATAACGCTAATAATGTGGTAACACTTATAAATGTCACTTATTTCTATGAAAAATGAACTATACTTGTGTTGCTAGCCTGTCAACAATGAACTCTTTTGATTTATTTCACTTTTTTCTTTATAATAAAGTTAAAATTACTGTAACTGTACAAAATTTCAATCTCAAGACTATTCTGAATATTTTGTTTAATAGGCCCCACAAACCCCCCAAAAAACTATATCTGTTTTCTGGTTGTGGTTTTTACTTTTATTAAAGCCTTCGAATAAAAATAGGTTAATGTCGGGTTATTTGAAAATTTGGCATAGTGATTTTGTTTCAAATGGATTACGTAGAAGTAATTATACTATAGTACGGTGAAGATAATCCAATGAGGATGGATCACTAAATACATATTATTAAAAAAGCATACTATTAACGTTCTGAAAGAAATACGACTGTGCCATACCATACATTTCCTTGTCGCTTAGTGTGTTAATCACCTGTCAAAACCACATGGACCAACGTTTAAAAAACACGGTTTAAGGCGTCCTAATTATGAGGAAAGAGAGTTTAATATCCCAGTCGTGTGGAATGAGGGTGGTTATATCTTATTTGTTTTTCATTCTTACTCCAAGCCAATGCAGGCACATTTTATCTAAATTCAACCTTCCTCATCACCAATATATTTGCTTAATTAGTACATAGGCCATAGGCACCAACTTACGTAAATTATTGTGGGGAGGGGGCAGACTCAATTGTTTCGATTTTATGCAAAAAATATAAAAATTTCAACGGAATGAGATAAAGATACGCTTAATCTATATTTTAAAGCTATTTTTGCATTTTTTAAACTATAAGTTTATAGAAGATAATATAAAAATGTCACGTCAAATTCTGCAGTAAACATACATTTTATTACACTTATATATTCATATATTTTGTATAATTTAAACTCGTTCTTTCTTATGAGCATATTTCACTGAATATAATTTCTGTCATTTCGGGGTCTTAGGAAACGATTACGCAAGATCTTATAATGTTGTATTTTGAAATTTTAATTTACAACAAAAGTCGTAAAAAATTATTAAAATCTGATCAAAGTGTGTCATCCCCTTAATGGTTAACAGAAAAACTATTAATATGATTTTAACTTTAATATATAGATATATTAATACGACTTGAACATTAATATATATATATATATATTATATAATATATATATAATTATATATAATATATATAATATATTGATTTACTACAA
This sequence comes from Timema cristinae, assembly GCA_039000515.1. Taxonomy (NCBI): domain Eukaryota; kingdom Metazoa; phylum Arthropoda; class Insecta; order Phasmatodea; family Timematidae; genus Timema; species Timema cristinae. Next base: position 948,847 of record JBCFYV010000100.1, read on the forward strand.
TTTTGTGTTACTCAACTTGTTTACAATAAAACTGTTTGACAGCCAGTAAAATACAGTAATTATTATTCCCTAAAATATTAAACAAAAAATGTTTTTATACAAAAGAAGGTAACGTCTCTACTGTGATTGACTAGGCTACTACAATGTTAAACAAAGACTGTTTGTGGTAGGAAAAAGTTAAACGCTTTAAAGAAATTCTCAGTAAAATAAATACTCAATTAAGTTTAAATATTTACAATAACACGTAATATAATGTTCACTTCACATATAGGAATAAAATCGTAGTAGAATATAATCCTAGTAAATAGTAATCTATCATGTGAATCGAGAAGAAGACCACCCTAGTAAACCACTTCCTTCCGTTTGCATCCTAAAGTAATTCCACCTTTCCAAGAATCACGTGGCTTTATTCACTGTTATCAACTGTTAGGGATATATAACTACTAAGTTCTATTAAGAAAATTATGGTTTCATATCGTAATAAATATAAATTTAATATGCAAAGCAAGAAGAAATATATAACAATTTAATTTTTAGGGGGCCCTAGCCACTCATGACAATAAGAGCGTAGAAAAAACGTTATTAACGAGAAATATCCTTTCTTATTTTATTTGTATGATTTTTTATATTAAAAAGTTTTAAAACCAAAGAAGCTTGATTTTGAGTTTTTCTTACTAAATTAAATCTAATGTGTGTTTTTAGAAGAAAGCACTTTCTAGCAATGATCATAATGACTCTCTCCTATTAAACTTAGTTAATCTAATAATACACAAAAAAACTTCTAATGTTCTTGTAAAAATGAGTTAAAATCAAATACACCCATACAATAGTACATTATATTATCTCTAAAATATTCAATTGGGAGGAAGCCACTAGTGAATCTATCGACCAACATTTCTAAGTGGAAATATGTTAATTACTAGGGGGTCACAAGGATTCCAACAGCCTTATCATATTAAGGGGCCCCACGATTTTAGAAACTTATAATATTTTTACTAAAAAATATCATAAATATAATATCAAATTTATGTTTAATTATATGATACATATTCAATTATAACTTTAGTTAGTGTAAGCTTGGGAATGATCTTTCTTTATAATTTGAATCTTCCGATTTTTGACATTAAAAACCATAATAATGTGTAATGGGTGTAGTAAATAAGAGAATATTTATATGGTCAAAATACAATATTAACTCTTCAAATATAAAATTATATCAATGTATCTTATTAATATCTTTCTATAATAATATTTATAAACTACATACACTGTACAAATATTTGTTTCGTGTTCTTCAAATCGTGTACTATAAACTAGACCCAAATATCAATACAAATGGGGATTCTCTTTATATCGGACTTAGCGTGATAAAAATATGTTTTACTGTGATCTCATATATTTTATTGTTAGGTATCATTTTCATAAAATAATTATGTATTAAAAATATATAATTAGCTGTACAATAGGGTAAAGTTAATAACTTATACCTTTTGATAAAACCACTCATGTATAATAAATATCTTCGACTCACTAGCACCACGCAGCAATTAAATCAAGGTGGTTAAATATATAAATACATTATTTCATTTATTTCATAAAAAATGTTTGTGTTTCCTAAGAAAATTTGTTTAAATTATAAAGAGTGTTTTTAAGGTTTGTTGTAGAATAAAATAATTCAATTTGAGTACCTATTTTAAACAGATATTCTATTTAAAATTATTTCAAATCGGTTAAACTTAAAATCTAATATAAAGTATTTATTAATTTAAGAACAACTATATGCTTGAGTAATTTACTTACCATTAGTTCAGGATATTGAAAATTTTATAAGTATAACCGGGTTCTGTGACGTTGCATTCACAAACTGAGTAGCTTCGCCGAATATTTTAAAAGAGTATATCTTCCACGTACCGATTGTTTAGATTCAGCAAATAGCTATTTGCCTATAAACAAAAATTTAATATAAAAAACAATCATAGACCAAGCAAATACAAATTAATATTAGTGATTACAGTATATTTATAAATATATTGGAATACAAAAACAATAATGATACGGTATGTTTATTATATTTGTATACTATAAAGCTACCTTTATTATATAAAATAAACCTATTTTAAAATTATTTAATGTTATTTAAAACCACTATAGGTACTTATCCTCATTTGTATATATTGTAATAAGAACCAAATTGAAGTTTTTATAATTGATGTGCATCCCAAACCTATTCGTTATGAACGTCCACAAAATCTGTTATCATAACCAAACCAAAATAAATTAAATTAAATTAAAAACGAAAGTCTGGATATGTCATTTGTAAACAGTATTTTTGTGTGTTCGTGCCACTTTTATACCGCTAAACTAACCTGGCTAGTTTCGTAAAACAGGGGTATATTCCCCTGGTGGTTACGAAACAAATCAGAATGGATCAATATTATCATATTTTGACACAAAATAAAAGTCTTGGGATTGCCACCCGTGTCAAGTTTTTTTAATCAAATACGACATAAATAAGAAGCTTTATTTAATAAAGCTTGAATTGTCCACGCCTATCAAAAGATCGCTGAACTCACGGTATACATATATGGATATAATAGTGAGTTTTAAATACATATTTAACCAAAAAATACTGTAGGTTGAAATATGTACTTCTTTATAAGACCAGTACAACCCAATACTCTGATTTTTTTAAACCACTTACTGATTAAACTATTCATAACTGATTCTTATAATTACATAAATGTCAGTTTTATTAATTGGATACCTTAGTATACATTTCGTTTTTTGACTTTTATAATTTATTCAAACATATGTTTCATATTCAATGGCCCTCTATTAACATTTAGATCATTTTTCCATGATAAATTAAATACCTGTGATTATTAAACTTACGTAATAATATTAATATATTTAATAATCGAATATAATAGTACCATACCAAATCAATCTCTGTGTTGTTTAAAAAACTCGACCATTTCCCACAGCAGCCACGGCTCTTTGTATCAGGCTTGTATACATTTCCTCTGCATAGCTCTGGACGTCAATGGTGAAGTTGTTCGACACAGTTAACCTACCAATAGTCAAAGTAGATTAATAAATAAGATCTATAAGGGATTATTATAACGGAGCGGTCAAGTTTTTGGTTAAATAACAAAATAACAGACAAGGTTAGTCTTGGGAATCTGCACAATAGGCTGGTATGTTATACTCAATAACAAAGTATCAGTATATATTTGGCTAGTGCATTTCAGAAACTCTCACCTGTACACGGGAATCAAACCTGGTATATTTCGCTTAGCTCTCCAATGGTTTACTACTGGACTTTCCAGAATTCATCTCATGCTGAGGATTATACTTCATTCATCGTTCAAACTTGTCCATCACAGATTCTGCCTTGAAATATAATTGTGGATTTACCCTTAGCATAGAACGAAACCTGGATAGCTCAGTTTTAGAATATTGGAGCGCTAAACTAAAACTTACGGGTTTTAATACCGTTTTTAGGTAACATTATTAAATATTTATAACAAAGATAATTGTTGCTGTTGTGTCTGTACAAGTTACTAATTAGAAGTATGAGTGCTAGCCATATATTATTATTATTAGCACCGCGTCTTACTACCCGTTCGGGTTATACCACTTACTCTAATGTGTAATGGTAGGGTGATTGTGAGATGAAATGAAGGACCTACAGTTTAACGTGGAATCCGAACCAGGCGGTGACCTGGCATTCCACTAGCCATATACAATATTAATCTTACAAGCATATTCTCTCTCCATAACTTATAATTTGGCGTAAATATTGAAATTTGATTTACAACTATTTATTACTAAATGTAATGTTAATGTAGGTCCACTCAACTTATTTATTTATAAAGTGTTATTTAAAATTCACTACAATTTGTCAAAATTAAAAGCAAATATATTTTAAAACCCTTATAAGTGAAATAATTTGGGGCTTTTTCCTTATACAAATAATTTTATGGTAATTCTAAAAAGGCTGAAAATTGTAAGCGCTTTAAATTATACATCAAATATAACGTAAAGGATACTAGATATAAACTTTATATATATTTACTTTATATTACTACTTAAGTGCTGGAATTTAATTACTAAATATATAATTAATTCACAGCACTTATTTGTAAAATAATTATCTATATTTTATCTCAGTCTGGCCACATAGATCTACTATTGGTTAACATTTTAAGACACTTTAGAGGAGTAATATATTTAAAATACATCAAAAAAAAATAAACAATACAACTTTTACAAATGTACAAAATAATTTAATTATTTATAGTCAATTTTGGTGCTTACCATTTAATGTGTAAACACAAACTACACTTTTTATCTATCTGAAAATCTAATTTTCAGTTTAGTTATCTTAAAATCTTAATATATTCTCAGTTGCCCAAATATTAATGTTTCTATCATTATGGTATATATATTTCAAAAATTTCAGTAATTTTTAAGTTTACAAACTATCGATAATATTTTAGTAATATACCAAGATATTTATCAATAAATGTACAATACAAACATAAATTGGATAAAGAATAAATAACCTAAATACTATTTAATGGTAAAAGTTCTTTACTACATATTCGTGCATAATTTGTTTGTGAAACAATGTGTCGGTAATGGGGTCAATATCGCTCTTCTGAGGACAAATGAGGCGTTACTTGAATAAAGAAGTAGCAGCTCCGGTTTAGAAAGTTTAGATTAATGGCCAGACAGCTCATTGTTCTGATCACATGACACCCTATATTCCAATGTATTGGCACTAACATCGCTAATCGAGTGGTATAACAAACTAGCGATTTAAACAACGAGGTCTTTTTTATTTAAAATAATGTTTAGTAGATTTGTAATAAATTTGATAAAATAGTGATTTTATTTTAACATTAGATTTTGCTTAAACTGGTCGAAATTATCTTGTAATTTCAGATAATAACTTCTCTGCAAGTATTATCTTAATATGAATGCAATCAAATATTTTCAGCCTTTAATTAGAGTTTAATATCGAAACTTATCATGGATTTTTGATTTACTAAAATATGCAATTACAAATACAGTTTTTTTTATCGCATTAACCAAAATGTGTGTTTTAAGTTTAAATAAAGTATTTCAATTAAAAAAATTATATATGAAAGTGGGATAATTAAAAAGTAGTTTATTATACAAACCTAATATGTTAGATTTTAATACTTTAAACTTACCCATTTGTTCTAGAAAATACTAGAATAACACAAAACCAAATAACCTTCATTTTTACTATCACTGAAGTATTAAAAGTAAATGTAATTTTATTCTTTAAATAAAATCACTGAACATAATATTTAATTTATTGTGTTGTTTTGTCTCTCCACAAATATTACATAGCACTGAGACATTACAATATAGTCTCAAAATCTATAGAATTAATCAATCAAGGTTAAACAAATCTTATCTGTATATTTAACCGATGATATAAGATTACTGGACACATTTAACTTTTAATTGGTTAACTTAAAGAGAATCTGGTACTAGCAATATGTATTATATAAAATATTAAACAAACATTCCTCCATACGAAATAATAACAAATTATTACTTATTCACTGCTTATTGTACTATACGCTTACACATTAATCACTTTTTAAATGGCTTAGAAATAATTATTTATATATATTATCTTAACATTAAATTTAATTTTTTATCTCTAAGGTGTTAAAAGCTATTATAAAAGTTATTTATTTATCTGACATCATTATTATTTCCAATTGTATTTAGTGAGGTCAAAATAAATCAAGAGATAATACTTCGTCTCTAAACATAATAAAATATGTCAACATTTATATCATAATTAATTTAGATATTAAACTGATAGTTAAATAATTATCATAAATAGCTTCAAATTCGCATGTAGATATACATGTGATATATTATATTACGTCACGCTTACACCCAAAATATGTATCTTCTTTTATTCTTTGAATAATTTTAATACTACATAATCACAGATTCAATAAAAATATGATGTATTAACCATAATTATATAAATATTAACCGGCTAGTAAGTTAGAATTCATATATATATATATCACAAATGGAATGTTCAATGATTGGATCTTAACTTCAATACCTTGAACAGTTGTGATATCTGTAATCCATGACATGGTAAAAACATCTGTTGATGATCATTGTGTTAGGACAGTAAACTAGGAAGTTGTGTTTAAATGTAATGATTTATTGATGTCATGTAAAATAAATAGTTAACAGACTATGCTGTGAGAACCTCCAAATCTAAACTAATTTAGAAACATTACATTGGCGACGAGGATGGGACTCAAGTAACTTAGTTCATTAAAATCAATGTCGGCCATGGCTGGTTATATTGGGCATCTTAGGGCATTTAATCCTGCTGAGGACGACTGGGATCTTTTCAAAAAGAAGTTGGCGAATTTTATTAAGCTTAATGGATTGGAAGCTAAAGAGTTTGAAACGCTAACGAGTCATCAAAATCAGGTTGCTTTTAAGTTGATAATAGATTTATGTGTGCCCGATACTCCTGAAACTAAAGGTATGTGGATTTTATAGCTCTGTTAAATGCACACTATTCACCTGTGGTTTCGGTTTTTAAGGAAGGATCTGCATCTTATAATGCATGTTGTGGGCTTAATGAATCAGTAGAAGACTGGGCCACTCTAGTTCAGCATCTGGCTTCCATTTGCACGTTTGGAACACACCTAGATTTTGCTCTTCTTGACAAATTTGTGATGGGTATACAAGACAAAGTTAAAGAATGCTTGTTTACCAAGGACCCCACCAAGTTAACTATTAGCAGAGCTAGGGAGATCGCTCAGCAGGTTATTGCTGCAAACACATTTTTCGAAGATATAGATGTTAAAAGGGAACCTGAAATTTTCAAATGGCCGCTGGTTAACGGGGCAGAAATAATCGTCCTCCCAAACAGAATTTTGATCCCTGTTCTCCTTGTGCTGTTTGTAGTTTTACAAATCACTCAACAGCACAGTTCAGGTTTGGCAATTATATTTGTGCCATTTGTAAATGTAGGGGGCACTTAAAAAGAATTTGTCCTTCAAAATTCAAGCGGGTCACCTATAACCTTATGGAAACAGAGGAGGGAGGACAGAAAATATTTAGTTTTTTTGGCCTCAATCACTCTGATGCTGAGAGGTTACCATTCAGTATTGAGGTTACACTAAATGGTGTTCAAATGATTGGACATTTATACACTGGGGCTGCCTGCAGTGCTATGTCAGAAAGGTTATACAAGAAACATTTTCAGGAGTTACAAATTATAAAGAAAAATGAGATAGTTAAATTCTACACTGAAGACCTTCAAATAATTCCATTAGGAAGATGTTCACTTCCATTTGATTTTAAAGGTCAGGTAAAAAAGATACAGTTCCTCTTATCTTAGGGAGAGATTTCATTCATATCTTTGGTTTCAAGTTCAGTCAAGTGACTAAGTAGTGATGCCAAGTGTTGAACTCAAAAATAAAATGATTCAGAAGTACCAAGAGGTTTTTACTGACAAATTGGGCACCTTTAATGAGGTAAAAATGTCCCTCAAGTTGAAGCCAGGGGCAGAACCAAAGTTTTTCAAGCCAAGAAACTTTACATTTGCTTTGAATCCTAAAGTAGAGCTAGAACTTAAGAGGCTTCAAGATGCAGGTGTTGTATCTCCAATTAAATATAGTAAAAGGGGAACACCAATAGTGCCTCTAGTATAGCCTGATGGCTCTGTTAGATTATGTGGTGACTAAAGTAGCACTTAACCCATATTTAGAAGTAGACAGGCATCCCCTACCTCAAGTAAATGATATATTTTACTCAATGCAAGGGTCTACTACTTTTACCAAAATTGACCTCAAAAATGCCTTTCAACAGATGGAATTAATTGAGGACTCCAAAGAACTAGTTACTATTAGTACCCACAAAGGTATATTTTGCTATAATAGATGTCCTTTTGGTATTTCTCCAGCCTCTCAAGAGTTTCATAATAGTTGGATCAGAGAGTGTAAAAGCTAAAATCTTGAGTAGAGTGATAAAGTTTATTCAAATTGGGTGGCCTAAATTGGTGGCTATGGAGCTTAAGTCATTTCAGTTGGTATCTAGTGAATTATAAATAGATCAAGAATGCCTTTTCCGAGGACACAGAATGGTAATTCATGTAGCTTTACGAAATAAGATCTTGGAAGAAATGCATAAACCACATTTTGGAATAGTTAAAACCAAACTTATGGGAAAAAATTACTTTTGGTGGCCAGGACTTGGCAAAGAAATTGATAATTTGGTTTTAAGCTGTGGTCTATGCCAGAAAGTACAAGGTTCCACTGAGAGGTGTGAGCTTATTCCAGGGCCATGGCCAGAAAAACCTTGGAGCCGTATACACTTGGATGTTTTGGGGCCCATAAATGGGAAAACCTATTTAATGATAATCGACGCTTATTCTAAGTAGCTAGAAATTTGCAAATGCTGTCAGTAACCACAACAGTCACAATTCAAGCCCTGATGGTTTTATTTGCTCGATTTTGATTACCAGAACTTATTGTATCAATATTGGCAGTAAATCTTTTCGTTTAAAAAATATACAGATTTTTGTGACTTACATGGCATAACATATCGCGTAGGTGCACCACATTTCCCACAAAGAGTACTGAGAAAGCAGAATAAAATTGTGAAAATGTCAGGATAAAATTGTGAGAGTGCAATGTAAAGGATTGCTGGGTGAATAATTAACTAGATAAAAATACGAATGATTCGAAATAGATGCTAATGGTATAGAAAGTGCTTGAAACAGAATATAAGAGGCCACAGTTTAGAGTGGGAAAGATGTGTCTAGAGCTTCGGTGGTGGTAAACTTAAAAAAAGATGCATTGAGAATGAGCAGGTGAAAAAGGCTTTGAGAGAAAAGAAATATGAAAACAAACGAATGATTGCCGTGGAAAGTGAAACAGAACAAAGAGGCTGTGGGACATGTTCAAAGATAAATCTATGAATTAATATATAGTATTAAAGGAGAATTTCAACCAAATTAGATTAAATGAAGGAAAAAGAATGAAGAATGATTTTGAAATAAATTAAGACCAGTTCTGGAATTGGGTCGAGGTATTGAAACAAGGAGTGCAAGAAAGACCTATGGCAATTAGAATGAACCTGGTCTGATGATTTTGGTGAAAACAGAATAAGAATTTAGAGGGAGTATTTTGAGAAATTTTATTGTGAATACATAGAGAAGGTATCAAAAAATAGTGAAAAATTATGATGGATGAAAGAACTAATGAGGCTGAAATTTTAAAAGCTATGAACTTGTTAGATGATGAAAAATATGTGGATATTGATGGGATCACAAATTAAATGTTTAAGTGTGGGAGCATGTTACTACTTGGAAGATTGTGTGAGTTGATAAATGTGTGTGATTGGATTCGAACGTTCCTATTGACTGGAAGAATGCCATCACTGTCTCTTTGTACAAAGGCAAAGGCAATAAGATTGAATGTAATAATTATAGGCTCAGTCAATTATTTTGTTGAGTATTCCCGGCATATTATTTGTAAGAGTCGTAATTGACATGTTACGTGGATTAACAGCGGATATAGATTGAGGTGAGAATGTGGTTTGATTCCAGGTGAAATTAGCCTGAACAAGATATTGCCATCGCAACAATTGGTTTCAAAATGTATGGCTGTAAGGCAGACTTTTTTTTTTTGTGTATTGTTAATTTGAAGAAAGCATTTCTTGAGTGAATAGGTATATGTTATTAAATTTTCTGAGAGAGTTTGGTGTGGATAGTTGATTTATAAATGCAACTGTAAATGTGTATGCTGGAAGTAAAACGTGTGTTATTGTGGGTGGAGCTTTAAAGTAATTGTTTGATATTGAATAGAGTTGGTCAAGGTTGTTTTATGTCAGCATGATTGATTCGTGTGTTCATGGATGAGTGTATGAGATATACGTGTGAGGATGTGGTAGTTGCATAAATGCTTATTGTGAATGTGATAGTGCTGTTATTATAGAGACAGTACCATATTAATAGCTGTAAATACTCGGAGAATGGATTAAATCGGTTTAACGTGACGACTGGCAGAATGTTTATTCGTGAAATTGTTTCCAAAACTAAGGTAATCAACTTGATAAATATGAATTAGGAAATGATTAACAGTTTTGAATAAATAAAATCTTTTAGAACAAGTGAATGCTTTTGTGTTGCTGAGCAGAATGTCATAAACGTCTCCAAAATTAGGGTGATGGTTTTTGTCAACCTAGTTTAAGTGGAAAACTGTTATTAAAAGTGGATCTTCTTTTTTGTAGCTGGGCTGAATGTTCTGTTAAAATTTAAGCATATATTGTGAAATAGACAAATGGGGAATGTAACTCTGAGAGTAGTTGGATGCATGTGAACTATTGCAAAACTAGAAAAATAAATTGAAAGAGGTATATATGGCATTATATAAAAGTGTGTTAATACCAATATTATTTATGGATTTCACAAGTGTGTTTGTAGGGAGAGAAACAATAGTAGTATTAATGTGGTTGTAAAGAGATATCAAAGAGATAGATCTGGAAAATATTAGTATGTACAGTAAGAGATAATAAAATACAATGAAAGGAACGTCTAACGTTAATTTGGGAATGATGAGATGATGAGTGTGGATCGAGTGACGAAGAAAATATATTATGTTAGATCCAGATAATTGAGTAGGTCATATAAAACGTGGCTTGTTGTAGATGAATTCGGTAAAAAGAGAATCACTAATAGTTTTAATAAGATGGCATGTATAATTGGTGTATTAATATTGTTGAAAAGAAGGAATTATTTAGGGAAAGGTGAAGAAAGTTAGTGAGAATGGATTAAATAAGGAGTGGTTTTTAGGATATTCATAATTTTTTCCACCAAAAAGGGAATGGCGTAGTTAAGTATATTTATGTATATAAACATATATATATGCAAACTCTATGTAAACATAAATATTTACATTCATTTTGCCATATTTACACATATGTTGACATTCACCTTTCCATAGGCCTAATATGTCGGATAACTTGCGGTAAAGAATAGGGACGGCGGAAAAATGGATGGTTAGGTTTGTATGTATTCTTATGACTTTTTTTTAGGGTATTTTAGTAGCAATAAGAGCTAATAGCAAAATGTTTGTGTTAAAAGATGTTACAAAAAGATATAAGAATTTTGAACTACGAGCTCGTCTGTGAATAGGCTTAATGAGGAATACTTATATACTGGTTTTACTAACAGACTTGTGACTCTCCTTCCAGACTCAAACCCAGTACCTTGGGCTCGAGGGCTACCCTCTATTGCAAGTACCCGATAACCTGATGTTCTAAACAGCGTGGTCACAATGATGGGCAGAGTTTCCGCCTCTATGTCATGGGTAGAATCTTGTTTAGTATCTTTAAATTAAACTTAACTTTCTGGTTGGATGAATAGCAGAATTTAAGACATTTATGAAAAATGGTGAAAGGTCGTACTGGAGGACAATCATTGAACAATTAACGTCATCTATCAACGCTGTTGGCCTATAATTCGATTTATTAAAACACAGTCTCAATAAATAACTTAACATGAAACGGACCAACACCCGATTGACTAAGACAGGAGCTGAGGAAACACTGGTTTCCTGCGTGTAGGAATATTCTTACATAAATAAGAGCAGACAAAACTTTCTTTCCAAGTCCAGCATGAGGAATTTAAGCTATTACTATGGCTATGGCCTTGACACCAAGTAGCAATCATCTTGGCGAAGAGTCCATCTCCACAATGATTGAAAAAATATATTGTCATGAAAATAGCAATCTCTATGTCATAGTACTTTGTTTCTCTTCTCTTCTATCTAAATACTGTGGATAAGACGGTGACCTGATATTTTGCATACAGAAATTAAGGCATTCAAGGGGGAAGTAAGGGTAGCATTGGTAATGCCTGGCTATTTCATGACAACGCATCAGCCCTAATAATTTTTCTTTAAGGTAGTGAGTGGTCGAAAAACAAAAATTGATCATTCATACCCTACTACGACTTCAAACGTGACCCCCTATGACTTATTATTGTTTCACTCATAATAAATATTATTTTGAACAGGTGATGACCTACCGCTGAAAGTTCTTACAAGCAGAATGGTAGAAATGTTTCAAAATTTTAGGAACGCACTTTTCTTCCTATATTAACTATCAAGATAAATGCTTCTTTAAAAGTAGATAACAATTATTAGAACCCAGTACCATATAAACACATAAAACGTGGTAGTAAAATCAATACAGGACACAAATGTTTTTATTTCATAATTTTTTACTAAATTATTATGGAAAGTATCCGTTTACTTTGAATGCTAAGGTATGATGTGATGGCTATCTCCGTATGAAGAGAGTTAAACTTAAATATCCCTTAGTTAGAATATAAAATGAATTCTAATAAATAAAATTTTAAATTCTATATTTACTTACACTCGCAATACAGCTTAAAATTGAATAAATGTGGATAATTTTGTCTTCCATCTCCCAATTGCTCTTAATTTCTCCATTACTCAAAGTTGGCCATCTTAGGAAAAATTTAAGAGGACCTACTTCATAAAAGAAAGATATGATTAGGTATATAAGTTTGTGTGTTTTAAAAAATAAATACATTTCTAATAGGGAGAGTTGGCTCCCATCTTGGTGGGCTGGGAGGGTGAGGGTTGGTGATGATTAGATAAGTCATAATCAGCACCTGCAGCCTCAGTTAGAAAAGTTTACCACCAAAATAATATCTACCTAGAATCTATAAGAGACAGCCTCACTAATAATGTGTAGGCTAGACAGGCTTCGTGATCTGGTGGCTGAAATAAACCAAAGTACTCGAGAAAATGAAATAAAATGCTGGATTGGTAAAGCTATTTTTTACAAACAAGAGTTATGAATAGGGACTATGAACTTTCACATATGAACACTTAGAGTAAAAGGTATTGAGAATATGATTAATGAGAGGAGAGTGGATGACCTAGGCTTGATCAATACCAGGTGAAGAAAGAGGGGAATTAGTGAATTAAATAATGGTTGGTTTGGAAACTACGAAGAAAGAAAAATGAGAGTAGTTTAAATAGTGATATAAGGGTTAAAGGCTTACATGGTAGTGACTTATAGCAGCATAATAAATCTGGCAGTAACGAATAGAGAAAAACGTTTAGGTGATATAATTGTATGCCCCACAAGCGCGGTGCCCAGCAAAAGAAAAAGAAAATTTGGTAAACGATCTAGAAAGGCATTTGGGTAGTGTAACCAAGTTACAACATGACACAGAAGAAGTTGTATCACTCACCTAGCTAGCCCCAGTTAACTCGTTCCGACTCGTCTACAATAAACCCGAGATGCGATCCACTACAAAATCCGCATTCAACTGAGCAAGAGTTCGAGGCTCACTGCTGGTCGTATTGGGAGAGCCTCAGTGCGGATCTCTTTTCTCTTGTCTCAGCTATGGAAAATACCTTGATTTCCGAGAGTAAATATTTGTCGGCGCATACGCCCGCGTTAACGTATGGTGCTAGTACGGGATAAGGCGTGCCCATGACCGTGGTTCAGTCGTGCAGAGCTTGCTTAATCCACGTATTCCCACCCCCGTCATCACGGTACAGGTGGAAAGAGAGAAGTGATATTGTCTGTTAGATACTGGAGCCAGTCATTCTTTTGTTTGTGCTAGGTTTTTGCATAAGTTGGACGGCAAGGTTAAATGCGACTACAATTGGTCGCTCCTAAAACCTATGCCATTGCTAACGGTCAGAGTATTGTGGTAAACTCTCAGGTGGTCGTCCTGGTTAAAATAGAATCTTTTTCTCAGAAACGTCCATTTTACATCGTCCCGGACTTACCTTTTGATATCATTCTAGGGAATAATAATAATAATATTAGCACCGCGTCTTACTACCCGTTCGGGTTATACGCTTTAAGTACTAATTACGCTATTGGATTAAGAATTGGGAAGGTTTAATTAAAGGCAGTGAACCCGCATTTGCGTGAAGGGAGAGTGGAAAACCAATTAGGAAAAACCATCCTCAGTTCACCCGACCGAGATTTGAACCTCGATCTCCCCGTCCTCAGCAGTCGAGCTCAACACGACAAGCGCGTTAGCCAACTACACCACCGAGGCGGGTTTCTAGGGAACAATTTTAAGTTTGACATAGAGGTTAAGTTAGATTTAGGACTCTTGGAAATGTCATTCAACATTTAGCCAAATGTACGTATTCAATTTTGTATCGAGGATGGTTCCCCAGGCTTATTCTCGGTTGTTGACGAACGCGTGGCTATTAATCGTTTGGTTGGCCAGTTCCCTGACGTCATCACTGACAGATGGGGGAAGTGCGACATTTTGAAATCCGGTAATGTCACTCTGGACCACATTCCCGTTATATCAGGTCCTTACTCCTGTGCGCCGCCTAAGTTAGAGATCCTTAGGAATCTTTTTCAAGAACTGGAGGATAAAGGGGCTATTCGCGCATCAAAGCCACCGTATGCTAGTCCCGAATTCATCATCCGAGGATACTTCATGGACATAGACTTATTGTCGACTATAGGAAACTTAATAAAACATTGTTTTCGACCCCTATCCAATGCCCAGCATTGAATCTTCCTTCCAGCATATCGGTGGAGCCAAATATTACAGCCTTATTGATTTAAATGCCAGCTTCTTCCAATGTGGGCTTTTTGAATCTTCCAAGAAGTACACCGCTTTTATCACCCTTGTCAGGTCTACGAGTTCAATCGCGTCCCCTTGGGTATAATCTGTGCGGTACAGGCATTTAGTAGGGTATTGGACCACAGCTTGGCTGATTTGATATATGACTTTGTGTTCAATTATCTGGACGATATTTGCATCTACAGAAAATCCTTTGAAGACCACTTGCGTCATGTGGAAGTTGTATTACGATGCCTACGCAGCACCGGGTTGACTGTCAACCCTGAGGAGGTCGCTGGGGGAAAAGATCTGTCCCATACCTCTGTTGCATTATTTCTGAAGGGAAACTCCTCGTCGACTTCGAGCGGGTCAAACAGATCTTAGACTTTCTTGTACCCAAGAAAATAAAGGGTGTCGTGCGCTTCCTGGGCATGTGCGCCTATTATGCGAGCTTCATCCCTTACTACTCTGAGATTGCTAACCCCTTGAACAGATTAAAGAGAAAAGGAGCCACGTTCACGTGGGGACCCGAAAAGACTAGTGCCTTTATCGCGCTTAGGCGCCACCTTGTGTCACCTGCTTTCTTACGTACACCCGACTTTTCCCTTCCATTTCAATTGCACGTTGATGCTTCTTCGGTAGCACTGGGGGCTGTTCTCTATAAACTGATGCCTGAAAGGAGTAGGCAAGTAAAATTTGCTAGCAGGACTTTTAGCCGACTGAAGGAAATACAGCATATATGAAAAGGAATGTCTCAGTTGCATCTTTGGTATAGAGAAATTCACGGATTTCCTTGAGCTTCGTCAGTTTGACTTATTCACCGACAACATGACATTGAGTTGGATGTGGAACCACCCTAAACAACTCGGGAAAATTATTTGGTGGGTCTGGAAAATGTACAGATATAGCTTCACCACGCACCACGTTGCCGGCATACTCAATGTTGTAGCTTACGCGTTATCTCGTATGTCAGAGGATAAGGAGCCCGTTGGTGACGATAGAGAAGAAAATTCGTTATGCGTCATACATCCCGGAATCGTTTGTTTCTATTAAGGATCAACAGTCTGTGGATCAATTTTACATGCAGATTGTTTATAGATTAAAGAAGGGTGAGAAGGTAGGTAGTTATGGAATTTATAAAAACCTACTAATAGTTAGGATTAAAGGTAAACTTTGATTATTTGTGCCCGAGAAACTCAGGCTGATGTTACTCAGGTATTTTTATGATTCACTCCTTGGTGGACATTGTGGTGTCTTTTAGATTGAACGTAAAATATCTAAAGAGTTTTTATGCCTCACTCATCAAAGACGTTAGGGACTGGGTACGCAAGTATGAACCTTGGCAGTTAGCAAAGCCCACTTGTAATTCTAAAATGGGTTTCAACTCGGAAAATGGAGCTAAGAGGCCTTGGGAAAAGGTTTTTATAGCTTTTGTAGGGCCGCTGAGAAGATCCACACAGGGTAAAACGTCTATTCTCGCTGCTATGGACGCCTTTTCGAAATTTTTTGTTCTCATTCCCCTAAGGAATATAAGGCGATGACGACGCTAAATTCTTCATGTAGGCGTGTGTGGGCGATCTTAGGAACCCCTAAGGTCATTGTGAGTGACAATGAGCCATGTTTTAGGTTCATAGCAGTTAGGGATTTGTGTTTTTCCTGCGGAATCAAGCACGTGTTCACCAGCTTTTAAAACCTGTCGGCTAACCACGAGGAACAATTCAAACGTAACTTAAATATCGCCCTCACGATTTTCCATCACCAAGATCACTCTCACTGGGATCAGGATATTGGTGTTTTAAACATCGCATTTAACTCTGCGTTTCACGAGTCAGTCAAGGCCACCCCTTCCTCAATCCTCCTCAACAGGTATTTGAACCACCCCTTGCTAACCAACTGTGATATTGACCCGCTCTTGGATAAAACTAGCGATTGCTCCTATGAGGAAAAATGTGAGCAAGATTTCAAAATCCTTCAAAGATCTCAGCAAAAGGTAGCCTCAGCTTACAACCGAGGACGCATTCCCGTCTCGTTTAAGCTTGGGGACAAAGTTGTGTGCAAGTGTTTTCCACTTAGCTCGGCTGCCGACAGATCTTCGCAAAATTGGCCTACAAGTGGAGTGTTCCCTGGTCAATAGACAAGTTCCTCACCACGGTATCGGTGATGTTAAGAGATGCTGTTGATTCCACCTTGGTGCGTAGAGCGCACGTGAGCCACTTGAAAGCCGTAGTGTAATGCATCAATTGGTCTCCACTAATGTGATGTCCCTTTTTTAAACGAATAATTTATGTATGAGTAAGTATTGAAGCCACGTAATTAATGTATAGTTGTATATAATGAATATAGCTCTTATTTGTTTAACATATATATATATATATATAGAGGCCCTCTTTACTTATTGTCAGCACCCTTTTCTTATTATCTCTCCCCTTTACCTATTGTCACTCCCCTTTACTTATTGTCACTTCCCTTTACTTATTATCACTCCCCCTTACTTATTGTCACTCTCTTTTACTTATTGTCACACCCTTTAATAATCTTCACCCTTTCTTCATCTCGCTCGTTCACTCCTTTATCTTACCTTCATCTTTACTTAATTTAAGTCTCTACTTTGTATAATACTAATGTATAACCTGCTTCTATTTGAAAATAAAAATTGTGCTTAAGTTCTGTATGTGGAGTTCTTCATTTGGGACACCATCAGAGCTACTCTCTCCGGATAAGGAAAACACCTGAGGGCAAGTGATTGTGGCTGGACTTGCTTACTCTGCGACTGCTGTGTCGCCTCTTGGCGATGAATTGTATGTGGTTTTGTGAGACCTCTGTTGAAATACGATGTCAATAGGATTCGTGAGTGCCAATGACGGGTGTGTTTGGTTGAAAATTTGTGAACTCGATTGTGGTTATGGTAAACCTGTGTGTTATGTGTTCTCAGAGTATGCTTCTGTTTCTTCTGGTTCAGCCTACCTCCCCTTCTCTCTCTCTGTGACTGGACGCCGAGCTTCAATGCGAGATCTGCGAGCTAACCAAAACGTGCGCCGCATCTATTCATGGTGTGAGGCAAAGCTGTTTATCACTGTCACCGCCAACTCTTGTGAAATATATAGAAAGCATCATGGGTGGGAGTGGACATTCTGAAAAAGAGTCTGCCCTGGAGTTCATGTACGGGTCACTGAAGTGCTTCATAATATCTGGTAATTGCCGTTTACTAAGGCTGAGACAAAATCAGCATCATCATCATCTTCGGAGCCAGCTGTGTATGTCGGGGTGGTGCCCCCTCGTTCTTTCACCCAGAGATGAGGACGACTTCATCTTCCTCCGAGGAGAGATATTGTAACCTTGTTACAACATGACACAGAAGAAGTTGTATCACTCACCTAGCCAGCCCCAGTTGACTCGTTCAACTCGTCTACAATAAACCTGAGATGCACTCCGCTACAAAATCCGCATTCAAGTGAGCCAGAGTTCGAGGCTCGCTGCTTGTCTTGTTGGAAAGCCTCCCCTCCTTCAAACAAGTGAACAAGCTAATAAGTGAACTTCGCAGAGCGTGAGCTGTGCGTGTGCAATCGGGCGTGTAATTAAACTTATATAGACTATATTTGTGCTTGTGACCGATGCTCGTGGACTATCGACACTGTTCTGGAAACTCCCCCTTCCCCCTATCTCTCGAAACACTGAGAACACATGATTACCGTAGGGTATATAATGGTTAGAGTCCAGAGTATAGTTACGCATCCCACTCTGGGCTTACAAGGTAATAAGCCTAACTATTAAGTAGGCTCGTCACTCTTTAAAAATTCACTTCGGTATTAAAATGTTTATCTTTCAAATTTAATGTCTCAAACTCCAGTACATAATATGTATATATATATATATATATTTACGGATAATAAACTACTATGATCAAGTGTTTTGTCTTTTCCAATAATGCGATGACTACTGTGGTCGACCCTCGTTCCAGTTTACCTTGAACGTGTTGTTGTTTACCTTGGACGTGTTGTTATTGTGAGCGATGTGTGAGTATTTCGTAAACATCGTGAACATATAGTCCGTGGAAGGGTGATATCTGAGTATGAAAAAACTATAGACCATTTTCTGTAGGAAGTGATAGTACGTGTTCCCCCGAATCTATTTTCAATAATGGATAATTGGTGATCGATGATCGAGAGGTTTAAAACACGGATATTTTTTAGGAAGGACAAAAAAAACCACTATACTCTATAGTAGCTTAACTGAATCGCACCTTTTGATTATTGATGTGTGCTGGGGGATGGACAAGCGAGATTTGAACTCAGACCTCCTGTATTTTCAAAAAGTTCCTTCATACGAAAACCGTTGAACAAGTTTGTACTCGCTCCCCGGCATTGTAAACATCGTAAACATATAGTCCGTTTTTCCTTAGTAAGGTTAATATAGACCATTTTCTGTATGAAGGGATAGTACGTGTTCCCCCGAATCGATTTTCAAGAATGGATAATTGCTTATTCATTATTGATGATCGAGAGTGAATAAAACACAGATATTATACACTTTTTAGTTGTTATTGCCATCCTTGTTCCCCGATAACAAGTGACGCACGAGGGAAACCCTCGCTCCCCGTCGTTGGACATATGAAGGTTAATATTAGAGTATGAAAAAAAACTATAGACCATTTTCTTTCCCCGCGGGGGTAACCCCCGGTTCAAGCGCTGTTCCCTGGTGGTAGCGTCTAATAAAACAAGGATATTCTAAAATATATATTTATTCGACGTAACTAAAAAAAAATCCGTTCATATGAAAACCGGTCTATAGCCCTCCAGTCACCTTGGATATGTTGATTGCCTCCAATAGCCTTGACGAGGACTTCGTGAGGGTTTGTAAACATCCCTTTTTTTTGTGGTTGTGTAACAAAGCAAACGACTATAAATAGACCTCGAGATCTTTACACTCGTTCAATATAATTTGTGATTTTCATCCTATAAAACATCAAGATGAGTTTTGACGATCTTGAAAACTGGTTCGGTAAGTTTAAAAGTTTTGTATATATTAAGGGGTAACTATTTTACATGATAAAAAGTCTTTGGTGTACAGAGGTATTTGCTCTTTACAGACTTCCAAGAAGACACAACACCGGCGCCTGCAGGAACTATTCAAACGCGGTCTCCATCAGATCTGTTGGGGCTTTTCACAGAGGAAGCGATTTGCACGGCGGGTAATTTCCGGCTTTAAAAGTGAGCATGATTGGTGTGTAGTTTTTTTGCCCCTGTGATAGTAATTAATATGTATTTAATTAATTTCAGATTTTTGGGACACTGCACCACTGTCGCCGCCAGCCCAAAAGATGGACGACGTGTCGGCCACTCTGGCCGAGCTCGAGCGGATAGCCCCGGAGATCCGGGATGGTGTGCAGGCGCCGCTAGGGGTTCAAACTGACGTCACGGCAGCCATCCCTCATGCCGATGTTTTGACCGAACTTGAGCTACTAGATCAACTCTTAAGTGAGTATCGACTATACTTGTAAATAGAAAGCTTATTTGACTTCCTCGCTACAGCTGTTCAGTTTAAACCCAAGCAATAATATATTTTGCTAGAGAGAGAGACAGAAACCAGTCAATTTCTCCTTCATTAGCGACGGGAGACGAGCGGGTATTTATGTCGTATCAACAACTCTGACGTTAAAAGTACAGCTGAAAATTGTGGGTTTTAACCTTTGTTAACGCGTATGTTTCGAACAATTATATTTAAAGTCTGTTGAGCCAGGGTCCCGCCGTTCAATTCCCGGCATAGATGAAAATGTTGGGTTTGATAAATTAAACCACATATTAACAAATCCAAATTCCCAACAAAGTTAATCTATAAAATAATTTAAATTACATTAAAAAAAAAACAGAA
>JBCFYV010000100.1:969485-1097648 GCA_039000515.1 Timema cristinae
ATGAGGAATGATGAAGCCCACCTAAATGGCTTTCCCTTTATAGTTTCATTTTAACAATTTTTATTGATTTGCTCGGTCATATATTCAAAAGTGAAATAAATACACTATAATAGTAATGTTAAGCTAAGGTTCTACAAGTAGCCCCGCGCAGTCTTGTATCATTTCTATATCTTCTCTTTCTCTCTGAATGAAGAGTCATTGACTTGTCATAGAAAAGTTGTTCACAGCATTCTTCACTTCCCCCCACTTCTTTTGAAGGAGTTCAGGAGTTACGAAGATGGGTGGGATAAAGCCTTTTCAATGAAGAAACTTCAACTCTTGCCTTAAACTCGATCAATTCCATTTAAGTTAAGGCCTGGTTCACAAGACACCACGTCCGGGGCTACGTGATGCGTGATATGTGGTTGCATAGTAGCACAGAGTTTAGCTGTGGGCTGGTAAATCTAGCCAGTTTGCGAGACACTATGCGCGAGAGAGGACCATGATCACACCAACTGACCCCGCAACCGTGCTATATCATGTTCACCACCAGTCAACCTCAGCGTGTCACGCAGTTCGGTAAAACTTGTTATCAGAGTGATAATTATATAATGGGAACAAAGAATATATATTTATGTTACGAGTAATGAGCGATATCGGAATAGTGTCGAGACTAGCCATGATATGTCGACATTATCAAAGTGCAAAGTATAAATTCAGAAATGATAGAAATTTATCACTATTTGACTTCATTCGAATAATATTAATATTTGCCAGCACAACTTGGATAACGTTGAATACTATTTGTAAAACTAAGCATGTGTAAATGCGGATTATATTTTTGAACGTAATATTGATCTCTGAAATTGAATCATAGATCTCAGTAACAGTCTAAATGTCTCATTTTAATTATTTCTTTTCCACTTGCCTAAACTAAACAAACATAGCCTAAAACCATAGTTAACCTCAATTATATTGGAGCACTTGAAAAAGTCTATAAGCACAATTTTCTTCACTAAAATTTACGAATAGTAAATAATATTAATCAAAATATTCAATTTAAATCACTACTGAATATAATTTATTAGCACATATATAATTCGCACTTGTATGAAACTAAAACACGTGTTGTGAATGTATAAACTAGAAACATGTAGATAAATATTATATATATGAAAACAGTGATCAGAGGCGACGAGCGTACCAACATGCGCGACTAACAGAGGTTCTATTTCTATTTTGTTGGAAGCTTTTTTTTTTCAAGACTTAATGAGTGGTTTAAATTCAACCTGTTACTTTTATGTTACAGTGATGCGCGTGCATCTTAAAATTTCACTCTCATCATTTTTTCATAACGCGCCTAAAGAAGTATAACTTCAAAAAATTGTGAAGCAATAAATTATTTTTTCATTGACAACATTATCTTTTTTTTTCCTACCTAAAACAGGTTCCAAAAGAAGAAGCCACTGTGACACAAAAGGAAATATTACACTGATTTTAATATAATACTGGCATATCTGCATATTTCTCTTAATTTATGCAATTTCCAATTTATTTGCAATTACTACTTCAATAAGAAGTATTCGTCTAAATGTTATTCATGCATAAGGTGGCATTGAGATGAACCAAACGGACATTAAATGGAAAATATCACATGTGAAAACTTTAAATTGCACAGGTGAAAAAATATGCATTTTGCAGATATGCCGGTTTAATTTCACAGCGACGATATATAGTGCATCTACTATTAGGTGTACGATATTTAAAATAAAATAATACTGCAACAATATATGACCTGCATTTCAAACACATTTTCTAAGCCAATCGCCATTATATTATGTTCATTTTTAATGTCACATAAATGTTATTGTAGTAAAACATATCTATAAATAAATTATACAGTTATAAGAGTTTCTCATAGCATGTTAAAGACGTTTTAATAGTGGTATGTTAGGCCTTTAGGTATCAAATTCAATTGGAAGCCGCCAAACTCTCGAGTAATTAGTTTTCCTTCCAACCGATTGTCATTGGACTATTAGAGTAAATACTAAATTTCCAGTATTCAGAAATATTCCATACACCATACTCGATTGTACTTGCCTACTAGGAAAGCAGCTAAATACTAGCTTTGACCGTGGATGGAAAGTGAAAAAATATGGTTCGTTCGAGACACTGTGAATACCAGTCATAGTGAAAAATCACTGGTATAAATCATTGATATCTTAAAATCACAGTCACCTTATTCACTGATGTCGTATAATCACTGTTTCGCCCATCTCTAGTCACATTCATAATAGGCTGGCCTGCTGATAAGAGGAAGATAAGTTTTTAAATCCTGGTGGAGTAGTTTCTCCACTCTCCCCCACGCAAATACTGGTACACTTCAAAATTAAACCTACAATCCCTAAAACATTAGCGTTAGTAGTTCATCTGCATATAACATATCGTAGAAAGACTACCAATAATAATAATAAAAATCACTAGAACATGTTAACAAACAACTCACATCACAATGCAATATAACATATTCTCCATAAAATGTATATATGGGTTGATATTTATTTCCACACAGCTAACACTGACTGAACACTAGATCATGTAAGCTAGAGAACAATTGTGGATGTGACTAACCCTTTTCAACATGTAGAAATGAAAAGTATGAATTAAATTAGTAACACAGGCTTTAAGATACAATAATAGGGTGAATTCAGGGACTCGTAACAATAATTATCTAAGAAAGAGAAACGGGCAAAAATGGAGTACATAGCTTACTTTTTTTTTATAGATTCAGTCGAGTGGAAATAAAAATGTAAATAGTTTTAAACCCTTTTCGAATTTTACATGTATAATAAAATAAATTTAAATTAATTGTACAGAAGTGTTTATTGTGAAATATTTTGCATCATTAATTTATACCTCTTTCATTAATAATTACCAGAAATGTATAAATTTCAAAAGAAACCATGTTTATTCCTGTGATCAATTTATATAAAGTAAAAGTTAATAAACATACCATAAGAAAGACGGTGGTGGTTTTTTGCTCTTTTTTTGCCTTTAGAAGTAGTTTAGGGGGCCCAAAATGTCCCAAAATAAATTATGTGCTAATTATGGGTGTGACAAGTCCGCCTTTCCAATTCGAAGCGTACTCTAATCGAATAAATGAAATATTCTCAAAGAAAAATCAAGGTTCTAATATTTCTGGTGGATTGTTTTATGCTTGAAAACTTTTTATTTTATTTATGTAATTTTATGCACTTAAGTTACTTGAAAATATTTTATCGCACAATTGTTTATCATATTTAGTTTAGTTCTAATAAATCAAGTTATCCACAACCTACAAGTCAATTAATTTAGATTTTTTCTGTATGAATATTGTTTAGTACTGGACATAACAGTTCAGAATGACAATAAATGACCGTTATTGGCGAAGATTTACCATGGTAGTAGTTTCTAAGCTTCGCACAGCCCTACTAGTTCTTATGTAATACTTGAACAAACCCTTATTTAATATGAGAATTCTTTTAAAATATTGATTAAAAATAAAAAATAAAATATATGATAAGTTAAAAACAATAATTTTTAAAAGTTATTCAGCATTAAATTATTATATTTTTGCCAAGTATTTTTACTCCCTAACATTTCCCTGTTTATATCCACCATTGAGATTTTTTTTTTTTTTTTTTCCAATTCAATTTGTCGTTTACTGGGATTAGAAAATAATCAATTTGACCAATTATAATATATCTTAATAACAAGGGATTTCTAAGAGAAGTTTTAGGAACAATCTATCAAACCCTTAAATAAAGGATGAAAGGGTGGTTTACTTAAGGGTGAAAAGAGGAAAATGGATTTTCTCCAAATTGACTAACGATTTTGAATAAATTTAAAATCTAGACTCTGTTTAACATTATTATAAAAATGGCAATTAACATATTCAAATTAAAATTACTTTGAGGGTACTTTACATTTGCAGAAATTTCCAAATTTAATCATATCTTGCTATTAATAAAGATGTGAAATAACTTATCGATAAGTTAAAGTAATATCGACAAAAATCTTTAACCTGAAATATATTTTTATAAAACTAACCGTTTCTGTGATTTTGGTATTTAAAAAAATTGAGGTCCAAGAAATTGATTACAATAATAGGTGAAAATTTTTTTATTTCTTTAGAATTTTTCCTCAGTATGTTTCTGTAACAGTTAACATTATTTCATTTAGTGTATGATCTTGGTGGGAATATTTCTGAAAAAAATGTATATTATTTTGTTTCACACAGATTGAGAAAGTATGTGCGGTGCACTGTGCCATTTATTTGTTTAATATGCCCAAATTATAATAATATTGACAAAATGTTTCTCAAATATTGGTTAATTGCTTATGGCCAGGATACTGGATTTATTGCATTCCATTGTGAATTGTTAAAATAATTGTCCTTTAGAGCGCTACAGTGAACTCGATGAGCTTATTCCATTGTACAGTTTAACTTTATTACAAATTACAGAGTGCTGAGGTAGAAAAGTTTTAAGCTTAAGAACTTAAAAAATGCTGAAATGACGGAAAAAGTATTTATTGGAACAAAACAAGTATTTTAGAAAGTAAAAAAAGAAATGAGGGACATAATTTGGAACAATATGAAATTTAAGAAGGAAAATATGGTGAAGACACACTTGAGGTTGCTACCTTTACTTAGATGTTCAAAAGACCCTTGCAAATTTTGAATCTGCGCCCAGTGAGTTTGTTCGCTATGGCGACTCTCCCAATCACGCTTTTCTTTTGCCGCCTAGAGGGTTTCGCGATGCATCTCTTCGTCACACTCCATCTTGAGACCCAGTCGCTCCATCACCGGGCGGTGCCGCTCCTCGGCCCGCTGCTGGCACTTCGTGGCCTCCTGGTGGTTCAACTTGGCCTTTGACAAACGCTCACAGCGCAGTTTCTAATCCCCTATGGATGCTATTTTTTGCCCTCTCCTCATGGGCGTGGACAGTCTTTTGCAACACATCTTGGTGGATAAATTTGGGGGTCAGTAGTGGTGTTGTGGGAGAGGTAGGTGGTGGTGGGGGGATTATGGTGGTGGTATAAGTGATGTGATAAATTTGATGCAAGGGGAAGTGTTGCTCAGGCTGCCTGACATTTGAGGATCAGGTGTGAAAATTGACAGAGGTTTTCTGGCACTTCTTGTTGTTGGAATATCTTTGCAAAATGAAGGACATCACGAATATAACAAACATAACTGCAGAATGGTTTGGATAAGAAGGAACTTTCCCAACATTTTCATTCTGTCATAAGGACAATCATAAAAAGAAATAAGAACTCTGAAAGGATAGGAATATTGATAAGTGCATATTTAGTTTACTTCGAGAACTTCATTCAAGCCAATAATTAATTTGTATATTATATTTATTTTTTATATA
This sequence comes from Timema cristinae, assembly GCA_039000515.1. NCBI lineage: Eukaryota > Metazoa > Arthropoda > Insecta > Phasmatodea > Timematidae > Timema > Timema cristinae. The sequence continues at coordinate 974,879 of JBCFYV010000100.1, forward strand.
ATTTTAGAGAAGTGAACCCTCCTTAACAAAAATATGAAATAAATAGTAGGCCCAAATAAAACAATAAAAAAAAAAGGAAATGAAAAAGGGGGCAATAGGAGTGAGCAGTTGGAGTACAGATTTGAATATCTGAGATCAAACATTCGAAAACTCAGATCACACAGCTCACACCAGTTGCGGGAGTAAATTTATAGACGATCAACCTCATAGAAATTATAAATAGAAATGTATATATTCCCAAATTAACAAAAAAAGAGATAGAAAACATTAATATAATAGGACCTAAGGGTATGGTAAGTCATAACATTAAGGAATGCTTGAAGTGGTTTTATGCTGATATTTGTTCAATATATAATTTAATTTGATATAACATTTGTAATGAACATTAAGTGTTCAACAGAGAAGTTAGTTAAATTATTCTGGCAGCATCGAAAGATGTTAGAAAATATAATAAATCGTTCATTTTAAACGCCAGAAGTAGAGAACAACATTATAGTCAAATAAGGCTTCAGCTTAAGCATAACATTTGCTAATAACAATAACATTAATCCACAACTTTCCTTACGGAACAACTAAAATGATTACGTTATTCTCAAAAAGGTCAATTATCGAAATTACATCTTTTACAATATATTGAATGAGAACATAAATATTCTTTGTAATCTCTTATTTAATTACCTACCTCCCATTATAAAATTAACGCTAAAACAATTCCTAATCGAATCATATCCTAAGCTCATTTTTAACACAAGAATTATAAGTTAAAGATTTTGTGACATTATTATCAAATAAAACTTTCCGAGCAAAATGCAAAGTTTAGCCATCATCGTACGTTTCGTTTGTTTGCAAAAGCTTAAAAAAAAACAAAAAACATGGAGCTTATCATCATCGACAAAAACTAAATACTGTCTTTATATAGTAAAGTTTCGATAGTTTTCCAAATACTAAATCGATCCGCATCAATACAAGTTACCATATTGATATCCTCTTAACAATTGGTTTATTATTTAAAGTGTTCTATTTTAAATATTGTAAATGACATGGGCAGTGGCGTGGGCAACAAATTGTCTTTTTATATTAATTATACCGTATGAAGTGAATAAAATATAAAATTAGAAATATTGTCAAGAACCACTTTCTTCACCAGATTAGAGTTAATTTCTAGCATTTTAGGATCCCCTCTTTTCATGATTTGACCACACAATTGTAGCTCCACCATTTTATAGATTAATAGCTGATATAAAACTATAATTAAGAAATACGGTAGGCCTATGCTAGGTCAAGCGAAAACTTATTTTACTATTTTAAACATCTCATTGAAAATTAACTAAACTATGCATTTAATTTTGGTTTTACGATTTACATCTAATTAATTATAATTTGTCTGTGTTTATATTCATGCACAGCTAATAGCTATTAGTAAATAAAGTATAGCACCCAGTGCATAATTCATAGGGAAAATACATCGGTTTATAATGAAACGTAGTTTAAGATTCTTACATAAATCGATTGTATTTTATTTAGAGAACATGGCCTATTTTTTTTTTCACCACTATATGTCCACCTAAGATATTTAATAAAGGTAGGGGCTTATCCAGTTGTTTTTTTGAAGGGGCTCACACTCATCATGAAAGTTAAGCTTATATATATTCATATGCCTACAATGTACATACAAGCTTCCCGCTTCCATGTGTCCAAACATCCATCCTAACACAATACGCAATAGGTGTACAAATAAGTAGCCTAGTCCACACATTATAATACCGTACATTTTATAAGCAAAATCCCTTACAATTCACATGTAGGTACAGTGTGGGATAACAATTTAATAGTTCCGGCATTGATTAAGCTAGGTATGTAAAACATTCACAAGTAAGTATTTATTTATTTGGTATTTATTAAGCTAGATGTATAAGCCTAGCAGCCTAGGTATTAAAAATTCACATATATTCATTTATTAAATTGGTATTGATTAAGCCACCTATCCAAGTTGTAATCACCAACTGTGACTTCGGGTTGAGCGGGTACTATCATTCGAATTGCAGTCTCCTGGTGATGTTTGTGGTTAGGCACCGGTCCCGTGGGTCTAGTGCGAGGGGTTACGTAAGGAAGTGATTCCCGGAAACATGGGTGTCGCGGTGGGTGGTAGGATGAAATCCCGGAAACGTGATTCGGGGTGGGAGGTAGGAAGGAGTCCCGGCAAAGGGAGACACGGCGGGACATAGGATAGAGCCCCGGCAACGTGAGTCATGGTGGGAGGTAGGAACAGTGAAAGGAGAGGGAGTCCAAACAAAATTGTTCTTTTGAATCGGTGGTTCACCAAGGTGGGTCACCTATGACTCGGCTGCCAACGGCTGTTGCCCGACTAAGAATATCCAAATTGACAGAAGTGCCAATATAGGTCGTCTTAGAAAGAGCTGATTTATTGTTTGAATTACGAGTCACTGTCGTAACTCTTAACCTCGTGAAAGAAATTATTTTCCTGATGAAGTGATACCAATGAAATGATGCTGTAAAGAATTACATGTTATAATTAATAGCACTATGAGGTGAAAGTGGTGATCGTGAGTGACAGTGCTGGGTCTCGGGTATGGGGAGGATTTTCTTTCGTGGGATAAGGAAGGAGTGTTTAAGGTATGATGGTGAAGTGTGGGTGATTTGTGAGAGTCGTTTCCAGGAAATGGGTCGGTAGGATTTTGACTGTTCTTGGGATTTAGTTTGAAGCGGATGGATACATTTACATTCCCCATCTGGGGCCGACAGCGTTGCCAGTATTATTCTATAACTCGTAGAAAACCTAGTCTGTTATCCCAGTTGAGTCAGACGGTGACAAGGGTATATTTATCGAGGGGTTCTAGGATTTTCTTTTCTTAGGATTAGATTTGAATAGGATACATTCCCATTCACCATCTGGGGCCGACACCGGCGCCTGAATTATCCTCTGACTAGTAAAAAACCTAGTCGGTTATCCCAGTGGTGTCCGGCCGTGACTATGCTAGTAATGGCATGAAATGTGCGATTGTGTGAAGGTCGTTCTGGCTTAGTTAATTGTCAATTATTAGATTATTACTATGCTACAATGGTGCTACATGATTGGTGAAATGGTTGCGTCTAAATCCGAACTGAAGTTTTGGAATAACTCCTAGTCTATTGTTTAATGCTATTAGTCTTTTGAGAATTAGTCTCTCGTATACTTTGCTCAGGGTTGCTAGTATACTGAGTGCTACATCTAGAGTGTTTTCCCCTTTGCTTATCAACTAGTTGTTTATTTATTTTTTATTTTGGGTTAACATTTGTTTAGAATAAATAGATGCTCAACAACGCCAGCCTGGGTCATTTATAATGTCGTGGTTCAGTCGGGTCCTACTCTCCATGTCTTCTAACAAGTTCGTTCTCGTCTGTTTCATTCTGGTAGAAGAATTATTTATTTCGGTCCTGGTATATTTCTTGTAGTTGGTGGCAGTTTGGTGTGATTCTATAGACTGGAAAGTACTTTTTTCTCGCAATGTAGGTCAAACTGGTTATGCCCCAGATATTCCCGGAATTTGTCATTACCAAACACCACGGCCAGAGCTTCCAGTTTATACTTCGGGTAATGCTTCTCGTGACTGTTCAGTACCCTACTCGCATAAGGCAAATGCCGCATCCCACCTGTTTATACTTGGGATAACACTGCTCCCAAATAAGTTGACGAGGCGTCCGTTTGTACCACAAATCTATGTTTGAAATCCGCCATCTTCAGTACCGGTGGAGTGACAAAGTTCTCTTGGATAATATGGAAGGCTTCCTTGCTGGTTTCTGACTATCAGGGAGGGTTTCCTGTCTTCTTGAGATCGTACAGTGTGCAGGTTTTTGACGAGAGATTGGGAATAAACCGTCGATAATATCCTACCATTCCTAGAAACTAAGATAATTTGCACCCCATTTCGTGTAAGGGAAATTCTTATATTGATTTGGTCCTCTCTATGTTAATAGACAACATCTCAATGCGTTAAGGTGCTCCAAAATATGAATTTCTGACACCATGAATAGAATTTTATTGGTATTCACAGTTAACCTTGACCTCTGGAGCCTGATGATTATTTCTCTCGCGTGTTTCAAGTGCTCTACCCTACCGTATTTGATTTATTTTGATCAAAATAATGTTTTGCTGTAAATATATTTACTTTTCTCTGAGTTTCCTTCATCTACACCGAAATGTTATGAATCATTTCTGCATTGATATTACTTTATTATATCTTTAATAAAACAAATTAATATTGTTTTACTTGGCGAAGTTTGAATTGTGTACACGTTTAATCATTGTAAAGGCTAATAATAAATATATTTTGGGATTCAAAATGATATATAAATAAGTTATGTGGGTAATATCAAGGTAAACTTGGTTTAGTTTTATATTTTTATATAGTTTATGAAAAATTAATTTTTGAACAAAATAAATAACACATATGTTCAGTACCTACATTTGGTTATTATTTGTTATAAATTAACATCAACAGTTCTAAAAATCAATAAATTTAGCAATAGTGAATTTGAACAAAGCTTTCAAAATCAAGAACAAATTGTATGGTTAAGCTATTTGATGCTCAAAGCAAGTATTCACAAACTGTTAAGATTAAAATTGGAAGATAGTTTTGCTAAACAAAACTAATAAAATACGTTTCATTTATTTTATAGAAATTATGATGTTGTAAAACCACAAAAACATGGTAATTTTTTCGCGTTTTCTTCCACCTTACCGTACTATTATCATTTATACTAACAATAACTAGATTTCCTTTAGAGTTTAAAATGTATTTATAAAACTAGAATAACATTTTTGTGAAAGATAAAAATTTAAATTACTAAAGCATCTTATTTATATGTTCAACTGTGATCATTTTAAATACGAAACTTCTAATGGGACACCAGACCACATTTAAACCTAATATTGTGTGTTTTCTTAAATATAATCTAGGTAGTACAGATTAAGAACACAGTACGGTCAGTATATTTCTGAATTAGCTATACATAAAAACTTATCATAGTAGTTTGATTGCCAAACATAGTTATGTTTTAAGCTTTGGGAAACTCCATCATATGATAGCAGCAAATTTTTACCAGATTCCTATTACCGGTGTGTTAAAACCTTAAAATAAAAAAATTAAATATATTTAGGCCCTACCTATTTGTAAACGAAATTAAACATATAATAAAAAATACAAGAATTACGGTAAGTATATTGATTGTATCAATGATTCAATTTCATTATATGACTATTATCTGTAAGAGTTTCTTATCATAAAATATATCAAGCAAATATATCTACCAATTTAAAATAACTAGCACTTTTAAAATACTTACAGATAGGGAAGAATTGTTCTTTTGTATGCGCTCATAATTGATTATGTGTCTAACATAAATTTATCTTAAGATAGGAGAGCTACAAATATAGAAAATTATCATAAGTAACTCTTTAAAAGAATTCTTAGAGATAGGTTATTGAGAAAATACTACAATGTATGTTCTAGCATTTATATTTTTGTGTTTTACTGTAGAATATTCATATTCTCAATCAAGTGACAGGTTTGTTAAATTAACTAACATGGAACTGTTTACTATTGGTATATATATATATATATATATATATATATATAAATATATATACATATATACGTATATGTATACATATATATACATATATATGTATATGTATACATATATATATGTATATGTATACATATATATATGTATATGTATACATATATATATGTATATGTATACATATATATACGTATATGTATACATATATATACATATATATATAATTAATAAATAGCTATATAAGAATAAATTTAATACATTTGAAAATTGGCATATATCTATATATAGTGATATATATGTAATTTTTTTAATATATCACATTAATTCTTCTCTGGCTCTTTATTAATTATTGAATTCCCTATGAGCTGTGCCTAATATTAATTACTATTAATACATATATTTTAAAATGTCATTTTACTTATAAAATGTAATCAATCTACTCTAGGAACTTCACCAGCTTTAATGCCAGCTCATTTATAGATGACCTCATTTATCAATGGAGTACATCCGTTTTCTACGATCACAGCTTAGATCTTATTCCTTTAAATGACAGTACACACATATTCAGCTTGGTAAGTGTAAAATAAGAATAGATGAACAAATCTTCTTTTTTTTATCTATTTATTTTAAATTTTTCTACAATCATCATAGTAAAATAGTAATTTCTATACACATTTCTGGAGAATAAAATAATTTCTTAGCATCGTTACTATTAATATAAACTTAAAAAAATAATTTTAAATAGTTAAAGGGATGATTACAAATATATTTATCTAATATAATCTACGTTTTATAGGAAATTTCTTATACGTGAATTCTAAAATTATCTATATCTATTTAACCATATTCATTCTTCAATTCTACAGCTATATTATTTGATTGATAATATCAATGCTTCTAAAGTAACAATAACTTTAGTGTAGAATATTATACATTTTGATTAAAAATATTAACATTTATTTTTACATGGTCACATCCCATTTAAGTTGAAATGTAGATATTAATTTTTATTGCAAATCTAGGATATACCTCCAAGTAAATGCAGGTACATATTCTATAAGTGCTAAGTAACCTATCCTTACTCAGTCAGAATATATATATATATCCTAGAAGGATGTTATTAAAAATTTGATACAAATACACAAAAAATATAATAATCGAATCTCTCCAGGTATAGAGCTAGCATTCCTCCACATTATTCTCCTATTTTCTGTCACTATCATTGAATGTTTTCTTGGGATATTGACAGACGAATCACCGTTAACTGTTGATCTAGAGTTCGCAGACGGATGCAGCTGAGGTGCAATTGATCCTGAATGAAGGGTTTGTCGCCTACTTGTCGGACGTGGCTAGAATTGGAGCAGTGAAATACAACATATCATCTGATGGCCGTATTATAATCTCTTCAGATATACGCTTCAGAAAAATAGAGGTCAGAACAGTTCTTGATATAGAATAGAATTAATAAAAATATATGTTTGTATTATTAAATAGACAAGTAACTAGTCTGTATATATATATTAATATTTTCATATTTTGTGGGAACTAGTCGAAACTTGACTTGGTTTAAACATCTACACGGTATTATTGTTTTTAAAACAGTTATTTAAAACATTTTTAAATATACCAAATTTGATACCCGTTTTAGTAAGTTTCCATTCTCTTCTTGAAAAATACTTTCTGTCAAACTAAACAATGAACATTACTTAACAATTACATTAAGGCATAAAGTCACCACCAATAGGAAGACCATTAAATAACGTAAACTAAAACACACAAAATCTCGACCTCACTAATACAGTGAACTCTCTTCCTCTTATGACTAAAGCTTTCCATTTCACTCAAACTTACTGCTATGTCACACAAGGTATAATAAAACCTAAAACAGGATGTACCACCACATTTCACAACTTCTGGTCTCTTGGAAGACATAATTAGGGAGTAAAATACAACAATAATACAAGCATAAACATTAATATATGACCAAAACACTCAACGGCAGGTTTAGGCAACTCTGGCGCTTTTGTACTAGTAACAGCACGAACCTGGTGGCTGCCCCTCAAACTAATGGCGGCAGATTCAAAACGTGGTGAACAATGGGAGCTGCTGGACCACAGAATATCGGGCTAGATATTTTCAACTGTACTTGCAACTATAAATAGTGAAATCTATATGGAAATAAATAATATGTTAGATTCGGATTTTGATGGGATGAATATTTAAAAAAAAGACAAATCTATGTTATTACTGTCCACATTAGTAATATTTTAAAATAATATTGGTGTTATCGTACTATGCGTCAAAAGTGTTAACTAAATGCTAAATGGGCAATATTAGTGAACATAATAAAGTGGTTTCTAGTAACTCTTTAACTAATACAATTCTTTCTATTATGAACTACTTTAGATAAACAGTATTTAAACGCTTCATTCTATTACAATAGTTTTACCTTTGAATGACTCTATTATTCCTTTTGGATTAGTACAACCTAATATTACTACTCATTTTCTTATACCCCCAGTTAATGCTTAATATTATTTCTATCAGCCTTATATTCTTGTAAGGAACATAACAAAGCTGAAAAGCAAACACTTGTAATTCCTGTCACTCAGCACTTGTACATAGTGAGCTAGCCTGTATAGTCACGTGTAAGAGATGCCTCTTAGGATGTTTGCTGTTCTAGTGTGGGCAGCCCTATAATACAAGAAGGGCCCTCCAACTGGCTGGTTATTTATTTCCTAGGTCCGGTACAACTACCACGTGAGTGAAGTCAACAATTCTACAGCTCTAGAAGGAAGGTTTGACGCAGCTGTGTGGTACACCACCTTCTCTATCACTCTGGTTGCTGAGGAGACTGATTCAGGCTATGATACGCAGGCGCACAGCTCTAAAATGTCCAACACTGGGTAGGTAACACTACATTTAACTTATAATGATCAAACCCTTCCTTCACCTCTGACAAGATATCTTGTGAATGTGGGGAATGCCAGGCCTCCACCGTGGTTCGGATTCCACGTTAAACTGTAGGTCCTTCATTTCATCTCACAATCACCCTACCATTTACACATTAGCGTAAGTGCGTATAACCCGAACGGGTAGTAAGACGCGGTGCTAATAATAATAATAATAATAATAATAATAATAATAATAATAATAACTTTTAATGCTCAGTAACATATTTTAGACATTGCATGGTTTAACCTCATCCCAATGGTGGTATTGACATCAGTTTTGCAAAATATGGTGTTACTTTATAGAAGGAAAATAAGATATAAATAATATTAAATTAATATTGAAGTGCTATTTGTGGTAATTTAGGAATTCGCAGGCTACTAACTCGTGCCATTTTTTTTATTAAGTAGAGAGTCATCTTCTCATTGTGAAGTTTGTGTTCCACATTTCGGTAAGGTGTCACGGGTAGGCTCCTATTCAACAAGATTTCGATCTTATGATGACCTCAAACATGTACCGCAAGATAGCTCTGAGGGTACTGCGGTTTGTACATCAGCCGTAACTTTCTAGTGAATATAAAACCAACTCTTTGTTTTATAATCTTCAATCTCGACACACAGTTGGACAATTCACATTTATTTAAATGTATGGAGATGAGATTAGGAAGATATAACAAAAACTCAAACAGACGAGACGATGTGCTTGATACACAACGCGTAAGTGTAGTGTTTAAGTTGCCAACGAGTGTATTTTTGTGTGTTTTTTTTGTTTATTTCGAGATACACTATGTGCCGACTGAGTTCGGGTAGTGATAGTGTGTTGAACGACAATAGCTTAACACAACAGTGATAGAACACAAATTATAAGTGCAGTGCTAAGTCGTCAACGGTTGTAATTTTGAACTATATTTTTAGCGTTTTTTGTTTATTTTAGTGACCTATTACATGCCGACTGAAGTTGGGTAGGGTGGTATACCGCAAGGTACAAGCCAAGAAGGGGAAATGGCCTCAGACTCGGATGTAGAAATCAACGTTGAAGGAACGGACGATGATGATGACATGGAAGAACAAGGCCAGGAAGGGGCCCCAGCCAACACGGAAATAGAAAAAAACTTTGAGCCAGTTTCTGGACTTAAGCGAAAACTCAGGACCAGACCAGGACAGGAAGTTCTACAATCGAAGGCCATAAAAGTCAACAACAAGTTTGCAAGCTTGTCTAGCCTACGGGATGGACCATTGACTAGTCAAACGGGGCAACCGAGTGGAGGTACGAAAGAAAGTTCCACCCCACGGCGCATAAAGACCCCTCCAGTGATTGTAACTAATGCAACACAATATAACAAAGTCATAAAACTCCTAAACAGCGGGCTGCAAGATGACTACAAAGTGTATTGCATTGCACAGGGTATTAAGGTGGTCACGACCTCCTTCAGAGATTACTCCGCTCTGTTAAAACTGCTAAAACAGAACACCTTGGAACACTTCACTTATGTCCTTCCCAAGGACAAGCCCTTCAAGGCAGTAATCAAGGGCCTGCATGCAAGTATGCCCTGCGAAGAAATAAAGGAGGAACTGGAGAACAGGGGATTCACGCCAACCGATGTGAGGCAACTATACTCGAAATCTGCTCCACAGGCAGCGACACCGAGACCCCTACCAATATTTGTCTTCACCCTTGCGAGGACAGAAGGAGTGGGCGAGATATACAAGGTAAAAGTCATCAACCACACGGTAGTGAAGATCGAGGAATACCGGGCTTCACAGAGCACAATTCTACAGTGCCATCGTTGCCAACGTTTCGGCCACTCCAAGAACTACTGTGCCCAAAAACCACGCTGCGTCAAGTGTATAGGAGAGCACCTGACAGTAGAGTGCCAGAAAAAGGACAAAACAACACCAGCACAATGCGTAAACTGCAAGGGACCGCACGCAGCTAACTATCGCAATTGCCCTAAATTTATACGTGAGCTGGAAAAGAAAAACCAAGGGTCAGGAAAGACAAAGGAAGGGGAAAGCAAAGTGGCTAACCCTTCTACATGCGTGGTGGGGTACCTTAAACCATCAACAGGCCAGCAAATTTCGGTTAGCCAACCAACACCACCAACAAACATGGGATTGAGCAAACCATCTTATAGTGGAGTTGTCAAGAGGATGACCAAAAAGGACAAAAAAGAGGACCGTGACACGGATGAATCCTTGGACTTAAAGGACCTCCTACAAATCATCAAAGATATTAACGTCGCAGGCTTACTCCAACTCCTGAGGAAGTATGTAGTAAGGCTGAAGAACGCGCCAGACAAAACAACCAAAGTAATGATACTTCTTGAAGCCGCTACTGAATTCTTCTGCGATGGATACTGAGCAGGGAAGAGGCACAGAAGACTCACTGAACATTCTGTTCTGGAATGCTAATGGACTGGTACTACAAGAACACGAGTTCCGAAAACTTCTGGAGACGTATGGAGTCGACATTGCTCTGATCTGTGAGACCCACCTATCAGAACAAAAGAAGATGAGGTTCTTCGGATACGAGATGTACCGCAACGATAGACCAGTTGGCAGGGGAGGGGGCACAGCCGTGTTGGTGCGTAACAACCTCGCTCACTACCAAACAAATTTACCGGCTATGGATTATATCGAATCCACTTCGATAGCCATTCCCACAGGGCGGACGCAGTTAGTATTTACAGCTGTTTACAGAAGCCCTGCTGTCCCCTTCACCATCGAGGACCTAGACAGACTCACGTCGAGAAAGGACTTCCTCATAGCGGGAGATCTCAACTGTAAACACACGAGCTGGAACAGCCGCGTGTCAAATCAGGCAGGCCGGACACTGGCTGGCCAGGCATCAACCAAAAACTTTACAGTCCTGGCAACCAACGAGCCGACGTACTATCCTTCAAACTACAGGCATCTCCCCGACGTACTGGATGTAGTCCTGACGGATCTCGACACGCTACCGGAAGATCTCGAAGCCCTGAATGAACTCGACTCCGACCATCTCCCGGTCTTTGGGAGAATATCACTTAAGACAAATCCAAGACTGGCTTACCACAGGAGGAAGATACCCAGAAGTGACTGGGAAGAGTATCGACGGGTACTGACAGAGGCTATTCCATTGAACATGGAGGTAAATTCCCCTGAAGAAGTGGACAGCTCCATTACCCTTCTGACGGCTACAATACTAGAAGCGTACCGTGGAACAACTGTTTTCGAGACGCCACCGGTGACGTTGAAGAGGGACGACCTTGAGCTGAGCTTCATGATAGCCCTTAAGAGGGAAGCGCGCAGGGAATGGCAGCAGCACCGAGATCCGAGGCATCGGGCTGAATACAACAGGCTGAGAGCCCTGGTGCGCAGGAAGGCCAAAGCTCTTAAGATCTCCAACTGGAATGAATTCGTAACGAACACTTTAGCTGTGGACGGCAACGTGTGGAAGGCGTCGAGACAGCTCAAAGGCACGATAGGAAAGACGGGGACCACGGTCATTCACGGAAGAAGAGGGTTGGTTTACCGGGGAGAGGCCAAGGCAGAGGCCATAGCTGAATCACTGGAAGATCAGTTCAAGGCAAACTCAGAGCCCCAAGACGAAGAGTTTACCAGGACTGTAAAAAGAATGGTTGGGGTATATTTAGCAGAGCCGGTTATAGAACTACCACCCCCCATCACCAGGAATGAAGTCTCCTACCAGGTGGAAAAATTGAAGCCACGAAAAGCGGCAGGCCAAGACAGGATCTCAAACGAGATGCTGCGTCACGCACCGGAAGGGGTAATCCAACTATTAACAAAAATGTTTTCAAAGGCATTGTTGGCAGGCTACTTCCCGGAGGCATGGAAATTTGCCGACGTTATCTCATTGCCTAAGCCAGGCAGCGGCTGAAAGCCTTCGGCAGGGAGCACAGGATTATTCCCGATGCCCAGTTCGGATTTCGGACCCGGCACTCAACGATACACCCGGTCCTGAGCCTAGTGGAGGATGTGACAGAAAGTTTCAATATCGGGGAAGTCACGCTAGCAGTACTTATGGATGTAGAGAAGGCATTTGATAAGGTCTGGCACGCCGGCCTTATCTACAAATTAATTCAAGCCAATTTCCCAAAAGTATATGTGCAGATAATCAACAGCTTTCTAACTGGGCGACAATTCCAGGTCAAGATGGAAGGGAAAAGGTCGCTTCTTCATAGGGTCGGAGCGGGGGTGCCACAGGGGTCGGCACTCTCCCCATTCCTTTACACTATTTACGTCGCAGACATCCCCACCGACCCGATGATAAAGACCAGGCTCTTCGCAGACGATACAATGTTCTACACCGCCAACAGGAACGTGAAATACGCCCATCGCCGTCTGCAACGATACCTGGACGAGTTCAGCAGCTGGCTGGAAAAATGGAGAATTAGAGTAAATGCAGAAAAATCGTCAGCCATGTTGATTACTAGGAGGAGACCCCAAACACCGGACCAGTTTGTAGTATTGGAGGAGGATATCCCCTACAAAAACGCTATGAAATACCTTGGGGTGATGATCGACTCTAGACTTGCATGGAAGGAGCATGTAAACTATACGAGAAAAAAGGCAATGGGGCATTCATCGCAAACTACGGCCTGCTCAAGACCCCAGTGCTAGGGATCAACAACAAGATGCTACTATACAAGAGTTTAGTACAACCAATACTGCTGTACGGATGTGAGGCGTGGGGGTATGCCCCAGAGTCAGTGTTAGGTACACTACAAACAGTACAGAACAAGGTGATTAGGAGTATCCTAGGTGTCAACACCCGATCCAGCAACGAGTTCATTCACGCTACCACTGGCTGTGCGACATTACAGGAAATCTTCCGGCAGCGAGGTGACAAGTTCTATAAACGAGCCCGCGAGGTAGAGGATAACGCCATAATTAGAAGACTCGGCCAATACGACCCCCATGAGACAAGGAGATACAAGAAGCCCCGACTCAAATGAGAAATACATCTGCACACCTTCCCAATCAGCCCCTTCCTATTAACCACTCCTCTTCTAAGCATAGCCAATCCCTGGGTCCCCATCCTCTCACGACCCCACAATTATGAACTAGAATCATGCTATTTCACACTTTCACTTTCATCAACGCCATCTTCGCTTAGTGACTAATAATATTCCATGTATTTTCTTTCAGCTCGTCTAGAACTTACTTACACACTACACCACTCACATCGGGCCTAACTGCGCTTGTGTTTTCCATCACAGTGTATGAGGGCTCGATCTAGTTACTACACACAAACACTGCTGCTCCCAACATACAAACCTTCACCCACCAACTCCATTTTCCCTTCACAATCAACTAAAACACTCACACATAAAGGTTATGATCTGTGACTACAGATCGGTACTTTAGGCAAAAAATAGCCGCCTACTTCCTCTGAAAGTCGCTTCTGACACTCAGAGTTAGTAGTTTAAGGCAAACAAGGGAGCTGCAGGAAGATATAACTTTAAAATATGTAACTGAATTTGTTTGGATGGATGGTTGGAAACTATTTGGTTATAGCAACTCTCAGTAAACCTAACATGAGTTTTGTACATACCCCATATATACTAATATTATAAAGAGGAAAGATTTGAGTTTTTGTTTTTTGTTTGTAATGGATAAACTAAAAAACTACTGGACCGATTTTAAAAATTCTTTCACCAATATAAAGCTACTTTATCAGCAAGTAACATAGGCTATATTTTATTTTGAAAATTTAATTTATTCCTCATAAAAATGTCGATAGTATATTATATATTCGTTGAAGGGGACGGGGGAGTAGGGATGAGGAAAGAGAAATAGATGTAGTGACGAGGAATGCAAAGAAAAAAAAGATTAAAATAAAATTTGGGGAAACGAGGGGAGTAAATAAAAGTGGGGGATGCTGAAAAATTAATTTGATTTTAACAATTTGTTTGATTGGTGTAAACACAATTCCTTTCGCGCCTAGAGCAAACAAAATTATAGAGGAATGAGATGAAAATAGGAGGGAGGATAAAAAGAGGGAGGGGGCTATACAGTAATGGTAGGACTGTATTTTCAAAAAAAAAAATAGTAAAAAAAGTTTTGTTTTTATATTGATTTGATGGATGATTTGAAGCTTTGTTTTACAGGATTGTATACAAAATTTTTTTACGGGGAAGGGGGCTATTTTTCAATAAACGAATCAAGATGTGCTTGACGTTTAGTCCACCGGCTCACCTATGATAGTGAGACCCTTTGATATAGAGGGTCTTTACTGTTTCCTGTCTCATGTTGAAATGAAAGATACAATAATACTATTTTAATATTTATTTTAAGTAATTTCTCTCGTTTATTAAAATGTTATTCTAATTGCTTGTCTTGTTTTAACCACGGGGATTGTACTATACTATTCAAAATGATTTATTCACTTTAAGGTGCTAGTAACCCCATTTAGTAAACGTGCATTTAGGAAATAGTAAAAACTATAAATATGCTGGAATTAAAAAACTATGTTCCATCTAGATCTGATAAACAACCATGACATCAGCTGTCTAACACTTATTGCTATTCTAGAAGATTCCTTTACAATCTATAACAAGAGGGATCAACATACTTGTGAATAACTTTGGTTATTTAAAGTTTTACTTCAGACGTCACGGGTTAAGTAGGTATTTATCTAACATGAAGGTACATTTAAAAAAAAAAGCAATTGATCATTTTTAGTAATTTATTCAAGGAATAGTATTGTTTTATATTATACGTGCAGTGTTAATGTCTTTGTCAATATATAACATTCAAAATATTTACTTATAGGGTTTTATTATAACGTGTCAAGAATATAAAACTAACTTTGGAAATTTTCTAGTTATAGTTCACCCAAAACAATTATTAATTGTCAAATAATTTCAATACTCCCATTTTGATTTATTCATCAATTCTGTATATTTCAACCACCGTAGAGAATTGTAGTAATTGAACAGGCTATGTTAACCACAAGCGTCTTATCAAATTTTTATTTGTTGACGTTCATCATAAACATATATATATATATATATATATATATATATATATATATATATATATATATATATATAAACTCAGTACACAACATAAGTTGTGAATGGTGAACGCAGTTAAATACATTTAAAAATGCCAGACTTAGCACAGAAACTGAACATGGACCATTTGGATTGCACGCCAATGCTCTTCTTCTAAGACATCCTAGGGTGTTTGGTACCCAGGTTCATCTTTTACTAGCTATTACAACAAAATTAACAACAATAACATCAACAACAACTAATTGTAGGAAAGTTCCCTGGGTACGAAATGAACCATAGTGGATCAGTCGTGAAGCTTCGTCGTTGAGATCCAAATATCCAAGTTTGGTTCCATTTTGTAGGTTGTTCAATATTTACAAGCTTGCTTATATATTTAAAAAAATCATTTTATATAAAATCAATAATATATATGTTTATAATGTGTGTTTTTTTCTTTTGGGAACATGTTAATTTCTATTTTTGGCCAATTTATTAGAAAAGGATGCTCTCAACTATTCTATTAACGATGATTATGACACAGAAAATAGTGCTCGTTTGAAATTCGTAGCTAAAAACATAGTTAATTTTTGAACAAATATTTAGTTTACAGGTGCATTACGGATAAAATTAAAAACACACTGAACAAGTCTCGCCTACAATGTATTACTACTCTTATTTCTTTAATCACTGCTTCTTACTAACCGCTCAGGTTATACGCATATATAAAATACTAACTCTAGTAATTTGTTATGCATTGGAAAATTGGAATATAGAGGAAGTTTAGCATTAATTGTTTGGAGGGAGGGTGGAAAACCACTCAGGTAAATCGCGCTTAGTATATCTGACCATAATAAAACCCTTTTCTCGCCATTTTCAACAGTCTAAGCTATAAAGAGACTAGTTCCTTAAACAATTCGGCCACCAACGTGGGTTTTTGGTTAATTTGTCATATAAACTGACGTATTAACAATATTAAATAATATATCAATATATATCAATATACTAATCTAGAATATTTACTAATCAATCACAAATTTTCAGTGATCACATGGCCTTGGTCATTGGGAACACTTTGTTACATGTATAATTTTCACAAGTAAAATACTAAGTTACGTTCATTCTATTTACCTAATTATACCCCTCTTATACACATCACTTATATCTCTACTACAGGAAACTACACACATATACTGATAAGCTAGAGCTCAAAGAAAATAGAAACTTCCAAAACTTTGAATGACTCTCCAAACATCTCTATGGATAGGAAACCACCTATCATTTCTCGGTATTTTTATTAAAAAATTGTCTTCAATAAGTTTAAATCTTTTGCTAGTAAGACTTCCCATTATTTATTTAAAAGGTTTTAGGCGTTATTAGGGGTAGGAAGAAATTATGGAGGCTTTGGAAGGAATTTGGGACCGGGAAGAATCGTGAACAATTGTGTTTATATAATGCTGAAGGTCATTTCAAAAATTTTAAGTTGCACAAATGTTACCAAGTTGACTGAATTAATGGATTTCAAGTTTATTTGGTGGTTGAGTCGACAACTTCACTGATGACTATCTCCATCTCAGAACATCTCATTGTATGTGGGGGCGATACTTGGTACGTTTAGGTAGTCTTTCCTATACCTAACCTAGCTTAACCTAACTTAGCCTAAGTTATATCACCCTGCCAGTTTCAAGCCTGGAAAAAAGAGATGAAAGGAATCAGTTGCTAGAGGAAGAGAAAGAAATGTAATCGTTAATGTATCTCAGATCTTGTACTCTAAACCAATGGTCGCAATTGTCCTCGGTCACAATTAGAACGAAGCTAATTCCAAGCCAGCCCTGAAAGAGAGAGAACGCTTTTATTTATATTACTGTACCTGACCTGACACAATTAATAATTTTCAAAATAGTCTTAAACTACACTGATAATATTAATGATTACTTTAGAACTATAATGAACAAAACTATTAATATTAAGATAAAGTGTTGAGAAATGTTAAAAAATGTCAAGAAATCTAAAACAAATTGGTCCTTACAATCTACGGTTTTCTTACATTACCGTTAGCGTTATCTTCCACGTAACTAAATAAATGTTACCTCTTTAGTATGTGTGTTTGTCTGTACAAAACAACTCTGGCTTTAATGCCTTATAGTAAATATTTTGAGAATAATTAGAGTATTTGTAAGATATATGGTATTGAGAATAGCATTAACGATAGGGTTTCTTGGAAAAAATTAATTTATATACTATAATACTAATGGTATAAGTGTCACTCCAAAAAACAAGAATTAATTTAAATATATATATATATATATATAAATTAATATATATATTTAAATTTATATATATATATATATATATATATAATATATATAACAGGATAAATCCACACATTACCAAAGATATAATTCCAAAGGATCTTGACAAATATTTTAACTGAATATCAAAATAAGATGTCAAATACCAGAAATTGAGAATGTTTTAAAATACATAGCCTGGCTTATATTTATCTAACATAACCAATATAAGTTATTAAGCCTTGTCGTTTATAAACTTAACATATTCTTTTTGTTACATACAAGTCTTAAATGATATTATTTAATAACAACTATTAGAACTGAACCTTAGGACAACAATAATTGCTTATTTTTGTGATAAAAATGAATTAAGAATAAATTAACAAATATTATATAACACAGAGAGAAACCAATGGTGATTTTGACTTAGTTTACTATACCAGTTAATCGGTAGAGTAAAATAAAATATCACTGTCAAAATCATTTATTTTACATCCATAAAGTTTGGAGGTATTATATTATATTGTATTGTTTTACATTTATTACATTAATACATGACAAACGTAATTGTTCTATAAATTATATCAAATGAAATTGATCTTATACTTGCAGAAGCTTTGTTTATTCTACATCTGGTGACGGATTATCAGATACTCTGAAGGGAAAAATTAATAGTATCGTCTCGTCTGACTTCAAAACGTCACAGGAGATTGTGATTGTCCGTGAGCTGATACCATTCATGGATGAAGTTCTTAACAGCACAGTTGATATTAATAACTATTTACAATAATATCTTGCTTTAAAGAATTATTGATCTATTAAAAACAACAAGCTCCCCACAACATGTAGTATTTTGATTCAAACTGCATTCCAAAATGATGAATTACAATCCCATTCTCGCAAAGCATCCATCATAGATTGAACTGCACATATTTTTAGTGGCAGCTTAGATTGTAACGTTGATAACAGGTCTTTAACAATACCTGCAATGTAAATTTTACTATGACTAAAGTAAAATAAAATTTAATTGTAAATATAAAACTAGCTACTTCTGAGTTAAATAAAATATAATAAATTTGAAATTATTGACTGAAAATAGCTCTTTTATTTCTCGAGATAAAAATCTGATACACTATTTTCATGACACCATTTTAAAGTGTATTCATTCAGAAATATTTGTTTTTATATACAGTCAAATACTGACTATTCGTGGTCGGATTGTCTGGTTGGCGTCTCCTCCTCGGCATCACCAACAGCACAGGATAGGTTTTGAACAACGCCATGTTGATGAAGAATACAGGGCTACTGTTTGTTGTAATCAGTAGAGCTCTAAGGAAAAGATTAGGGCCAGAGAGGTACCTGATTGCAAGCGGGGAGAAAGCCTATCGGGGTTGTACCTGATTAATTAAATTATCTGTAACAGGGAGAAGACACGCTCCTATCTTAAATAGTGGGATAAGCAAAATGGAAGCAGCTTAAATTATTATTATTATTATATATTATTATTATTATTATTATTATTATTATTATTATTATTATTATTATTATTATTATTATTATTAGCACCACGTCTTACTACCCGTTCAGGTTATACGTACTTACACTAATGTGTAGTGTTAGAGTGATTGTGAGATGAAATGAAGGACCTACAGTTTTACGTGGAATCCGAACCACGGTGGAGGCCTGGCATTCCCCACATTCACAAGATGTCTTGTCAGAGGTGAAGGAAGGGTTTGGAAATCAGATAAATCTGTGCTGGACCGAGGATTGAACCCTGGACTACCAGCACTGAAGTCGGACAACTTACCCCTAGACCACTAGGTTACTAGGTTAAAGCATAAATTAAGCACTATACTAATATATACTTTTTAAATGATGTGTCCATTTTGAGTAAACTGTAGATTGATTATGTTTTACTATCTTAGTGCGTGAAATATAATGATGTGTTCATAAACGCAACCACGATAGATGGATTATTCATGGTTTTGTGTTATCCATGACACTCGTCCCCTCCACTAACGTAATCGTAATCCGTAATCGGGAGTTTACTGTACAGTATAAACAAATCTTGTCCTTTTTTATTGCAAAAAATTATGAGAGTTTATTTACCAATGTATGTTCACTTGTATTTTTCAACAATTGATTAAAAATGAACAATAATTTTATCTACTTCAAAACCAAGGATAATTTTCCGGATATATTTTGTTAAATCCTTAATATGAAGAGAAATTATGATTTGGTTTGTTATTTAATAAAAAAATTATTAGTTAAAATAAGTTTCCTTGTGTAGTAATAATCATAACAGTAACGTTACATATTTACTTATTATTCTATCAATCATTTAAATAGAAAAAAATATTTTCTCTCCCATTAATAATGGTATTTACAGCTCCAGAGTATCCAAGGAAACAATATTGTCTTACAAATAAAATAAATAAAATGTATATTTGTGTATACATTCTGTAACATTAATAAGTAAGTACCTGGGGACCCCAAAGGTGTAAAAAGAGCTGTGTTTTAAAAACTTTAATCAGTAATAAGTTCCTAATATCTTACTTAGTTCGCTTGACACGAGTAAAGATGAATCCACTATATAATAAATTTAGGGATATTAACATTTATAAAGTTATTTTAGAAAATTTTAGGGATTGTACCTTAAGCACTTGTCTTTAATTTTGAGAAATTAATTACTTAGAACATTTGTCCAATGATTCTGATAGCTCATACACCAGTAAACATAGAAAGTAAAATTTAATTAGACCTACCTACTTAAAGATAACTTAAGATTTACTCTTCTAGATCCTTAACTTTCCGTATGTAGTCATGGGAACTCCATTAGGTGTACTTCAGAATTTTGTTAAGTCAACAGTTTGAAACGCACTCGTTTTTTCACGATTATATCCATTGCGGCCCCGGGAACGTCACGAAACTATAAAACCAGGAAATATATTGAGCTAAGTCCTGCCTATTTAGGGTAGATCAATACACTTTGGACATATATTTGTATCCTTTTGCGTATATTACGCATTTTACTCCTTAAATTACGTGACCAATTATATGGAGGGCTCCAGAAACTCTGTAATGAAAATATATATAATTTATTGACTTTTACATCTTTCAAAATTACATCTTAGATTGCGTAATTGTTCCAATTATATATATATATGAATTCACTAGAGACAAGCAAAGTGATAATGTTTACTTTCTCGTATTAAGAAAAAGATTGTAATTGTGTCAATTTTGGACCTCTGGATGAATATGTAAGATTCATAAATAAGACCCCAAAACCTAAAACGTGGGTCTTACAATTTTGTATGTATAAATGTATGTCTATCTATCTCTAATTATGCCTGGATCAAAAATGGTTGGATAGATTTTAGTGTGGTGGACTGGATAGTATTAACTCAAGATAGGGATAAGGTGTAATGAGGTGGACTGGTTAGAACTAGCTCAAGATAGAGATATGGTGTAATGAGGTGGACTGGTTAGAACTAGCTCATGATAGGGATATGGTGTAATGAGGTGGACTGGATAGAACTAGCTCAAGATAGGGATATGGTGTAATGAGGTGGACTGGTTAGAACTAGCTCATGATAGGGATATGGTGTAATGAGGTGGACTGGTTAGAACTAGCTCCTGATAGGGATATGGTGTAATGAGGTGGACTGGTTAGAACTAGCTCAAGATAGAGATATGGGGTAATGAGGTGGACTGGTTAGAACTAGCTCACGATAGGGATATGGTGTAATGAGGTGGACTGGTTAGAACTAGCTCATGATAGGGATATGGTGTAATGAGGTGGACTGGTTAGAACTAGCTCATGATAGGGATATGGTGTAGTGATGACTGGATGGAACTAGCTCAAGATAGAGATAGGGTGTAATGAGGTGGACTGGATAGAACTACCTCAAGATAGGGATATGGTGTAATGAGGTGGACTGGATAGAACTACCTCAAGATAGGGATATTGTGTAATGAGGTCGACTGGATGGAACTAGCTCAAGATAGAGATAGAAGGTGTATTTTGTGAGCCAGTTAGCTTTTGAGCTTCTAGTGCTATAGAGTATATAATACAGTACCTCACGAGTTTTTTTGTTTTTGCACTAACTTTTAAATTAAGGGTACTTAGTTAACTAAGCGATTTTTTGAAAGCTTTTCTTTTTCCAATATAGTATATATTTTTTTATCGCGGCGTCATACCTCCCTTTAGAGCTGTTCTCCTGTGTACTAGTTACCACTGGATTAGGTATTAGAAAGGTTGTTTGTAGTAAGCCTCCAACCAAGAGAGAGAGAGAGAAAGAGAAAGAGAGAGTGGAAAACCTTCTAGAAAAAACCACCCTCAGTTCATTTGACCAGCATAGAGGCCCGATTTTCCTGTTATCACAGTCCAATCAATTGTAAGTGTGATGCCTTAGACTATACGGCCACCGATGTGAGTATGGGATTAGGAATTGTATTTAAAATTGGTATCACTGTAGTGTTCTATCTTGTAAAAAAAACACTGTACGCAGTTTTTTAGGGTGTAAAAATTCGTTTAAGGATACTTAAGATCTACCAACTTTCTTTTGAACAATTAAACTGTCAGGGGTGGACAACTTAACAAGCGTGTTACAAGAATTAATATTTTTAATATTTGGGACGCTGTCTAATAATCTCAGCTACTAAGATTATGGTGGATGTATTATTATTAAAGGATTGCTAAAATATTAGTAGATATTAAACAAGGAATATTCTGGCTTAATATGATTGATATTCATTACGAACAAACCAGATTTATAGCAAGCACACAACAGACTATTAGAGGTTTTATTAGGGAGGTAGGTATACTATTTTTATCTTCTCCCCCCCCCCCCTATCAAATAAGCATATGGAGTTTGAGAAAATATTCTACTGTATCACTGTGCTGATTGATTTTTAAACTAATATTACAAATAATTACAATTTTGTATATGAATGTAAGAGATTCACTTGTCTTACTGGCTTTAAATTAAATATTAAAACGTATATATAAATGCAACATTTGTGGAAATATTATATCATAAGATATTATGTTAAATCTCATGAGTACTGCAGTTTTTCTAACATACAACTTTCCAAACGATTATATTAGATGTGGGTGTTTATTGTACAAGATTAAACGCTAAATAGCGAGACGCATCAAAACCATTAAGACTAAATAAATGGGCAAATTCATTATTATAATGCCTAGTTTCTGTAAGTCTGTTTCTTTCTTTCCACACCCTCCAGTAGACTCTCCAGTAGACTCTCCAGTAGACTCTCCAGTAACTCTCCAGTAGACCCTAGACTACCTAGAACAATGATTCCAAACCACGGGTCTCGGCCCTGTGGGGAGCAACAAACGGTGGGTTTTTTTTGGGGGGGGGGGGGGTCCTCGAGAAAATAATTTTAAATGTCATTTGCTTATTATTGAAGTCAATTATATTAAATTTAACGTTTTAGAAGAAAGAATTAAATAATCGTAAGCATGTAAGTACAGTAGACTCTCGATTTTCCGGTTGGTGGAGGTGAGGGGAATACGGATAATAGAAATCATGGATAGTACTAATAATACCCATCTGTTTACCGTCGCCTTTCAAACTTTGCTGCCCTTTGTCTCTACTTATTTATGTGAAACGAACTTTGTATAGTGATAAATATTAAAAAGAAGCTGTGAAATTGGCTCAGAATAGACTCCCGCACGTGAATAGGTTTAAGTAACCTACAATTGAAACCAAAATCGAACAATTAAGTTCTACATTAGAGAGAGGTCCTAATAAATACATTAAGTTAAATTAATTTATGATTTTTTGCTTGTTTGTTTGTTATTATAATCAGTAAATAATTCCACTAATTTATAATAAATCTTATTAATTAATATGTTAGTAAAACTATGGGACCACAAAAATATTTTAGGATATTTAGGTCCACGAGTAATAAAAGGTTAAGAACCACTGACCTAGAAGATTGAAAATGTACACAAATACAGTATAGACCATAGAACAGTACCTAAATAACCTAGTGTGATATTTATTTCTGATTGAATATTTTTTAAAACAATCTCCGCTGTAATAATTACCATTTTACATGCACAGTTGAAAAGATATCAATGCCTAAAAGACCTATGAAGCTCAAATTTTTCAGACTGGTAGCCGCTAACACATAAGTGTGCTGTAATATTTGTTAACGGAACTGGAAATTCAATATGCTCCCCCAAAATGGTGAGGTGTGTCCCAGAAAATCAATATTTGATAGCTGAAAATACCGAGTGATCTGAAATTTTGTATGTATTCAGCCCTCAATTCAAATGTGTGCAGAAATATATAATGACCAAAAACTCCTAGTTTCAAAAAAAATTCAACTCAAAGCAATAGCGATGACGAAAATACCTGGTAAACTAGAACTTTACAGTCCATAACCAATAAGAATTCAGGAATACTCGGTGACAAAATATTACAATTTGGGATCTTACAAAATGTTGGGGTTTCCTAAACACAAGTTCATAATTATTCTTGAAGCACAATATACCTAAGAAAACAAAATCTTTCAGGTTGGTATTCCCTGATTCACATAAATATAAATATTTAATTTCCTAGTGTGTATGTATTTTATCGCATTACCAATAAGCCCCTAGACGACCTAGGAAGCTGAAATGTTGGACAGTTACAGTATAAACCATGGTACAGAAATTAATAAAACAGGGTTCTCAAATTTTTTTAAATTATTTTGTTAGCTAAACCCGTTAATAAATTAAAAGTATGGAGTGAGGTCTTTTGTTCGTTTTTCAGCTTATACTAAAAATACTAGTTGCATCCTAATCATTATTCAAGCCTAGTTCTCCTGATGCAGAGAGCCTTGTATACCTGTTAGTAGTACACTCAATATAAACATTAATATTATTATTATTATTATTATTATTATTAGCACCGCGTCTTACTACCCATTCGGGTTATACGCACTTACGCTAATGTGTAATGGGTAGGGTGATTGTGAGATGAAATGAAGGACCTACAGTTTAACGTGGAATCCGAACCACGGTGGAGGCCTGGCATTCCTCACATTCACAAGATGTCTTGTCAGAGGTGAAGGAAGGGTTTTGCAATCATATAAATCTGTGCCGGGACAAAATAAACATTAATTTGTAACTATCGTATAATATAATTTACTAAATAAATAGCAACTCTAAAGCTGTTAGGGTTGGTCAGGTACTATATTCTATATTCTATATTCTAATGCACCACACAGAGCTATAGTTTTAAAAATTGTTTCCATAAATAATCACAAATGAGATTTCAAGTGAGCAGGCTATTAAACGCTCAGGACAAAATATGGTTTGATAACCTAAGGACAAATTTACCAGTTCCGAATCTGGTAATTTTGGAAGATCCATGGGTAAGGTAGCGAGTGGTTGATAAATTACTGTTGTTGGATGTTAATGGTTTTAAGCCGCCAGTGTTTCATAAGTGGATAATATTGAATGCTCCAGGGCCTGGCACTAGATGATCATTATCGCTAGTGTTCGATGTTTCAGGTGCAATCCTACTTCTTATTCACAATTTGTTAATTCTGGATGTTTCAGGGCCAGGCCAAAGTGGTTCATTATTCCTAACTTTGGTTGTTCCAAGGGCCAAGCTACTTGTGGTTCATAAGTTGATAAAGTTGGATATTCCAGGGGCCAGGCCCCAGATATCCATAATTTTCTAAAGTTGGATGTTCCAGGACCATGGTCTGACAGGCTAAAATCATTTATCTCATCAAAATAAGACATAATTCAATCTCACACGGGTTCTAATTAAGTTACTATTAAAACCACCTTATAAAAGTGCCTTTGACTCGCCATATCTTCAATGAATGACAACATACACACAGCTTTGACGAGCTCAGCAAAAGTATTGTGCGATCCTAATGGAACCTAAAGTTGTGCTTTTCAACAGATCAATATCTTGTGCTTGCGCTCGAAAGGCTGTTCCTGCCACGGGACATTTTCCATCCGAGAAATTACGATACGTCTTCGTGAGGGGAAGAGCTATTTTCCCTTCCACGTCTCTACTTGTCAGCCAATTAGATCATAAAATTTGGGATGTTTTACAAACCTTGTAATACTCTTCGTCTTATCCTCGCCTGAGGAAAATAAACTTCTTACTAGACAAGCTACACTAATAATCGAACCGCCACGATGGAATGGGTGGTCTAACCACCTAGACGCAGATAGGTTTCAACTATACGATTGGTTCTCCATCAGAGAACCCTTGTTTTGGTCATAAATGGTAATTATTATTTATTTTAGTTTAGTTTTTTTTATCTTACTTTGCTATTATGAAGTATTTATTTGTATCTCCTTCAGATAACTCTTGTTAGTGTTAAAAATGTTATTTTAATTATAGTAGTACAATTTGCTTAGCTTACTCTGTTAGGATGTAGGATATAATTTTATCTCCTTCACCGAACCCTTGTACGGGTCAGACGTGTTAGTTTAAATATTTTTACTTTAGCAAGGTAGTTATATATGCCTTGCCCGGGTAATATTGTTTGAATGTAGGAAGTATTTATTTCTTCTTATGAGTTATTTTGTGCATGTGATCTAAGCTATATTATTTGACACTAAAAAAACTTTATAACCGTATAAATTGGGACTATGCCAGACCCATATTTTTAGTGCTCAGTTAGGACTAACGAAACTTAGTCATAATCATTTATTTGTCTCTTTCCAATTACTTAGAAGTAAAATTGAGCTATAAGCCCCTTAGTTATACATGGTGCTCTTTATGACTTTGTAACATATTCTTGATTATATTTATGTTTTAACCTAGATACACGGGTATATAAGTCTATTCTGAGTGGCAGTTGAGGTCCTTAGTGTACAGCTCTTATAGCACTATTACCCTATTATTGTTTTTTTTTTACTTGCATTGCCTATTTATTACTAATTCTGTGGAGTTTTCCTCCTGTTACTCTGGTTGAACTCTATGAGTGATTATCGAGCGTCTAGCTTTGTACTGGTAACAGTTGTTTCATTCATCCCAGGAATTTTACTCTGCTTCAGTATGTTTAGTTGTGTGTCTCTATGGGGTTGTTGTTCCTTGTTAAGATGAACCTTAAGTAGGACTTTTATAATTAAGTTTGTACCTCTTGATGGCCTCTTTGAAAGCTCTAAATAACCCTCAAGTCTGTTTTTGGTCAATATATTATTTAACTAGCTTTTACCCGTCGCGGCTTCGCCCGCAATAGTTGATAAATCTTTTAATTCTTAACTCAACTGTTTTGGTCATAAGTCAAACTTTATTTTTATCAAATATCAATGCGTTTTTCTCAGTTCTAGTTGTAAATAATTTTGCCGTACTTTAATTTTCACTTTTGAATATTTCGTAATAAAAGAAATATATATTATTTAAGTTATCAATTATAAATTTAATTTTTCTTTCAATTTTTAACTTCATAATTAGTAAGATAAATAAATAAATGAAATAATATTTTTTTCAACTACATAGCTAAAATCACATCATATTTATTATTTATTAGTATGAAACTACGTCGCACTAAATACTATTTACTTTAATTACAAAATATCAAATCACAAATTCTTAAATAACATCGTTTCAATCACATTATAATCATATATTTATTTTTATTTAAAATCAAAGGTTGGGAATAGTCCTATATGTTATTCAAGGACATATTCTACCAACGTACAAAGTTTCATTCGAATCCGTTCAGCAGTTTTGTCGTGATTGAGCAACAAACATCCAAACACACAAACTTTCGTATTTATAATATTAGTAAGATAAGATGCTGATCACATAAATTATTTTTGAGATAGTGTTGTTATTAAATACTCTTTCTGCTTTACTGATCTATCATTTGACTAGTTGCTTTTGTACCCTGCTATAAAGATACTATTTGATACTTTTTAATATTTCTAATTAAAACGCTTTGTTGTCATAAATTCTATATAGTCTCAGTCTTCAATTGTTGACTAGCCCCACATATAGTTAATTTTGTCGGACAGATGAAAATAACCTGGTAGCTTGTAACCTGCCATGTATTGTAATATAAAACTCTTTAATATTAAACAGTCTTGCATATGGGTTGCCCCTGTTGCCCCAACCTCCCCACTTGTCGATAGAGTCATCGACAAGCAGTGGGAAGTTTTGGCTGATTTGATATGCGAGTTACAGGTTGTTTTCACAGACCCTTATCCTCGTTGTATGAACTTAATTTTTACATAAATTGGTACCTTTGAATTGTTTGTACAAAAATACACGGTTTGAGTTGGTTTGTAGCCCGACACAAGATATCCACCTTGACAGAAGCGCCAAGCTAGGTCACCTGTGAAAGGGCTGTATTTCTTTGCGAGTTACAGGCAGCATTCGCTAGCCCTTATCCTCATGGAATGAGGGTGAAAACAGTGAATTGATGAAATTTGTACATCTAATGAATGATGGGTGTGATTGAATTATGAAATTGTGTATGATCTCTGAAAAGGAATACATTTTTGGTTATTAGTTATACACTTTATGAGGTATGAAATGTGAAGGTGAAGTTGTGGGTGAACTCTTGCTACTCCAATCTCGGACGTTTGTAGGACCCTCCTTCATATGGATCGTAGTTTCCCAGGGATCTGATTATGGGATTCATATGTGCTGCACTTTGAATGTAGAATTTGTCTCTTCTTTCCTTGAAAATTTCAGTCAGTGTCTTGCTGTTTGTCATGTTGTGAAGGTTGTCCGTCCTTGTTCTTCTATCTACCCCGGTTATCACCCTTAGGATCATATTCTGTGTTGTCTGTAGTTTTGCAATGTGCGTCTTCGCTGCGTATCCCCACCCTACGCAGCCGTAGAGCATGATTGGCTGTATCACTGTCCTGTAAATTATGAGTTTTGTTTGCTGGCTTATTTGTTGTCCTTTTAGTATGGGGTATAGTTGTATGAAGACTGCTTTCGCTTTTTTGTTGGTTAGTTCTATGTGGTTTGCCCAAGTAAGTCTTCTGTCGATGTTGATCCCGAGGTATTTAGTTTGGTTTTTAAACGGTATGTCTTCCTGATATAGAGTGAAGTTTTCCGGCGGTAGCAGTCTTTTTTTCGTCACAACCATTGCGGTAGATTTCTCAGCATTCACTTTGACTCTCCATTTTGAAAGCCATGTTTCTAGGTTCTTCAAGTATCGTTGTGTCGCTAGTGATGCATAGTATATATTTTTGTCTTTGGTATATATCAACGTGTCGTCTGCAAATAGTCTTATGGTCATTTTTGGACTGGTTGGTACGTCCGCAACGTATACGTTGTACAAGAAGGGAGCCAAAACTGACCCTTGTGGTACTCCCGCCTTTATATTCCTTCTCTCTGACAGTGTGCCCTCTATGGAGACTTGAAATTTCCTATCTTTCAGGTAGTTGTTGATCAGTTGTATGAGTCCTTGTGGGAAGTTGTGTCTAATCATCTTGTGAATGAGTCCATAATGCCACACTCGATCAAACGCCTTTTCCACATCTAAAAATATTGCTATCATGTACTCTCGTCGGTTGAATACTTCCGTCGCGTCTTCAATGAAGTTGAGTAGGGGGTGAGTCGTTGAATGTTGTGCCTTGAAACCAAACTGTTCGTCGGGGATTATGTTGTTGTCATCTGTATGTTGTCTTAGTCTTTTTTGTATGAGTGTTTCAAAAAGTTTTCCAAACGTACTGAGTAGACTTATTGGTCTTCTGTTTTGAGGGAAGATTCCATTTTTACCTGGTTTAGGTATTGTGATAATTTTGGCCTGTTTCCAAGTATTTGGGAAGTATGCAAGTTTGAGGGCTGTATTCAGTATTTGGGTCAGATGAGCTATTGCAATTTGAGGTAGGTTTATTAACATTTCGTTCCTTATGCAGTCAAGTCCCGGTGCCTTGTTTCGCTTAAGTGTTTTGATAGAGTTTTGTATTTCATGGTCTGTGATTGATTCTGGTGTTTCTGCTACTGGTCTGTCTATGTATTCGTTTACTGTTCTGACGACTCCTCTATTAAAAGCTTCCTCTTGGGTTGGATTTGGCGTGAATTGGTCTATTAATGTTTCTGCTATGGCTTCGGCTTTATCTTTACTAGTGTAGGCCATCCCCTGTCGGCCGTGGATTGCTGGTGTACCTGCTTTTTTTGTTTTCCCTTTAAGTATATTTGTAATCTTCCATGTTTGTTGAAGATTTGTGGCTGTTTCTGTCACGAAAGTGGTCCAATTGGCTCTTCGGATTTGGTTAACTAATCTTCTTACTATGGCTTTATGTCTGTTATAGTTGGTTCTCGCTTGCGGTGTCCTCATCCTTTGCCAGTCTCTTCGGGCTTCCCTTTTAAGGGCTAGTCTGTAGTTTAGTTCTGGGTTTTCTAGTCTCAGGTCTTGTCGTTTTTGCGAGGTCGTGGTATGAGTTGCGTAGGTTTCTTGGATTGTAGTTGTGAATATTTCTATCGCTGCGTCAACATCTTCCTCAGTTTCAATTCGTAAGTTTATTGGGATCACTTCTTGTAGTTCAGATTTATACATTGTCCAATCGGTCGTCTTTGTAGTCGGTTTGTGCCAGTTTGTGTGGTGGTCGATGTTGATGTCCCACTCGCAAAGTAGTGGATTGTGGTCTGAATCAAGCTCTTGTAGGACTGATACTGCCTCCGATGATATTTTTTGATTTGTTAGTATGATGTCGAGGATGTCCGGTCGATGGAGATGGTTTGCAGGGTAAAATGTTGGTGAATCTGGTGCAACTACATTGTATTCCGTCTCGTTGGAGTGTTCCTCTAAAATCCTTCCGTTCCTGTTTGTTGTCCGGCAGTTCCACAGTACATTTTTACTATTCAGATCCCCCCCTATTAGGTAGTCGTCAGTTACAGTAACTTGATCAAGGTCTCGTTTAAGTAGAGTCTTGTTCGGAGGGTTGTATACTGCCACAAAAGTAATAGGTCCCTTCTTAGTGTTTACGCCAACCGCCGTGGCCTCAAGGTTCTCCGTATCCTGTATGTCCGCTCTGTAGTGTGGAAGGTAGTTCTTGATTAGGACAGCTGTCCCTCCCCCCCTGGTATGCTTTCTGTCTGTTCTATAGATGGTGTACCCTAGGATATGTAATCGTTTAGTTTCTTGTAAATGAGTTTCACAAATTAGTGCTACGTCAATTCCGTACGTTTTTAGTAGGTCCTCAAACTCTCGGGCTTGTTGAAGTATACTGTTGGCATTCCATACTAATATTCTTAGTTGGTCTTTTTCAATTGTCATCACTGCTGAAGTAATAGTCAGTTGCCGCTTCTACAATTATCATGAGTTTTGACATCTTGTCTTCTGCTTGCTTTATTTTTGTAATGTAAGGTCTCAGGTGTTTCAGTAAGCCACATATGTCCAGTTCTTTGAATATATTAATTATTTCTTTAAAATCAAATTGGGAGGTTTTTCCCTGCTCCTTCTGCTGATGTGAGTCTTCTCTTCCAATCATCAAGGTGTCTCTGTATGTGCGGTGCGTTACGTTTGCGTTTGTTGTTTTTGGAGGTAATGTCGGGAAGTCCTGGTTGTTGATAGTTGCCGTTTGTATGTTTGTGTATGGCTTTTCTATTTTTTGCTGCCTTTGTTCTATCTTCTTTTCTATGAGTTTTTGATAAGTCGGACATTTTGTATAATTCGCTGTGTGCTTGCCGCCGCAATTTACGCAGCTTGCTGGAGTTTTCTTGTCTTTTCTAGGGCAATCTGAAGTCAAGTGAGGTATTAGACATTTTACGCATCTTGGTTTATTTGCGCAGTTATTTTTGGAGTGCCCGAACTTCTGGAAGTTGTGGCATTGTAAAATGAAGTTTTGGGGCTGGACGTAATGTTCTATCTTAACACGGGTATTGTTGAGGTATGTTTCTTGAAAAATTTGAAAGTTTTTGTCAGTTCTAGTGAGTGTGCAAACAAATATCGGTAAGAGTTTTACTATGTCTTGTACACTATTTTCATTTTGTGTTCTTGAGGTGAACTGTCGTACATCCGTTACCGTGTACCCTAGTATCTCTAGCTCCTCCTTTATGTCCTCAGTTGGCATATTGGGTGGGAGTCCCTTTATCACGATTTTGAGGGGTTTGTCTTTTTGCATTGTGTACGTGTGGTACTCTTGTCCTGTATTTTTGAGAAGTGCTTGTAGTGTTTTAAAGTCTTCTATTGTAGTAGTATGTATCTTTAAGCCATCTTGTACATAGAATACTTTGAATGTTCCGATCATAGTGGTTTTCATTGACTTTACAATGTTTGAGTAGTTGTTTGTCCCCGAGATAACTATCGGTGGAATTTTTTGTTTTGATTTCTGAGTTTCTGTGGTATTTGTAGGTATGTCAGAAGTATCCATAGTTTGGTCCTCTCCTGAGAGAGTCTCAAATTGATTGCTCACTTTGACAGCTTTAGGTGGTGTATCGTCAATGTCTACATCCTCTTCCTCATCGAGGTTTCGTGCCCAGTCCTGAGACTGATGTCGTTTCAGCTGTCCGCGTGAGTGGTCGGCTGTCTTGTCCATTTTAGTTTTTGTTGTTGGCCCTGAATGGGCCGACAACACTTTGAGTAATTTTTGTTATATTTATGGTTTTTATTTGTTTCTTCGTCTCTATAAGTTGTTTGTCAGGTTAAGTCAAGTTTGTTGAATATTTACCTTTCAAACGTTGAATTTGGTTGGATTTGGCCGCCTATTCCGGATAGGTCGGGACCTCAGCCGTCAATCGCCCTTCTAACTCCGCTTATCACTTTTGTTGAACACGAGGAGTGAAGTCAACCTTCCAACTCCGAATATTCAATTCAAGTCCGGTGTCAGTCCGTCTGTCTTCGTCCCGTGTGTCAGTCTTGCATATAACATGTTTTCTATGTTATATAACGATCATTAACTTTGTCTTCTCATTTGATAAATAGAGATAGGGCGAGATGTTGCAATGCTATGAGTGGTTTAAAAAATGTTAATGTTGAATGATCCCGGGGCCATGCTAATTGTGGTTCATAATTTGATAATTGTGTATGTTAAATAGCTGTTGACACTACTCAGACCAATTAAATATGGAATTTAATTTTATATGTTTAGTAGTGGTTTTGAAATTGTAATGTATCCTTCCATAAAGTGTCTATCATAGCCCTAATTTCTATGTAATTCATTCCCGACCATGCCATGAGGTACAACAACCCCATCCCAGAACATTGAACTGAGGATAATGTAGAATTACATTGAAACTAATAGTCAACCTACCTACACAGCCTCATGTTTTAAGGAGAAAGGGATTATCATTAGTATCTTCAAACAGTAATATCCTATAGTTTTTTATTTCTTACTAATTTTTACCATATTGCAATAACAATTTCTAAAAAGAATGGCTTAGTCTTTATTTTCCTATTTAATATGTAAAATAAAATACATAATTATCAGTGATATATATCAGAATACTGAGTGAATAATATAAATTGAATCGACAATAAATAACTATTTGACCTTTGGTCACGAACCTAATTTCTTAATTATAATAATTATGTTTAAATCTCAATTTTTGACCATTGTTACAAAGGCTCTTATTTTTAACTATTTCAATTTATCATTCTTTATAATATAAAAACTAATCTTTCATATACATTTTCCAAACTTGTCTAATATGGAATACAACATTTTGTGATATTTTAAAGTAATTAATACCATTTCATTACACACTAATTTATTCAACAGTAGATATATTAACTCGCTTTACAAAACTTCAAAATGGTTTTGAGGAATTGCTTTATTATTTCTAGAAATTAGTTTGAACACTAATCTTAGCTTGGACATTGGTAGGAGGTGGGCTGTATCTGGCCCATGGATAGTAGTTTACTCACCCTTGTCACAGGAGATTAGTAATTCTAATCTCTCTAGGCTGTGTGAATCAAATATCAATTTCGATTAGAAACTTATATTGGTTTACTATTTAATATAAAAAACAAACTGAATATTTAAAAATAAATATATTTCAAATAGATTCCCCACCAACTATTTTATAATGAAAATGCTATCAAATCCAAATCCTATATCGAGATATCTCTTATGAAAATAGTTTCTGACATTATAAATATGGTTAAAACCAATATAAATAATGAATATATGTATGAGACTAAATAAAATAAAATATATTGATATGGTCGCATCACACCATGGATTTATGCTAGCTTATTTGAAAGGTTAAGTAGCTCCAATATTTTGAAAATTAGATTTTAATTTTAATTAAATTTCATCCAATCAGAATTTGTGATATATTGTATTCGATATTTATAAGCCGTTTCGTATTGTTAAGATATTAGTTTACAAGTAATATTCGGTTTCAGATTAAAAAAATTAGTGTTAGTTTATAGTTTGTATTCAAAAGTAATAGTTTAGAATATATGCAGTTTTTAATTTCTAATATGATGCAAATTATTCGACTAGGACTAAAAACGAATCTCTCTAATGTTTTAGGAGTATAGATTTACTTCGTTGATATATGGTGACTTAACACCAGTACCCATATTAAAAAATAGTATGAATTAATAAATGATCATATTGATGTTCTTTTGTATTTCAATTCCTTAAAAATTAAATCATCTCATATTTTGTCTAGTAGTTTCTTACTCTTTCTTTATACAAATTTTCTCTAATGCTACATACATCTATTTCATAAATTAAAATAAAATTATTATTAGTTGTAAATTTAGTACAAAAATTAATTCATCACTCATAATAAATCATGCCTTTATTCAAATAAAAATATACATCATTAATCTATAGATTTGTAACACATATTTTAAACACTTAAAACCAAGATAATGGTATCTTGATATCTCTTGACAATTGTTCGATTAAAGTGGGCCTTAGTCTATTTCGTGGAAAGAAGCATGAAGACTATTTTATTTATTGTTCTCTTCGTTTTATTGAAAACAAATGGGTAAGAATTAATTTATATCTTTCATTTGATCTATCTTGGTCGAAAAACTATTTTAAAATAAAATAAATATTAATACTATGTTGATTTATCTAAAATAAATACATTTATTTTTAAAATTAGAAAGTATTGCTATAAAACATTACTTACAAAAATATTTAAAATAGTTTTCACTACTAGATAGTATTATGAAAGGATCATTATCGGCTTAACGTTATTGACGGTCACGTAACTTAAATAAATATAGTAACATGATTCATTTATCGTAGGCCCTAAATTCTTTCCTAGAAAAACACAGCAGGTGTGTATGCAACTCATTTTTAACAAACTCCTCACTAAAATGGAACCAGAATAATCTATAATACTTGCATTAAAGCTTTATAGAGCTTCGAAATAAATGTGAGAAAAAGCCATAAAGTTTTGTTGTTTGCAAGACGTCAAGAACTAACTATACCAAAAAAGGACTTTGAACACAAGGAACAATCATATAAAGTTCTAGATAATCTTCTAAATTAATGAAATATTGAGGAAAATATAATGAAAACAAAACACAGATCTTTTCTGACAACCTGGACTATTTTATTTGAATCACTCGCTGTCTATTCAACAATAAATTGCAAAATTAATAATAATAATATTTAGCACCGCGTCTTACTACCCGTTCGGGCTATACGCTTTAAGTACTAATTACACTAATGGATTAGGAATTGGGAAGGTTGAATTAGAGGAAGTGAACCCGCATTTGCGTGGAGGGAGAGTGGAAAACCATTTAGGAAAAAACCACCCCCAGTTCACCCGACCGAGATTCGAACCTCGATCTCCCCGTCCTCAGCAGTCGAGCTCAACACGACTAGCGCGTTAGCCAACTACACCACCGAGGCGGGTAAATTGCAAAAAGAATACTTTAAAGTTTTACTCCTTGGGCCGCATTCTGATGGGCAAGACAGCTAATCACTGCTAGTAATAGTTTTCACTAACACTTCAAAGGGTCAAATTTGCTAGATTGTCTGGTGAAGTACATAAAACATGATATTTAAAGTCAAATAACAAATGAGTTCAAACTATATGCATATTATGAATTGTTATCATTAGCCTAGTGATGTTTAAAAAAACTTATTTAAATTAAACTGTAAAACATAATTGTTAAGTTGTAACAGACAAACGACTATACCGCACTAAATTCTTTCGCACCAAGTTAATGATGCAATAATATTTAATTCTAGTAATTTAATTGAATGCTGTGAATAAAAAAGTGAGAAAGTCCATGGTGTCACATTGCATTTAGTAGATTCAAAAAGCAAACTGTATAAATATTTGCCAATAATTTAAAATAGCTAGATATTTGAAGTAGTACTGAAAAATATGTATCTATCTTATAAGTATCAAAGAGATATTAATATTTGTCTATACTTTTTTTTTAATATTACATTCTGTTATAAATGATATAAAATATGACAAAATAAATAATAAACTATTTAAAATATGAAAATATATTAAATTAAATTATGTTTGGAAATAAATTTGTATATATTTCCTAAACTCTTAAATTATATAGAATATTTTTTAATACGTATGTATACTGATAATTTCAATGTTTATGTTTTTCTTGTTTTTATACTTTAGACTCAACGTACAAAATACTTTTACAGTGGATGTGAGCAACTATGCCTTGGATATATTGCATCAAATACAAAGCAACGCACAAGCGGCGAGTTCTGGAAGTTTGACACTGGATGACACACAATTTAATATCAATGTGGTAATAATTATAAATATATAACTTTTGTAAACAAATATCCAACATTAACAATCTAATATATTTTTAAACTAATGATTTGTTTTGTTGTTTACGTTCAGCATGACCATGTTCTACATTGTTGGTTTTCAGTTAAGTACAAGCTACAAACTTAATGTGACTAGTCGCTATGTAGGCAACACGACGGCCTTGCAACAATCAGGCGAGGCAACTGTATCCATCAACCAAACTTCAGAACATCCTATGAAAATAATCATTAATTTTCAATATCCGAGCTTAACGGTAAATATGAGGGCAATTCATTAAAACGTATACATATTATTACTTTTATTACTATAATTACTAGGTGTTTTGTTTCACGACAGGTCTACTCCTTTTATCAATTAACGTAGACCACTAATTAAAACTGTCCTCTGTCTCCTCCTTCAGCTCCAAGAATGTTCTTGTTTCCT
The DNA here is from genome assembly GCA_039000515.1 of Timema cristinae. NCBI lineage: Eukaryota > Metazoa > Arthropoda > Insecta > Phasmatodea > Timematidae > Timema > Timema cristinae. The sequence continues at coordinate 1,011,799 of JBCFYV010000100.1, forward strand.
TCAAGTAATCTAATATTTGAATTTTCCTTCTTCCTAAGCTCCTCTTTCCCTCAGTATGTGACTTACCCAGTTTGCTTTACACCAAAAAACACATACAAAATAGTTATATTATTATTCACTATTCTTAGTAATTATTCATTTGTCCATTTGATTTTCTCAAGTATTCTCCAAAACCTCATTTCAAAACTTTTCAAGTATTTCTTTTCCTTCTTCCTGATAGTCCAAAATTCTCTTCCATACAACGCGATGCTTCAAATGTAGCAGTTCATAAGTGCATTTTTTAATTACAAACTCTGTAAACTAAACTATTTAGGAAGTAATAAACAATTACATGTATAGTATTCTATACATATTTCACATAAATTCACTATAAATAGTGTACAGTTTTCAGAATAAAGGCTTATAGTGACCATAAGGCTGAGTTTCGTGTCTCAGTTGGGTACACTGAATATAGTTTTTAATAAATGATTAATTAGTGTTATTTCTTTATTTCCTTTTTATTCTAAAGTGTGCGGTTTCCTCTCATATACTCTCCAAGACTCTAATCATTAAAATAAGTCTTCTATAATCTGATTGTGGAAAAGCCTGATAAAATTATACAACCAACATATATTAAAATAATTATAAACATACATATTCTACACTCAAGTCAATATTAACATTTAATCTGAAAAACTCATTTTTTCCTAACTAGATATTTAAAAAGATCTAATTTTTTTATTAGAAGTATTTATTTAAAGCTCAAAATAAAATTTTCTCAATCAAAATATGTTTACAAAGATATATTTTTATATATTATATCATCGTTAAGAATAAAAACTTATTGTTAAAGGTGATAAATAAAATATTTTTGTTCTATTAATTTAGTAAATAAAAATACAAAAATGTTAACAATTTGTTAATAGTCATTTGAAGATTATATTCTGTAGTATTATTTATAATGGTTTAGTTCTACCAATATTAAATGATGCACACAAAACTCGTATTGGGATATGTTCTGTTATATAAAAACCAAAGATTTAATCAATTATAGGTCCAAGTTGGTAAACACGTGATTTAATATAAATCTCTTATAGTCTGTTTACTAGTGTTGACGAGGTAGGAGCTCAAATCCTGGTTGGATGCAAAGAAAGGCGTTTTCCCTTCATTATATATAATTCCTCTTTATCCCCCCTGCCTCTTATCAACCTAATTAACGTAATTCAGACAGGTATAGTGTTTACGAGCTATGTTATTTTATGGAAAAAATTAGTAAATGAAAGAAAATTATCTGTAAAAGTATGGATATTAATTACACATACGCAATTACCTTTATACAATCTAAACACAAATAGCACAACAACCACGCACTATTTATAAATATCTATAATATTTATACCTATATGATAAACTATTCATTTTTATTTAATTTGTTCAAGTTATTTAACGTGAACTTTCTGAACAAACTGATTATATCAGGACACGACTTATGAACTAACTTAAATCTATAACAGAAAAGGGTTCCAGCCACTATCCGTTAATTCGTCACTGTGAAAGGGTAAACCCACATTTCATCACTGATAAAGTTTTGTTCATACTGGGAATAGAACCCGGGACTCTTAGATAAGTAGGTGGACATGCTACCAACTGAGATAAGGTGTAGAATTATAGTATATAATGACTAATATATATTTATAACATGTAGATTAAGCTGATTTATTTCTTGTAATCCTTACACATTTTATTTAAGAAAGTTCTCAGCTCTATCAGAATATGAAATAAATAATATAAGTAGAACCAATTGCTCCTGCCTGTCAGTCAAAAGGCAATTCCAATAAAAGACCACCAATCCTCTATCATTACAACCCTCTTTCTCCTGGTTAGGATTCCATCCGGAATATGCATTAGCCGAATGTGACACATTTTTCTACCTCCTACACCTTTATCTATGTGTCGTGTCGCCTGTTATTAGTTCCCATACATGCGATTACTAAATATAATATTAGCTTCCTCGCTCTTATTGTTTATGCTTCTTTAAAACTTCCAATTGCCACATTACAACGATGATTTAATATTTCTTTATATAAATATATATATATATATTATTCACATCTTAATTTTACTAAAGTGTGTAACTTATTTTGATACATAATAATTTATTATGATTATTTAAAAAGGTTAATTTATTTGCTTTAGTGATCTCAATCAGAGATATACTAATTACTGAGTAGTCTTGTATTATTAACAAACTAAGTGATTAACATTTTTATATGATATAGATGAACAACAGTTTTGCGGCGAGCGAGCAACAAACTGGAACTGTAACTACTGGAAAGATTATAACACAAATAATCGGGTTTGAATTCCAATATCAACTTCTCATTAGTCTAAGAAATGATGGTGTTTATGAATCTGACTATGTGATACTCAAAACCCTAAACCAAGGGTAAGTAATTTTATATTCAGCTATACTATAATGTTATAATATAGTGAATTCATGTATTAAAATTTTCTATATTATTAAATAGTGTGTGTGTGTGTGTGTGTTAACTTAACACAAAGACACCAGACTTCAAAAACATGTCAGATTCTCTCAGGCAAAAGCTGGGTTTATTTTCATGAATAAGGAGTAACTAATAGTAAATAGTGTATTGCGTACAGTAAAATAATCTTAGTTAAAATACATAGGTTTATAATGAAACGTGGTGTATAAGAGTCTTAATTATATCGATTGTCTTTTAATCATAGAAAATGGCCTAACTTCTCTTCAATACTAGATAATGACTAAAAATAATACTTCAATAAAGGAGTTATTCGGAAAACAAACTTATTTAAATTTTTTCTTTTGACACTGAAATTTAACTAACAAAAAGAAATATATTAAATTTAGTCCATATTATTAAATACAATTTGATTTTTATTTAGTTCTGACTTTATAATAGTCATGAATATTATAGAAGAATTATTTTTCAATAACAGAGGGAATAATTTTGCTATTAGACTATTATTTATTTTCAATATTATCAACAAACATAATCACTGACATTAAAATAAATAAAATTCGCTTAAAAAAAAAAAAGCAGTATGGCTACCATATATATTTCAAACATGACACATAGGTTAATTTTGGTCTGCTGTTTATAATGGCCTTTAATTGGCTGGTGCTTCCCCTCTCATTCTAAATGAGTGATACGTGTCAAGTCCAATTATTATCTATATTACGCTCCATGTATAGCGATAAGAACTTAAAGTCAAATAAATATGATTGATATTTCACTAGTTATTATTCACTGTATACTGATTATAAATGCTATCATTGTAACTAATATGATTGAACTTGAGTACCTTGTGCTATACTCTATTAACTATTGGTTGTGGATTATGCGTGAATATAAACCTAGCCTTACTTAGAGGTATACACCAAAATGTGTTTTCTTTACTTTAAAATATTACTTCAAGCCTCATGACTAGAAATGAGTAACCGCCAGTTTGGGACTTTCATAAATTAATAAATGTTGAGAGCTAAAAATTTGCTCAGGCCTAAATACATAATAAAATCCTAGTGTGTACAAGTAATGTTAATATTAATTTCTAGTAAACCCTAGAGGAAAGGAAGTATTGTAATGAATAAAAAGAGTAATTCAAGATTTTGAGGTCTGTTAACGTTTCAATCCGAAAAAAGGGTGTTTTCAAAATATTCTCTGTCCGTGTAAATGTCTGATCTTCTATCGCCTTGCAGCTCAAACCATTTGACCGGTTGGAATGATACATAATAGTAAAGATTTCTATAAGATTACCCAAAGGGATTTTTTGATTTATTAAACTCTTAATCTATAGCTAATAATTTAAACACAAACAACAGTGTTGCATAATAACAGATAATGTAGATGAGATACCATGAACCTCATGTAATCTTACTTTATGGTGGAGGTAGCCCTCCAAATGCATGGTTGTGTTTGTTAACAACAGCATCATGGCATCGGTTCAGTTAAAAGGTATATTCAGTCTGTTTTCATCACAACTGCCTGAGAAATTGCCTCATACACCGATAGTGACGTTTGACCGAACCTGGATTGTGACCGCCTTAAAGTGGGTGTACACAATTATATATAGCATCTACCGTACATTGTAGTCAAAGTGATGTTTCAAGAGAGTGAAGGATATTCAGAAAGACACAGAGTATTGAGGGCAGACCTCGCACAGGTCATCCTCTTGTGACAACAGCAGCCCAAGATCGTTAGGTGCAGATCTCCGCTACGAGCCGTCCAAGTTCCACCGTCAGGTTTCTAAGAAATGATCTTTCCCGAGAATTTGGGATTAACATATATCTTCATACGGTGCGTAGGTGTCTTCAAAGGTTCAATTCCATTCTAGGAGATCAAACACTGTCTCTCACTACTACCACCAAACAACATCTGCGGAAGAAATTGCGCCATTGTGCATCGAAATTGGACAATGCAATGGTGGAGCTATATCTTGTTTGGCGATTAGAGTAGGGTTGCACTGAGACCCAATCAAATATGTTTGACAGTTTGATTAGAGTTTGGACGTCGATACAAATACAAGCATGAGCAGGATTTCCACGCTCTCAGTGGGGGATCTGTGATGTTTTGGACTTTGATAATGTTAGGCCATAACACATCACTAATTCCCCTAAGAGACACTATGACTGGTATCAAATACGTGCTGGGCATCTTGGAACCTATTGAGCCTCCATGCAGGAGGGAAGTAGGACTTCACTTGCTCATTGCCGATGACAATCCCACTCCACATTGTGCACCCGTTGTTATGCAGTGCCCTGAACGCAATGACATCGTCCTTATGGAATTCCCTGTACATTCATTACACAGGGATCCTATTGAGTATGGTTTGGAGATCCTTAAACAGACCATTCTTTGTCTTAGCCACTCGCCTGAGAATGTCCAGCAGTGTATTAGTGCGGCGTGGGAGGAATGGGACACCCATACAGCTATATTAGAGGAACTCTTCCTTAAAGAGAGAGGACACACACGCTTACACTACTGAACACACATGTGAATCTATCTAGTGATGGCAGGAGAATATGACGTGTTGTGATCCTACGTTGAGTTCCTAGAATTGACATCGATTTCTTAAAATCTCTGTTTGATTAATAAATTCCCATTCTCTAGTTGTCTCGTTTTGATTGTTTGATTATTTTTATATAAAGTATTTTGACAAATACATGTATTGACATAGGATTTGGTATTAATACAAATTTTTGTTGATGTTTATAGTTTACTTCAGAGTGAAAATACATTATATAAAGAAATTTACTCAAAATCAGATTTAAAATTTCGATTCAAATTCTTATCTGTCAGTAAACAAAGTGTCATTTGTCATTGTTCCAGGAAAATTACTAAGAGGGAACTTTACATAAGCTTCTAGCCTCAAATTCAATATATGCTTTGGTATATTCCCCTCCAAATTTTGATATAAGGACAACTTTACTATTGAAAAATGTCGGGAGCTTTAAAGATAAAATACTTTTAGCATAATTAATACTCTGTAAACTACTAATTTCTGAGCCAAAAGCCAAAATACCTAAAAACAATAAGGTCAGGGAAATGTGTAAGCGAAAATGTTTAAGTATGTCTATTTTACATGTTTATGTAACATTGTATATTATTTCATATATTATGTCCTTTGGTGAGATGTAATGCTCTTTACTCCTTTATGTTTGTTTAATAGTGTCTAATATTTGTTTAGCTCATCTTATGATTGACACTAGGCAAATATAGTGTTGTTTAGGGGTATATTCAGGTAAAGAAGAGGGAAATTATGTGTGGTGCATTGTTACAATTATTTTTAATTTTGCTGATAGAGGAAAGCAATAATTTATAAAGCCAATAATAATGGAAAGCAAATAGTTGAATAATCTCGCAAAAAACTGTTAACGCCTATCTCGGATATTTGTTTTTGTAACCTACTTATTAATTTCAAGACCTAAGGTTTAAGCTCATGGAAAACCTAAGAAGTCTGCATCTTTTTTTTAGGCAAAAATGATAGTTCCAACTACTTAATCAACATTTTGGTTTCAAGATGCAATAAAATAAGTTTTCAATCCTAAAGTTTACTTTTCATTACAGTTGTCGTTCATTTTATAACAACATTTATTACAAAATGAATATTGAGTTTCTTTCTAAATGATAAATTTTAGTCATAGGCCAGCCTAAACTTAAGGATACATTTACGAGACCACTAATATCACCTGGAAAAATGACAAAGAATATCACCAATTTAGATGTAATATTAAGTACCAAACTTTTATATAATTTAGTTAATGTACACCATAAACTAGTTATTACCTACATATTTGTGTTAAAATAATTTTCCTTTATATCTCATAGATCATTAGATAGTACGATTGTGAGTGAAGAAACTATACCCGCACAAGTCCAACAGCAAATTCTAACAATCATTAATAATGACTACCAAAGTAACACGCAGCAATACATCGAAGACAGTATTTTTGAATTTGCTGAATTTGTTTATGCTGATATCGATGTGACAAATTACTTCAGGTAGGATTTTGAATAATTAAAAAAAATAGTATTCAATAAGCATTATAATAGGCCTACTCTATTTTAGAAAAATGTTTTATTTATTAAATGGTAAATTATTAATTTCAATAATTTTATTAAATCTAATGTTATAAATATAAACAATATTGGCTGAAAGCTATGTTAAAATTTTACCGTAACTATAATTTAGTCTATATTTATATAAATGAAAAATTCTAAAAATATAAATCTTTTTTGAAGGTTTTTATAAATAGTTAACCAGTGTTTACATTGCATTTAATATCTTTAATTTTCTAGGTTTTATCTTGATGACATAACTATTATTGATATTAAAAACTATGCCAGTGATTTTCTGAAAGACCGGCAAAGCCTTCTTTTAGAACAAAATATAGAAGTTATGTCATTAGATGATATTCATACTAACATCGACACCGTAAGTAGTTATTGATAATTATTGTATACAGTAGAGAATAAAGATTAAGATATAACCTATTAATTTGAAGTTAATATTTAATATAGTCTAGAATTAAAGAATATTGATTGGTTTACAGAACATGTATCCTTGAATAATGTTAAGAATATTCCTTAGACAAAACCAGTGGTGGCTCATAGCTAAAATCAGTGGGGGTGCTGCTTCAGAAAATGTTAATCCTTTGTTTTAAAATTGTGTAAAGGGAATAAAACATGTATAAAAAGAAAATTTATTCAAAAATTTTATAAAATCTTAAAAAAAAATATATTTCTTTTTTACTTTCTTTAACTCAAATTGTTACAGTTCAAACTTGATCTATTCATTTAAAAATGAAATCCATCCTTCTTGTTTTAATTTGCGCAAAAAGTTAAATAATTTTCCCCTTAATCTCTGGATGACAATTGCGGAAATTTTTCTCCATTGAAAGTAGTGCAAGTGCATTTAGTATTTCTGAATTCATAGTGCTTCTTAAAAAAGTATTTATTCCTTTCAATGTTGAAAAGCAGCGCTCTGTCTCTGATGTAGTCATGGGAATTGTCAAAAGGATTTTTATCAGTTTCCTAATTTCACTAAAAACATCATCTAGATTATTTTCCCAGATAAATTTTAGCAGATTAATTAATTTGCAATATTCATTAATATCAGTCCTACAATAGAAACATTTTAGTTCAGTTTCGAACTTTTCCTTGTCAATCATGGAATAAGCTTCAGTGGTCATTGCTATCTCTTTTGTGGGATGTTCATTCGTAAATCTAGTGAAGCCATTCTGGTTGAACAATTAAGCAGCTACTAAGTGTTTGGTGGAAGAATATCTTTACATTATATCACCACATATATAGTCACACACTTCCTTAGTTACAGTCACAGAACTTATTTATTGGGGATGTAAGGCCATGGTTAATGTTATCTGTTAAATAGAAGAACCGAATAAAGATGAATCAAATAGAATAGCTGGAAGCATAATAATAATCTAACTCTACACTCTTCTACACATTCAAGAATATGGTACACGGTTTTTAAGCACAACACACGCTGAGTAAAAAATAACTTCCTTCCACCTTCACGCCAGATCCGGCACTGCGAGAGCAACAGTGCTCTCTCTATCTGCCATTACCGCCTACCTCCCCACCCCATTCCTATGTGCGTATGCGCACAAGTAAACCACCACGTCACTGGTACTTTGAAGCGCACTGTTCCATTCAAAGATTGTTTTAACTTTTTCATTAACTGGGGATGGCTACTGAACTTCTGACACTAAGCTTAAGGAATATATTTTGTACTACAAAAATAAATAAAGAATTAAAGAAAAAGGACTCATTATATTAAATGTTATCGATAATATCAAGTGGAAATAGGGGGTGCTGTAGTTCCGCAGTGCCTACACACTAGCCACCACTGGACCAAACTTTTGTCTGTAATGAAATTGCTGCTTTCTCTCAGTATTAATTGTAAAGAAGCAGTTTTATCTTCAAGGAATACTCTTTCAAACAACTGTTGCTTTAAAATATAGGACTGAACTATTTTATAAGAGAATCGTTAGCCATATTTGTAAGGAGATTCTAATAATAAATATATGTTACATTTCATATCTCCTATTTTCTTGAATCCCATATTTAGTCTATATTTATCTTTGATTTTCGTGGTGGTTCACTTTGCAATCTATATGTTTGACAAAAATTCAAATTCATTTTTCATGTTATTTCATTTTGTTCAATTTATTTCTTAGTTTCAATGGAAATCATTCTATTCCTAATAAATAAATTCACACTTTTTGGGTTAGAGTTAGACCCTATGCATTCGACCAACTATGTTCGTAAAATTGTTTAATATATTTATTAGCACAGTGCACACTGGAAGTTGTTGACTCTACTCGCAATGACACTTGATATATATTGTTTTCATCATATCAGTACTAACCTAATTTATGTACCCTTTATATATTATATTACATTATTGTTTCGATTAACCTGTAAGGATATCCAATTTATCTCGACTACTTTAAAAGAACCTGATGGAACCTCCATCTTAGGGAATAGTTGTAGTTCGTTCTGACAGATATCATCTCAACTGCGCAAGTTTGTCTAACAGGAAAACTATATACCATTATTTTATTTTTTTAAGGGAATTATTTTCTATTTATTATGATGATTATAAAAATGTATATGGGTCTTAGTATTTTAATGTATAATTGTTTAACTATAAATTAATATTATCTTAAATATGGATGTAGCTCGGGGAGCTTCGTGTAAGTTCGGATCAGTTTCGCCATCAATTCTCGATGCGAACTGTTTTGTTGGAGTTCAAAAGGGTCAAGACCTCAGCCTTGCAATAGACTATACTGCTGATGATAGAAAGATCAATGTTCGAACCTCGGTCAGGTGGACTGTGGTATTCCCTAAATGTTTTCTCACCCTCCCTTCACGCAAACCCCCGTGAACTTTCTCTAAAATTCAACCTTACTCATCTCTAGCTCACTACTGTAATTAGTCCATATGAAATAACCTGAATAAGTAGTAAGATGAGGTAGTAAAATGGGATTTGGTTTTGTATGAGACGAGCCAAGTTTAAAACCTTCCTGCAGCTTATTGCTAACTTGGTATATGGTCCGCGTTGTCGACATCTATTTCTTTGTACTTTTTAATTATATCTCTTTGTTTATGATGGATTTAATAGCAACGCTATTATATTTGGGGTTACGTTTATTGTTTATATGAATAGCATATGCTTTAAATTTTAAAAATGACACTTGGATACGGTATTTAAAGAAGGACATATGTTTTATTATGCCATTACCTTAACCACTGAATTGGCCTGTCAAGGGTTATTCATCCCTCAAATTTTAAGGCAGAGTCTGTGATGGACGTATGGAAATCGTCAGCTACATATGAGTGATGAATTAATATCACGGGCTATTGGATTACGCAGTCATACTCGTATTTAAATTTTAAGAATTATTTACTATTCTCAAAATTTTTAAGTCCACATATAGTATAATAATTATTAAATGTAATTTTTATTGGATGACACGTTTTTGATAAGGCTTGTAATGCAAATAGGGGCCTACTAAAAGATATACTTTTTAGAAATATTTAATTTTTGTAATATTAAGAGATAAAAAGTTATTAAATACATGATAAAGCTTTTCAAGATGAATAAATAGTGTCCAAATGAAGGAAAACACTCACTATAAAGTTTTCAGCTTTTTTGAAAGTATTCTATAGAAATAAGATATATGATATACAAATAATTCAGGGTTAGACTTTGAAATTTTTATGCAATCTCACCAAATTGTTACTGTTTTTCTACCAGACTTGATCCTAAATCAAGCTACTAATTCTGTTGTGACGGGTTTAAGCCACCTATATATGCACAGTGAAAACAAACTAGACTCTTAAAAAAACTTACTTTTTCAAGTGAACATATTATTATACTTTTGAATTATCTCTTTATTACAAATATAATTGATACTAAAATATGTTTGCTCCATAATGGAAATTTAATTACTTCTCCCCATTTTGTATATGATGGTGAAAATATGCTGAGTGGTTAAATCATATTTTTACTATAATTTATTAGATTTCATTAATGAATTCTTCAAGTGAAAGTCTTAACATTTCAAAATCCATACTGAAAATATATTTTATAAATATAATTTGAACTCTAATTATTTAAAACACCGAACTGTTTTACCTTCGTCACCAAGACGGCATCAAATTTAGTTATGAATGACTCCGAATATTTATTTGTAATCTAAACTGTTTGTACCATTGTACTTTTTGTTAATTTTAACATCCGGTGTTAATTTATTCTGTATATCCCTGAATTTGTCAATGAATCCGGAGTTTATCACTTATTTCTTTAAATTTTTAAGCAATGCCAACATTCCCATAATAAATAGTCGCATCTTACTAAGGTAACTCTAGTTTCTCAGTAGTATTTCTTCCGCGCCACTAGTGTAGAACAACTAGGCCCCGCCAACAGGGCGCAAGTAACTGGGCATCTAGACAACTGGGTGCAATTGTAAAAACTTGATGATTGATTTTTACGTAAATATTCATTTTTGGGGATGTTAACAAAAATCATAACATAGTAACCTTAATTTGTTTGTATCCATAAAGTTAGACTACTTGATATTTTGAAATTTAAAATAATTAAACACATTATAAAAAATATGGAAAATACCTAGCCTAACCTAACATAACCTAATTTTAGTTTTTTTTTACAATCAAAACACATTTTTAAGGCCATACTAAATTTATAAATACAAACAAAGTAAGGGTCCTCTGTTATGATTTTTTTAAACAGCTCCAAAAATGAATATTTACGTAAAACACAATGATTTCGTCTTACAATGGTGCCCATTGTTGTCTTGGCACCCAATCTTGCCAGAGCCCAGTTAGCCGCGCCCTGTTGGCGGTGCCCAAATGGAAGCACCCTATTTCCCATGTCCGCTACGCCGCACCCCAAATGATCCAACATCAAAGCTCAAAACCAAGGAATCTGGTTCTATAACACCTGGAGGTCCCGAGGTCCAAGATCGAGTCTCCTGACATTATTAAGTTATTATAAGTTATTATAAGTTATTGAATCTCTTATATATATATTTAAAATATTTTTAGGTTTATAATCGAGCTCCGTATAATTGGTTGAAAAATAGAACTATTCAATATAGTACTAGGTTGACAATATTACTTTTAATAACCTGTTAAAAAAAATGTTTGATACCAATTTCTAGGTTGCCAATGGGTCGTTTGAATTATCTATAACCAATCGTTCCCTGGGGGACTTCACGAGTATGCAACAGCTAGGCAACGCGTTGTACAGCTATAATGAGACTGCTGAATACTTCAATTTGAATACTTACGTTACGTATGTGTTTCCTGAACTTTTGGTGAGTCATATGCAGTCAATGTTTTTAAATACAATGAGCACATCAATAGCACATTATATGAGCAAATAATATTTGATGAATCTCACACCTATGGGGTCAGAGCTATGACAACTCGTGTAATTGTTGATATAATATAGCATTCTATGCATAAGAATAGAGTGGAGATTCATTACTATCTTACAGGCATTAGTATTGTTTGCTTTAAGTTACATCTTTAGGACATCTACTCCTTATTTATAAATAATAATTTTGTCAAAACATACTCTGAATATATCTATACTTTTTTTAAACTATTTGCTGTATAATGGAAAACTATTATATTTGATTCATTATACTCATTTTAATAAGCTATAAAACAAAGAGTACTAAATAATTAATTAAATTTAAATTTCAAATTAAAAAAAATATGTTATATATATTAACCATAAAAAGTATATAAGGGTCCATATTAAATAATATTCCTTTATTAAGTATAGTTTCATTCTGAAATATGTTTTACAAATTTGAATATAAATATAACTTGATTTGTTTACAAATTATAAAATAAATTATAATTCCAATAATTAATGCCCGAACTTAATTATAAAGATAAAATATCTATTGTAATCAACTCTTTATTTTACTTCGTAAACAACCTGACCTTATACTGTGAATCCTATTTTATTGTAGATGAAGTGTAGCTACTCTGTCACTGACTCTCAAACACAAAATACTACTTCTGGAAGTATTACTTTAAACACGAAAAAGTTCATTTTCCTCCACGAAATTGTTTACGAACGTATTAATTACAATTACTTCTCCGGAGTTTTGGTTTATACACCTAGATCAATGGGGTAAGTGTATTCTATTAAAACTATTATATTATATAATTATTTAATAGCTATATTATATAATACTATTTCGGTCACTCTCATAATATAATATTAATCAAAACGATATTAGTATATTAATATATGCCTTATATATTTTTATATATATTTATAAATATTCTAGTATATATATCAATATGCTAATATATAGATATATATAGTAAGTATACTAAAATGTACTAAAAAGATAATATATTGTAAGAGCATAATTATTTTAAGGTTTGCTCTGGAAAGAGTTTAACCAAGCTCGTACATTTCCTTGGAAGTCAAGAGTATTGGGTTGCCATCCTGTTGAGAGCAGCATATAACTCATATAGCTTCATCCTGTTGACGAGCGAGTACGGTGCGACCGATGGACCTTCCTGGATGGTGGGAGATCGAGATCAACACTTTAGGTGATAGAATAACGCCTTGTTTAGTGTTTGTAGCCATGCTGAGTGCATGGGGGTCGGTATCTAGCAATGACTGACCAAACGACGGAATAAAATGTGATATTGTGGTTCACACCCACCGGAGGATCAATCGCGGGTCTAGAGGAAGGATTGTGAGTCCGTCAATCGTGCCTGCTCCCTCGTCACGGGAGATTTATCCGGTTACTTATGCATTAGTTTAGTCATCTTAACTGGTTAATAAATATACATTATTAGACTAACTCTTAAGCCTCACTTCCCACGAACCATCAATTTCAATCCGTACCGCTTGGGGTCCACCCCAACCATGTAAGTCACTAGGGTGCCATGGTAGTGTTGTAACAATAATAATAATAATAATCATCAACATAATAAACACCCTTTATTTATCTGGCGAAGTTAAGGCGTAATCTTCTCTTCCACTTAACCAGTGTTGAATACAACATACACTATTACATTTATTGAAATACAATTTAATAAAGAAATATTAAAATAAGTAGGAAAACATTCACACACTCATATAAAGCTCAAGTAGTTTCAAGAATTCAGTTTAGCTTATTAGACAAGATAATTTGCTTAACCGCGCACTCGAAGTGGAGTCTAGATGATAGATGACTGAGTCTAGATGTTAGATGACGAGTAGAGTTATCTAGTTTGTTCCAAGCCTGTGATGCCAGGACAGTTAAAGAACGAGCATATGTTTGAGATCTATGTATGGTAATAGACATCTGTAGAGGTTTATCTTTCAGAAATATGAACCGTGAGGAGAGGTATTGAGGCTGAGATGTTGATAATATTTTGTGAAGCAATAATAATAAATGTAGCCTTCGCCTTTGATTTATTCTTAACCAACCAGTTTATTAAAATACATAAAAATATGGTCATAACGTTTTAATTTAAATATGTATCAAACACATATGTTTTGTAGTCGTTGTAGTCGTTCTGCTAGATCATTTCTTAAGTCATTTTATACCACGTCGCACTGATCAAAGTGTGGCATTATTAAGCGCTAACAAGGATAATTTGTACATTTTCTGGGAGACAATTCTTTAGTCTTCTCAGTGAATGTAAACAGGCATACACTTTCTAGCAAATCAAAGTTACCTGATCTGTCCAATTAAGATTTTCATCAATAACCACACCAAGGTGTTTAGTCATTGTTTTCAGTTGTACTGTGGATACTCCTAATCGTATGTCAGTCAGTAGGGAACGGTCCACATTCAGTAGTAATCTGCTTGTTCCTATAATAATGGCTTGAGTTTTATCAGGGTTAGTTTAAGTCAATTTTTTCAGACCAAGCATTTATTGCAGCTAGGTTAATATTTATTCGTTGTATGGGTGTATTTATTGAAGAACGGTTATTGGAAATATATATTTGAAGTTCGTCTGCATACTAGTGATATTTACAGTATGACATTGAAAAAGTGATATCGTTCACATATAGAGAAAAAAAGCAATGGCCCTAAAACTGAGTCCTGTGGAACACCAGCCTCAAGTGGGCGCCATGTTGAGAACGTGTTGCTTATCATAACACTTTGCTGGCGACCATGCAAATATAACTTTATCCACTTTATACTGCCTAAAGAGAGATTAAATAACACATGCAATTTTGCTAATATAACAATAAAATCCACCGTATTAAAAGCTTTTAAGAAATCTAATAATATAAGAAGTGTTAACTCGCGCTTATCCATGGCTAGTCTGATGTCGTCTGTGACATTTATCAGCGCGGTACATGTACTATGATGTGATCTGAATACTTGATAGGCAGTTAACAAATTGTGTTTGTTAATGTGTCATTAAATTTGTTGATCCACTAGGAATTATAGTGCCTTAGGAAGATACGGAAGGATACTTATAGGTCTAAAGTCATGTAAATCTTTTGCTAGTCCTTTTTTAGTTACTGGCGTAGTAAGTCCAAGTTTCCACAGAGAGGGATACTGTCCGGTCACGAGTAAGAAGTTGAATAAGTCAATTATTGTTGATATAACATTTCTTAAAATTGTTTGTATTAGCAATATTAAAATTTTGTCTAAGCCCTGTGCTTTCGATTTTATTCTTATTATTGATTTGTATACCTCATGATGAGTCGCATGTGCAAAGTAATAATTACTGTCATCATTATAGTCATTATTATAATAATCTGCATTGGAGGCATAAATGTCGTTTATAGTTTGTATTCTAGCCATCTTGTTATTTAAATTAGGAATGTGAAGAAACTCTTCATTTAGTTTATTGGGACTGATGGGGACATGATTGTTTTTAGGTAGTATATGCCTCACTCCCATCCTCCGCAGTTCCCTCCATAGATTTGGGTGCTGGGTAGTATTAGAGAGTGAAAGGGAAAAGTCCATTTTAGCTTTCCTAACAGTTTGGATATATTTATTATGTAGACGTTTATACTCCTCAAAATGTATGTTGCCTGTAAGTGGCTCTATTTTCAATCCTCGTTTAAATTTCACATATGCTTGGTCACGTCTCCTCATCAATAACCTAATTTCTTTAGTCATCCCAGACACAGGTGGTCTACTAACACGTCGGGTTTTTACTGGTGGATGTTTATCGTGCAATTCAAGGATCATATCAGTAAAAAGATGTAACCCATCATCAATGTTTAACTTAATGCTGACCAGGTACCAGGGCATGGACTGAGTGTCAGCATTCAGTTTGTCTGTATCAATGGATGTAATGTCACGATATGTGATTACTCGAGGTTCAATTTGAGCCACACACATTGAGTAGGAGAGGTAAACAAGATCATGATGAGAGATACATATTGAGTAGGAGAGGTAAACAAGATCATGATGAGAGATACACATTGAGTAGGAGAGGTAAACAAGATCATGATGAGAGATACACATTGAGTAGGAGAGGTAAACAAGATCATGATGAGAGATACACATTGAGTAGGAGAGGTAAACAAGATCATGATGAGAGATACACATTGAGTAGGAGAGGTAAACAAGATCATGATGAGAGACACATATTGAGTAGGAGAGGTAAACAAGATCATGATGAGAGATACACATTGAGTAGGAGAGGTAAACAAGATCATGATGAGAGATACACATTGAGTAGGAGAGGTAAACAAGATCATGATGAGAGATACACATTGAGTAGGAGAGGTAAACAAGATCATGATGTGAGATTCCGAGGACCGTGACTTGTCCAGAAGAGATCACTTTATTAGAGCTTGAAGTATATATATATATATATATATGATCAATCCACTTATGTGAGGCTGCAATATGATGTGTTGCGTCTAAGTGACATGACGTCATATTGTATGATTCTGTGATACAGATAGTACTTTATATTTAATATCATCTCTGATGTACATACACTCACCTCCACCAACCTTCATGTTTCTGTCATTTCTAACGAGTTGATAACCACTCAGGTGTACTAAGCTAGAAGGAATGGATGGTTTTAACCAGGATTCAGAAACAAGAATAGCATGAAAGGACAGAGAAGAAAATAAGCTGTAGAATTCGTGGAAATGGCTTAGTAAAGACTGGGCATTTACTTGGGCCCCATGCAGCGATAGCAGCTGGCCTTCAAGTACATTGTGATGCATCATAACTGTTGATGGAGTTTTAGAGGAAGGGAGGGAAGGGACGATTGGTCAAGGTCACCAACAGACATGAAACATAGCTCACTAAAACATATTGTAGTTGGGCTATCTCACCCTTGTAAAATATTATCCGCCCACATATTAAAATATAAAATTAATTAAACTTACCATTACCTGAGATCTTGAGACTTGAGTTGAGCTTGTTAGCACACATACACATCCACTTGCACGCATTTTAGAACTCAGTAAACTAATAATAATCATTAATATACAGAATAATAATATTAAATACCACACTAAAAAAAATTAAATTATAAAAAAAATAAGAACTTGATTTTGGAATTTAGTAAATTAAGAATAATGAGTAAAACACAGAACAATGTATCAAGTACCAACCAAAAACAAATAAAAATGATGAAAGTTACAAAATTAAGGAAGGATTAAAAATATAATAAGAAAGAGAAGTAATAAATTATATTTCCAGATGATTCACTGTGCTCTGGGAAGCTCTTCCATGCAGTTTATGTGCGACTTAAGCATTTCAGTCTTGACAACAATGATCCATCTAAAGTCTATATGTTTTTCAAACCAAATTTCTGTATAGCTGCTTGTAGTAAGATCATACGCTCAGCAGTTAGGTCTTCCCTTACAGTTATTCCTTACCCAGCAAGCTGTCGTTTCACACGGAAGACCTCACTTCGTTTCCCGTGTGAAACAAACTTCACAATTATAGGCCTGGGTTTGCTTCCTGAAATAAGGTTAAAATATAAATTAAATCGTTATTAGACCATGCATTAGCATGGTGTTAATTTTTATAAACTTCTTGATTTATTACTTGATAATTTTATTGAATACTTACTCAAATATCTACATAAACAGACACTTTTATAGCCATAGAGTAAGTTGCTTATGTAAGAAACTCAAAAAGTAATTCTAGCATTGCTAGGATAATAATAGGTAGGAATTATTTATATTAATGATAAATAGGTATAGGTTGAAATAACTAGGGATTACATAAGATACTGTTATTGTATCAACATAGTTCCACTTGCTCTCCCCCCAACACTTTTATATAAAGTGTTTTAATGTTTTGAAAATATTAATGTTATAATTTGAACATAAAAACAAAGTCAAAAATTTCTGTAAAAACCAAACTAAAAATGTATATCTACAAGCATTCTCATAGCGGTATTCATAGGCCTAACATCCTTCATTCGTTGTAGTTATTTAAATTCAAGAATAGTTCCAAAATGCTATGCATATTTAGTTAACATCACTTTAGTAATATTTTTGATTCCAAGATCACTATAAGAGAGGTATTATAATTAAAATATATTTTTTAATATACAATTTTAATGAGTAAGCAGGATGAATGTCAATGATTCAGGAGTGTAAATGTTCATTGAAATATTGCAACAATATCTCATATAACTTATGCTACCTAATTCAGTAGAAATAACTCACAGAATGTACAGCGCTTTCCGAAGATTTTAAATGTATATCTTATGCTAGGCTATTATTAATTTGAAATAAAATGAGAACATTATAGTATCTTCTTTTCAACAACGTTAAATTTAGCATATTCTAGGTAAAAGTAAATCAATTAATATAAATTAAAATATATCATTCTTCAATTGAATAAAATAATATTTTAATATTCTAAAGTAGTTCAGGGTATTTTGTGTAGTTTAAAAGCTTCTTCCCTGCCATATACATAAAATAATGCTGCAATACTAAGTTTATATTTGAGTAAGAAAATTTCTAACTGAATATTTCACTGTATTATTCTTATATACTATTTTTTTTCTGTTATGGATTATGTATAATATTAAAACAATATACTGTGTTTAGTTTTGAATTATCATTGCTTGGCTTCTTATCTTATTCTTACCAATTTTAATTTGTATTATTTGCTATCATAATAAAATGACTTAAGATGGTTGTTTCCAGTGAAGACACAGAAGTGGTCTCAGGAGATGGCGTACCACAGGAAGTGAGAGAGCAAATTGAAACAGTGATTAAAGAGACCTACTTTTACAAAGATTGGGACGCTATTGATACTTATATTAGTATGTATATGGCCGGAAGATCCAGAGATGAGGATTTGAACATCAATGATTATATTCATCAATAATAAATCTCAAACATCTATGGAATTTGCTGAAAAACAATGTTAGAATATTTATATATTTGGTTTCTTAATACTCTTTTATTCTAAATAAATCTAGCTTGCACTAATTGTTTAAGGTTATATCTTCATGTTATTATTTTTTATCCCTCTCTCCTTATATATTTATTCAAGCCTTAGTCTTCAATGACGAAAAAAATAATGTCTATATTTATTTGGTAAGGAATAATAAATGATAAGGTTTATATATTCTTGGTTTATATATTTTTTTCCCTTCTCTTATGTCGATGTCATAGAAGCTTATATAATATAAGGAGAACGGAATAAAAAATAATAATCTAGAATATATAAACTTATCATGACTCATTATTCACCAAATAAAAATAAATATTATTAAAAACTAACTAGTTTATTTTCATTCTGTATGCATATTTTTTCTAAGTATTTGACTTTTTTAAGAACACATTCTCTTAAAACATTTGGGTTCATATGGGCCAAGACGTCACTCTAACTATAAACTGTACTCCCCATGGTTGGAAGATAGGGTTTCGAATCCCAACAGCGTCTACAAATGGTGATTCCTCTCAATACTTTCACACTATCACTCAAGGCATGTACTGGTACATATCCTATGAACTATACCTTTCTTACCCCTACCATATTGGTGTAATTATGCGGATAGTAAGACGGAGTGCAACCCACACAAAAACCTGAATTATTTCCAAGAGTCTCCAGGTGTTGTTAAAAACACCGAAAACAGTTGAGTTCAAGTGTTTTGGACGATGGGCCAACCAAAAACATTCATTTCATGTCAAATAAAGAAGAAATATATATTTATTAATAAATATATCATCAAATAATTTAAACTTAGCTAATATCTTTATGTGTTTTCTCTCAGCAAATCAAATATGTATAAACTCCATATTTTTAATCTTCTAGCCAATTGTACATATGAGTAACCGTTAAACGCGCGTGCTGAATAATGTTTACATTATTTTCAGGATTTGTGATTTTTATTTTTATTCTTTATCTGTGAAGTCACATCTAATTATATATGTATATATATATATATATTATTTGACACAGCTTATCACTTCTTATTTACTACATAAATATTTACATACGAGAATGTTGAAATATTTACCAAAGTTTTAAATTTACTACTTTACTAAAAATCATTTTAGTATATTCACTTTCGCTCAATAGTTAAACTATTGAGCTATGAGTTTTTATTCAGCGCCCTCAGTCTTGCTGAATATATTATACAAGACAATAAGTTTTATGTTAAGAATCAAGAGCTCCCCAAAGTATACAATTAATAATGTTGATTGATTGGTTCATACAGAGGTGGCTGCCGGAGGACTTTATTAACAAAACCTCACTACCTAAGCTAAGTTCCTATGGGTATACTCTGATCTGTATTAGTGTGTTATTGACAATATGTTTTAATACAGCACGATAAGAAGGATTAATCTTTTTGGAACTCTTAATATAAAACAATTTAGGTTTATATGGATTTTTAGACTTAATGCCTACAATGTGTATTTTTAACATTTATTATTTTTATGCCAGAAAATGTAATCAAATTCTCCCTAGTGTAGATTTCTGTTGGTCTTCATGTATATGTTCGAAAACACTTCGAAGGTATCCGATCACATCGAAATAATCATACATTTTTGTAATAACTTGGTCTAATATCTGAAAATTACCGTTTGTTTAATTCTTATCAAAAATTTTATTCAAGTTTGGTTTTTCCTTTTTATCATCAACTATGGATGTTTTAAGCTAAAAATATAATTTTTGGTATTTTGTAAAACCATTATGATATTTTTGTTCTGACACGTTTTGACGTGAATACATCTTTAAATTTGCTACCATACGGGGGCAATCCAAAAAAACCTAATGATAACAAAATCGGGGGATACAGTTTGGCGTTGTAGTTTCAAATCTATCCTCTACAACCCAAAACTAAATTATACCACTGGAAAGCTAAAGGATCAAAGAATGCATTACGATACGCGAGAAGAGTGACGCATCGTGCTTGGTGGAGGGGGAAGCGCCGCCATTTTGAGGTTATTTTGCTGCGTATCGAGATTTTCAATTAGTCTTTGCAATTGTTGCAATTAGTATAACTTTTGAATCATGAAACATGCTCGACCTATCAGTGAAGGATGGTGGTTGTCATAGCCACCGAAGCACGTAGCTAGATTTACTTACAGTTACCGAGTATGAATGCATAGTAGTAATTAGCAAACCCCCGCCAAGTGGCAACTATACTCCCCAGCCTAACCACCACGCGGATTCTAAAGCAGTTTAAAACAGTTTAGTCGGCTCTTGTTCTTTCAAGTTGGATGTGTTTGACAAGTCAGTCTTAAAAGGAGCCCTCGTTAAACGACTTTTACCCTCGAGATGTTTCATGCCTAGCAGACGGCCTTCAATAGCCCACGTGATCATGTCCACAGTAAAAAATTAACTCAAATAATTTATATTGTTGAAGCCTTATGGTTGACGTTACTATCTTAAATTTAATGTATTATTCTAAATTTGTCAATGATGGTACTTTCTTGTACTACCCTGTTTTTGTATATGATTCACTGGAACTACTGTTTATTGTTACTTAATAAATAAATATATATAACTATTTACTACTTATAAATATTAGTTTCACTTATAATCCCATGCTTCTCTGGTATCCCCTGTTCCTTCGATAATTTGTATTCTACTCTTGATTAGAGGTGGTACTAAAATTTTGTTCAATTATTAATTGATTCTATTATGCCTATCGTGGGATTTCAAAAACAACTAACTTGAATGTCTTATTCCAAAATAATCAATTATGTGTTAACATTAATTTCAAAACTCCCTCTTTAGCCAGCATTTCACCATCCACGCTTTAAAAGATGGTGTTTATACATATAAAAAAGCTATATTACAAAACCAACACATTTCATATCTGAAGGAATGCGATAAACTAATTTATATTATCGCCTGTCACCTTATAATGTCTTACGCTAGGCTGTAGTCAGGTGGGGTTTTGGGGTTCAAACTCCAATGAAATTTTACCAACAAAATGTTTATGGCTTTATTTATAGTTCAAACAATATAAATATTAAGGAACTGTTTATAATTTAGAATTTTTTCTAACCTCTGGAAATTGGGGGATGTGCCCACCAATTCCCCTTTGAAATTATTTCTGGCCTTGGTCTTCAGGTTTTGAGACTGATACTTATAATACAGTAACGACTGCAAGTTTCTTAATGATTGCACTGTGGTGCATGAATGGGGATGTAAGAAATTACATTTTAAAGTATAATTTTTACCTCCCAAAAGTGTATTAAATAAAACTTTTAGATATGTTAAGATCTTGTTGTGGCACGATACAAAGATCACACTAGGTTAATATAATTTTAGAAAATGTGCTTGGAGCACACACTGGAGGGGTTTGAAAATTCTGATCGAGATACCAGATACATCAGATACTGTAGAAAGAAGCTTTTCAATGCTTGGATGAATAAAACCTATCTTCGCTCCATGATGAGTCAACGTAAACTAAATAACCTGTGTCTGCTTAATGCACACCCTGAGATATTCAACAAACTTTTAATTGAAATACTAATTAGTGAATTTATAGCTAGCAGCGAATATAGGACAAAGGTATTTGGAAACTTATTTAATATTTAGGGTTTCATTATTTTTAGTTGATCTGCAACCAATATAATCTTTCTTAATTTGTTGTTTATGTATTTATTCTTATGTTTGGATTACCTAAGATAAAGAACGGGTAGTAAGACGCAGTGCTAATATTATTATTAAACCTAAAATAAACGAGAAGAATGTGCAATGGGATCATTAAATATTACATTTTCCTGTTTTTTATAAATCCTAAAAATGTTATCACCTATTACAGGACATTATTATATCCATCTTTCCTCTCACCTCTCGGATCAAATCGTTTCTTCACAACTGCGAGTGTACAAGGTTATAGATTCCATCTTTTTAGTACTATTTAAGAATAGTGCAAGCTTGAAGTATGATCAATTTGACCACGTAAATTGAAATAAAATCAAAAACAATGATTTATAAGATATAATATTTGGCCTCCTTTTTATTAGTCCTGTGGATTTCTCCATGGGCAAAATTATGGCAATATACTAATACACTCAAGTGTGAAATAATTCATAAATGACTCTGGAGACCCATATTATAGCAGGAGCTGAATTTCTACCAACCATTAGGCCTATGTATTCTTGGTCGTTAATGTTTACAGCTAACATCTGTGGAGCCTTTCATATTAACCTAAATAAAATGTTAATTCCCCATAAACTCACATATAAAACATGGCAATATAATAGAAAAGGGACCGATAAAAAGACACGTAAATAAATATATACTCAAAATTGTATAGAATAAAGAGACTAGGAAGACTTCATACACAGCAAAATGATGACTTTTATCCATAAATAAATTATTATAATGGACTAGGAGAAAATGGTCTCAATAAATTTCCTACCACATAACATATATCTGTTTATAACATTTCATAAATATATAATGTAGTTTATTTTTTATGTTACATTAGATATAAAATGAACTAAAAATGGCCCTGTTCATGAAATATTTTTATTTTCTATTTTTAATCACAATATCTTATTGGAACTGGTTACAGCTCTTATTCTGGAATAACTTGGGCCGCATTTGGCACCTGATATTGAAAAGCCTTTTTCGTAATTTACTCCAACTCTAATGATGGCTGCGTCAAAGATCATGCAAACAAGCTTTGAGCTGGTAGATAACAACGATAAAATGTAGACGATTAAAATATATGTTAATTTAAAACAATTTTAGGAATCATTGATTACATTACAATTGTATAAAATCAATAAATATTTTATTCAAGTATGAGTTCCAAAGGGTCAACAGCTACGTCTCTAAAAAGGTTGTATAATTTAAATAGACAGATTTTTTTATCATTATCATCGTGATTATCATCATCTTCCTCCTTTAATTCTTTAAATTTTTATCCTCTCAATTAGACACATTATGTTATCTGCTGCTCTCATATCTTTCTTGGCCTCCCTTGGGGTCTTTTTCACACCTACTTCATTTCCTTAATTGCTTTGACATTTTCTTCGTCTCTTTCCTAGTTAAATGCCTGCACCCTCTCACTATTGCCTTCTATTTTATTTCATGTACTCCCACTATTTCTCAGATAACTACAGTCCCTATCCTCTTTATATTATTGACATCTAACATACTTCTCACAAATGTAGTTCCCACAACTTTTCCATTTATTATCTCTCACATATTGATGCACCATATTTCTTTCACTTTGGTGACAATGGGTACAACACTTCCTTACAATTCAAGAGTACTTCTTTTCTATAAATTATGTATCTTACACGCCTAAAGAACAACTCTCTCAGCTGCTTTTTTAAACGCTTCCAAGTTACTTTAGATTATCTACCCTTTTCAGTCCTACTTAATCCTTATTTGTAATATTTCTAGGAGCTATCCTCTTCCTTATCATTAACATTACTTCATAGCTCACTTCTAGAAAATTCCTCTCACACTCTTTGACTTCTCCGTTACATTTTTGCAGTTGTTCTTATACTTCTCATGTCTTCTTCTCCATACAATCACGTAATCATCAAACTGCATTACTTTCATTCTTTCTTCCACAAATTTCCTTGCCCTTTTATTCAAGACCATTTCCACTAACATTACAAATAGTTGTAATTAGTGAGTACTCTCCTTCATCTTCCAATTTTTATTTTAAACCTCTTCATCCAGTTTTTCTCCATATAATCGCGTCTAATGTTATCATCATATATAACTTGTTCACTCCCTACAACTCATTTTTCCACTTAAATATTCTTTATTACTTCCCAGTCTTTTTCCATTCACACAACCGTATGTCTAATTAACATCCTCAAATACAATCATTAAGCCCTTCCCGAGTTTTTACTTTCTTTCTATCAGCTGTCATATGGCTAATATCAAGTCTAAAATAGACCTCTGTTCCTCATATCCATGCAAATCCTCTCTCGACCGTCGTTTTACTTTCCATCTTATTTACTTTTCCATTATCTTCTTTTATAGTGTTGTAGATCCGGACATCAGCTTTATTCCCCTATATTTTATTAATGTCACCTTTCTTTTAAAACAAGGTAATATAACTCATTCCATCTATCCTTCTAGTACATTATTATCCTTCCAAATCACTCTCATAATTCTGTTTAATCATTGTATATCTGTTTCTCCTATAACTATTATCATTTCCACAATCAGTTAATATACAAACAGTGGTTTTCCTTGTTTAATACTTCTTAATGTGTCCTCCACCTTTTTCGACGTGGAAACCCATTCCTCCTACTCGGTAATTATTCCATGCTCTTCTGTTTCAATTGATTCGCTTTCCTCTTCCATGGTGAACATTTATCAAATAATCTCATCCATAATTTATTTGATTCCTATTCTGTCTTAAACGTTCTTCCTTCCACATCCATCATTCTAAATTCATGTCTATACTCTCTCATCTTTTTATCATACGGATATAATTATAACACCTTATTACTTCCTTCCACGTCCCATTCCTAAATTTTTACCCATTTTTGCGTCCAGCTATTTATCCGTACCTCTCACTTCACTCTTTTCTTAATATTCTTATATTCTTCTTCTGTTTCCTATTTTGTATTCTTAAATTTATTTATTAATGTTTTATTCTTATCCTTCAAAGTTTACTTCACCCTGTCAATTTACAGGCAGTCTTCTTCAACTTCCTTTTTCACTGGCTCTCCTACATACCTCCTCTGCAACTTCCCACCAAACTTATCAAAAACCTTTACCACTTCACCTTTAGAGTTTACAACTCCTTCTTAGGCATTACAATTCTTATCTTTTTTAGAATGAGTTATCTTTCTTTTTAATTTTTATGGTTCACTTCCTGATTCATCTTTAATGTCTTACTATATTTCTGCTACATTCTAATCCATCTATGAATATCACCTACAACTAATAGTTAGTATCTTAAGGCACAATTAGTTTTACCTTGATGTTTAGGGTCTGCCTCTTCATTTCTTCATCCATGATAAAGTAGTCTTATCACTAACCATTGCCCCATATATTAGCTATATTTATAAAGATATTGTGTTTTTTCTTATCAGAGCTGTTTAAGTCTTTATTTTATTACTTGCATACAGTTCCATAAGCCTTAAATGCTACTATTTTATATCTGTCAATCCTTCTTTCACTAACAGCTCCTCAAACCCTTCTCCAACTTTATACTACTTTTGCGTTAATATCCTCAATTAATTGCTTCGACTACCTACTGTGACCTACCCCCATCATTATCCCACACAAATAACACACAAAGGTAAGCACAATATAGTTATACATTTATTTCACAATTAACATGATACAGCTCAATGAGAGAGCAGAATATAAGAGTTATAGCACTAATCAAGGACATAAGCCAGTTGGGCAACAATACACAAGGATTACCGCCAAGGCCAGATGGGCACCAAAATAATAACAAGCAACAGACGGCCCCTTTTATCTTATTGACGTCCCAAAATGGCATAATCAGAGAAGAACAATACAAATCTAATAAATTGGTCTCCTAACTCACTATAAAAAAGTCTTTAATAATTAAAGGCGAAGAGCTAGCACATGCCTTAGCATAAAACATAAGGTGAGTAAAGGTCACAAGCACCTAACCTAAACAAATGTAGAAGCATTATAATACTACCTGATATAATATAAAGTTCAAAAGTCTGGAATACTAAATAACCTAACGTTTTAAGAATAGATGGAGTGCCCTCCGTAGATATATACACAGGGTGGCCCACAGCCCCACATTTAATAACCATAAAATTACATAGATATAAGCAAAGAGATGATAATAAACTATAATAACTTTAATAACTAACAAAGTGTCCACACAAGAATTATCCTCCCTGCCGGCTCGTGGGCCCACATTTAACCAACCTCTAAATGGAAACAAAGCGGCAAAAATAAATTATCTCAACCATAAACAAATACTCTAAGTAGGTCCTGGTTGCAAGAAATGAAGCTAGAATATCGTGGCTTTTTCTGGTAAGTTACAACAGACCAGTAAACTTTCCGTGATGCGGAAATTAAATGTACAAAAATAAATTGAGTCAGAATGATTCTCCCCAAGTTAACATCGCACTACTGTGGTCGACCCCTCGTTCCAGTTTACCTTGAACGTGTTGTTGTTTACCTTGGACGTGTTGTTATTGTGAGCGATGTGTGAGTATTTCGTAAACATCGTGAACATATAGTCCATGGAAGGGTGATATCTGAGTATGAAAAAACTATAGACCATTTTCTGTAGGAAGTGATAGTACGTGTTCCCCCGAATCTATTTTCAATAATGAATAGTTGGTGATCGATGATCGAGAGGATTTAAAACACGGATATTTTTTAGGAAGGGCAAAAAAAAAAACTATACTCTATAGTAGCTTAACTGAATCGCACCTTTTGATTATTGATGTGTGCTGGGGGATGGACAAGCGAGATTTGAACTCAGACCTCCTGTATTTTCAAAAAGTTCCTTCATACGAAAACCGTTGAACAAGTTTGTACTCGCTCCTCGGCATTGTAAACATCGTGAACATATAGTCCGTTTTTCCTTAGTAAGGTTAATATAGACCATTTTCTGTATGAAGGGATAGTACGTGTTCCCCCGAATCGATTTTCAAGAATGGATAATTGCTTATTCATTATCGATGATCGAGAGTGAATAAAACACAGATATTATACACTTTTTAGTTGTTATTGCCATCCTTGTTCCCCGATAACAAGTGACGCACGAGGGAACCCCTCGCTCCCCGTCGTTGGACATATGAAGGTTAATATTAGAGTATGAAAAAAAACTATAGACCATTTTTCTCCCCGCGGGGGTAACCCCCGGTTCAAGCTCTGTTCCCTGGTGGTAGCGTCTAATAAAACACGGATATTATAAAGTATACATTTATTTATTATACATTTTTACAGGAATGACGCATATATTCGTTTATACGTTTTTCTACAGTGTCTCTTAGATGCGTTAGTAAAATTGTTTTCAGTTCGCAATCCAGCATGTAATAGTCCAAACCGACGACTTGGTGCGTATAGTAGGTAGCACTGAGGAGATCCAGGTTTCTGATGTGCGTTTCCACCGTAGGTTGTTCTAGGTCGACAACATCCACCGATTCGTCGCACACATCTACGACGAGTGTGTCGATCAGATTGTTGCAATAGCGTGCGACGGGTGTCGACCACATGTCCCTTCGGTCGACGGTGACGTCGATGAGGTCCCACACGTCACAAAGACGAGCCCAGCTAGGTGCTAGATAGGCGACCCGTTTGAGTCCGGCGTCTTGTTTCTCGCTGATGACGACCATACGGTCACCGCACATGCGTCTCAGAGAGATTTCGTGATTAGTCAGACTAATCTTCTGAGGAGGTTGCATGTTGTTGAAAAACTTTGATATGACCGACTTGTAGCTGCCCAGTTCTTGCCACTCTGTACGGTTAAACACGGCGCAGTTCCCGCCGCATTTTTCTAGTTGGACATAGGGCGTAAAGTCGTTCTTGACACTCATGCCGACGATGACTCGCTTGGCGTCGACTCCGTCCAGCGGGAACAATGTGTTGAAAATACCGGTGACGGCGAACGGTTTCGCAGGCTTTGCGCAAACGTCTTGACCTTCCATGATGCTCAGTGGTTATGACCGGCACACCGCCAGGACGCCCTTTTTATAGGCGCACGCCGTCTGGACACGGCCTCTTGAAGGGCGACATGCCCCTACAGTCTTGAAAAATCTATTGTAATATCTCACCACCTTAGCGTCGTTGGCTGTATGATTGGTGGGCGAGAATAGGTTTTGGAAAGTTTTCAGCGGAATGTTCTGGGCGCGATAGAGAAGGTACATGAGACATTATTGGCCGCAAACGTCTGAGGCGATGCTTTGAAGTAGTATCGTGTTATGCGACGTGCGAAAAGTGTTTTTGCGTATAAATGCCAGATGCGACTTTATACGCGGTGGAAAACCATAACTGTCAAAGTATTCTCCCGCGCCGTTCTTGTCGATAAAGATGGCGACCCAATGCGTCCCAGGTTTGGTGTGTGGATCGGTGTTGATGACTAGAGCGGCAGGTCGCGCTATTCTTGCGGGTAGTTGATCAGCAGGAAAAACACCCAACCGTACAGAACGGAACCACGGACATGTTTTCAGCGCACGTCTTATGGTGTGCGTGTCCATCTTCAATCATCCAGTCTCGAAGTCCCCAGACGATAGAGGCAGAGCAGAAATTCCATACACAACTATGTGCCATGAACATGGTGCGGCCCAATTTAAGTGTTTTCAGTGACGAACAACCTCTGTCGTACAGATCTACGATGGGTGTAGACGTGTATTTGGCTAGAAACTTTTTCTTTTCCGACCCCTTGACGTAGACGGTTTCTGCACGCGTTGTGGTGGGGAGATGAGGGATTCGAGTAGGCTGTAATCCACATCACCGCTATCCCAGGTGATACCGTGCAGATTGTTGACTATATAGTCGGCTTTCTTTCTGGCAACGGTTGAAAGTTCTTCGATAGCTTATGGAGGTTTTAACACCCAATGTTGAAGTAATGTGCCACATACAGATAAAACACTCAGTTCCTTGACGATAAACTCGTTGTCGTCGTCGATGAAGCTCTGGAAATCCACAATGACGTCCATGGCTTAAATGAAGGGGGTAAGGGGCGGGAAGCCGTTTATATTGACTTCCATAATCGGTCACGACGTTTCTGTCCTTGTCGATGATGATGATGTTGGCAAACTCCCCGTACACGATGCAGTTGACGGTTTCGACGAGAGCTCGGGTGAAGCTCACTTCGATGCTCAGAGAACCGTGCCTCGTCAAATTCCAATGCGATGTCATGTGGGTGGAGAGATTAGGCGTGAGATCGAAAGCCATCAGATGATATCCCTTGGGTAAGGCTTCTCGTGTGATGTCGCTACCCTCGTTCATGAAATGGATACCCGTTCCAGAAAACAGCGTGTGGTAGGACATGACATTGTGTCCGTTTGAAAAATCGGGCTTTAACGGTTTCGACGGTACTTGTTCCCCGTCCACGTACAGCGAGAAATGGTTCATGCCGTAGGTTTGAAAGTTGAACGGGTTTTTGGTGGCGTCTCCGTTGAACGCTGCGTTCGACACAAATCCCACGATGCACCGTTTGGGTAACTGTCCGGTGAATACGTTGTCCAGCGATTTCCCTTGCACGCCCGTAGGAATAGTGAGTGTTTTTACTTCCACACGGGTGATGGGATACTTTGCGGGACTGACGTTTAACAATTTTTCGTGTGCCAACAGTATAGAAGGTGCTACTTTGACACGCCGCATTAGAAGGCCGGCTTCAACGATGTGAACCTTAAAGTGAGGGAGTTCAGGCACCGACATAAGACTAAACCCGTCTCTGGAACGGAACAACCTGACTCTGAATTCGGTGGCGTTCAAAAGGTATTTCTCTTGGTTAAACACGTCCATCTGTGTGAATAGAGAATGCAACCAATTGTTGACGGGGGCGATCTGATCCACCTCTGTGAAAGCGCCACCGTCGGGTTTCATGATGGCCGCCCTGAGATAGAGCATAGTCTGGGAAAGATCGATATAGAACTCGCCTTGTCCGGTAACGGTAAATTCGATGGGTGAATCATCGGTGAGGGAAGATACAGGTTTGTACTGGAGCCATTGCCCGCTTTCAAGACTGGTTTGAGTGGGTGGCACGGAAAAGAGATCGAGTTCACTGCTGGCACACTCGCAGGACTGGGGGTGTAGAAACGACATCTCAACTGAAAATATCTTTAGCTTCTTTCTTTACCTTTTTACGTCGGGTGACGACCTTATAATGACGTCGTTGCTTCTTACGACGCCCTTAATAGCCTGAGCCGGTCATCAGCGTGTTTATCTTTTGTTCAGCCTTGCGTTTCAGCTTTGTTCCAGCCTCGCCAACACGTTACCGTAGGGCCTCTTTGAAAGGACGCCCTTGATTGGCAACGTCGGAGAGCACGTCGATACCCGTATGAAGCGCCTGTTTTCCTATGGCTTTAGCGCCACTTTTCAGCAACGGTACGACGCTTTTGAAAAGACCACTGAAAAAACTTCCTATCCCATGCCCGCGTTGATAGGGAACACCGTGGTAGATCGAAGATATTCCTGTTCCAGCCTGGTCGACGTAGTATCTTTGGTAGGGACAGTTCATGTTGAGCAGCGTCGAAAATGAAGTTTCACGCACACTTTTCCAAACTCGAATGGTACAGGTTCACCCGTGTCTGTTCTTATATTGATTTCCCAGCTTTCAATTTCCCTTCTAAGCACGGGCATATAGTGCAACGGGTCGTAGCTAACTGTCTTATGTATGCCGTAGAGATAGTTTACGTTGTTGATACCGACGATACGTAACAGCGGTGCCACAATGTCACCCACGGGCTGAGTCTCTACGATATCCGTGTAGATGTACATTTGCGAGGGAAGGCCTAGTAGAATGTTGGCGGCGTACGGAGACTTTGGTACTTTTATCAGATTAGTCTTAGGATCGAAACCGAGCTGTAGACTTAGTTGACTGGACAGCGTCACCAGCTGTATATTTGGTGAAGAAGAAACAACTTCAACTTTTTTGTTGGGGTTTGTGTACTTGAATACAACTCCAGAATCCCCTTAAAAGCCTCTACTTCGTTTAGAGCCTTGATCAATTCATGAATAGTGCCGTAGTTTCCAGCAGAGATGTGATCCTTGAATATTTGTTCCACGCCGTTAGCGTCCACCCAGTTGTACCATACAATATTTTGACCCTCTGGGACGGTGGTGAAAGAACAGGGATATTGAAATTCGGCGAGAGCGACTTCCCACCGCCCGTCGAGTGTGAGACGGTTAGGAAGTTGCGTGGTGAAATTCGTGAGGGTATTTTTCGGGAAATATCCCATAGCGCTGTCGCTCGGCAAAGTGATGTAAAATTGGTCCTTCATGGTAGCGCGCTAACGTAACTGGCGGGAATCCAGGAATATAACTTGGCGGGGTAACCTTTGCACTGCACGTACACTTTCTTTCTGACTCCTTTACCCTTGACACGTAGTATTTTATCAGCTTTAAAAGTTTCAGGGAGACGTACGCGTTGCAATTCGGGTACGTAGAAGGTTCCCTCCACCTCTTCGCCGTCAAGATAGGTCAGTCTGTAGACGACAGGTTGTCGCATCACGACACTGCTGACTTTGAAAATCTCTTCGCTCCAATTGCTCTCGTAGCCCTTTTCAAACAGCATTTTGGATTTGCTAATACGCACCGTGTCGCCGACTTTGAGTTTCGGCCTGCTATCGGGATTTGGACTCCGCTTACCGTACAGATTATCTCTGACTTGAAGCACATTAGTTTCTGAAACGTCGGTGGGCGCCATCTTGATACTGGAATGTTTTGCGCCGTTGTAAGCGTCGACGAGAGTTTGGAGGACGTCCACATACCGATACGTGTTGTTTCGGGTAAAGTAGCGCCACATGCGCCCTTTCTGAGTTCTATTGAATCGTTCCACGACGCTCGCCTTCACGTCCGGATTATAAGTGGTGTAGTAATGCACGCCTTCTCGCTTGAGAAATTTCCGGACTAGACGTGCCGTGAACTCTGTCCCTTTGTCCGTCTGTAAACTTAGAGGTTTACGCCCACTTTGTTCGAAAATGTCCTGAAAGGCGTCTCTCACCACACTCCCCCTCTTGGACGGAAGCGTCCTCGCCCAGGCCATCTTGCTAAACACGTCGATGACGGTGAGCAAGTACACTGCACCGTCGTTGTATTTGGCGAGACTTCGCATATCGTTGAGATCGGCTTGCCAGAGATCGTCAATGTTTGACACCACGTACCGATTGCGTGGAAACTTTTTTAGCACCGGTCTGTGGAGGGTATAAGCGTCCTGCACACGAAGCCATTCTCTTACTTTGGCGGGATCTTTCTTTGACGCCTTTATGAGCGACGCCGCCATTGCAAACCCTGCAGGATGAGAAGAGTCGTAGTATATGTCGTCCATTAAGCTCGGAACGGCAGCCACCGGTTTTCGTCCACCCTCTTCTTCTTCTTCTGCGACGGTGTAAGTGGTTGTGGTACGGGCGTCGGATCTCTAATGGGCGCCAAACGTTTCGGATTCACAATAAATTCTTTCGGAACGTTTATTTTTTGCAGAGCCGTGAGAAACTCTCGCCACCCCCGTCGGTTCGCTGTGTTTTCTCGCTCTGACCAGATCGTTGATTAAATCCACGATATTGGATCCGTGGAGAGGCGTATCGTGAATACTCACTTCCCCTTTATCGTCCCAAGAGATAGCGCCTCGAGACTTAATATGTTCTAATAAAAGTTCAGCTTTTTTACGCGCCTGTACAGGTACAGTATTAAGTACGGGAAGTACAGACACTTCAGGGGTGGTGGTGGTGGTATTTTCAGGCGGTGGAGGGTGTTGACTAAAGTGTAGATAGCGCTGCAGCACTTGTTGGTATAGAGTCCATTTAGACTTGTCGAGTTTTGAAGCGAGAATTTTTTCCATCTCCTTGTCCAGCTCGGAGACCACTAGATTTTTGGCCGACGCCTCTTGTTGGTAGTGTTCTTCGTAACGGTGTAATGTTTCCGGGGACACCAATATCATCTTTTTCGTGTGTTCCATCATCTACTTGCTGAACAAGGAGCCGAGGACACCGCTGATTAACGGGGCTAAAAGTAACGGTAGGAACGCTCCTCCTTTATGAACGAGTAGTCGTCTCTTCTTTTTCCAGCACTCTCCTCGTTTGATCAGCTTGCGCAACACCTGCTTGTGTGCACGTAACTTTGTCTTCTGCGCATTTTTCAGCGGCACCCGCCCTTTTAAAGTGTTGTAGGCACACTCGCAAACGGCCTCAATCAGTTTCTTGTCGGCCGTTTTCAGCAAGGCGACGCGTTGGTGGGGGTTCATGCGATGCATCGCACGAAGCAGAGGGGCCTGCTTCAACACTTTGGGACTCATGGTTATGAAATGATTTGTAATCGGGAAGTGTCGGTGTTTTTATAACTTTTGCGTGGTAGGTACACGCAACACCCGTCTTTGGTGCGGGTTCTATATCTGAACCATTCGGGTGTACCTTGTTTGAAATCTAACAAGATATAGCCGTGGGGAGTACTTGTAGCATCGGTGTAGGCCTCTTGTAAAACACGCGGGTTTTCAGGACATACCTGGCGTGCAAAGTGTAGAATCTGACCTCTATCTCGGGGATTTTTATAAAGCACGATAGAGTGTGCGTTTAAAGAAATGTCTCTTTGGCCCCTGCCCTGGTGGAATATATTTTGTGTAAGGTACATGACGCTAATATTTTGATGGTGGCATCCTTTGGTGAAAAGATCGACGACCACTTCGTTGGCTTCACGCATCAGGTCGTCCAGGATAATCAGCTGCGGAGAGTCGTTACATGTGGCATCCATTTCCGGTAAACCCTTACAGAATATGACTAAACCGTCTTGTTCAAATCCCGGTTGCCATAGAGAATAATACCAGGTGATTTTATCAAATTTAACGTCACACATTGTTTTCAAGTTGCGGATAAAGTCTGCTACAAAATGTGACTTCCCGCAGCCTGAAGGGCCGCTGATGATGGCCGAAAATGGATGTTTCAACTTGTCCATAATGTTTGAGACTGAGCTTATAAGCTATATGAGCTTGTATTTATAGGATAGGAGAGAGGTGTTGGGTATAGACGTTAAAAAACACAAACATAACAATTTTTACAATATTTATTTGGTCATGAATATTTACAATATATAAAAATAATTGGTTTTGTTTACAATATGAGGGAATAGTGGCCTCGGTACTAAATAAAAATTTATACAAACAATTTATTATAATTAAAATATATACTAATAAATAATTGACTAGAAAAAATCAAGTAGGCGGAGGATTGCACTGGCAAATAAAAAAATATAAAAAAAAGTTACCCGGGTGCATAAAAAAAATATAAAAATATATGCTTGTTTTCTTGCAGAAAAAAATATGAAAAAAAAATCTTTGAAAAATGGTATGTCGGTGGAACTGTCTAGAGTGAAAGAAAGTAAAAGGTGATTATTCGGCCCGTCTAAATAATCACCTTTTAATCGTGGCGAGCGCGTTTGCAAGGACTCTGATACCCAAACGGCAACGTATTATAATCATCGATTATCCGGCGTTTGGTGTACACCGGCCCGTAAACCTTACTCTGCGAAACGGTACATACAGTCGCAAGACCTTTTCTTATAATTTTGTGCGGTATCTGTATGTACCGTTCCGCGGCCTGTTCGGTGACCATCGCTTTCAGAACGTCAAAATTAACGTCGTTCCGGTTGCCGTAGTTTATGGTGATCCCGCGAACCTTGCACACCGTTTTTGTTTTGGCGGGATCGCCACCGACACAAATCCGGTACGCGTAATTCTTGGGACCGCCAGATACAAAGGCGTCGATGTTGCTTCCCGGCCCGTAATCCTGAAGTTCGTCAGTGAGGTCACCTAAAAAGTCTCCGGTCGGTGGACTCTGATCGCCGGGGCGTTCCGTGAATAGAACGCTATCCGTGTCGTGATACAAAACGCGGTCCCCCAATTGTTCAAGGATGCCGTATAAGTGCAACCTAGCCATAGCAGTCGTGTAGGACGCCACCGCCACACTCGTGTTTGGGTTAGGGCGCAACGCGTCACGCGTATCCTTGTAATTGAGGTACATAACCTCATCATTAACATCTATGACATGTCCACGGTGATGTACGGATCCGTCAGGTACTTGTGGACGCCCTGATAGTCGTTGACAACGGCTACGTGTGGTAAATCGGGTCTTTGCCCAAATTTTCCCCATAACGAATTTAAAAAGAGTTTAGCCAGTGTGCGGAGACCGGGGTTTTTACACACAGAATCGAAATCGAGTTTTACCCCTTCCCTTTCCTCATAATTTTGAATGTAAGCTAACTTTTCCTCTCGTGAGGTGCACCACTCTGGCCATCCGCTGGCTTCTTGTTTAATTTTCAAAAAAGTATCGATGTAGCCGTGAAACAGCCCGCCAGAACGTGTCTGACGTTCGTAAACAGATACATCGTACTCCCACACTTCGTGCACTGCTTCAATGGTGTAGCCTTTCTCAACGGCTTTCCGGATCTCGTCAATCACCCAGATGCCTGTCAACCAGCGATCTTTTTTGTCGTTGTGCCGACACGCGTCTTGGTTTTTCTCCTCCCCGCATTTCATTCACAAGATGAACATCAACTTGTCGTGCATCCGTGTAGGCAATACGGGCAAGAATAAATCCCGCGGAGGCGTCACTGTAACTTTGGCTATGCCTTCTACTCGATCTATAGCGGGACAATTTGGCTCCAAGTGAATTTTGGGGTAGCCGACTGGGTATTTTTTGTACTTGCAAACAACGAACACACGTCCAAGTACCTGATCTTCTCTCCACAAGAAAGGTCAGCGTCGTGGAAGAATTTGATACAATTTGTACGCCCGCCAAAGAATGCATCCCTGGGGCTGAGGGGCTCCTTGGTATACAACTCGTGCCGGAGTACAAATCGCTGCAAGTCCTTGTCTGTGCGTTTCATCGCGTTAAAAGAACACTCCCACATCTCTACGACCGTGTAGCCGGCGTTCTTAAACTTTCCACACAGGCCATGGTCGCTTCATAGCGCGTCTCCATGGTCTCGTGGGGGCTGTTTTTTAAGGGGGTGGTCCTGTCCGGATAACAGAGCGGACACCCGTGCCAATAGCAGCCCCAGAACTGGAAGACGGTGGTGGTATCTCCAGCTTTAACAACGCCGTCTACACGTCGTCCTAACACGTATTCCTCGCGGCCGTTACCCGCATGAAGGATAGAGACACCGCGTTGATGGGCCTCCCAGCAGAGCCATTGTACTGCGACGTGCGACTGTTGGTCCGCGCACCGGTAGCCACCGTTAGGGACAATACCGACGGTATTCTCCTTAAGATGGCTTCGGCGGTAAACCAACATTGCCGCTCCAGTGATAGTACACGCCTCTCTGAAAGGATCCACCTTTGCTTTCTCCACGAGCATGTCTCTAAGCTTTAGGCAGGCCTTCCGCAGGATCTCTACGTCTTTCACGCAATACAGTTCCAGCTCGCGGTTAAAATCAAAGACGTAATTTTCTTTGACCAACGCGTCATACCACTTTTCAAAGCGCTCCTTTCCCTCGACCGTCATCTCGCCGACGCCGTAGTCCTCCTTTGGCGGCAAGGGACCCCTATACCCGCGTTTTCTTTTTTGTTGAAAAAATGGGGGAAATGTCCCTTGGCCAAAGACTCGTCCAAGCCGAACGTTTTGGGCATCTTGGACAACGACATGGGGAGAAAGTTCAGCGAGTCAATAAAGTGGAGCGGGCCGTAACGCATGGACATGATTTTCCCACCGTTCATTATAAGTTCTGGAGTCCATTTTTTCACCTCCATAATGTATTTTAAAATGAAATTTCCGTCATAGCCCTTGGCATTATGGGCTAGGAGGGTGATGTCTTTAAATTTTGAAGCTTTAATTTGCTCTATAAATCCGAAAAATTGGGCCATTGTGGCATCACCCTTGAATATGCGAGTCCTATCGCCCCCGCAATCGGTACAATGATTGTCATTTGCATCTATATGAAGACAGGCCTTGCAACACGACTGCACGACACAAAAGTTAGGTTCGTGCAGGTACGTGTTGACCGCACCTTGAAGAGGCGTTTCTTGTCTGCATTCAAAATCGTAAAATACAAACATGATATTGCTCTTTTCCAGTGACGGCTTTGCTGGGGCCCGCTTCATATAACAGAAATGCCCAAAAGGGCGATGGGTCTCGCATACTCTACAAAAAGTCTCATAACACCTGTGTGAAAATTCTGCTCTTTCCAAACTGAAAAATTGTCCACATACCTCGCAAACCTTTTTGACGTCACAGACCGACATGCGACCCCTGCAAAAACCAGGACGTTTATGGTTATCAAAACACTGCTGATTTGAGAACCGGCGCCCGCAATCTTTACAGGTCACAGATCGGCCTCCACTACAGGCCGGTTTAGCGTAGCATATTTTGCACGCGGATTCGCATTTGTGTTTGTTCTTATGATCAAACGGCACACGGCACTCGCGGCAAAAGTACCCACACTTAAATGCGGCTGTCAAGGATGTTATGATGTCAAAATGGTTTTGCTTGTCGTCGTGAAAATACAAATCAAGGTGCCCCTTAAAGGAATGTTCGGAGGGAGTAGGCCCCTCAAATAGGACCTGTCTCCCCCGACGTTCCCTGAACACGGTGATTTTGTATTCGGTGAGGTATGTTTGAAATTGTTTCAGTTCGGTGAGTCCACCACCTTTCAAAAGATTCACACGGGCATCACGGCATGGTTCCTCTGCTTTGAGTTTTTGAATATTACGGCCCTTTTTGATCTGCTTAAAGGTGTTCACGTTCATGCATCCCGGTTCTCTTTTAACGTCACATATAGACTTGGTGACAACCAATGCACGGGTGAGGCAAAGTGTGTCACCATTTTGAATAGTAATTATTCCTTTATTATTACGGCTATACGTGGTAGCGGGAGCGAGTTTATCACATTTATGATTACCCCTCCCGCGCGGCTCTTTAAAGTGGTGTAACTTGATATACAGAGGGGATGAAGTGAGGAACGATACATTGCTTTGTAACACTCGTTCTACATTAGAGAGAACAGCCTGCGCGTCAAGCTGCTCTGCTCGTCTAAAGGAAACGAACACAGGTCTTGACGAGGAGTCTGTGTTGACCAATAGTAGACCTACGTGATCCTCGGCGCTAACTCCATGATCCTGGAGACGTCCAAGCAAAGCATTGATTTGCTCCTCGAGCCAGGTTTGAGCGTCACGATCGCTCCCCGGCGTCCCTAATTGTATGATCAATTCACGACCGACATAAAAAAACCGCCTCAATTGCTTAATTCTCTCTTCGACGATTCGGAGAGGGACGCCTTGAGGCAACGCTCCTCCTACCTGATAAACCGGGCCACTACTCGGTGCCTAAGACAGGCCAGCGATGGGTTGCGAGGACTCCCTCGGGGCTCGAACACCGTGCTGAGGCGTTGCGGCAGCGATGGTTGTCGGTGGGCAGCCATTTTCCCCATCCATTTCAACTATAACACACGTGTGTAATAAATACAAAGGTTAAACACACATGAATAGGAATCGAACCCGGGACCCCCTCGAAAATTGTGTGTGTAATAAATACACCCTAGGACTTACAATAATTTATTATTTGTAAGAATATGTGACTGGCTGTTTAGAATATTAGCTGTATATGAAGTTGTTAAAGAAAGTCTTGCAATAAACTATTTGTAAACTCTACTATAATTACAGTCTTCCCAATTCATAATCTAATAGCGCAGTGCTAAAAATGTGTTGAGTATTATAGATCCTTCATCACCACTGGGAATCGAACCCGGGATCCCCCCTCGCAAATTGTGTGTGTGTAATAAATACACCCTAGGACTTACAATAATTTAATATTTGTAAGAATATGTGACTGATTGTATATGAAGTTGTTAAAGAAAGTCTTGCAATAAACTATTTGTAAACTCTACTATAATTACAGTCTTTCCAATTCATAATCTAATAGCGCAGTGCTAAAAATGTGTTGAGTATTATAGATCCTTCATCACCGCTGGGAATTTTTCCATTCTCCATCTATGCAAATGTGTGTACACTTCCTATAATTTTGGCTTTAGGTTTAAGTGGATAATTTAGTATGTCAACAAAATATAGTTTCAAGCATTAAATTCCAGGACACCCTTGACAGGTATTCAACGAGCGTTGAAATGTGTATAGAACGTTTTCTCTTCACCCAACTGTGGGTAAACTTACCTTTC
Source organism: Timema cristinae (assembly GCA_039000515.1). NCBI lineage: Eukaryota > Metazoa > Arthropoda > Insecta > Phasmatodea > Timematidae > Timema > Timema cristinae. The sequence goes on from JBCFYV010000100.1 coordinate 1,051,553, forward strand.
ATTATTCTACCCCTATAGTGTAGTTATAGCCGCCATTTTTTTATATGTTATATGTACGGGTTAACACAAGTACCAATTTTCCTGAGTAGATGGCACAGAATAAATAGCAACGCATATGTTACCCTACACTATTTACTATATATGTTACTCGCAGGCAAATAGTGTGTATAATTCTATATACATCACACAGTAGACCAGACTTACGTTGTTGAGGAGATTGGGGTTTGATAACTCTACAAAGGTGGATGTAACAAACACAGTTCTTTTAAACGTTAATTAGTGTGCGTGTATTGATGCTGTCCTAGAATAAGTAGTTAACACATTATTTTAGTGTTTTTTTACGTAAACCGTTTTAATTAATCTCATCATGTGTGTATTTGTATATACATATCTGACAGCTAGAAGAACTTCCTAGATTAAATCTCATGTATTAATACGCCAAGTCACTTGCTATACATACAGACACTAGTGCTGAACACAGGGCATTAATGAGAGAGCGGATTTTTTTTGTGAGTGTTTATTGACAAATTTAAATTATTTTATAGATTAACTTTGTTGGGAATTTGGATTTGTAAATAGTGGTTTAAACCGTTTCGGGAATTGAACCCCTCCTTCCACGCGAATGATAACTCTACAAGGGTGGATGTAACACACAGTTCTTTTTAAAAGTTAATTAGTGTGTGTGTGTGTGTGTGTGTATTGAATATGAGTAGCTAGCACATCGAGTTCAAGGAAATCCTGAAGTTAAATTATAACACACATCAGATTAGGTTTTGTTTTAATTAATCTCATCATGTGTGTATTATACATGCACTGATTTTCTAAGGAATGGACATATCTGACAGCTAGAAGAACTTCCTAGATTAATACGCCAAGTCACGTGCTATACATACAGACACTACTGCTGAACACAGGGCATTCTGTTTTTTTTTTAATGTAATTTAAATTATTTTATAGATTAACTTTGTTGGGAATTTGGATTTGTTAATAGTGGTTTAATTTATCAAACCAACATTTTCATCTATGCCCGGGAATTGAACGCGGGACCCTGGCTCAACAGACTTTAAATATAATTGTTCGAAACATACGCGTTAACAAAGGTTAAACCCACATTTTCAGCTGTACTTTTAACGTCAGAGTTGTTGATACGACATAAATACCCGCTCGTCTCCCGTCGCTAATGACAGGAGAAATTGACTGGTTTCTGTCTCTCTCTCTAGCAAAATATATTATTGCTTGGGTTTAAACTGAACAGCTGTAGCGAGGAAGTCAAATAAGCTTTCTATTTACAAGTATAGTCGATACTCACTTAAGAGTTGATCTAGTAGCTCAAGTTCGGTCAAAACATCGGCATGAGGGATGGCTGCCGTGACGTCAGTTTGAACCCCTAGCGGCGCCTGCACACCATCCCGGATCTCCGGGCTATCCGCTCGAGCTCGGCCAGAGTGGCCGACACGTCGTCCATCTTTTGGGCTGGCGGCGACAGTGGTGCAGTGTCCCAAAAATCTGAAATTAATTAAATACATATTAATTACTATCACAGGGGCAAAAAACTACACACCAATCATGCTCACTTTTAAAGCCGGAAATTACCCGCCGTGCAAATCGCTTCCTCTGTGAAAAGCCCCAACAGATCTGATGGAGACCGCGTTTGAATAGTTCCTGCAGGCGCCGGTGTTGTGTCTTCTTGGAAGTCTGTAAAGAGCAAATACCTCTGTACACCAAAGACTTTTTATCATGTAAAATAGTTACCCCTTAATATATACAAAACTTTTAAACTTACCGAACCAGTTTTCAAGATCGTCAAAACTCATCTTGATGTTTATAGGATGAAATCACAAATTATATTGAACGAGTGTAAAGATCTCGAGGTCTATTTATAGTCGTTTGCTTTGTTACACAACCACAAAAAAACAGGGATGTTTACAAACCCTCACGAAGTCCTCGTCAAGGCTATTGGGAGGCAATCAACATATCCAAGGTGACTGGAGGGCTATAGACCGGTTTTCATATGAACGGATTTTTTTTTAGTTACGTCGAATAAATATATATTTTAGAATATCCTTGTTTTATTAGACGCTACCACCAGGGAACAGCGCTTGAACCGGGGGTTACCCCCGCGGGGAAAGAAAATGGTCTATAGTTTTTTTTCATACTCTAATATTAACCTTCATATGTCCAACGACGGGGAGCGAGGGGTTCCCTCGTGCGTCACTTGTTATCGGGGAACAAGGATGGCAATAACAACTAAAAAGTGTATAATATCTGTGTTTTATTCACTCTCGATCATCAATAATGAATAAGCAATTATCCATTCTTGAAAATCGATTCGGGGGAACACGTACTATCCCTTCATACAGAAAATGGTCTATATTAACCTTACTAAGGAAAAACGGACTATATGTTTACGATGTTTACAATGCCGGGGAGCGAGTACAAACTTGTTCAACGGTTTTCGTATGAAGGAACTTTTTGAAAATACAGGAGGTCTGAGTTCAAATCTCGCTTGTCCATCCCCCAGCACACATCAATAATCAAAAGGTGCGATTCAGTTAAGCTACTATAGAGTATAGTGGTTTTTTTTGTCCTTCCTAAAAAATATCCGTGTTTTAAACCCTCTCGATCATCGATCACCAATTATCCATTATTGAAAATAGATTCGGGGGAACACGTACTATCACTTCCTACAGAAAATGGTCTATAGTTTTTTCATACTCAGATATCACCCTTCCACGGACTATATGTTCACGATGTTTACGAAATACTCACACATCGCTCACAATAACAACACGTCCAAGGTAAACAACAACACGTTCAAGGTAAACTGGAACGAGGGGTCGACCACAGTAGTCATCGCATTATTGGAAAAGACAAAACACTTGATCATAGTAGTTTATTATCCGTAAATATATATATATATATATACATATTATGTACTGGAGTTTGAGACATTAAATTTTGAAAGATAAACATTTTAATACCGAAGTGAATTTTTAAAAGAGTGACGAGCCTACTTAATAGTTAGGCTTATTACCTTGTAAGCCCAGAGTGGGATGCGTAACTATACTCTGGACTCTAACCATTATATACCCTACGGTAATCATGTGTTCTCAGTGTTTCGAGAGATAGGGGGAAGGGGGAGTTTCCAGAACAGTGTCGATAGTCCACGAGCATCGGTCACAAGCACAAATATAGTCTATATAAGTTTAATTACACGCCCGATTGCACACGCACAGCTCACGCTCTGCGAAGTTCACTTATTAGCTTGTTCACTTGTTTGAAGGGAGGGGAGGCTTTCCCAACAAGACAAGCAGCGAGCCTCGAACTCTGGCTCACTTGAATGCGGATTTTGTAGCGGAGTGCATCTCAGGTTTATTGTAGACGAGTTGGAACGAGTCAACTGGGGCTGGCTAGGTGAGTGATACAACTTCTTCTGTGTCATGTTGTAACAAGGTTACAATATCTCTCCTCGGAGGAAGATGAAGTCGTCCTCATCTCTGGGTGAAAGAACGAGGGGGCACCACCCCCGACATACACAGCTGGCTCCGAAGATGATGATGATGCTGATTTTGTCTCAGGCCTTAGTAAACGGCAATTACCAGATATTATGAAGCACTTCAGTGACCCGTACATGAACTCCAGGGCAGACTCTTTTTCAGAATGTCCACTCCCACCCATGATGCTTTCTATATATTTCACAAGAGTTGGCGGTGACAGTGATAAACAGCTTTGCCTCACACCATGAATAGATGCGGCGCACGTTTTGGTTAGCTCGCAGATCTCGCATTGAAGCTCGGCGTCCAGTCACAGAGAGAGAGAAGGGGAGGTAGGCTGAACCAGAAGAAACAGAAGCATACTCTGAGAACACATAACACACAGGTTTACCATAACCACAATCGAGTTCACAAATTTTCAACCAAACACACCCGTCATTGGCACTCACGAATCCTATTGACATCGTATTTCAACAGAGGTCTCACAAAACCACATACAATTCATCGCCAAGAGGCGACACAGCAGTCGCAGAGTAAGCAAGTCCAGCCACAATCACTTGCCCTCAGGTGTTTTCCTTATCCGGAGAGAGTAGCTCTGATGGTGTCCCAAATGAAGAACTCCACATACAGAACTTAAGCACAATTTTTATTTTCAAATAGAAGCAGGTTATACATTAGTATTATACAAAGTAGAGACTTAAATTAAGTAAAGATGAAGGTAAGATAAAGGAGTGAACGAGCGAGATGAAGAAAGGGGTGAAGATTATTAAAGGGTGTGACAATAAGTAAAAGAGAGTGACAATAAGTAAGGGGGAGTGATAATAAGTAAAGGGAAGTGACAATAAGTAAAGGGGAGTGACAATAGGTAAAGGGGAGAGATAATAAGAAAAGGGTGCTGACAATAAGTAAAGAGGGCCTCTATATATATATATATATATGTTAAACAAATAAGAGCTATATTCATTATATACAACTATACATTAATTACGTGGCTTCAATACTTACTCATACATAAATTATTCGTTTAAAAAAGGGGACATCACATTAGTGGAGACCAATTGATGCATTACACTACGGCTTTCAAGTGGCTCACGTGCGCTCTACGCACCAAGGTGGAATCAACAGCATCTCTTAACATCACCGATACCGTGGTGAGGAACTTGTCTATTGACCAGGGAACACTCCACTTGTAGGCCAATTTTGCCGAAGATCTGTCGGCAGCCGAGCTAAGTGGAAAACACTTGCACACAACTTTGTCCCCAAGCTTAAACGAGACGGGAATGCGTCCTCGGTTGTAAGCTGAGGCTACCTTTTGCTGAGATCTTTGAAGGATTTTGAAATCTTGCTCACATTTTTCCTCATAGGAGCAATCGCTAGTTTTATCCAAGAGCGGGTCAATATCACAGTTGGTTAGCAAGGGGTGGTTCAAATACCTGTTGAGGAGGATTGAGGAAGGGGTGGCCTTGACTGACTCGTGAAACGCAGAGTTAAATGCGATGTTTAAAACACCAATATCCTGATCCCAGTGAGAGTGATCTTGGTGATGGAAAATCGTGAGGGCGATATTTAAGTTACGTTTGAATTGTTCCTCGTGGTTAGCCGACAGGTTTTAAAAGCTGGTGAACACGTGCTTGATTCCGCAGGAAAAACACAAATCCCTAACTGCTATGAACCTAAAACATGGCTCATTGTCACTCACAATGACCTTAGGGTTCCTAAGATCGCCCACACACGCCTACATGAAGAATTTAGCGTCGTCATCGCCTTATATTCCTTAGGGGAATGAGAACAAAAAATTTCGAAAAGGCGTCCATAGCAGCGAGAATAGACGTTTTACCCTGTGTGGATCTTCTCAGCGGCCCTACAAAAGCTATAAAAACCTTTTCCCAAGGCCTCTTAGCTCCATTTTCCGAGTTGAAACCCATTTTAGAATTACAAGTGGGCTTTGCTAACTGCCAAGGTTCATACTTGCGTACCCAGTCCCTAACGTCTTTGATGAGTGAGGCCATAAAAACTCTTTAGATATTTTACGTTCAATCTAAAAGACACCACAATGTCCACCAAGGAGTGAATCATAAAAATACCTGAGTAACATCAGCCTGAGTTTCTCGGGCACAAATAATCAAAGTTTACCTTTAATCCTAACTATTAGTAGGTTTTTATAAATTCCATAACTACCTACCTTCTCACCCTTCTTTAATCTATAAACAATCTGCATGTAAAATTGATCCACAGACTGTTGATCCTTAATAGAAACAAACGATTCCGGGATGTATGACGCATAACGAATTTTCTTCTCTATCGTCACCAACGGGCTCCTTATCCTCTGACATACGAGATAACGCGTAAGCTACAACATTGAGTATGCCGGCAACGTGGTGCGTGTGAAGCTATATCTGTACATTTTCCAGACCCACCAAATAATTTTCCCGAGTTGTTTAGGGTGGTTCCACATCCAACTCAATGTCATGTTGTCGGTGAATAAGTCAAACTGACGAAGCTCAAGGAAATCCGTGAATTTCTCTATACCAAAGATGCAACTGAGACATTCCTTTTCATATATGCTGTATTTCCTTTCAGTCGGGCTAAAAGTCCTGCTAGCAAATTTTACTTGCCTACTCCTTTCAGGCATCAGTTTATAGAGAACAGCCCCCAGTGCTACCGAAGAAGCATCAACGTGCAATTGAAATGGAAGGGAAAAGTCGGGTGTACGTAAGAAAGCAGGTGACACAAGGTGGCGCCTAAGCGCGATAAAGGCACTAGTCTTTTCGGGTCCCCACGTGAACGTGGCTCCTTTTCTCTTTAATCTGTTCAAGGGGTTAGCAATCTCAGAGTAGTAAGGGATGAAGCTCGCATAATAGGCGCACATGCCCAGGAAGCGCACGACACCCTTTATTTTCTTGGGTACAAGAAAGTCTAAGATCTGTTTGACCCGCTCGAAGTCGACGAGGAGTTTCCCTTCAGAAATAATGCAACAGAGGTATGGGACAGATCTTTTCCCCCAGCGACCTCCTCAGGGTTGACAGTCAACCCGGTGCTGCGTAGGCATCGTAATACAACTTCCACATGACGCAAGTGGTCTTCAAAGGATTTTCTGTAGATGCAAATATCGTCCAGATAATTGAACACAAAGTCATATATCAAATCAGCCAAGCTGTGGTCCAATACCCTACTAAATGCCTGTACCGCACAGATTATACCCAAGGGGACGCGATTGAACTCGTAGACCTGACAAGGGGTGATAAAAGCGGTGTACTTCTTGGAAGATTCAAAAAGCCCACATTGGAAGAAGCTGGCATTTAAATCAATAAGGCTGTAATATTTGGCTCCACCGATATGCTGGAAGGAAGATTCAATGCTGGGCATTGGATAGGGGTCGAAAACAATGTTTTATTAAGTTTCCTATAGTCGACAATAAGTCTATGTCCATGAAGTATCCTCGGATGATGAATTCGGGACTAGCATACGGTGGCTTTGATGCGCGAATAGCCCCTTTATCCTCCAGTTCTTGAAAAAGATTCCTAAGGATCTCTAACTTAGGCGGCGCACAGGAGTAAGGACCTGATATAACGGGAATGTGGTCCAGAGTGACATTACCGGATTTCAAAATGTCGCACTTCCCCCATCTGTCAGTGATGACGTCAGGGAACTGGCCAACCAAACGATTAATAGCCACGCGTTCGTCAACAACCGAGAATAAGCCTGGGGAACCATCCTCGATACAAAATTGAATACGTACATTTGGCTAAATGTTGAATGACATTTCCAAGAGTCCTAAATCTAACTTAACCTCTATGTCAAACTTAAAATTGTTCCCTAGAAACCCGCCTCGGTGGTGTAGTTGGCTAACGCGCTTGTCGTGTTGAGCTCGACTGCTGAGGACGGGGAGATCGAGGTTCAAATCTCGGTCGGGTGAACTGAGGATGGTTTTTCCTAATTGGTTTTCCACTCTCCCTTCACGCAAATGCGGGTTCACTGCCTTTAATTAAACCTTCCCAATTCTTAATCCAATAGCGTAATTAGTACTTAAAGCGTATAACCCGAACGGGTAGTAAGACGCGGTGCTAATATTATTATTATTATTCCCTAGAATGATATCAAAAGGTAAGTCCGGGACGATGTAAAATGGACGTTTCTGAGAAAAAGATTCTATTTTAACCAGGACGACCACCTGAGAGTTTACCACAATACTCTGACCGTTAGCAATGGCATAGGTTTTAGGAGCGACCAATTTGTAGTCGCATTTAACCTTGCCGTCCAACTTATGCAAAAACCTAGCACAAACAAAAGAATGACTGGCTCCAGTATCTAACAGACAATATCACTTCTCTCTTTCCACCTGTACCGTGATGACGGGGTGGGAATACGTGGATTAAGCAAGCTCTGCACGACTGAACCACGGTCATGGGCACGCCTTATCCCGTACTAGCACCATACGTTAACGCGGGCGTATGCGCCGACAAATATTTACTCTCGGAAATCAAGGTATTTTCCATAGCTGAGACAAGAGAAAAGAGATCCGCACTGAGGCTCTCCCAATACGACCAGCAGTGAGCCTCGAACTCTTGCTCAGTTGAATGCGGATTTTGTAGTGGATCGCATCTCGGGTTTATTGTAGACGAGTCGGAACGAGTTAACTGGGGCTAGCTAGGTGAGTGATACAACTTCTTCTGTGTCATGTTGTAACTTGGTTACACTACCCAAATGCCTTTCTAGATCGTTTACCAAATTTTCTTTTTCTTTTGCTGGGCACCGCGCTTGTGGGGCATACAATTATATCACCTAAACGTTTTTCTCTATTCGTTACTGCCAGATTTATTATGCTGCTATAAGTCACTACCATGTAAGCCTTTAACCCTTATATCACTATTTAAACTACTCTCATTTTCTTTCTTCGTAGTTTCCAAACCAACCATTATTTAATTCACTAATTCCCCTCTTTCTTCACCTGGTATTGATCAAGCCTAGGTCATCCACTCTCCTCTCATTAATCATATTCTCAATACCTTTTACTCTAAGTGTTCATATGTGAAAGTTCATAGTCCCTATTCATAACTCTTGTTTGTAAAAAATAGCTTTACCAATCCAGCATTTTATTTCATTTTCTCGAGTACTTTGGTTTATTTCAGCCACCAGATCACGAAGCCTGTCTAGCCTACACATTATTAGTGAGGCTGTCTCTTATAGATTCTAGGTAGATATTATTTTGGTGGTAAACTTTTCTAACTGAGGCTGCAGGTGCTGATTATGACTTATCTAATCATCACCAACCCTCACCCTCCCAGCCCACCAAGATGGGAGCCAACTCTCCCTATTAGAAATGTATTTATTTTTAAAACACACAAACTTATATACCTAATCATATCTTTCTTTTATGAAGTAGGTCCTCTTAAATTTTTCCTAAGATGGCCAACTTTGAGTAATGGAGAAATTAAGAGCAATTGGGAGATGGAAGACAAAATTATCCACATTTATTCAATTTTAAGCTGTATTGCGAGTGTAAGTAAATATAGAATTTAAAATTTTATTTATTAGAATTCATTTTATATTCTAACTAAGGGATATTTAAGTTTAACTCTCTTCATACGGAGATAGCCATCACATCATACCTTAGCATTCAAAGTAAACGGATACTTTCCATAATAATTTAGTAAAAAATTATGAAATAAAAACATTTGTGTCCTGTATTGATTTTACTACCACGTTTTATGTGTTTATATGGTACTGGGTTCTAATAATTGTTATCTACTTTTAAAGAAGCATTTATCTTGATAGTTAATATAGGAAGAAAAGTGCGTTCCTAAAATTTTGAAACATTTCTACCATTCTGCTTGTAAGAACTTTCAGCGGTAGGTCATCACCTGTTCAAAATAATATTTATTATGAGTGAAACAATAATAAGTCATAGGGGGTCACGTTTGAAGTCGTAGTAGGGTATGAATGATCAATTTTGTTTTTTCGACCACTCACTACCTTAAAGAAAAATTATTAGGGCTGATGCGTTGTCATGAAATAGCCAGGCATTACCAATGCTACCCTTACTTCCCCCCTTGAATGCCTTAATTTCTGTATGCAAAATATCAGGTCACCGTCTTATCCACAGTATTTAGATAGAAGAGAAGAGAAACAAAGTACTATGACATAGAGATTGCTATTTTCATGACAATATATTTTTTCAATCATTGTGGAGATGGACTCTTCGCCAAGATGATTGCTACTTGGTGTCAAGGCCATAGCCATAGTAATAGCTTAAATTCCTCATGCTGGACTTGGAAAGAAAGTTTTGTCTGCTCTTATTTATGTAAGAATATTCCTACACGCAGGAAACCAGTGTTTCCTCAGCTCCTGTCTTAGTCAATCGGGTGTTGGTCCGTTTCATGTTAAGTTATTTATTGAGACTGTGTTTTAATAAATCGAATTATAGGCCAACAGCGTTGATAGATGACGTTAATTGTTCAATGATTGTCCTCCAGTACGACCTTTCACCATTTTTCATAAATGTCTTAAATTCTGCTATTCATCCAACCAGAAAGTTAAGTTTAATTTAAAGATACTAAACAAGATTCTACCCATGACATAGAGGCGGAAACTCTGCCCATCATTGTGACCACGCTGTTTAGAACATCAGGTTATCGGGTACTTGCAATAGAGGGTAGCCCTCGAGCCCAAGGTACTGGGTTTGAGTCTGGAAGGAGAGTCACAAGTCTGTTAGTAAAACCAGTATATAAGTATTCCTCATTAAGCCTATTCACAGACGAGCTCGTAGTTCAAAATTCTTATATCTTTTTGTAACATCTTTTAACACAACATTTTGCTATTAGCTCTTATTGCTACTAAAATACCCTAAAAAAAAGTCATAAGAATACATACAAACCTAACCATCCATTTTTCCGCCGTCCCTATTCTTTACCGCAAGTTATCCGACATATTAGGCCTATGGAAAGGTGAATGTCAACATATGTGTAAATATGGCAAAATGAATGTAAATATTTATGTTTACATAGAGTTTGCATATATATATGTTTATATACATAAATATACTTAACTACGCCATTCCCTTTTTGGTGGAAAAAATTATGAATATCCTAAAAACCACTCCTTATTTAATCCATTCTCACTAACTTTCTTCACCTTTCCCTAAATAATTCCTTCTTTTCAACAATATTAATACACCAATTATACATGCCATCTTATTAAAACTATTAGTGATTCTCTTTTTACCGAATTCATCTACAACAAGCCACGTTTTATATGACCTACTCAATTATCTGGATCTAACATAATATATTTTCTTCGTCACTCGATCCACACTCATCATCTCATCATTCCCAAATTAACGTTAGACGTTCCTTTCATTGTATTTTATTATCTCTTACTGTACATACTAATATTTTCCAGATCTATCTCTTTGATATCTCTTTACAACCACATTAATACTACTATTGTTTCTCTCCCTACAAACACACTTGTGAAATCCATAAATAATATTGGTATTAACACACTTTTATATAATGCCATATATACCTCTTTCAATTTATTTTTCTAGTTTTGCAATAGTTCACATGCATCCAACTACTCTCAGAGTTACATTCCCCATTTGTCTATTTCACAATATATGCTTAAATTTTAACAGAACATTCAGCCCAGCTACAAAAAAGAAGATCCACTTTTAATAACAGTTTTCCACTTAAACTAGGTTGACAAAAACCATCACCCTAATTTTGGAGACGTTTATGACATTCTGCTCAGCAACACAAAAGCATTCACTTGTTCTAAAAGATTTTATTTATTCAAAACTGTTAATCATTTCCTAATTCATATTTATCAAGTTGATTACCTTAGTTTTGGAAACAATTTCACGAATAAACATTCTGCCAGTCGTCACGTTAAACCGATTTAATCCATTCTCCGAGTATTTACAGCTATTAATATGGTACTGTCTCTATAATAACAGCACTATCACATTCACAATAAGCATTTATGCAACTACCACATCCTCACACGTATATCTCATACACTCATCCATGAACACACGAATCAATCATGCTGACATAAAACAACCTTGACCAACTCTATTCAATATCAAACAATTACTTTAAAGCTCCACCCACAATAACACACGTTTTACTTCCAGCATACACATTTACAGTTGCATTTATAAATCAACTATCCACACCAAACTCTCTCAGAAAATTTAATAACATATACCTATTCACTCAAGAAATGCTTTCTTCAAATTAACAATACACAAAAAAAAAAGTCTGCCTTACAGCCATACATTTTGAAACCAATTGTTGCGATGGCAATATCTTGTTCAGGCTAATTTCACCTGGAATCAAACCACATTCTCACCTCAATCTATATCCGCTGTTAATCCACGTAACATGTCAATTACGACTCTTACAAATAATATGCCGGGAATACTCAACAAAATAATTGACTGAGCCTATAATTATTACATTCAATCTTATTGCCTTTGCCTTTGTACAAAGAGACAGTGATGGCATTCTTCCAGTCAATAGGAACGTTCGAATCCAATCACACACATTTATCAACTCACACAATCTTCCAAGTAGTAACATGCTCCCACACTTAAACATTTAATTTGTGATCCCATCAATATCCACATATTTTTCATCATCTAACAAGTTCATAGCTTTTAAAATTTCAGCCTCATTAGTTCTTTCATCCATCATAATTTTTCACTATTTTTTGATACCTTCTCTATGTATTCACAATAAAATTTCTCAAAATACTCCCTCTAAATTCTTATTCTGTTTTCACCAAAATCATCAGACCAGGTTCATTCTAATTGCCATAGGTCTTTCTTGCACTCCTTGTTTCAATACCTCGACCCAATTCCAGAACTGGTCTTAATTTATTTCAAAATCATTCTTCATTCTTTTTCCTTCATTTAATCTAATTTGGTTGAAATTCTCCTTTAATACTATATATTAATTCATAGATTTATCTTTGAACATGTCCCACAGCCTCTTTGTTCTGTTTCACTTTCCACGGCAATCATTCGTTTGTTTTCATATTTCTTTTCTCTCAAAGCCTTTTTCACCTGCTCATTCTCAATGCATCTTTTTTTAAGTTTACCACCACCGAAGCTCTAGACACATCTTTCCCACTCTAAACTGTGGCCTCTTATATTCTGTTTCAAGCACTTTCTATACCATTAGCATCTATTTCGAATCATTCGTATTTTTATCTAGTTAATTATTCACCCAGCAATCCTTTACATTGCACTCTCACAATTTTATCCTGACATTTTCACAATTTTATTCTGCTTTCTCAGTACTCTTTGTGGGAAATGTGGTGCACCTACGCGATATGTTATGCCATGTAAGTCACAAAAATCTGTATATTTTTTAAACGAAAAGATTTACTGCCAATATTGATACAATAAGTTCTGGTAATCAAAATCGAGCAAATAAAACCATCAGGGCTTGAATTGTGACTGTTGTGGTTACTGACAGCATTTGCAAATTTCTAGCTACTTAGAATAAGCGTCGATTATCATTAAATAGGTTTTCCCATTTATGGGCCCCAAAACATCCAAGTGTATACGGCTCCAAGGTTTTTCTGGCCATGGCCCTGGAATAAGCTCACACCTCTCAGTGGAACCTTGTACTTTCTGGCATAGACCACAGCTTAAAACCAAATTATCAATTTCTTTGCCAAGTCCTGGCCACCAAAAGTAATTTTTTCCCATAAGTTTGGTTTTAACTATTCCAAAATGTGGTTTATGCATTTCTTCCAAGATCTTATTTCGTAAAGCTACATGAATTACCATTCTGTGTCCTCGGAAAAGGCATTCTTGATCTATTTATAATTCACTAGATACCAACTGAAATGACTTAAGCTCCATAGCCACCAATTTAGGCCACCCAATTTGAATAAACTTTATCACTCTACTCAAGATTTTAGCTTTTACACTCTCTGATCCAACTATTATGAAACTCTTGAGAGGCTGGAGAAATACCAAAAGGACATCTATTATAGCAAAATATACCTTTGTGGGTACTAATAGTAACTAGTTCTTTGGAGTCCTCAATTAATTCCATCTGTTGAAAGGCATTTTTGAGGTCAATTTTGGTAAAAGTAGTAGACCCTTGCATTGAGTAAAATATATCATTTACTTGAGGTAGGGGATGCCTGTCTACTTCTAAATATGGGTTAAGTGCTACTTTAGTCACCACATAATCTAACAGAGCCATCAGGCTATACTAGAGGCACTATTGGTGTTCCCCTTTTACTATATTTAATTGGAGATACAACACCTGCATCTTGAAGCCTCTTAAGTTCTAGCTCTACTTTAGGATTCAAAGCAAATGTAAAGTTTCTTGGCTTGAAAAACTTTGGTTCTGCCCCTGGCTTCAACTTGAGGGACATTTTTACCTCATTAAAGGTGCCCAATTTGTCAGTAAAAACCTCTTGGTACTTCTGAATCATTTTATTTTTGAGTTCAACACTTGGCATCACTACTTAGTCACTTGACTGAACTTGAAACCAAAGATATGAATGAAATCTCTCCCTAAGATAAGAGGAACTGTATCTTTTTTACCTGACCTTTAAAATCAAATGGAAGTGAACATCTTCCTAATGGAATTATTTGAAGGTCTTCAGTGTAGAATTTAACTATCTCATTTTTCTTTATAATTTGTAACTCCTGAAAATGTTTCTTGTATAACCTTTCTGACATAGCACTGCAGGCAGCCCCAGTGTATAAATGTCCAATCATTTGAACACCATTTAGTGTAACCTCAATACTGAATGGTAACCTCTCAGCATCAGAGTGATTGAGGCCAAAAAAACTAAATATTTTCTGTCCTCCCTCCTCTGTTTCCATAAGGTTATAGGTGACCCGCTTGAATTTTGAAGGACAAATTCTTTTTAAGTGCCCCCTACATTTACAAATGGCACAAATATAATTGCCAAACCTGAACTGTGCTGTTGAGTGATTTGTAAAACTACAAACAGCACAAGGAGAACAGGGATCAAAATTCTGTTTGGGAGGACGATTATTTCTGCCCCGTTAACCAGCGGCCATTTGAAAATTTCAGGTTCCCTTTTAACATCTATATCTTCGAAAAATGTGTTTGCAGCAATAACCTGCTGAGCGATCTCCCTAGCTCTGCTAATAGTTAACTTGGTGGGGTCCTTGGTAAACAAGCATTCTTTAACTTTGTCTTGTATACCCATCACAAATTTGTCAAGAAGAGCAAAATCTAGGTGTGTTCCAAACGTGCAAATGGAAGCCAGATGCTGAACTAGAGTGGCCCAGTCTTCTACTGATTCATTAAGCCCACAACATGCATTATAAGATGCAGATCCTTCCTTAAAAACCGAAACCACAGGTGAATAGTGTGCATTTAACAGAGCTATAAAATCCACATACCTTTAGTTTCAGGAGTATCGGGCACACATAAATCTATTATCAACTTAAAAGCAACCTGATTTTGATGACTCGTTAGCGTTTCAAACTCTTTAGCTTCCAATCCATTAAGCTTAATAAAATTCGCCAACTTCTTTTTGAAAAGATCCCAGTCGTCCTCAGCAGGATTAAATGCCCTAAGATGCCCAATATAACCAGCCATGGCCGACATTGATTTTAATGAACTAAGTTACTTGAGTCCCATCCTCGTCGCCAATGTAATGTTTCTAAATTAGTTTAGATTTGGAGGTTCTCACAGCATAGTCTGTTAACTATTTATTTTACATGACATCAATAAATCATTACATTTAAACACAACTTCCTAGTTTACTGTTCCTAACACAATGATCATCAACAGATGTTTTTACCATGTCATGGATTACAGATATCACAACTGTTCAAGGTATTGAAGTTAAGATCCAATCATTGAACATTCCATTTGTGAATATATATATATGAATTCTAACTTACTAGCCGGTTAATATTTATATAATTATGGTTAATACATCATATTTTTATTGAATCTGTGATTATGTAGTATTAAAATTATTCAAAGAATAAAAGAAGATACATATTTTGGGTGTAAGCGTGACGTAATATAATATATCACATGTATATCTACATGCGAATTTGAAGCTATTTATGATAATTATTTAACTATCAGTTTAATATCTAAATTAATTATGATATAAATGTTGACATATTTTATTATGTTTAGAGACGAAGTATTATCTCTTGATTTATTTTGACCTCACTAAATACAATTGGAAATAATAATGATGTCAGATAAATAAATAACTTTTATAATAGCTTTTAACACCTTAGAGATAAAAAATTAAATTTAATGTTAAGATAATATATTATAAATAATTATTTCTAAGCCATTTAAAAAGTGATTAATGTGTAAGCGTATAGTACAATAAGCAGTGAATAAGTAATAATTTGTTATTATTCGTATGGAGGAATGTTTGTTTAATATTTTATATAATACATATTGCTAGTACCAGATTCTCTTTAAGTTAACCAATTAAAAGTTAAATGTGTCCAGTAATCTTATATCATCGGTTAAATATACAGATAAGATTTGTTTAACCTTGATTGATTAATTCTATAGATTTTGAGACTATATTGTAATGTCTCAGTGCTATGTAATATTTGTGGAGAGACAAAACAACACAATAAATTAAATATTATGTTCAGTGATTTTATTTAAAGAATAAAATTACATTTACTTTTAATACTTCAGTGATAGTAAAAATGAAGGTTATTTGGTTTTGTGTTATTCTAGTATTTTCTAGAACAAATGGGTAAGTTTAAAGTATTAAAATCTAACATATTAGGTTTGTATAATAAACTACTTTTTAATTATCCCACTTTCATATATAATTTTTTTAATTGAAATACTTTATTTTAAACTTAAAACACACATTTTGGTTAATGCGATAAAAAAAACTGTATTTGTAATTGCATATTTTTAGTAAATCAAAAATCCATGATAAGTTTCGATATTAAACTCTAATTAAAGGCTGAAAATATTTGATTGCATTCATATTAAGATAATACTTGCAGAGAAGTTATTATCTGAAATTACAAGATAATTTCGACCAGTTTAAGCAAAATCTAATGTTAAAATAAAATCACTATTTTATCAAATTTATTACAAATCTACTAAACATTATTTTAAATAAAAAAGACCTCGTTGTTTAAACTCGCTAGTTTGTTATACCACTCGATTAGCGATGTTAGTGCCAATACATTGGAATATAGGGTGTCATGTGATCAGAACAATGAGCTGTCTGGCCATTAATCTAAACTTTCTAAACCGGAGCTGCTACTTCTTTATTCAAGTAACGCCTCATTTGTCCTCAGAAGAGCGATATTGACCCCATTACCGACACATTGTTTCACAAACAAATTATGCACGAATATGTAGTAAAGAACTTTTACCATTAAATAGTATTAGGTTATTTATTCTTTATCCAATTTATGTTTGTATTGTACATTTATTGATAAATATCTTGGTATATTACTAAAATATTATCGATAGTTTGTAAACTTAAAAATTACTGAAATTTTTGAAATATATATACATAATGATAGAAACATTAATATTTGGGCAACTGAGAATATATTAAGATTTTAAGATAACTAAACTGAAAATTAGATTTTCAGATAGATAAAAAGTGTAGTTTGTGTTTACACATTAAATGGTAAGCACCAAAATTGACTATAAATAATTAAATTATTTTGTACATTTGTAAAAGTTGTATTGTTTATTTTTTTTTGATGTATTTTAAATATATTACTCTCTCTAAAGTGTCTTAAAATGTTAACCAATAGTAGATCTATGTGGCCAGACTGAGATAAAATATAGATAATTATTTTACAAATAAGTGCTGTGAATTAATTATATATTTAGTAATTAAATTCCAGCACTTAAGTAGTAATATAAAGTAAATATATATAAAGTTTATATCTAGTATCCTTTACGTTATATTTGATGTATAATTTAAAGCGCTTACATATTTTCAGCCTTTTTAGAATTACCATAAAATTATTTGTATAAGGAAAAAGCCCCAAATTATTTCACTTATAAGGGTTTTAAAATATACTTTGCTTTTAATTTTGACAAATTGTAGTGAATTTTTAAATAACACTTTATAAATAAATAAGTTGAGTGGACCTACATTAACATTACATTTAGTAATAAATAGTTGTAAATCAAATTTCAATATTTACGCCAAATTATAAGTTATGGAGAGAGAATATGCTTGTACGATTAATATTGTATATGGCTAGTGGAATGCCAGGTCACCGCCGTGGTTCGGATTCCACGTTAAACTGTAGGTCCTTCATTTCATCTCACAATCACCCTACCATTACACATTAGAGTAAGTGTGTATAACCCGAACGGGTAGTAAGACGCGGTGCTAATAATAATAATATATGGCTAGCACTCATACTTCTAATTAGTAACTTGTACAGACACAACAGCAACAATTTATTTTTGTTATAAATATTTAATAAGTGTTACCTAAAAACGGTATTAAAACCCGAAAGTTTTAGTTTAGCGCTCCAATATTCTAAAACTGAGCTATCCAGGTTTCGTTCTATGCTAAGGGTAAATCCACAATTATATTTCAAGGCAGAATCTGTGATGGACAAGTTTGAACGATGAATGAAGTATAATCCTCAGCATGAGATGAATTCTGGAAAGTCCAGTAGTAAACCATTGGAGAGCTAAGCGAAATATACCAGGTTTGATTCCCGTGTACAGGTGAGAGTTTCTGAAATGCACTAGCCAAATATATACTGATACTTTGTTATTGAGTATAACATACCAGCCTATTGTGCAGATTCCCAAGACTAACCTTGTCTGTTATTTTGTTATTTAGACCTAATAAACTTGACCGCTCCGTTATAATAATCCCTTATAGATCTTATTTATTAATCTACTTGTGACTATTGGTAGGTTAACTGTGTCGAACAACTTCACCATTGACGTCCAGAGCTATGCAGAGGAAATGTATACAAGCCTGATACAAAGAGCCGTGGCTGCTGTGGGAAATGGTCGAGTTTATTTAAACAACACAGAGATTGATTTGGTATGGTACTATTATATTCGATTATTAAATATATTAATATTATTACGTAAGTTTAATAATCACAGGTATTTAATTTATCATGGAAAAATGATCTAAATGTTAATAGAGGGCCATTGAATATGAAACATATGTTTGATTAAAAAGTCAAAAAACGAAATTTATACTAAGGTATCCAATTAATAAAACTGACATTTATGTAATTATAAGAATCAGTTATGAATAGTTTATCAGTAAGTGGTTTAAAAAAATTAGAGTATTGGGTTGTACTGGTCTTATAAAGAAGTACATATTTCAACCTACAGTATTTTTTGGTTAAATATGTATTTAAAACTCACTATTATATCCATATATGTATACCGTGAGTTCAGCGATCTTTTGATAGGCGTGGACAATTCAAGTCTTATTAAATAAAGCTTTTATTTATGTCGTATTTGATTAAAAAAACTTGACACGGGTGGCAATCCCAAGACTTTTATTTTGTGTCAAAATATGATAATATTGATCCATTCTGATTTGTTTCGTAACCACCAGGGGAATATACCCCTGTTTTCGAAACTAGCCAGGTTAGTTTAGCGGTATAAAAGTGGCACGAACACACAAAAATACTGTTTACAAATGACATATCCAGACTGTCGTTTTTAATTTAATTTAATTTATTTTGGTTTGGTTATGATAACAGATTTTGTGGACGTTCATAACGAATAGGTTTGGGATGCACATCAATTATAAAAACTTCAATTTGGTTCTTATTACAATACATACAAATGAGGATAGGTACCTATAGTGGTTTTAAATAACATTAAATAATTTTAAAATAGGTTTAATTTATATAATAAAGGTAGCTTTATAGTATACAAATATAATAAACATACCGTATCATTATTGTTTTTTGTATTCCAATATATTTATAAATATACTGTAATCACTAATATTAATTTGTATTTGCTTGGTCTATGATTGTTTTTTATATTAAATTTTTGTTTATAGGCAAATAGCTATTTGCTGAATCTAAACAATCGGTACGTGGAAGATATAACTACTTTTAAAATATTCGGCGAAGCTACTCAGTTTGTGAATGCAACGTCACAGAACCCGGTTATACTTATAAATTTTCAATATCCTGAACTAATGGTAAGTAAATTACTCAAGCATATAGTTGTTCTTAAATTAATAAATACTTTATATTAGATTTTAAGTTTAACCGATTTGAAATAATTTTAAATAGAATATCTGTTTAAAATAGGTACTCAAATTGAATTATTTTATTCTACAACAAACCTTAAAATACACTCTTTATAATTTAAACAAATTTTCTTAGGAAACACAAACATTTTTTATGAAATAAATGAAATAATGTATTTATATATTTAACCACCTTGATTTAATTGCTGCGTGGTGCTAGTGAGTCGAAGATATTTATTATACATGAGTGGTTTTATCAAAAGGTATAAGTTATTAACTTTACCCTATTGTACAGCTAATTATATATTTTTAATACATAATTATTTTATGAAAATGATACCTAACAATAAAATATATGAGATCACAGTAAAACATATTTTTATCACGCTAAGTCCGATATAAAGAGAATCCCACATTTGTATTGATATTTGGGTCTAGTTTATAGTACACGATTTGAAGAACACGAAACAAATATTTGTACAGTGTATGTAGTTTATAAATATTATTATAGAAAGATATTAATAAGATACATTGATATAATTTTATATTTGAAGAGTTAATATTGTATTTTGACCATATAAAATATTCTCTTATTTACTACACCCATTACACATTATTATGGTTTTTAATGTCAAAAATCGGAAGATTCAAATTATAAAGAAAGATCATTCCCCAAGCTTACACTAACTAAAGTTATAATTGAATATGTATCATATAATTAAACATAAATTTGATATTATATTTATGATATTTTTTAGTAAAAATATTATAAGTTTCTAAAATCGTGGGGCCCCTTAATATGATAAGGCTGTTGGAATCCTTGTGACCCCTAGTAATTAACATATTTCCACTTAGAAATGTTGGTCCGATAGATTCACTAGTGGCTTCCTCCCAATTGAATATTTTAGAGATAATATAATGTACTATTGTATGGGTGTATTTGATTTTAACTCATTTTTACAAGAACATTAGAAGTTTTTTTGTGTATTATTAGATTAACTAAGTTTAATAGGAGAGAGTCATTATGATCATTGCTAGAAAGTGCTTTCTTCTAAAAACACACATTAGATTTAATTTAGTAAGAAAAACTCAAAATCAAGCTTCTTTGGTTTTAAAACTTTTTAATATAAAAAATCATACAAATAAAATAAGAAAGGATATTTCTCGTTAATAACGTTTTTTCTACGCTCTTATTGTCATGAGTGGCTAGGGCCCCCTAAAAATTAAATTGTTATATATTTCTTCTTGCTTTGCATATTAAATTTATATTTATTACGATATGAAACCATAATTTTCTTAATAGAACTTAGTAGTTATATATCCCTAACAGTTGATAACAGTGAATAAAGCCACGTGATTCTTGGAAAGGTGGAATTACTTTAGGATGCAAACGGAAGGAAGTGGTTTACTAGGGTGGTCTTCTTCTCGATTCACATGATAGATTACTATTTACTAGGATTATATTCTACTACGATTTTATTCCTATATGTGAAGTGAACATTATATTACGTGTTATTGTAAATATTTAAACTTAATTGAGTATTTATTTACTGAGAATTTCTTTAAAGCGTTTAACTTTTTCCTACCACAAACAGTCTTTGTTTAACATTGTAGTAGCCTAGTCAATCACAGTAGAGACGTTACCTTCTTTTGTATAAAAACATTTTTTGTTTAATATTTTAGGGAATAATAATTACTGTATTTTACTGGCTGTCAAACAGTTTTATTGTAAACAAGTTGAGTAACACAAAATTGTAGTAAATCAATATATTATATATATATATATATATATATATATATATATATATATATATATATATATTAATGTTCAAGTCGTATTAATATATCTATATATTAAAGTTAAAATCATATTAATAGTTTTTCTGTTAACCATTAAGGGGGATGACACACTTTGATCAGATTTTAATAATTTTTTACGACTTTTGTTGTAAATTAAAATTTCAAAATACAACATTATAAGATCTTGCGTAATCGTTTCCTAAGACCCCGAAATGACAGAAATTATATTCAGTGAAATATGCTCATAAGAAAGAACGAGTTTAAATTATACAAAATATATGAATATATAAGTGTAATAAAATGTATGTTTACTGCAGAATTTGACGTGACATTTTTATATTATCTTCTATAAACTTATAGTTTAAAAAATGCAAAAATAGCTTTAAAATATAGATTAAGCGTATCTTTATCTCATTCCGTTGAAATTTTTATATTTTTTGCATAAAATCGAAACAATTGAGTCTGCCCCCTCCCCACAAATAATTTACGTAAGTTGGTGCCTATGGCCTATGTACTAATTAAGCAAATATATTGGTGATGAGGAAGGTTGAATTTAGATAAAATGTGCCTGCATTGGCTTGGAGTAAGAATGAAAAACAAATAAGATATAACCACCCTCATTCCACACGACTGGGATATTAAACCTCTTTCCTCATAATTAGGACGCCTTAAACCGTGTTTTTTAAACGTTGGTCCATGTGGTTTTGACAGGTGATTAACACACTAAGCGACAAGGAAATGTATGGTATGGCACAGTCGTATTTCTTTCAGAACGTTAATAGTATGCTTTTTTAATAATATGTATTTAGTGATCCATCCTCATTGGATTATCTTCACCGTACTATAGTATAATTACTTCTACGTAATCCATTTGAAACAAAATCACTATGCCAAATTTTCAAATAACCCGACATTAACCTATTTTTATCGAAGGCTTTAATAAAAGTAAAAACCACAACCAGAAAACAGATATAGTTTTTTGGGGGGTTTGTGGGGCCTATTAAACAAAATATTCAGAATAGTCTTGAGATTGAAATTTTGTACAGTTACAGTAATTTTAACTTTATTATAAAGAAAAAAGTGAAATAAATCAAAAGAGTTCATTGTTGACAGGCTAGCAACACAAGTATAGTTCATTTTTCATAGAAATAAGTGACATTTATAAGTGTTACCACATTATTAGCGTTATTTTATATGTAATTATATATGAAGAGTGACAGATAATTTGACTTGAAGGTAGATTTATTATTATTTCTAGCTGTCAGAAAAAGATCTTACTTTGGAAAGACTTTATTATGTGAACCAAAGTTTCAAAAATATGCTGTAGTTGCTACTTTATGAACACTCTAATAAGACTGTTTCCTGCTTCTACAAGAATGTTAGGTAATATATTAAGGTTTGTGGCCTGCATGTGCATGGAACGTTTATAAAGTAGTCCATTATATGGAAATATTTGAGAAACAACAGCTTAGACCATGTGGCCACAGAAACGAGAAGTTTAAATCTAGTGTCCAATACTAACATACAAAAACCTGATGGGGATGAACAGATAAACTATTACTATCTAAATCATCATTAATTAATTACAGGTTTATAACAATTTCACACTGATCACTCAAGATGGAGAAAACATGGCGAATGGGCGAATTAATATTGTAGTCACGAACTATACCTTCCAATTTGGACTTCATACCAGAATAAGAAATGACGGGGTTCTAGATTCTGATTTTATTCAAATATCTATCGAAAATACAGGGTGAGTAATTACATTTTATCGAGGAGGTGTGTTAATCTACTTTTTTGTGATTCATTGCAATAATTCGAAAACTAATATAGTTATATAAACAATAATAGCCTATAGGGCCTATAATTATCTTTTACAATAATTCAACCTTGTATCTATATAAAATGGGAGCGCCCAGGCCCTTCTAAATATATAAATTATCTTAAAATAAGATCTCCAACAGAAAAATTTATTTATAGTGTTAAATATATACACCTCTAAAAATATCGTAATTTTGATCACATTATACGAGTACAAAGTATGTGATTGTTTTGGTCCAAGTCTTTAAAACTTTCTTAGAAATACTAATATCTAGAAACATTCATACTATTTTATGTTCGATAATTATTGATATATAATATATACCTATTATTTCGTAAATGAGATAAAGATTTATTCAATACTATAAACAAGTAACTACTTACGCAAGATCAGCACACACAAGTGCATTTTTTCCCTTCAATTAACAATTATTTTCTTATCTAAAACTATCCAAGGAAATATAAACAGTACTGTATCCTACAATCGCTGTCCAAATAGTTTAAATATAATTGATACAGTGTTTGTAATTTCATTTTCAATTTGAGGTTTTATATGGTCTTCAACTTTCAAAGAAATAAATTTAATTTTTTTAAATCCAAAGTTAATTTTAATTGAGAGATTAAAATTATTCATAAATATTGATTAGATGAATATAAACTTTCTTTAAAAGAATAATAATTAGTCAATTATTAATTGTTATTACCATTTGAACTATTTTACGAAATGCTCAGTATTTGTATTTTGCTTTAATGGTACACACGCAGCTTTGTTTAAATATACGATCATTTTCATAATCCTTTTAAAGATGGATCAAAATAAATATAAAATTCCAAAAAATACCTTGCAGTTATCAACCCCTCGATAACTAGGATATTATTTTATTTTATTTTAAAATTCTTCTGTTTTTATGATTCAACATAAAATAAATTTTTGTTTATAATATGCTACCAAATACTAGAATGTTTCAATTTCATGACATTTTTGTTTATTAAACTTTAAATATACATGAGGGAAAGGGGTCATAATGGTTTTTATTTTAAATACTAGATATTTTAGTGAATGTGTACATTTAATAATCCCAGCATCCACACTTTTGCAAAAAAAAAAAAAATCTCAATAATCTTCCAGTATAAAGAAAGGCATGGTAAGACTAGGCCTATCTATCAGCCGCTGCTTACTACTGGCTGGTAACAGAAACTGCAAGTTTCGACTGATCAGGGGTCGCATTAAGAGGTTTAAGAATAAAAGAACATCTTTGACTCCGTGCGCGAATATCATTGGAGCTAAGGGAGTATGCAAGGATAGGGAAGTGTGGAGAAAGTGAGTATGGATTAAATAGAAGGTTGTTTTTTTTTAGAAAAATGAAAATTTCTTACCAGCCCTGCAAGTAAATGGCGTGCGTTGAAGTTTACTTTCTATTTATTTTACTTTTTGTTGTTATATGTTCATTATATGCCTAGATATCATTTTTACTTCATACTACCCTTCTCTCATATTTTGAAATTATTTTATGATCATCGGAATATTACAAACAGTTTTTTATTTAATTTTTTTTTTCTCCTCGTTGTCATAAACTTCATCCATGTCCAAACTAATCGAACAATATTTACCTCGGCATAAGCCACATATTATAAAGTTATGAAAACCAGCTAAGGCTGCGTTGTAACGTTTCACACATTTACTAGAAATGTGGGAGGAAAGCTATCAACCCACTCTTTGAATTCTTCCATCCCCAGTAGAAAGTTTATTTTTCATTACCACATCATTGTTGTTTTAACTATAAGTTTGAAACGAGTTCAAGTGAGCTGCATATTTTGTTGCAGGTAATGATGATTTGTTTATAAACATTTGTTAATACAGTGTGAAAAGAACATATTTATATTTGTTTAGTGAATAACATTCTTTCTCCATAAATAAGAAACGACAATTATTCTCCTCCTTTCCGATGGCCTCTGGATATGCATTTAAGTCATTGACAAATTGACCTGCCATCTATCTATAAGTCTTTCTTCTTCCTTATAAGCTAAATGCACTTCATTTTTACTTGCGCTATAATGTGGTAGAATATTTGTTGTAGCCACTAAATGTGAAGTTAAAATGATCAATAAATTAATATCCTTCACCCTTACAATTACACAATTGTAAATACTTGATGCTTTAGTTGCAACAAAGAATGTACCATCATGATCTACATCTTGGATGACTGTGCAACCTTCAAACATTAATTGTGTGAACAGTATCGATATATTTCTACTTTAATTGCTCTCGTTTGACAAAAACTTCTCTTGGAATACGGTTGATTATATTTTTATAACAAAACGAACCTCTGTGGATGTAAAAATGGATGGTCGACGAATGCAAACGCACAGCAGTTTTAGTTTTTTTTATGTAGTATCTTCCGGGTATTTATCAAAACCTATGAATATATTCGGTGGTAAATTTATTCTACACGCTCTACGTAATTTTCAAAAATCGCAAAAAAAAAGCTTCTTGTTGCTGCCTAACCAATTTGTGGAGCAGAAATCCTTCATCTATTACATGAACAGTATACTCTTCTAATCTTTTCTAGGATTTTTTGAGAATAACATTGTTTGTAAAAGCAAAGTAAGGTTAATTGGAAGAGCTGGTGTTGAGCGAACCGTGAACAAAGTTAATCCGCCCATCTTAGTGAACAACTGACCTGAAACACAATGATATTTGGATTAAAAAAAATGTACATTAGTGTTGGTGCAAGTTGAGTGAATTTTACTTTTTAAACATATAAATCCAAAAAAATTTAGGACCATCTTTCTGCTATTTTAAATAACGTCCCTGAACATTTATTCTGTTAACCTTACATATAAATGTTATTTCACACTAAATAAACACACTACATTTTATTATAATATCAATACTAAACAAATTACTAAACGTTCCACTCTTTAATAAATAAATCAAACATCCATGATAGAATTTACTCATCATAATAGTAGCCACATATTTGGCACTAAGGTTGATACTAGCCGAAATATTAATATGTATTTTAAATTATTTATTTCGTTGCACTTCTTTCCAAATAGGTTTTCTGACACCCATTCATACATATTAAAATTAATGCCAGCTATTTGGAATTATTACTCCCACAAAAATTAATAATAAAACTACCTGTGAACCACAAAACTTCTGATCAGATTTGATATTTTTTATTTTATCTTGAATGGTGCCAAAGATAATGGATTTTTTAACTTTTTGCTTTTCTTATAGTATTGGCAAGTTCCATCGTATTATACTCAATATAATAATTTATAATATATTATTAATACTTGTTCATTAATTTAACTATAACTATTTACTAAAAATATGAGCTATAGCCAATTAGAAAAGTTAATTATTAACTTGTATTCCCTTATGAACCCTGGGGCGGTCACACCACTATCACCAAGGAGTGGTACGATTCTGAATAATACCTTCGAGTCATTAGTATCAACATTGAAACTGTTATCAGGAAACACTGAAAATATAAGTTAATATTTCCACAGTATTATATAACTGCAACATTTCAATGTTGAATCTTAATTTTAATTTTAAATATTTATGATTATGAAAAGTATATATTTAAATATATATGCATATATATATGTGTATATATGTATATATACATATATGTATATATATGTATATATACATATATACATATATGTATATATATGTATATATACATATATATGTATATATATGTTGGTTAGACAGCCTTTCCTATGACTTAGCTTACAATATGATAGTGTGACACCACACAAAACATATGTATATACATATATTCGTATATATATGTTTGCACAAGTTGAGAGGAATTATGTTTGTCACCTAGTCTGTTCATATTGTATGGAGAGTGGCTGGTCAGCAAAGCTCCCTAGGGACGTAGCAATAACCAGATAGAATTACGCGTTATCCACACAATTAAATATATAGATGATCTAGAATTGCTGAAGATTTACAGCTAGTGGAGATAGGAAGAAGATTTGGTAAGGAGATCAACATTGAAATGTCAATAATAATGGAGATTTATAAAATGAAGAACCACTTAAAATCCTAATTGAAATACAGGAGTTGGAAAACGTGGACAATTTCAAATAATTGGGAAGTCTTCTGACAAAGGAAATTAGTTCGATGATCGCCATGGCAAATGAAGATTTCAACAAGTAGATTTTACTGCTTACCAGTAATTTGATTTTGGAACTGAGGAAGAAACTGATTAAATGCTACATTTGGAACATTACGCTGCATGGAGAAGAGACTTGGATTTTCAAGAAGATGGAAAAGATATGCTTGAGGAGCTTTTAAATGTAGTGCTGGAGAAGACTTGAGAAGATCGGGTGGACAAACAAAGTGACAAATGAAGCAGTCCTAAGAAGAATAGATGAGAAGAGAACTATGTTGTATATGATTCTATGGTAATAAGCAAACTGGATTGGACACATCCTTAAGAGGAGTTATCTTCTGCACGATGTTATAGAAGGAAAGGTGGAGGGAAAAAGCAGCTCAGGAAAAAGGAGCTCTCAAATATCAGATGACTTGAAGGAAGGAAGAAATTTTTGGGAGCTGGAGGAAAATGCAGAAGACAGGGCACATTGGAGATTGAAGTTTTACTGACAAAGGGAATGAACCTGTCTAAGACACAATACCTAACACTAAAAGGGAATGAACATGTCTTAAGAAAGAATACCTAATACTAATAATAAGTACGTATGTATGTCTATATTAATTTAAACACATTACAAAATAATTACAGATATATATTTTTTTATCTTTTAAATTGTTGAATATTTAGGGCCACGCAGATTACAATTCATTGGTCTTAATTAAATGGGCATAAGAAAGTGCAAATGAATATTTATAAATAATGTTCTTTCTTCCAATAGTCTTAAAAAGTGTATTTAAATTAATACAAATTTCAGCATTCATAAATAAAATTTTATGAATTCTACCAGAAAGTTCGTCTATTTATGGTGTCAATATCTTTAAAAATTAAAAATATTTTCTATAGATTTATAATTTTTATGTTGGTTTGTTCAATGAAAATATATACACATATCTTATATATATGATATTATGTATTAAAATATAACATTATATATTATATATAGGATATAAATTATGTTCTATATATAGGCCTATAGTATGTATATATATTATTATATCTTATATACTATAACGTATATCTATACTTATAAAATAACATGTCCTGACTGACTGACTGACTGATTCATCATCGCCGAGCGCAAACTATCAAGGCTACAAGCATGAAATTCGGACTGTATATTCATTTTGTTATGTAGGCACCCACTAAGAAAGGATTTTAGAAAATTCCACCCCAAAGGGGTCTAAATAGGGGATGATAATATGTATGAAAGTCCGTCATTTTGAAAGTTACATAAACAAAATTTTGTATTTCGGTTATTGACGTAAAACAAATAAATACGTGTTTCAGGAATTTTAGAAATTTTATTTAATAAGGGATGAAAAAGGGGGTGAAAGTTTCTATCGGACTTGCATTATTTTTGATCTGAGGTCAAGTTATGGTCATCAACGTAACGTAATATTTTAAATTAATCTGTAAATACATATGTATATTTTCGTATTTGTATATAATCAACTTCCACGCGAGCAAAGCCGCAGGCAGCAGCTATCTAGTATAATATATATATATATATATATATAATATATATAGATATATATATATATATATATAGATTACGTATATTATACATAGTATAAATTAATATATATTTGGATATAATTTAGATATATATATAATAGCATTGTTATCTTAATTTACAATTTTATATTCTATTCACAGATCCCTAACTCAGAATGTTGTGGTTGAAGAAGGTGAGGTTGATGACATTAATGAAAGTATTTTAGCAGTGGTTTCTAACGACTATAACACCAATACTGCTGTAGATATTGAGAAGGGAATCACAAATTTTGCTGAATTTGCATACCAAGATGTTGACTTAACGGATTATTTAAGGTATATAATTGAATTAACGCTTCATCCAAGTGTGTTAAATATACTAAACCCTTTAAAAAGGTTATGGTTATACCATATATTTAGAACCAGCATTTTACCCCTTCTTAACAAGGGAAGTCAACATAAAATTTATCAAATAAAACATTCTACAACTTGATTTTATCAGTTTGATGGCTCTTTCTTGTGCAACTATGAGCTAAATATGACAATCTCAAACCAATAATAGCAATTATAGCAGTTAATAAATTTAACATAAAGTTTAGAAAGAAGATATTAACCATTCCACAAACGGATGTAATCCATTTATCCATAACTGATCACTATCAAAATATAAGTGAAACGAAGAATCACACATTTCTATAAGTTTATAAAAACTTTTGAAATTTCTACAAAGGGATTAGATGGTGTAATATACTCTTATACATAAACATATTAAAAACTGCGCATCATAAATTTAAAAATAGAATCATGGTTACAAAGATATGTCGTTAGAATATGTTTATTTGAATAGTTAAGTTGCTCATATATAGGCACTAGTTTAAATTTAGTTATGTATTCGCAATATTAATATGTTTATTTGTAGATAATCATAGATTTTTATAATCATTTTATTTTTATATGTTTTTTATTCTGACTTTACAATATTAGTTTTTTACAATATAATAAGAAAGTTTTAATTATAAGTTTAGGAATTTGGTTTTCCTCCTCCAACCTAATACCTATTTATTTACACCTGGTTTTTAAATTCCAAAATATACAACTTTCATGTTTAAATGAAGTGATACTTTTACCAAATCAGATAGTTTAAATTTTTTGCCATGCATAAATGTGGATTTTCTAATTCTTTTTGAGATATGTCAATTCACGCACCTTTCCCAGCTTCATGCCCCACATTCTTAGTTTGCATTTTAAATACCTATTTGGCTATGATATGTGGTACTCTTACGTGCCTATAAATTTCCCCTATACCATATTGGAAATAGTTTTCTACATTAGATATATACATTTAAGTCACTTCTATTTCTTAGTTTCAATATTGAAATTCTATACAATGAGATGTTATTCGGCTATCCAAAATTTAAATTATCTATATTCCCAAAGTGTATTATTTTATATTTTCTTTAGAAAATTTTAGGTGAACCATCCTCTTCATTTAACACTCCAATACTGTTTAAGGTAGACCTTACAACAACCTAAAATTTGTAATCTTCTTATCTTGGAAAATTAATTCATTCCTTTAGTTAGGAATATTAAAAGATTAGCCAGCCATCTAATAAACAATTCATTTGGTTATTTGAAATGATCCCTTTAAATAACTTGTAAATCTATATTTTGTTCCTCACCTAAAAAGCATGTTGACATGTACACACCCTACTTTTCTCTTCCTTCACTATTTCTTGTATTCCCAACTTTAAATGTAATATGATGATGCATGATAAAAGTGTGAGTGTGTAATTTTAAAATATCTGGGTGAAAAATTAACGTTACAAGAGTAGGAATGGAATGCAGAAATAAATATTAATTCTATTGAAAGAGCATGGAATAGAATAAGAGAGTATGTAGTTGAATGCGCGAAAGTTGTATGTTGATATGCCGTGGTGGGAAAATTATGAAGAGATGCAGGGTGGAATAAACAGCAGAAAGAAGCTGTAAGAAAAAAGAAAGGAATATACAAACGAATGCTTACTTAGATGTGTGAAACATAACATAAATACTGTGGGACATGTACAAGAAGAAAAATAATAATTTAAAGAAAATATTAAAGGAGAGTAATGGGCAAATTAGATCAAAAAAGGGTAAATAATGTAGATGCACTATGATGATAATAATAAGATGTTCTGTAAGTGGGTAAAGAGAATGAAACAAGGAGTTCAAGTAAATACATATGACATTCAGAATGATCATGGTGAGCTGATCTGGGATGAAAACGGTATAAGAAAGCCATGAAGAAATTATTTTGAGCAATTTTATTCCAAAAAATATGGAGAAAGTAGCAAAAAATAGTGAAGATTCTATAAGAAGTGAAATAATTAATGAGACTGAGGTGTTTAAAGCTATGAAAATGTTAAAGAATGGCTAATATTCGGCCATATATGGAATCAAACTTGAAATTCTTAAGTGTAGAGGCACGGTATAACATCCCAGATTGTGTGAGTTGTTCAATGTGTGTTCTGGGATTGCGAGCGTTCCTAATGACTTGAAGAATGCCATCATTGTTCCTTTGTATAAAGGCAAAGACAGTGAGTAAGAGTGAATGTAAGGATTGTAGGGCAATTAGTTTGTTGAGTATTCCAGGCAAAGTTTTTGGGAGAATGTAAATTAAGAGAATACGTGAAAGTACTTCGGAAAAGATTTAGATTGTGCAATATGGTTTCATATCAGGTAGTGTTTGTATGGAACAGACATATGCATTGCAACAAATAATTTGAGAAGTGTATGTCAGTAAGAAAGAAAGTTTATTGTTCATGTGTTTATATGTAGAAAGCGTCCGATCAGGAGAATAGGAGTTTGTGATGGAATGTTCTTAGCGAGTATGATGTTGATGCATATCTAACAAAGTTATTTAAGGCTATGTATGATGGAGGTAAAGCGTGCGTTAGGGTGAATAGAGCAAATGGTTTGACATTGAACTGAGTGTTAGGAAAGAGGTGTGATGTCTTCATGTTTGTTAAATGTTTTTATGGATAAGTATATAAGGGATTCTTGTGAAGACGCAGTTGGTGTACAATTGGACAGTGTGAATGTGATACTGCTATTATATGCAGATTATGCCTTATTAATGGTCGAGAAGGAAAGTTACTTGCAGAATGAATTAAATCGTTTAAGTGTGACGACAGAGAGAATGGATCTTAGTATAAATGTCTCCAAAACTGAGGTATCGGTTTTTGATAAGAACGGTTCCTGAAATGATTTAAAAATAAGCATAAATGTAAAAATGTTAGAAAAAGTGAATGATTTTGTGTATCTGAGCAGAATGTTCTGTAAAAATGGAAGGATTCGTGGTGAAATAAACAGACGATTGAAGGTATCCTTGAGAGTAGTTGGATGTATGTGGACTATTGCAAAGATTGAGGTAGTATCAAAAGAGTTAAAGATGGCAGTATATAATAATGTTTTAACGCCAACGTTGTTTTACGGATGTGAAGCGTGGGTTTGTTAGGATAACACAAGGGCATGTTGACTCCAGTTGGAATAAGATATTTAATAATATATATGTAGAAACTTGCATGGACCACGTCAGTAATGAATGTGTGCTCAATGAGTATGGTTTGAATCCAATAGTTAAATTTGAAGGAAGTGTCTTACGGTGGTCTGGACACATTGAGAGGATGAATATGGATCAAGCATCGAAACAGATATATGAAAGTTAAATATATGGTTCAAAGGAAGGTGTAGGCCATATAAGACCTCACTAAATATATATGAATATGTGAAAAAGAGAAATATTAAAAGTTTAGAGAATAAAAGATCATGTATATCTTGATGTATGGATGTTGTTGAAGTGAAGGAAGTATGCAAGGATAGGGAAGTGTGGGGATAATTAGTGATGCTGAGTTATGCCGGGATCATGATCAACTAAACGTTAATGTAACGTAACTTAACGTAACTTATCGTAAAATACCTCCTCGTGTGTTTAAATGGAAGCGATCACGATGCACTCAACGTAACGTTGACTTGCAGTTAACTTAAAGTAAGAGATGTCTTGGGAGGTCTTTTACTTTACTTTACGTTACTTGAAGGGTATCACGTGATCTAGCCAGCCAATCATTATGCGAGTGACGTCAACAGGGCTATTTAGTAATACATTTGTTGGTATTATGACCAATGTTTCCTCTTTAGCGTAAGTTTTAATGATCAGACATTGAAACAAAATAATTAAACTAAAATAGGGAATTAAATTTATCAAAAAAGTGTATTAACATATATTTATTATATTGATTGAAAACTGTAAACATTCACAGATCATCACTTTACAAATAGTACAAAACCACAGATCATACTTGAGAATTCATATGTTTTGCTCGAGTTGTTACGTTAAGTCAAGTGAATCGTGATCACACATAAGTTTAGTTAACTTTTAGTGAACGTTACGTTAAGTTAACGTTAAGTTGATCGTGATCCCGGCATTAAGTATTAAGATGTTTTATAAGGTATATTCACAGTTTCTCGCCTACTACGTAAGGGAAATGCATGATTAGGTATGAATGTGTGTATGTAATTTTATACATTATACTAATGGAGTAGTGCAGCGATGGCACAGTTTATTGAATCCAAATCTATTCCAAACTTTTTATCGGGAAAATTCCGAGAAATAAAACTTATATTTTCAACCGTAACGTACTTTACCACTCAAAAAACAGTTTAGTTTTTATTATTTTCAAACAAATATAAATATTTCAATTATTAATATACAACGATACTCAATAAAGGTTTCCATGGTGATGTAAACAAATAATGTATGTACAGCAGATAAGCCACTGTACAAAAAAAAATTAAATTAGGATAAATCGATAGGAAAATTTGTTTTTAATCTTAGGCTACGAATTTCCCTATTTCTATATCTCTTTTAATCTTTAATATGAGCGTTTGTTTATTAAAATTTGATAAAAACCTTTTCTCGCAATCTTACTAATATTATAAATGCGAAAGTTTGTGTGTTTGGATGTTTGTTGCTCAATCACGCCAAAACTGCTGAACGGATTCGAATGAAACTTTGTACGTTGGAAGAATATGTCCTGGAATAACATATAGGGCTATTCTTAACCTTTGATTTTTCATTAATAATAAATATATGATTATAATGTGATTGAAACGATGTTATTTAAGAATTTGTGATTTAATATTTTGTAATTAAAGTAAATAGTAATTAGTGTGACGTAGTTTCATACTACTAAATAATAAATATGTGATCTTTTTAGCTATATATTTCGAAAAAAATATTATTTAATTTATTTATTTATTTATATTACTAATTATTAAGGTAAAAATAAAAAATAAAAAAAATTATTATTGATAACTTAAATAATATATATTTCTTTTATTATGAATTATTTAAAAGTGAGAATTAAAATACGGCAAAATTATTTACAGCTAGAACTGAGAAAAACTCATAGATATTTGAAAAAAATAAAGTTTGATTTATGACCAAAACAGTTTAGTTAAAAATTAAAAGATTTTATCAATTATTTCGGGCGAAGCTGTGACGGTAAAAGCTAGTCTCTAATAAAGCAAATTGTCTCATAAAATTATACATTACACTATAGGATAAATACATTGATGGCGGCTGACTATTCCACTAAAATGTATTCTAAATTTTTATTAGCAAAAGATTTATATTCGAGCTTCTAACTTTAAAAGTGTGTGTTCTTTTTTCAAAATCTTCTGTCATTTTTTCACAATTTCATCAACTAGAAGGGCTAGTCAAATTACTTATAATAGCATAGGTAAATGTTTAAAGAAAAATAAGAAGAAGAATAAAAATTAAAAATGCAAAAGGAGAAAATTTATACTTTTAGCCTAAAATCATCGGATTGTTTGTAAAACATTAAAATAATTACCGTAATATTTTTATTTG
The DNA here is from genome assembly GCA_039000515.1 of Timema cristinae. Taxonomy (NCBI): domain Eukaryota; kingdom Metazoa; phylum Arthropoda; class Insecta; order Phasmatodea; family Timematidae; genus Timema; species Timema cristinae. Next base: position 1,086,484 of record JBCFYV010000100.1, read on the forward strand.
ATTTAACATAACATTAAAGTAAGAGTTGAGTTGATATTATTTATAGTAGTGAGATATAGTTTATTTACATCATTACACTCATGAACATATCAGGGTTTCCATAGTGAGGTAAGAAAAGGACGAACATATTAAAATTCTCTGGGAATATTAGATTTTCGTTGGAAACAATCACTATTTTTCCCGACATCCCGGACACCTACACTTTAAAATGAGAGGTCTTTTGACAAACTCAGTTCAGTTATTTACTGGTAATTTCTATAACTAGAAACGTGTTTATCAAATTATACATAAAATAAATATATAGCAGTGTATCTCTATATATAATATGTAAGTGTGCATATATAATATTTACGAGTGTTTTTTTAATACAATATAAAATTTACGATTATATATATATATATATAAAAATATATATAAAATAGGAGTATATACATAATATATATAAAGATAGGAGTATATACATAGTATAAATATACGTGTAATTATATAATATTATATATACTATGCATATAACCCGAACGGGTAGTAAGACGTGGTGCTAATAATAATAATAATAATAATAATAATAATAATAATAATAATAATAATAATATACTAATATGTATAGATACATATATAGCTTAATATACTATATGTCAACAAGGTTTAGGAGCCACCCCAAGCACACAAAAATATTATTCAATTTCAAATCTTTGGAATAGTATAATACCCCCTAAAGTTTTTGAATATGTCTCCAGTAATTTGGAGTGGTTGTTATAAATACGGGGGCTTGGTTTGACATAGTTCTAACTACAATACATTTGTCGAAAAAAAAAGTGATAAGGTTCTAACTGCTTGTTACGCTTATAGCGCTGTCTATCTTGGCGCGCAAACCACGTTAAAGAAGAAAGACTGTTATTGTCCTGTGAAAGTTGTGATCAGGAGTTATATTTTTATTTATTCATGAATGTAACAAACTTTTATGTTTATTGAGAATATCTTGTGAATGTGGGGAATGCCAGGTCTCCACCGTGGTTCGGATTCCACGTTAAACAGTAGGTCCTCCATAGTTTAACGTGGAATTCAAGCCACGGTGGAGGCCTGGCATTCCCCACATTCACAAGATGTCTTGTCAGAGGTGAAGGAAGGGTTTGGTACTCAGATAAATCTGTGCCGGTACCGAGGATTGAACCCTGGCCGCCAGCACAGAAGTCTGACACCATACTCCTAGACCACCAGGTCACCAATGAGTAAAATTGAATCTGTAATAAGGACATTTGTGTAATTTCACTAGATTCACAGCAAGATGGCTGCCCCATTGCAAGAAAACACTTCAAATCTCCTGAATTTCGAGTCCCATTATTGTCGGGCAGATACAAAAAATGGCACCATACAAACTGCTAGACAACAAACTGCTCGACAAGCTATAAAAAAATATTTGGAAGGCTGGGTGGGTCAAGTGGCCGACACTACTTGGACCAACTGCTAGACAAGCTCAAGTATAGGAGTACAAAGTGATAGACAACCAAGCGGTCGACACGAGAGGACCAACTGCTCGACAAACTTTGATATCATCCAGTTAAGAGTGGGCTAAGTGAGAGAATAGTTAATTCAATACACGCTTGTCCTTGTTTACACTCAAATAATTTTTTTTCCCCAACCCGTCAGATTAACCTCACACTACTTGACATATTTTTGTGGGGTTTGCTAAAGTGAGAATGTAGGTGAAAATAACGTGAAATAATGATAACCTTATAAAAGAATATCACGAATTGAACCGTCTCAAATAATTCCGCAACGCTGGATGCAACATTAAAGGACAGTGAGCGCCGGTCTACACGTATGAACTATTTTATTTTTATATTAATAGATTAGAGGTGAAGAGGGTATAATTTAGAGAAAATATACTCGCTTTTTCATGAAGAAAGAGTTGAAAATCATTAAGTAAAAAATTCTTAGTGGCCTTTATTAAAAATTGTAATTTAACAACAGTTTTAAAATATTATGTAAAATTAGTAACCGGCAATAAACGACAGTATAAAGGATTATTGTTTTTAAACAGATAATTTTAAAATGTAGCCTGTATATTTAGTGCTACAAATTCTAATTTTTTTAGCACCGCGTTATACTAGAGTTACTAACAGTTCGAATTATACGAATATATATGTATATATTAACTACGTTAGTGTGTTTAGGGATGAATAAGGTTGAATTTAGAGGAATTGCACCCGTTTTTTGGGAAAGAGAGAGTGGAAAACTATTTAGGAAAATTAACCTTCAGTCCACCCGACTGGGATCGAGCCCCGATCTTCATTTATCAGCAGTCAAGTCAATGTTGCGAGTTGCGCGTTAGACCTTGCGGCCACCGAAGAAGAGGCTATTTAACTCACTGACCGTTAAGAGCATTCACGATTTCTCTAAATATGCAACCAAGGATATAGGGAATAGGGGCAAGTTTTTATCTATATTTAAGAAATTTCACCAAAATTCCTCTATATGAAGGGTAAAAAGTTAATTTAACAGAATGTTCAAATCTATTTCTTGATAAGGTTCCTTGACTTGTTAAATTATATCATTCAATTAAATGATATATTTTCTTAAGGATTATATCATATCACCTAGGTTACGCTTATAAATATAGTTACCATAATATATAATGATTAAGTAATTAGCTCCCGCTAATACCATATACCTTAAAAATAAACTTATAAAATGCAAGCATTTAACCATGATCATAGCTTTCTTCCCTAATTCACTGCAGTGTTACCCGCGTCGGTGGTCGTATGATCATAAAGCTTCGCTCGCGTATTACATTGAATTGCCGGTAGCAAAGAGACCGGGTTCAAATCCCGGTTAGGTATACTGACACATTAACAAGTTCACTACACCATTGCGATAGTGATGATACGAAAATATGGGTACATTTTGATATTAATTCAGTGTATCTACAGGTTTTTTTTTTTACTAATAAGGGAGTAGATTTATTTATTTTAACTACGTGCTTTATTTATTTAGTTGTTTTTCCATCGTGTTTTTCTACACACTCGGATTATAAGCATATGAACTAATTACGCTTATGGATTTATGATGATAATTTATTTAGACAAAGTGAACCCACACATGCATGGAGGGAAAATGGGAAAACATTTAGGAAAAAGAATTATCAGTACACCTGGCCAGGAATTGAACCCCGATCTCATCGTCATCGACAATCCAGTCTATTGCGAAAGTTACACCCTAAAAAAAAGGTAAAAGCGTCCAATGGTCCGCATCACATGCACCGGATTTACTCTCTCTGCACCCCACAAAGCTAAAATATATTTTAAGACTAGGTTGTCATGAATCTAACAGTCAGATATATTACCAGTTGGAGGTGACCTGGTGGTCTAGGGGTAAGGTGTCAGACTTCTATGCGGGCGGCCGGGGTTCAATCCTCGGTCCCGGTACATATTTATCTGATAACCAAACCCTTCCTTCACCTCTGACAAGATGTCTTGTGAATGTGGGGAATGCCAGGCCGCCACCGTGGTTCGGATTCCACGTTAAACTGTAGGTCCTTCATTTCATTTCATAATCACCCTACCATTACACATTAGCGTAAGAGCGTATAACCCGAACGGGTAGTAAGACGCGGTGCTAATAATAATAATAATAATAATAATAATAGTAATAATAATACCAGTTGGAGAAATTTCTCTAGCACGCACTGGACCAATATTAAAATTAAGAAAGATTAACTTTGGAACTTATGTTTGTAAATAATTTCCATAAGCTACCATGTAAAAATAATTCTACGCTTCTAGGGGAATTAAACATTTTCCTTATGTCCCCCTAAAAACTGATATTTAGTTCTGGCTGCGTAGGGTTTGCTCCCAACCCCTCAACTCTCGCCGACGTTAATATATGTTGGCGCCACTGTGTCAAGTTATTGTTAAAACATTCAAATATATATGTGTCAATACGTGCAGAATTAATGTATTAATCGCATAGTTAAGTAATCGTCTAAACATGAAGCTAAACTATCTAAATTATGTTTTACATATTATAGCTTATCCAGGCTCTGGTTGTAGCAATAAATGATTCTACCTGACTTGTATCTTAGCTATAAATGATAATATTCCCTAATTTAATGTAAATGTATTATTCATTAAATACATTTGAATAGTGTACTTACCTAAGTTAGAGGACCAGCGTGAATATTTTGGACAGCATGCATATGTTTTTTTAAGAAAATATCAAAGTATAGGTAGTGATTTTATATTGTTAGGTTTGGGGCCAGAAAAGATATATAATACAGTCATACTGATGAACTCAAAAGTAAAAGAAGTTTTAGGTACATTCTAGCCATAAATTCTGGTAGTGATAACAGTATTTAACAGTTAAAAGTTACTAAAACCATTTTAAGGAATTCATACATTAAGTAATGTGATCTTTATATTTCACTTATGATAGATATGATAAATAGGCCTACTTTTAAAATAATATTCTCAATTCAACGTTTTCTGGAACTACTTCTCTATTATGTATAAGCTTATACTCTCTTTCAACCTTCACTTATAGCCACCCTAAATCATTTAAATAAGAAAGAGGGGAAAAAAACTATGAAATTTCTTATTTCGAGGCAAAAAGGAAATCTCGCTGTTAGTTCTCTAATAACTTATAATGTTATGTTGTGAGCCTATCAAATAATTACTGTATTTGTTAGAGGAAGACTAAATCAAAAACCCTTTTCCATCAAGCCTGGTCTCATAGCTCCGTGAATATGATTAAAATGTCGTTGGAAATAGAATAATGTTACATTTTCACACATTTATTCTATTAATGAAACTTAAGATATAAGATTGTTAAGAAAAAAGAGCCATGTCTGAATCTTTTGACTTTATTATGGCGTGAACCATATTTTGAAATAACACATAGTAGAGGATAGCATTAGAATGCATCCTGAAAGAAATAGGGTGTAATGAGGTGGACTGGATACAACTAACTAAAGAGGGATAGGTGGCGTACTTTTTAAGTGCGGAAATGAACTTTAGCTTTCCTAATGCCATAGAATAAGTAAGTAATAGCTAAATATTGTGTTAGAGCTAAACGTCTGCGTGGCCAATTTCTCGCTTACCGCACCGGATGATAGCTAGTTGTAGAACAGACGTGTCAAACTCGTTTGATCAAAAAGGCCACATTTAATATTGATAATGCTTAGGGTGCCACATTTCAGAAAATTCTTTATTATTACCATATTAAGAAAAAATTAATTCAAAGTCCCTACTAATTATTACGAAATTAATTTAAGACTTGATTCTTTTTTCTTCCCCCCCCCCCCCCCGTCCCCCCAGCAGTATGATTATTCCAAACTCTTGTGTTTTAGTCACTTTTTAATGTTGAAAAATGTGTGTTGCGTAAGCCGTGACCTTTCGGGTGTTTGTTCCTTATCATAAGATAAAACAACTCTACACACAATTATACGGTGTCAAACATGGGACACGGGCGTGTAAATTTTACAATTTTTGTTAATCGATCTCTGGTGAGTAAAAAGTAAAAATTAGGTCCTCAAGTGCAATATTTCTCCAAATAATGCCTAATAGCTAAATGTCATAATATAAAATGGTGTATTTCTACAATGTATATAATAAAATGGACCTGGCCACATTTGTATATGGTTCTTAAAAAGGTCCGTGGGCCGCACAGAATCATGGATCGGGCCACATGCGGACCGCGAGCCGCAAGTTTGACATGCCTGCTATAGAGCTTTGTTGTACTAGGTCAAAGGTCTCTATAAAGGCAGAAAGTCTTGCTGTAGTATCATCTTGCCCCTAAATATAACAAGGTCACGAGTACAGCACCTGCAAGAACTGATAAGAGCGGCATCTCTTTGAAACCTAACAGCAAGTCAATTTTTATCTGAGTGTGTGCACGTGTCAGTGTCAGGAAATTATAACCCCAAACAAACGTCACAAGGAATAAACTATAACATTGATTTGAACCCAGCAGTTAATGTATTTATTATATTTTCATATTATTATTTACCTTGTACAATTCTATGTTGGAATCGTACGTAAAAATATTATATAGGTACTTCTGTTACTATCACAAGTCATAACTCACTAGTTAGGGATGTATTTTATGGGTTAAATTTTATTGCATGTACGCTATTATTAGAAGCGTTACTGTAAAATGCAGTCTATTTAGGCCTTGTGAAGAACATTTGACAAAGAAGTGTTGGTCGATTTTTAACAAATATATTGCATTGTTATTGCAGGATATCTGTTTAAAAATAATTTTCTTCTGGTTGACTAAGCAGGCATATATTGTGTGTATATATACACGCACACACTATAAGGGTACGGCCAGACTGAGCGCGCGAGCGACTAAAATATAAAATAGAACACATTGGTTGTAATGGGGGGTGGCCACACTGGAGCGAGCGAGCGAGCGAGCGCGCGCGCATGAAAGATAGAACTGGTTCTATTTTTCAAGCGCGCGCGCTCGACCCGGTACAGTCTAGTTTACAGGCGCTAGGCAATATTATTGTATGTTGGTTCATTGAGTTCTGGGGAAACTTCTCATTTTGACATGATATTTGACTTTTTTCTATCAGTGATAGGTTTAACACACTTGCTATTAATGGCCCGGTGACCTGGTGGTCTAAGGGTAAGGTGTCAGACTTCTGTGCTGGCAGCCGGGGTTCAATCCTCGGTCCCAGCACAGATTTATCTGATTACCAAACCCTTCCTTCACCTCTGGCAAGACATCTTGTGAATGTGGGGAAAGCCAGGCCTCCACCGTGGTTCGGATTCCATGTTAAACTGTAGGTCCTTCATTTCATCTCACAATCACCCTACCATTACACATTAGCGTAAGTGTGTATAACCCGAATGGGTAGTAAGACGCGGTGATGATGATAATAATAATAATAATAATAATAATAATAATAATAATAATAATAATAATAATAATGGCCTAATTTAATTGGTAAGACCATAAATAATATAATGTATATATGTAAACCCGATATGTTAAAATATTTCAATATTATAATCAAAGTAGGCCTTTACAAATAAGAATCACCATTAGTTTGGAGAGAGTATGAAAAAACCACAACAATAAATAAGTTTTAAAAATCACCTTCAGTTCACTGAGCCAAGATTCGAACCTTTGCCTCCTAGTCAAAAGCTATCGAGTGCAACGTACCATTCCGCCACTGGTGCGGCTAATCTGATTTTAAAACACTTCAGTACAGTACCATACACATTTCTCAATTTATTAATTGGATGCACTCCTACTTTTTTCTTTTTTATAAATACACAATATTTTCTGTAAGAATTTTCGAGGAGCAGAGATGTACTAAGTGTGTTTGACAGATACATCTTCTCTAACTAGGCGGTGACCTAGTGGTCTAGGGGTAAGGTGTCAGACTTCTGTGCTGGCAGCCGGGGTTCAATCCTCGGTCCCGGCACAGATTTATCTTATTTCCAAACCCTTCCTTCACCTCTGACAAGACATCTCGTGAATGTGGGGAATGCCAGGCCGCCACCGTGGTTCGGATTCCACGTTAAACTGTAGGTCCTTCATTTCATCTCACAATAACCCTACCATTACACATTAGCGTAAGTGCGTATAACCCGAACGGGTAGTAAGACGCGGTGCTAATAATAATCTAACTAGGGTCCGCTAATTACGCGCTCGCTCGCGCGCTCGCCAGTTTGGCCACCCAGTCGCTTGCGCGCTCGCTCGCTCGCTCGCACGCTTGTCAGTCTGGCCGAACCCTAAAAGTTGGGCTAGGTAGATGTATGTATACTCAGTAATTTTTAATCAACCCTAGTTTAAATGTTTTTTTAATATGCCTTTCACAATATTAACCTTGACAGGGTTGATACGAACTTTTGTTTATCCTAAAGAGAAGCAGGCTAAAAAGATAGGAACATAGCAAGAACGTAGCGAGAGGGAAGTGTGTGTGGGGGGAAAGGAGGGGGGGGAGGGTTAGGATGTTCCAAAATCCCACTTCCCACCAAAGTTTTTAATGTTGATAGCTAAAGAGTCTTAAAATAAGTCAGTTTGAGAAACTAATTATCTTGATTTTATTCTGTTTTTCAATCTTCATAGGTAGTATATCATCTAAAAGCATCGAATTTTCAAAAATTCTTCAAATACTTCAAATAGCGTATAGCTGCATCTGATATTAAAAAAAATTCTATAAAAAATATCTGGCAAAGATCCCCCTAAAATTACTTTACGGGCATCCAAGTTTCAAAAGAATTCTGGGGGAGGTTTAAATAGATTCTAGGTAATCTAATTTATAAAAAATGATGGTTGAGCATTATTAGAATAGATTTTAGAAGCATCCATTTTCAAAAATTTACAGAAGGAGCACTACCCCAAATTGGATTATCCAATTTTTTTTAAAAAACTCGGAGAAGTCTACACTAAATATATAGAAAAAAAGCGTATGGTTCTAAAAAAAACTCTCCACTTGAGGAGCACTAGCTTCTAAGCATCTACTTTTGAAATATTAACTGGGGGAAAGAGTAGAGATAGAAAAGTTCCCAAAAAACTCTTTTTGATACCCTTCACACAAATAAGGTTCCGCCGCCACTTTTTAAAATAATTTTCTTACTCTCAGTAGTCCTAATATCATGCCAGAAGCATACAATTTGGACCCCCCCTCACCACGCCCAAGAATAATAACCAAAGACTTCCTACGCTCATCAAAAATAGTGTAAAGTAATTGGGTGCTACATGGAAAAGTCAAAGAGACAGATAAATAATATAAAGTCACTGAAATTTTGGATTATTTTTGAAATAATTTGTAAAATACAAAGTAGAGCACGTTACCAAGTGTAAGCTATAAGTTTTATTGCCCCGTAGTGTGATTTCTTGAGCTTTTTGTGCCAAGATTTTACAATTATGTCTGTTCCCATGTCTGTCGGTCTGTTTGTATCCCTGGCCGCAGATTCAAAACGATTGAATGGATTTTTTCCAAACTTGATATTTATATTTATAAGGATATTCTTCAATATTTTATTTTTTTATTTTTACCCTACCTCTCAAATTAAGGATAGTCTATCAATGAGTGATTGTTTTTAATTCCTAGGTTTTCTAACGGATCTACAGATTTTGCTTAAAATGTATATGTAGAGTCCGTTCACCGTAGGAATTGTTTTCTGAAAGCCCCTTTTCCCTATCAGAAATCTATTATATAGTAGGATATTGGTAGTAAAAGAGACCTTTCAGAGAGTAATTCCTATCGTGAATGGAGTAGAGGTATGGTTTGCCTAAATAACACTGTATGCTAGGTGTAAGTATTGTTTGACCTCCTAAATAACACTTTTTGCTAGGTGTAAGTATTGTTTGACCTCCTAAATAAAACTATGCTAGGTCTAAGTATTGTCTGACCTGCTAAATAACACTGTTTGCTAGGTCTAAGTATTGTCTGACCTCCTAAATAACACTCTGCTAGGTGTAAGTATTGTTTTACCTCCTAAATAAAACTGACGGGGATATCAGGCTTCACATCCATCCGGGTGTACGGAGGGTGATATTTCATTAATGGTTTACATTCTCCCTAAATGCAAATGAGAGTACACATCTTATAATAACAACATTTTCTTCTTTAATCCATTAGTGCCATTAGATATTTTTTTGTATCACTGTGTCTTTACCACCTGTTCGGGTTATACGCTTATTTACTAATTACGTTAATGTGTTGAGAATGAGGAAGATTAAATTTATTTATAGTGCACCTGAAATTTGCGTGGTGGCAGAGTGGAAAACCTTTTAAGAAAAATCACCCTCACTGTAACTGACCGGAATCGAACCCTGATCATAAGCTACCAACTTAGTTTCTGGCAGTTGCTCTTTTATATAAGATTTTATTTCGTCTTGTTAGCTCTTAAAGTATGATTTTACCATTTATAACAAAAGTTTGTCTCCTTTCCTCAGATCCGATAACTCCTTTCATTCAGAGAAACATTCTTTATTTTAAGATACCATATTGTATGTATCAAAACCTATTATTTATTCGAAATGATAACTAAACTAGTGTTAAAAAATATATTTTAAAGAGTGCAATGTGTAAGTAAATTATTAAAATTAATAACACGATGGTTTAAGTTTATACACATATAAGGGGACCTCACCCGTTTTGGGCTGGTTAAATCTAGGGTGTCGGGAGGACAGCAATTTCTAGGAGGATCCAGACCATCCTTATACCCAACTTTCTAAGCCCATGTTTATCACTTTGTTAGTTTTGAAATAACTAGTCTGTCACTTGAGTCACTCTTAACTGGATTCATCTCGATGTTTGTCGAGAAGTTGGTCCTCTCGTGTCGACCGCTTGGCTGTCTATCACTTTGTCCTCTTATATGGGAGCTTGTCTATCACTTGGTCCATGTCGTTTCTGCTTGTCTAGCAGTTGGTCTTTTTACAGATTTGTTCTCTCATGTCGACCGCTTGGTTGTCTATCACTTTGTACTCCTATACATGAGCTTGTCTAGCAGTTGGTCCAAGTCGTGTCGGCCACTTGACCCACCCAGCCTTCCAAATAATTGTTTTCATTTTGTCTACCGGTTGGTTGTCTATCACATGGTCCAGCTTGTGTCGATCACTTGGTCCGTGTCGTTTCTTCGTGTCTAGCAGTTTGCTGTCTACCACTTTGTCCTCTCGTGTCGACCACTTTGTTGTCTATCACTTTGCCTGCTCCCACAAAAAATAAATATTTAGGCTCTGACTTGATTATTTCTCAGATGTATGGTTTGTTTAAGGATAAATGTGCTGAAGAAACTAATCCCCCAGTAAAAAATCTCTTTACCAAAAAATATTTGTCAATGAACTTAATCTCGATCTCCATATCCCCAAGAGTGATAGGTATGAGTTGTGTGAAAAGTATGAAGTATTAAAATATACAAATACATTAACAGAAGAATTAAAAGTGGAATACGATTGGCATCAAACATTAAATAATGCAACGTGGGAAGAAAATAAAAAATATAAGCAAAGTGACACTCATGTCTTAATGTTTGATAATGCAAAATGTAATTTTGTATCCACATGCAAACATCAGCTCCTTTTTCTACAAAAAAAAATAATATTAAAAGTATTTAATTTAACTGCATTCTATTCAGTTACTAGGAAAGTACACCGTGCAATATGGCCAGAAGTAATGGCAGGCTAAACTGTAAATTATATTGTGA